>CM055118.1:395608217-396808217 GCA_029206835.1 Rana muscosa
CAATATTGTAATCCAAAGGGCAAACTTTAAAGTATTCCAACAACACACCAGAGACTCTATGACTCAGTTCAGCTAACTGTCTCCGGTGAAGCAGCAACAAGCCCGTAGGCCAAGGCAGTCTATAGGCCTACTAAAGTACAAAGAGGGCTATTGGTTTGAGCAGGTGCTCGCTCACCACTCCGGACGCGATCCCAGTCCGGAACTTCCACCGACTGTGTCTCCACACACAGTGTCTGCAACGATCGGGTCTATGGTCCAGCCGGTATCAGTCACTTGACCGCAACAGGTGCCACCCAGGCTCCGCAGTGGGGTGGAAGGCTCTTTGGATAAGTGCAAGGCCCAGGCTTCAGGCCCTGCACTGCAGCAGATCCGCACAGGATGATCTCTTGCCTGCAGCGCGGTGTCCAAAGAGGCCGAACTTAGCCTCGCCCCTTCCTTTTATCCCCTCCCCATGAGTCTCTGCGGTGGCAACAATGCACCCTGGGTACCCAGTGGGGTCCTGGGTAAGGTAGTCTGTAGGCTCTTAAAGGAGACCCCGCTACACAAGTAAATACTTTCAATAAAAATCTATTGTTTAAAAAAAAAAAAGAAATGAAGACACTGCAAGCTGTTTGAGGAGTCATGTTGAATTGTATAACAGGAACAGCAAACACAGAACAGGAAACAGGAAGTACAAGCAATTCAATATTACCATAGAATATATTACCATAGAGTCACTGTAATTTGTAGAACTCCATAACATCTCCCTTTTTTTATATTCAATCCAAAAATGTGTAAACAACCTAAAAACAGATTGTGATCAGTCGTAAACATAACATGCTGTGTTACTGGTAGATACACTACAGAAGGGGTAGGCAACCCCCGGCACGGGTGCCGCAAGCGGCACGCAAAGCCTCTTTTGCCAGCACTCGACTCCCTCCCCATCGGTAGAGCAGGGAAGTGTCAGTGAGACACAAATGCATTCCAATTTCAGAATTGCCCACACCGCACCTGCACTGAGGGGGAGGCACTGAGGGGGAGGCACTGAGGGGGAGGCACTGAGGGGGAGGCACTGAGGGGGAGACACTGAGGGGGAGACACTGAGGGGGAGGCACTGCGCCCCCCACACATTGTAACAGATGGAAACATTGTTTGGTTCTCTAACTTTGCTGTAGCTGCGATCGTCAGCTTTTGTGATGGGAAAGAGATTGGGTGCAGTTCTGCTAGGAGGGGGGTCCCTGTTTCCAGGAGGAGGAGGACTTTCTTGGCAACTGCTAAAGCCAATCACAGTCCTGCTAGCCCCGTCCGCCATCTGGAGGAAGATGACTGCCTTGCTTGCCACTACCAATCTCAGAAAGAAGGGATTTCACCGTGATTGAGAAAAGCACAATCAGGTGACAGTTTGTGGAATTACTGTTGCGCTTCTGGGAACTTTGTTGAAATTATTCCTGAACCTTTACGTCACTTACTACTGAACCCCGGCACTCTGTGTCACTTACTACTGAACCCCGGCACTCTGTGTCACTTACTACTGAACCCCTCTGCACTCTGTGTCACTTACTACTGAACCCCGGCACTCTCTGTCACTTACTACTGAACCCCTCTGCACTCTGTGTCACTTACTACTGAACCCCGGCACTCTCTGTCACTTACTACTGAACCCCGGCACTCTGTGTCACTTACTACTGAACCCCGGCACTCTGTATCACTTACTACTGAACCCCGGCACTCTGTCACTTACTACTGAACCCCGGCACTCTGTCACTTACTACTGAACCCCGGCACTCTGTGTCACTTACTACTGAGCCCCGGCACTCTGTGTCACTTACTACTAAACCCCTCTGCACTCTGTGTCACTTACTACTGAACCCCGGCACTCTGTGTCACTTACTACTGAACCCCGGCACTCTGTGTCACTTACTACTAAACCCCGGCACTCTGTGTCACTTACTACTGAGCCCCGGCACTCTGTGTCACTTACTACTGAACCCCGGCACTCTGTGTCACTTACTACTGAACCCCGGCACTCTGTGTCACTTACTACTGAGCCCCGGCACTCTGTGTCACTTACTACTGAACCCCGGCACTCTGTGTCACTTACTACTGAGCCCCGGCACTCTGTGTCACTTACTACTAAACCCGGCACTCTGTGTCACTTACTACTGAGCCCCGGCACTCTGTGTCACTTACTACTGAACCCCGGCACTCTGTGTCACTTACTACTGAACCCCGGCACTCTGTGTCACTTACTACTGAGCCCCGGCACTCTGTGTCACTTACTACTGAACCCCGGCACTCTGTGTCACTTACTACTGAACCCCTCTGCACTCTGTGTCACTTACTACTGAACCCCCCGGCACTCTGTGTCACTTACTACTGAACCCCCCGGGACTCTGTGTCACTTACTACTGAACCCCCCGGGACTCTGTGTCACTTACTACTGAACCCCCCGGCACTCTGTGTCACTTACTACTGAACCCCCCGGGACTCTGTGTCACTTACTACTGAACCCCGGCACTCTGTGTCACTTACTACTGAACCCCCCGGCACTCTGTGTCACTTACTACTGAACCCCTCTGCACTCTGTGTCACTTACTACTGAACCCCGGCACTCTGTGTCCCTTACTACTGAACCCCCCGGCACTCTGTGTCACTTACTACTGAACCCCTCTGCACTCTGTGTCACTTACTACTGAACCCCGGAACTCTGTGTCACTTACTACTGAACCCCGGAACTCTGTGTCACTTACTACTGAACCCCTCTGCACTCTGTGTCACTTACTAATGAACCCCGGCACTCTGTGTCACTTACTACTGAACCCCGGCACTCTGTGTCACTTACTACTAAACCCTGGAACTCTGTGTCACTTACTACTGAACCCCGGCACTCTGTGTCACTTACTACTGAACCCCTCTGCACTCTGTGTCACTTACTACTGAACCCCGGAACTCTGTGTCACTTACTACTGAACCCCGGCCCTCTGTGTCACTTACTACTGAACCCCTCTGTACTCTGTGTCACTTACTACTGAACCCCGGCACTCTGTGTCACTTACTACTGAGCCCCGGCACTCTGTTTCACTTACTACTGAACCCCGGAACTCTGTGTCACTTACTACTGAACCCCTCTGCACTCTGTGTCACTTACTACTGAACCCCGGCACTCTGTGTCACTTACTACTGAGCCCCGGCACTCTGTTTCACTTACTACTGAACCCCGGAACTCTGTGTCACTTACTACTGAACCCCTCTGCACTCTGTGTCACTTACTACTGAACCCCGGAACTCTGTGTCACTTACTACTGAACCCCGGCACTCTGTGTCACTTACTACTGAACCCCTCTGCACTCTGTGTCACTTACTACTGAGCCCCGGCACTCTGTTTCACTTACTACTGAACCCCGGAACTCTGTGTCACTTACTACTGAACCCCTCTGCACTCTGTGTCACTTACTACTGAACCCCGGCACTCTGTGTCACTTACTACTGAACCCCGGCACTCTGTGTCACTTACTACTGAACCCCGGCACTCTGTGTTACTTACTACTGAACCCCTCTGCACTCTGTGTCACTTACTACTGAACCCCTCTGCACTCTGTGTCACTTACTACTGAACCCCGGCACTCTGTGTCACTTACTACTGAACCCCGGCACTCTGTGTCACTTACTACTGAACCCGGCACTCTGTTTCACTTACTACTGAACCCCGGCACTCTGTGTCACTTACTACTGAACCCCGGCACTCTGTGTTACTTACTACTGAACCCCTCTGCACTCTGTGTCACTTACTACTGAACCCCTCTGCACTCTGTGTCACTTACTACTGAACCCCCGGCACTCTGTGTCACTTACTACTGAACCCTGGCACTCTGTGTCACTTACTACTGAACCCCGACACTCTGTGTCACTTACCACTGAACCCCTCTGCACTCTGTGTCACTTACCACTGAACCCCTCTGCACTCTGTGTCACTTACTACTGAACCCCGGCACTCTGTGTCACTTACTACTGAACCCCGGCACTCTGTGTCACTTACTACTGAACCCCGGCACTCTGTGTCACTTACTACTGAACCCGGCACTCTGTTTCACTTACTACTGAACCCCGGCACTCTGTGTCACTTACTACTGAACCCCGGCACTCTGTGTCACTTACTACTGAACCCCGGCACTCTGTGTCACTTACTACTGAACCCCTCTGCACTCTGTGTCACTTACTACTGAACCCCTCTGCACTCTGTGTCACTTACTACTGAACCCCGGCACTCTGTGTCACTTACTACTGAACCCCGGCACTCTGTGTCACTTACTACTGAACTCCGGCACTCTGTGTCACTTACTACTGAACCCCGGCACTCTGTGTCACTTACTACTGAACCCCGGCACTCTGTTTCACTTACTACTGAACCCCTCTGCACTCTGTGTCACTTACTACTGAACCCCCGGCACTCTGTGTCACTTACTACTGAACCCGGCACTCTGTTTCACTTACTACTGAACCCCGGCACTCTGTGTCACTTACTACTGAACCCCGGCACTCTGTGTCACTTACTACTGAACCCCTCTGCACTCTGTGTCACTTACTACTGAACCCCGGCACTCTGTGTCACTTACTACTGAACCCCGGCACTCTGTTTCACTTACTACTGAACCCCTCTGCACTCTGTGTCACTTACTACTGAACCCCCGGCACTCTGTGTCACTTACTACTGAACCCGGCACTCTGTTTCACTTACTACTGAACCCCGGCACTCTGTGTCACTTACTACTGAACCCCGGCACTCTGTGTCACTTACTACTGAACCCCTCTGCACTCTGTGTCACTTACTACTGAACCCCGGCACTCTGTGTCACTTACTACTGAACCCCGGCACTCTGTGTCACTTACTACTGAACCCCTCTGCACTCTGTGTCACTTACTACTGAACCCCGGCACTCTGTGTCACTTACTACTGAACCCCGGCACTCTGTGTCACTTACTACTGAACCCCGGCACTCTGTGTCACTTACTAATGAACCCCGGCACTCTGTGTCACTTGCTACTGAACCCCGGAACTATGTGTCACTTACTACTGAACCCCGGCACTCTGTTTTACTTACTACTGAACCCCAGCACTCTGTGTCACTTACTACTGAACCCCTCTGCACTCTGTGTCACTTACTACTGAACCCCTCTGCACTCTGTGTCACTTACTACTGAACCCCTCTGCACTCTGTGTCACTTACTACTGAACCCCTCTGCACTCTGTGTCACTTACTACTGAACCCCGGCACTCTGTGTCACTTACTACTGAACCCCGGCACTCTGTGTCACTTACTACTGAACCCCGGCACTCTGTGTCACTTACTACTGAACCCCGGCACTCTGTGTCACTTACTACTGAACCCCGGAACTCTGCGTCACTTACTATTGAACCCCGGCACTCTGTTTCACTTACTACTGAACCCCGGCACTCTGTGTCACTTACTACTGAACCCCTCTGCACTCTGTGTCACTTACTACTGAACCCCTCTGCACTCTGTGTCACTTACTACTGAACCCCGGCACTCTGTGTCACTTACTACTGAACCCCGGCACTCTGTGTCACTTACTACTGAACCCCGGCACTCTGTGTCACTTACTACTGAACCCCGGCACTCTGTGTCACTTACTACTGAACCCCGGCACTCTGTGTCACTTACTACTGAACCCCGGCACTCTGTGTCACTTACTACTGAACCCCGGCACTCTGGGTCACTTACTACTGAACCCCGGCACTCTGTGTCACTTACTACTGAACCCCGGCACTCTGTGTCACTTACTACTGAACCCCGGCACTCTGTGTCACTTACGACTGAACCCCGACACTCTGTGTCACTTACCACTGAACCGCGGAACTCTGTGTCACTTACTACTGAACCCCGGCACTCTATGTCACTTACTACTGAACCCCGGCACTCTGTGTCACTTACTACTGAACCCGGCACTCTGTGTCACTTACTACTGAACCCCTCTGCACTCTGTGTCACTTACTACTGAACCCCGGCACTCTGTGTCACTTACTACTGAACCCCGGCACTCTGTGTCACTTACTACTGAACCCGGCACTCTGTGTCACTTACTACTGAACCCCGGCACTCTGTGTCACTTACTACTGAACCCCTCTGCACTCTGTGTCACTTACTACTGAACCCCGGCACTCTGTGTCACTTACTACTGAACCCCGTCACTCTGTGTCACTTACTACTGAACCCCGGCACTCTGTGTCACTTACTAATGAACCCCGGCACTCTGTGTCACTTGCTACTGAACCCCGGAACTATGTGTCACTTACTACTGAACCCCGGCACTCTGTTTTACTTACTACTGAACCCCAGCACTCTGTGTCACTTACTACTGAACCCCTCTGCACTCTGTGTCACTTACTACTGAACCCCGGAACTCTGTGTCACTTACTACTGAACCCCTCTGCACTCTGTGTCACTTACTACTGAACCCCTCTGCACTCTGTGTCACTTACTACTGAACCCCGGCACTCTGTGTCACTTACTACTGAACCCCGGCACTCTGTGTCACTTACTACTGAACCCCGGGCACTCTGTGTCACTTACTACTGAACCACGAAACTCTGCGTCACTTACTACTGAACCCCAGCACTCTGTGTCACTTACTATTGAACCCCGGCACTCTGTTTCACTTACTACTGAACCCCGGCACTCTGTGTCACTTACTACTGAACCCCTCTGCACTCTGTGTCACTTACTACTGAACCCCGGCACTCTGTGTCACTTACTACTGAACCCCGGCACTCTGTGTCACTTACTACTGAACCCCGACACTCTGTGTCACTTACTACTGAACCGCGGAACTCTGTGTCACTTACTACTGAACCCCGGCACTCTGTGTCACTTACTACTGAACCCCGGCACTCTGTGTCACTTACTACTGAACCCGGCACTCTGTGTCACTTACTACTGAACCCCTCTGCACTCTGTGTCACTTACTACTGAACCCCGGCACTCTGTGTCACTTACTACTGAACCCGGCACTCTGTTTCACTTACTACTGAACCCCGGCACTCTGTGTCACTTACTACTGAACCCCGGCACTCTGTGTCACTTACTACTGAACCCCTCTGCACTCTGTGTCACTTACTACTGAACCCCGGCACTCTGTGTCACTTACTACTGAACCCCGGCACTCTGTGTCACTTACTACTGAACCCCGGCACTCTGTGTCACTTACTACTGAACCCCGGCACTCTGTGTCACTTACTAATGAACCCCGGCACTCTGTGTCACTTGCTACTGAACCCCGGAACTATGTGTCACTTACTACTGAACCCCGGCACTCTGTTTTACTTACTACTGAACCCCAGCACTCTGTGTCACTTACTACTGAACCCCGGCACTCTGTGTCACTTACTACTGAACCCCGGAACTCTGTGTCACTTACTACTGAACCCCTCTGCACTCTGTGTCACTTACTACTGAACCCCTCTGCACTCTGTGTCACTTACTACTGAACCCCGGCACTCTGTGTCACTTACTACTGAACCCCGGCACTCTGTGTCACTTACTACTGAACCCCGGCACTCTGTGTCACTTACTACTGAACCCCGGCACTCTGTGTCACTTACTACTGAACCCCGGAACTCTGCGTCACTTACTACTGAACCCCAGCACTCTGTGTCACTTACTATTGAACCCCGGCACTCTGTTTCACTTACTACTGAACCCCGGCACTCTGTGTCACTTACTACTGAACCCCTCTGCACTCTGTGTCACTTACTACTGAACCCCGGCACTCTGTGTCACTTACTACTGAACCCCGGCACTCTGTGTCACTTACTACTGAACCCCGACACTCTGTGTCACTTACTACTGAACCGCGGAACTCTGTGTCACTTACTACTGAACCCCGGCACTCTGTGTCACTTACTACTGAACCCCGGCACTCTGTGTCACTTACTACTGAACCCGGCACTCTGTGTCACTTACTACTGAACCCCTCTGCACTCTGTGTCACTTACTACTGAACCCCGGCACTCTGTGTCACTTACTACTGAACCCCGGCACTCTGTGTCACTTACTACTGAACCCGGCACTCTGTGTCACTTACTACTGAACCCCCCGGCACTCTGTGTCACTTACTACTGAACCCCGGCACTCTGTTTCACTTACTACTGAACCCCTCTGCACTCTGTGTCACTTACTACTGAACCCCGGCACTCTGTGTCACTTACTACTGAACCCCTCTGCACTCTGTGTCACTTACTACTGAACCCCAGCACTCTGTGTCACTTACTACTGAACCCCGGAACTCTGTGTCACTTACTACTGAGCCCTGGCACTCTGTGTCACTTACTACTGAACCCCGGCACTCTGTGTCAATTACTACTGAACCGCGGAACTCTGTGTCACTTACTACTGAACCCCGGCACTCTGTATCACTTACTACTGAACCCCGGCACTCTGTTTCACTTACTACTGAACCCCGGCACTCTGTTACACTTACTACTGAACCCTGGCACTCTGTGTCACTTACTACTGAACCCCGGCACTCTGTATCACTTACTACTGAACCCCGGCACTCTGTTTCACTTACTACTGAACCCCGGCACTCTGTGTCACTTACTACTGAGCCCTGGCACTCTGTGTCACTTACTACTGAACCCCGGCACTCTGTGTCAATTACTACTGAACCCCGGCACTCTGTTTCACTTACTACTGAACCCCGGCACTCTGTATCACTTACTACTGAACCCCGGCACTCTGTGTCACTTACTACTGAACCCCTCTGCACTCTGTGTCACTTACTACTGAACCCCGGCACTCTGTTTCACTTACTACTGAACCCCGGCACTCTGTGTCACTTACTACTAAACCCCGGCACTCTGTGTCACTTACTACTAAACCCCGGCACTCTGTTTCACTTACTACTGAACCCCGGCACTCTGTGTCACTTACTACTAAACCCCGGCACTCTGTGTCACTTACTACTAAACCCCGGCACTCTGTGTCACTTACTACTGAACCCCGGCACTCTGTGTCACTTACTACTGAACCCCGGCACTCTGTTTCACTTACTACTGAACCCCTCTGCACTCTGTGTCACTTACTACTGAACCCCTCTGCACTCTGTGTCACTTACTACTGAACCCCGGCACTCTGTGTCACTTACTACTGAACCCCTCTGCACTCTGTGTCACTTACTACTGAACCCCGGCACTCTGTTTTACTTACTACTGAACCCCAGCACTCT
The DNA here is from genome assembly GCA_029206835.1 of Rana muscosa. Lineage (NCBI taxonomy): Eukaryota > Metazoa > Chordata > Amphibia > Anura > Ranidae > Rana > Rana muscosa. The sequence goes on from CM055118.1 coordinate 395,617,440, forward strand.
GTGTCACTTACTACTGAAACCCTCTGCACTCTGTGTCACTTAATACTGAACCCCGGCACTCTGTGTCACTTACTACTGAACCCCGGCACTCTGTGTCACTTACTACTGAACCCCGACACTCTGTGTCACTTACTACTGAACCCCTCTGCACTCTGTGTCACTTACTACTGAACCCCGGCACTCTGTGTCACTTACTACTGAACCCCTCTGCACTCTGTGTCACTTACTACTGAACCCCGGAACTCTGTGTCACTTACTACTGAACCCCTCTGCACTCTGTTTCACTTACTACTGAACCCCGGCACTCTGTGTCACTTACTACTGAACCCCAGCACTCTGTGTCACTTACTACTGAACCCCGGCACTCTGTGTCACTTACTACTGAACCCCGGCACTCTGTGTCACTTACTACTGAACCCCGGCACTCTGTGTCACTTACTACTGAACCCCGGAACTCTGTGTCACTTACTACTGAACCCCGGCACTCTGTGTCACTTACCACTGAACCCCGGAACTCTGTGTCACTTACTACTGAACCCCGGCACTCTGTGTCACTTACCACTGAACCCCGGCACTCTGGGTCACTTACTACTGAACCCCGGCACTCTGTGTCACTTACCACTGAACCCCGGCACTCTGTGTCACTTACTACTGAACCCCGGCACTCTGTGTCACTTACTACTGAACCCCGGCACTCTGTGTCACTTACTACTGAACCCCGGCACTCTGTGTCACTTACTACTGAACCCCGGAACTCTGTGTCACTTACCACTGAACCCCGGCACTCTGTGTCACTTACTACTGAACCCCGGCACTCTGTGTCACTTACTACTGAACCCCGACACTCTGTGTCACCTACTACTGAACCCCGGCACTCTGTGTCACTTACCACTGAACCCCGGAACTCTGTGTCACTTACTACTGAACCCCGGCACTCTGTGTCACTTACCACTGAACCCCGGCACTCTGGGTCACTTACTACTGAACCCCGGCACTCTGTGTCACTTACCACTGAACCCCGGCACTCTGTGTCACTTACTACTGAACCCCGGCACTCTGTGTCACTTACTACTGAACCCCGGCACTCTGTGTCACTTACTACTGAACCCCGGCACTCTGTGTCACTTACTACTGAACCCCGGAACTCTGTGTCACTTACTACTGAACCCCGGCACTCTGTGTCACTTACCACTGAACCCCGGAACTCTGTGTCACTTATTACTGAACTCCGGCACTCTGTGTCACTTACTACTGAACCCCGGCACTCTGTGTCACTTACTACTGAACCCCGGCACTCTGCGTCACTTACTACTGAACCCCAGCACTCTGTGTCACTTACTATTGAACCCCGGCACTCTGTTTCACTTACTACTGAACCCCGGCACTCTGTGTCACTTACTACTGAACCCCTCTGCACTCTGTGTCACTTACTACTGAACCCCGGCACTCTGTGTCACTTACTACTGAACCCCGGCACTCTGTGTCACTTACTACTGAACCCCGACACTCTGTGTCACTTACTACTGAACCGCGGAACTCTGTGTCACTTACTACTGAACCCCGGCACTCTGTGTCACTTACTACTGAACCCCGGCACTCTGTGTCACTTACTACTGAACCCGGCACTCTGTGTCACTTACTACTGAACCCCTCTGCACTCTGTGTCACTTACTACTGAACCCCGGCACTCTGTGTCACTTACTACTGAACCCCGGCACTCTGTGTCACTTACTACTGAACCCGGCACTCTGTGTCACTTACTACTGAACCCCCCGGCACTCTGTGTCACTTACTACTGAACCCCGGCACTCTGTTTCACTTACTACTGAACCCCTCTGCACTCTGTGTCACTTACTACTGAACCCCGGCACTCTGTGTCACTTACTACTGAACCCCTCTGCACTCTGTGTCACTTACTACTGAACCCCAGCACTCTGTGTCACTTACTACTGAACCCCGGAACTCTGTGTCACTTACTACTGAGCCCTGGCACTCTGTGTCACTTACTACTGAACCCCGGCACTCTGTGTCAATTACTACTGAACCGCGGAACTCTGTGTCACTTACTACTGAACCCCGGCACTCTGTATCACTTACTACTGAACCCCGGCACTCTGTTTCACTTACTACTGAACCCCGGCACTCTGTTTCACTTACTACTGAACCCCGGCACTCTGTGTCACTTACTACTGAACCCCGGCACTCTGTATCACTTACTACTGAACCCCGGCACTCTGTTTCACTTACTACTGAACCCCGGCACTCTGTGTCACTTACTACTGAGCCCTGGCACTCTGTGTCACTTACTACTGAACCCCGGCACTCTGTGTCAATTACTACTGAACCCCGGCACTCTGTTTCACTTACTACTGAACCCCGGCACTCTGTATCACTTACTACTGAACCCCGGCACTCTGTGTCACTTACTACTGAACCCCTCTGCACTCTGTGTCACTTACTACTGAACCCCGGCACTCTGTTTCACTTACTACTGAACCCCGGCACTCTGTGTCACTTACTACTAAACCCCGGCACTCTGTGTCACTTACTACTAAACCCCGGCACTCTGTTTCACTTACTACTGAACCCCGGCACTCTGTGTCACTTACTACTAAACCCCGGCACTCTGTGTCACTTACTACTAAACCCCGGCACTCTGTGTCACTTACTACTGAACCCCGGCACTCTGTGTCACTTACTACTGAACCCCGGCACTCTGTTTCACTTACTACTGAACCCCTCTGCACTCTGTGTCACTTACTACTGAACCCCTCTGCACTCTGTGTCACTTACTACTGAACCCCGGCACTCTGTGTCACTTACTACTGAACCCCTCTGCACTCTGTGTCACTTACTACTGAACCCCGGCACTCTGTTTTACTTACTACTGAACCCCAGCACTCTGTGTCACTTACTACTGAAACCCTCTGCACTCTGTGTCACTTAATACTGAACCCCGGCACTCTGTGTCACTTACTACTGAACCCCGGCACTCTGTGTCACTTACTACTGAACCCCGACACTCTGTGTCACTTACTACTGAACCCCTCTGCACTCTGTGTCACTTACTACTGAACCCCGGCACTCTGTGTCACTTACTACTGAACCCCTCTGCACTCTGTGTCACTTACTACTGAACCCCGGAACTCTGTGTCACTTACTACTGAACCCCTCTGCACTCTGTTTCACTTACTACTGAACCCCGGCACTCTGTGTCACTTACTACTGAACCCCAGCACTCTGTGTCACTTACTACTGAACCCCGGCACTCTGTGTCACTTACTACTGAACCCCGGCACTCTGTGTCACTTACTACTGAACCCCGGCACTCTGTGTCACTTACTACTGAACCCCGGAACTCTGTGTCACTTACTACTGAACCCCGGCACTCTGTGTCACTTACCACTGAACCCCGGAACTCTGTGTCACTTACTACTGAACCCCGGCACTCTGTGTCACTTACCACTGAACCCCGGCACTCTGGGTCACTTACTACTGAACCCCGGCACTCTGTGTCACTTACCACTGAACCCCGGCACTCTGTGTCACTTACTACTGAACCCCGGCACTCTGTGTCACTTACTACTGAACCCCGGCACTCTGTGTCACTTACTACTGAACCCCGGCACTCTGTGTCACTTACTACTGAACCCCGGAACTCTGTGTCACTTACCACTGAACCCCGGCACTCTGTGTCACTTACTACTGAACCCCGGCACTCTGTGTCACTTACTACTGAACCCCGACACTCTGTGTCACTTACCACTGAACCCCGGAACTCTGTGTCACCTACTACTGGACCCCGGCACTCTGTGTCACTTACTACTGAACCCCGGAACTCTGTGTCACTTACTACTGAACCCCGGCACTCTGTGTCACTTACTACTGAACCCCGGCACTCTGTGTCACTTACTACTGAACCCCGGCACTCTGTGTCACTTACTACTGAACCCCGGAACTCTGTGTCACTTACTACTGAACCCCGGCACTCTGTGTCACTTACCACTGAACCCCGGAACTCTGTGTCACTTATTACTGAACTCCGGCACTCTGTGTCACTTACTACTGAACCCCGGCACTCTGTGTCACTTACTACTGAACCCCGGCACTCTGTGTCACTTACTACTGAACCCCGGCACTCTGTGTCACTTACTACTGAACCCCGGCACTCTGTGTCACTTACTACTGAACCCCGGAACTCTGTGTCACTTACTACTGAACCCCGGCACTCTGTGTCACTTACCACTGAACCCCGGAACTCTGTGTCACTTATTACTGAACTCCGGCACTCTGTGTCACTTACTACTGAACTCCGGCACTCTGTGTCACTTACTACTGAACCCCGGCACTCTGTGTCACTTACTACTGAACCCCGGCACTCTGTGTCACATACTACTGAACCCCGGCACTCTGTGTCACTTACTACTGAACCCCGGCACTCTGTGTCACTTACTACTGAACCCCGACACTCTGTGTCACTTACTACTGAACCGCGGAACTCTGTGTCACTTACTACTGAACCCCGGCACTCTGTGTCACTTACTACTGAACCCCGGCACTCTGTGTCACTTACTACTGAACCCGGCACTCTGTGTCACTTACTACTGAACCCCTCTGCACTCTGTGTCACTTACTACTGAACCCCGGCACTCTGTGTCACTTACTACTGAACCCCGGCACTCTGTGTCACTTACTACTGAACCCGGCACTCTGTGTCACTTACTACTGAACCCCCCGGCACTCTGTGTCACTTACTACTGAACCCCGGCACTCTGTTTCACTTACTACTGAACCCCTCTGCACTCTGTGTCACTTACTACTGAACCCCGGCACTCTGTGTCACTTACTACTGAACCCCTCTGCACTCTGTGTCACTTACTACTGAACCCCAGCACTCTGTGTCACTTACTACTGAACCCCGGAACTCTGTGTCACTTACTACTGAGCCCTGGCACTCTGTGTCACTTACTACTGAACCCCGGCACTCTGTGTCACTTACTACTGAACCGCGGAACTCTGTGTCACTTACTACTGAACCCCGGCACTCTGTATCACTTACTACTGAACCCCGGCACTCTGTTTCACTTACTACTGAACCCCGGCACTCTGTTTCACTTACTACTGAACCCTGGCACTCTGTGTCACTTACTACTGAACCCCGGCACTCTGTTTCACTTACTACTGAACCCCGGCACTCTGTATCACTTACTACTGAACCCCGGCACTCTGTGTCACTTACTACTGAACCCCTCTGCACTCTGTGTCACTTACTACTGAACCCCGGCACTCTGTTTCACTTACTACTGAACCCTGGCACTCTGTGTCACTTACTACTGAACCCCGGCACTCTGTTTCACTTACTACTGAACCCCTCTGCACTCTGTGTCACTTACTACTGAACCCCTCTGCACTCTGTGTCACTTACTACTGAACCCCTCTGCACTCTGTGTCACTTACTACTGAACCCCGGCACTCTGTTTTACTTACTACTGAACCCCTCTGCACTCTGTGTCACTTAATACTGAACCCCTCTGCACTCTGTGTCACTTACTACTGAACCCCTCTGCACTCTGTGTCACTTACTACTGAACCCCTCTGCACTCTGTGTCACTTACTACTGAACCCCGGCACTCTGTTTTACTTACTACTGAACCCCTCTGCACTCTGTGTCACTTAATACTGAACCCGGCACTCTGTGTCACTTACTACTGAAACCCTCTGCACTCTGTGTCACTTAATACTGAACCCCGGCACTCTGTGTCACTTACTACTGAACCCCGGCACTCTGTGTCACTTACTACTGAACCCCGACACTCTGTGTCACTTACTACTGAACCCCTCTGCACTCTGTGTCACTTACTACTGAACCCCGGCACTCTGTGTCACTTACTACTGAACCCCTCTGCACTCTGTGTCACTTACTACTGAACCCCGGAACTCTGTGTCACTTACTACTGAACCCCTCTGCACTCTGTTTCACTTACTACTGAACCCCGGCACTCTGTGTCACTTACTACTGAACCCCAGCACTCTGTGTCACTTACTACTGAACCCCGGCACTCTGTGTCACTTACTACTGAACCCCGGCACTCTGTGTCACTTACTACTGAACCCCGGCACTCTGTGTCACTTACTACTGAACCCCGGAACTCTGTGTCACTTACTACTGAACCCCGGCACTCTGTGTCACTTACCACTGAACCCCGGAACTCTGTGTCACTTACTACTGAACCCCGGCACTCTGTGTCACTTACCACTGAACCCCGGCACTCTGGGTCACTTACTACTGAACCCCGGCACTCTGTGTCACTTACCACTGAACCCCGGCACTCTGTGTCACTTACTACTGAACCCCGGCACTCTGTGTCACTTACTACTGAACCCCGGCACTCTGTGTCACTTACTACTGAACCCCGGCACTCTGTGTCACTTACTACTGAACCCCGGAACTCTGTGTCACTTACCACTGAACCCCGGCACTCTGTGTCACTTACTACTGAACCCCGGCACTCTGTGTCACTTACTACTGAACCCCGACACTCTGTGTCACTTACCACTGAACCCCGGAACTCTGTGTCACCTACTACTGGACCCCGGCACTCTGTGTCACTTACTACTGAACCCCGGAACTCTGTGTCACTTACTACTGAACCCCGGCACTCTGTGTCACTTACTACTGAACCCCGGCACTCTGTGTCACTTACTACTGAACCCCGGCACTCTGTGTCACTTACTACTGAACCCCGGAACTCTGTGTCACTTACTACTGAACCCCGGCACTCTGTGTCACTTACCACTGAACCCCGGAACTCTGTGTCACTTATTACTGAACTCCGGCACTCTGTGTCACTTACTACTGAACCCCGGCACTCTGTGTCACTTACTACTGAACCCCGGCACTCTGTGTCACTTACTACTGAACCCCGGCACTCTGTGTCACTTACTACTGAACCCCGGCACTCTGTGTCACTTACTACTGAACCCCGGAACTCTGTGTCACTTACTACTGAACCCCGGCACTCTGTGTCACTTACCACTGAACCCCGGAACTCTGTGTCACTTATTACTGAACTCCGGCACTCTGTGTCACTTACTACTGAACTCCGGCACTCTGTGTCACTTACTACTGAACCCCGGCACTCTGTGTCACTTACTACTGAACTCCGGCACTCTGTGTCACTTACTACTGAACCCCGGCACTCTGTGTCACTTACTACTGAACCCCGGCACTCTGTGTCACTTACTACTGAACCCCGGCACTCTGTGTCACTTACTACTGAACCCCGGAACTCTGTGTCACTTACTACTGAACCCCGGCACTCTGTGTCACTTACTACTGAACCCCGGCACTCTGTGTCACTTACTACTGAACCCCGGCACTCTGTGTCACTTACTACTGAACCCCTCTGCACTCTGTGTCACTTACTACTGAACCCCAGCACTCTGTGTCACTTACTACTGAACCCCGGCACTCTGTGTCACTTACCACTGAACCCCGGAACTCTGTGTCACTTACTACTGAACCCCGGAACTCTGTGTCACTTACTACTGAACCCCGGCACTCTGTGTCACTTACTACTGAACCCCGGCACTCTGTGTCACTACTGAACCCCGGCACTCTGTGTCACTACTGAACCCCGGCACTCTGTGTCCCTTTAAGCCAGAGCCAGTATTCAGCGCAATGAAAATCACACCCAACCACTTTTTCTCAGTTGCGGGGGCCCAACTTATGATCCTGCACACTAATGCCGCGTACACACGATCGGACATTCCAACAACAAAACCGTGGATTTTTTTTTCCGACGGAATGTTGGGTCAAACTTGTCTTGCATTCACACGGTCACACAAATGTTGTCGGAAATTCCAAACGTCAAGAACAAGGTGACGTACAACACGTTCGACGAGCCGAGAACAATGATTTTCGATAGCCAGTGCCTGGCGGGCTCTGCACGTGAGGTTCGCGAACACGCCAGAGCTCATCCTTGCTGCACACAGGTCCACTGCTTTCAGAAAATGCCCCTGACCTGAGTTCATCATTGCACACCCATTCCATATGCTTGTATGTGACATCCCATACAAGCACGTGGGCTGGGTGTGAGGGGTGGATCAGCAGGATGAGTGTGCCAGGACAGGTAGATGTGTCTCATCTCTGCTTCCTTTCACCACTCTGCATATCACGCAAATCGTAGATGAGCAAGAGGGTACAGCGGTAGAGCAGATAAGCAGGAGGGTACAGCGGTGGAGCAGATAAGCAGGAGGGTACAGCGGTAGAGCAGATAAGCAGGAGGGTACAGCGGTGGAGCAGATAAGCAGGAGGGTACAGCGGTAGAGCAGATAAGCAGGAGGGTACAGCGGTAGAGCAGATAAGCAGGAGGGTAAAGCGGTGGAACAGAAGAGCAGGAAGGTACAGCGGTGGGGAAAATAAGCAGGGAGGTACAGTGGTGGAAGAGATGAGAAGGGGGTTCAGTGTTGGGCCAGATGAGGGGGGGGGGTTCAGTGATGGGCCAGAAAAGCGGGGGGGTAGAGCAGTGGGGCAGATGTGAAAGGATGTGTATTGGTGGGGCAGATGAGCAGGGGGTTACAGTGGTGGGGCAGGAGAGTACGGGGGTACAGAGGTGAGACAGATGTGCAGGAGGTACATTGGTGGGCAGATGAGAAGCGGGTTACAGTGGTGGGGCAGATGAGCAGATGGGTTCAGTGTTAGGACAGATGAGAAGGTTATTTAGTAGTGAGACAGAAGAGAATAGGGATACGGCGGTGGAGCAGATGTGCGGGGGGGTACAGTGGTGGGGCAGATGAGAAAAGGTACATTGATGGGGTAGATGAGCAGGGGGTTACAGTGGGGGGGCAAATGTGCAGGAGGTACAGTGGTGGGAGAGATAAGAAGGGGGTTCAGCGGTGGGACAGAAAAGCAGGTGGGTTCAGTGTTGGGGCAGATGAGCAGGGGGGTTACAGTGGTGGGAAAGATGATCAGGTGGGATCAGTGTTGGGGCAGATGAGCAGGGAGGGTTACAGTGGTGGGGCAGATGAGCAGGGGGTTACAAGGTTGGGGCAGATGAGCAGGGGGTTACAAGGTTGGGGCAGATGAGCAGGGGGTTACAGTGGTGGGAAAGATGAGCAGGGGGTTCAGCGGTGGGACAGAAAATCAGGGGGGTACAGTGATGGGGCAGATGAGCAGGTGGGTTTAGTGTTGGGGCAGATGAGCAGGGGGGTTACAGTGGTGGGAAAGATGAGCAGGTGGGTTCAGTGTTGGGGCAGATGAGCAGGGGAGGGTTACAGTGTTGGGGCAGATGAGCAGGAGGTTACAGTGGTGGGGCAAATGAGCAGGGGGTTACAGTGTTGGGACAGATGAGCAGGGGGTTACAGTGTTGGGACAGATGAGCAGGGGGTTACAGTGTTGGGACAGATGAGCAGGGGGTTACAGTGTTGGGGCAGATGAGCAGGGGGTTACAGTGTTGGGACAGATGAGCAGGGGGTTACAGTGGTGGGGCAGATGAGCAGGGGGTTACAGTGTTGGGGCAGATGAGCAGGGGGTTACAGTGGTGGGGCAGATGAGCAGGGGATTACAGTGTTGGGGCAGATGAGCAGGGGGTTACAGTGGTGGGGCAGATGAGCAGGGGGGACAGTGATCTGAGGTGTGAAGGTGCAGGAATCGGGGAATGCTGTTCAGCTCCAGAAGGTGTCGAAGAGCTGCTCTCTTTCCTAGCGGGTGTGTTTGGTACAGAAGAACTTACTGGTATATGTGGCTTCATTATGTCATCCTCATGGTATCCTTCAGATATGACCATAGTATTGTCTCTGCCTTGCTTACATGGTCCAGTAGGACACGGGCATTGTAGGACATGGGGCATTGTAGGACTAGGGGCATTGTAGGACTAGGGGCATTGTAGAACACGGGGCATTGTAGGACTAGGGGCATTGTAGGACTAGGGGCATTGTAGGACACGGGGCATTGTAGGACACGGGGCATTGTAGGACTAGGGGCATTGTATGACTAGGGGCTGTAGGACACGGGGCATTGTAGGACACGGGGCATTGTAGGACACGGGGCATTGTAGGACTAGGGGCATTGTAGCACTAGGGGCTGTAGGACACGGGGCATTGTAGGACACGGGGCATTGTAGGACTAGGGGCATTGTAGGACTAGGGGCATTGTAGGACTAGGGGCTGTAGGACACGGGGCATTGTAGGACACGGGACATTGTAGGACTAGGGGCATTGTAGGACTAGGGGCATTGTAGGACTAGGGGCATTGTAGGACTAGGGGCATTGTAGGACTAGGGGATGTAGGACACGGGGCATTGTAGGACACGGGGCATTGTAGGACACGGGGCATTGTAGGACACGGGGCATTGTAGGACTAGGGGCATTGTAGGACTAGGGGCATTGTAGGACTAGGGGCTGTAGGACACGGGGCATTGTAGGACACGGGACATTGTAGGACTAGGGGCATTGTAGGACTAGGGGCATTGTAGGACTAGGGGCATTGTAGCACTAAGGGCTGTAGGACACGGGGCATTGTAGGACACGGGGCATTGTAGGACACGGGGCATTGTGGGACACGGGGCATTGTAGGACTAGGGGCATTGTAGGACTAGGGGATGTAGGACACGGGGCATTGTAGGACACGGGGCATTGTTGGACTAGGGGCATTGTAGGACTAGGGGCTGTAGGACACGGGGCATTGTAGGACTAGGGGCATTGAGTGCCTCAGGGGGATCATGTGTAGGATGCTCAAAGGCTTGTGCTTTGAGTTGAATTGCCTTCCACATCCACAAGATATGAATGAGGAGCAACTCTCTGAACCAAGGTGCCCAGTCTCCAGTGACCAGTCCTGTCGCCAGGCAGCAGCTTCATAAGTGTAGCACTACCCCCAGTTAAGAGAGCTGCTGGTATTGTTTTGGGCCTGTACCGTACTGCTGTCAACCCCCAGAAACTGGCTCCAACCCTCCACTGGCACAGCTGTCAACAAATGGGATTGTGGAACCCACTGGCTGTAGGAACCACAATACCGCAATAGAGCATACAGTACAGTTCAAAATTGGTTTACCCGTGTTGGTCGTCCCTCCTTACATCAGGCATACCCAGTGGAGTCCCTCCTTACATCAGGCATACCCAGCGGAGTCCCCCCTTACATCAGGCATACCCAGCGGAGTCCCCCCTTACAACAGGCATACCCAGCGGAGTCCCCCCTTACATCAGGCATACCCAGTGGAGTCCCTCCTTACATCAGGCATACCCAGCGGAGTCCCCCCTTACATCAGGCATACCCAGCGGAGTCCCCCCTTACAACAGGCATACCCAGCGGAGTCCCCCCTTACATCAAGCATACCCAGCAGAGTCCCTACTTACATCAGGCATACCCAGCGGAGTCCCCCCTTACATCAGGCATACCCAGTGGAGTCCCTCCTTACATCAGGCATACCCAGCGGAGTCCCTCCTTACATCAGGCATACCCAGCAGAGTCCCTCCTTACATCAGGCATACCCAGTGGAGTCCCTCCTTACATCAGGCATACCCAGCGGAGTCCCTCCTTACATCAGGCATACCCAGCGGAGTCCCTCCTTACATCAGGCATACCCAGCAGAGTCCCTCCTTACATCAGGCATACCCAGTGGAGTCCCTCCTTACATCAGGCATACCCAGTGGAGTCCCTCCTTACATCAGGCATACCCAGTGGAGTCCCTCCTTACATCAGGCATACCCAGCGGAGTCCCTCCTTACATCAGGCATACCCAGCGGAGTCCCTCCTTACATCAGGTGTCCCCCCATTGGAGCCCTGCTTAACCAGGTGTAGTCTCGGCCGCAATTACTGTTTCCCCTTCCCCGAGGGGGAACAAAGTAGAGGCGGAGCCGACCGCGTGGCTGCAAAAAAAATTAAGCTGGGCTCCGCCCACCCCCGCCCCTTTCCATAACAGACGGACCTGCAGCGGGGCGGGGGGTGGGCAGCGCCGCAGCAGCTTTATTTTCTATTGTACTACATCCGTGTTTTGGTCTTCTTAAAAATGGCGGCCGGCGGAGACATTGTGAGCTTTTGGGCGGATGTTCCGACCGTGCGTAGGCTCCATCTGACATTTGCTGACGGAATTTCCGACAACAAATGTTTGAGAGCTGGTTCTAAGACATGGTTAACACAGTAGAAATAGACCTTGATTGAGGCTAGGTTCACACTGCTGCGAATTCTCTTGCGAATTTGAACCGTTGCGATTGCTCAAATTCGCAAGTCATTTAAATAACATTGTTTTACATTAGTGCCGTTCACATCAATGCGTTGCGAATCTAAGCTGCGGGAAAAAAGGGTCCTGTGCGAGTTTGATCCGTGTGCGATGCGAATTCAGCTCTATAGACTGGCATTCCCTGAAATCGCGGCCACGAAATCGCAGTAAAATCGTGCGATTTTGAATTCGCAGCAGTGTGAATCTAGCGTGAATGAGTCATTTCAGTAAGTTCCTTGGCAGGTATAGAGAGAAAAGAATAGAAAGTGAAGGGGTAGAGAAATGTAAAGAAAGGTGGTTTAGTCCCTCCCTAGAGGAGTATCACGCGAGGTGAGGAAATAGGAGATATGTGTCCGGGTATCAACCTTAGGGAGAAAAATGTGGGATTCGTGTGTGGTCAACCACTTCAGCCTCAGACCAATTGGCTGCCCAATGACCGGGCCCTTTTTTGCGATTCGGCACTGACAATTGCGCGGTCGTGCGACGTGGCTCCCAAACAAAATTGACGTCCTTTTTTTTTTCCAACAAATAGAGATTTCTTTTGGTGGTATTTGATCACCTCTGCGGGTTTTTTTTTTTTTTTTCTATAAACAAAAAAAGACCGGTAATTTTGAAAAAAAAGCAATATTTTTTACTTTTTGCTATAATAAATATCCCCCAAAAATATATAAAAAAACGAATTTTTTCCTCAGGTTAGGCCGATACGTATTCTTCTACATATTTTTGTTAAAAAAAAACAAAAAAAACCGCAATAAGCGCATATTGATTGGTTTGCGCAAAAGTTATAGCGTCTACAAAATAGGGGGTAGTTTTATGGCATTTTTATTATTATTATTTTTTTTACTAATAATGGCGGCAATTTTTATCATGACTGCGACATTATGGCGGATACATCGGACACTTTTGACGCTATTTTGGGACCATTGTCATTTATACAACCATCAGTGCTATAAAAATGCACTGATTACTGTGTGAATGACACTGGCAGAGAAGGGGTTAACTACTATGGGGCGATGAACGGGTTAAGTGTGTCCTAGGGAGTGATTCTAACTGTGTGGGGGAGATGGGCTACAAGTGACACAACACTGATCGCTGCTCCCGATGACAGGGAACAGTAGATCAGTGTCCTGTCACTAGGCAGAACAGGGAAATGCCTTGTTTACATAGGCATCTCCCCGTTCTGCAGCTCTGTGACACGATCGCGGGACACCGGGACATGAACACTAGATGGTGGCAGACAGATAAATGACAATCTACAACATGAACACTAGATGGCGGCAGACAGATAAATGACAATCTACAACATGGACACTAGATGGCGGCAGACAGATAAATGACAATCTACAACATGAACACTAGATGGCGGCAGACAGATAAATGACAATCTACAACATGGACACTAGATGACAGCAGACAGATAAATGACAATCTACAACATGAACACTAGATGGCAGCAGACAGATAAATGACAATCTACAACATGAACACTAGATGGCGGCAGACAGATAAATGACAATCTACAACATGAACACTAGATGGGGGCAGACAGATAAATGACAATCTACAACATGGACACTAGATGACAGCAGACAGATAAATGACAATCTACAACATGAACACTAGATGGCAGCAGACAGATTAATGACAATCTACAACATGAACACTAGATGGCAGCAGACAGATAAATGACAATCTACAACATGAACACTAGATGGCGGCAGACAGATAAATGACAATCTACAACATGAACACTAGATGGCGGCAGACAGATAAATGACAATCTACAACATGAACACTAGATGGCGGCAGACAGATAAATGACAATCTACAACATGAACACTAGATGGCGGCAGACAGATAAATGCCAATCTACAACATGGACACTAGATGGCAGCAGACAGATAAATGACAATCTACAACATGGACACTAGATGGCAGCAGACAGATAAATGACAATATACAACATGAACACTAGATGGCGGCAGACAGATAAATGACAATCTACAACATGGACACTAGATGGCGGCAGACAGATAAATGACAATCTACAACATGAACACTAGATGGCAGCAGACAGATAAATGACAATATACAACATGAACACTAGATGGCGGCAGACAGATAAATGACAATCTACAACATGAACACTAGATGGCGGCAGACAGATAAATGACAATCTACAACATGAACACTAGATGGCGGCAGACAGATAAATGACAATCTACAACATGAACACTAGATGGCAGGAGACAGATAAATGACAATCTACAACATGAACACTAGATGGCGGCAGACAGATAAATGACAATCTACAACATGAACACTAGATGGCGGCAGACAGATAAATGACAATCTACAACATGAACACTAGATGGCGGCAGACAGATAAATGACAATCTACAACATGAACACTAGATGGCGGCAGACAGATAAATGACAATCTACAACATGGACACTAGATGGCGGCAGACAGATAAATGACTGTGACAGGGGTCACTTTGGGCACAGGGTGAGCAAGAAAATAATGGACATTAAGAATATATCTTGGACTACCTAAATTGGGATAGTAATATTAGTTCACAATATGTACTGGTTGTTTGATTCTGAACTCAACAAGTTAATTGAGAGATGTGTTACCTGCCTGTTGTGATGTAAATGAATCTAGAATGGCTTCTGAGGATCTTTCATTGTGATAATTAACTCTGTACTTAATAGCAGACAGACAGTCTGCTGAACATAAAGGTTATGCATAGCCATTTAAGATGTAAAGGGATTAGCTATTGAACTCACCTGTGTCTGCTAAGAGCTGTCAGATGGGTATTGGGAGCTCGTTATGTAACCATTGTGTGAAGTCGTTTGATGATGGGTACTGTAGTTAAGAGACAGTAAGGCTAGCCTAAAGGTCATGTGTCTGAGTCATCAGCTGTAGTTAATTAGCTCATGTAAATTCGGTCTGATCAAAGGTGTATTGTCAGAGGAAAATGAGGAATGTAAGAACCTCCTCTCTGTGTGTATAAAATTTGGAGTTTTTCAATAAAGATTGTCAGACCAGCTGGAAAGCACACGGAGCGTTGTCTCGTATGTCTGAAAGGATTATCCCTATGGGAAGCGGTCGCCTGACTGTGGAGTGTCAGTAGCTGATGTGTGTTCGGAGTGGGAATATCCTAAACGGCGTTAACCCCTTTCATACTTGGGGACCCGTTACATTGTTGGCAAGCAGTGGGATTGATTCCACAGCCGGAAGGACAGCTACAAGAGGACACAGGACAATGGAAGCACAGTAGGGATGGCTAAAGCTCTCTTCCCTCAAGGACTTACTGGAGAACTGGGGCAGACCGGCTAACAACCGTAAAAAGAGGGACATTAATCGCAGAACGAGTCGAAATGGATGGAGCTGAAAGACCCAACATAACCGAAAGGCCCAGCGTAACAGACAGGACACCCGAAGAGGCAAGTTTTGATCGGGCTGTTAACATAAGACTGGCACATTATGGTCCTAACCCTACAGCGGAGATCATAGACCGAGTTATAGCGGCTGTGGATGCAAATTGGCTACAGAAAAGAGGTGCTGCAGCAGCAGAAGTCAGAGCAGCACCAACTGAAAGGAGAAAGATATATTTTGCTGCTTTTAAAAATTTCATTGAAACTGAAGGGGAGATTGATGGGTACCTTGCCGATTTTAAACGGCAATGTGCCCTACACCGGGTGCCCACAGAGGAATGGGTTACCATTTTGTCTGTGAAACTGTCCGGCCGGGCCAGTGAAGCGTTCAGGGCCATCCCAGACGAGGATATTATGAACTATGGACTGGTAAAAGAAGCACTGTTGGCCAGGTATGCCGTCACACCGGAGGCGGTTCAGAGAGGCGAGCAAGCAGACTGGAGACTCGTATACCGAGTGGGCATGTCGCCTACACCGCACTGCATCCCACTGGGTCGCTGGGTGCCAAGCAGAATCCAGGGAAGAGGTGCTGCAGGTGTTCTTGCTGGAGCACTTCTTTGACAAACTGTCCCTGGAAGTCAGAGAGTGGGTCCGGGACCGAAAACCTTTCACCTTGCCTGAAGCAGCTCGCCTGACGGACGAATACACAGACGCACGCAAACTGGATAACCCTGGGGTCAAGACGACAGCTCGGGTGGATTATCGATCAGCGGCACCCCCTCTGGCTATCGCCTACCAACCACAGTCGTACCGCCCTACAGCACCACCTCCAGAGGCCACTTATCCTCAGCAGCCCAGGTCCAACTCCCAGGCCTACTCACAACCCATCAGGTGTTTCGGGTGTAAACAGCTAGGGCACAAAAAGCCAGACTGTCCGTTGAATCCAGCCAGGCAGTCCCAGTCATGGAGAAAGCCAGCAAGGGGGAACCGCCACACATCCATGCCTGCGGCCCACTGCGTTGAGTAGGAAGAACATTGTTGCGTCCTGCACGAGGCTGATCCAATTCAAGCAGCTAACCGGGACAACAGGCAGCAACACAGGCAGACTGTCTGGGTCAATGGAAAGGTAGCCAATGGCCTACGTGATACTGGTGCAACCATGACCCTACTACAGAAGAACCTCGTCTCAGAGAGCCAACATACCGGAGACACTGTAGCCGTAAGAGTAGCGGGAGGCACCGTCTACCCGTTGCCCGTGTTCACCTGGATTGGGGGGTTGGTTCGGGACACGTGAATGTGGGGGTGATGAAGGATTTGCCAGCGGATGTACTACTGGGGAATGATTTGGCCCCCCTCATTTCTGCTTACACCCTGATGGGCCCCACTGAAGCCAACCCAGTGACTACCTGTGCCCAGACCCATGCTGCTGGAACAGGCCCGCTTGCGGCTGAGAACTGGGTAAGACTATCTTCCCCGACATGTACCTTAGATCAGGCAAAATATCACAGTCTAAAATTGGAATGTGACAAGTTGGCCAGGGAGAAATCAGAGATGCAACGACACTACGTCATGTATTATGAGATGTCCCATGGCTTGAACATTGAAATGCACAAACAGGCTGAAATGGTCAAAAGGTTCAATGGGATTTGCGCCCAGGTTTTGCCTTACCTCTCCCAAGAGCAGCAGCAACACGTTTTGGGAGCCATTGAGAGAGCAAAGCAAGTGACTGTTCCAGAACTGAATTCCATTATTCGCCCTGCAACCTTACAACTTCACCATCAGCTACTGACCCGGTAAGCAAAATGGCCATGCTGATAGGTTGTCCAGGCATTAGAGGAATGGAACTATGGGCTAACTTCGGAGTCAGCCCGTCTGGGGTCTCCTCCTGTGTTAGTCTCCTGCAGAAAGGGGAGATGTGTGACAGGGGTCACTTTGGGCACAGGGTGAGCAAGAAAATAATGGACATTAAGAATATATCTTGGACTACCTAAATTGGGATAGTAATATTAGTTCACAATATGTACTGGTTGTTTGATTCTGAACTCAACAAGTTAATTGAGAGATGTGTTACCTGCCTGTTGTGATGTAAATGAATCTAGAATGGCTTCTGAGGATCTTTCATTGTGATAATTAACTCTGTACTTAATAGCAGACAGACAGTCTGCTGAACATAAAGGTTATGCATAGCCATTTAAGATGTAAAGGGATTAGCAATTGAACTCACCTGTGTCTGCTAAGAGCTGTCAGATGGGTATTGGGAGCTCGTTATATAACCATTGTGTGAAGTCTTTTGATGATGGGTACTGTAGTTAAGAGACAGTAAGGCTAGCCTAAAGGTCATGTGTCTGAGTCATCAGCTGTAGTTAATTAGCTCATGTAAATTCGGTCTGATCAAAGGTGTATTGTCAGAGGAAAATGAGGAATGTAAGAACCTCCTCATTGTGTGTATAAAATTTGAAGTTTTTCAATAAAGATTGTCAGACCAGCTGGAAAGCACATGGAGCGTTGTCTCGTATGTCTGAAAGGATTATCCCTATGGGAAGCGGTCGCCTGACTGTGGAGTGTCGGTAGCTGATGTGTGTTCGGAGTGGGAATATCCTAAACGGCGTTAACCCCTTTCATACTTGGGGACCCATTACAATGACAATCTACAACATGAACACTAGATGGGAGAAGACAGATAAATGACAATCTACAACATGAACACTAGATGGCGGCAGACAGATAGATGACAATCTACAACAGCTCCGCTCCGATGTGGCCCGCCGCCAGATCGCGGGTTTCCGCCTGCTTTCTCCGAGTATCAGAGTGCAGAGCCCGCACTACAGGAAGCATACGGCTGTAGCAGAGAGCAGAGCCGATGCTTCCTATCGCTTCCGTCCCAGGCAGAGTGCATTTGGTATCACTCCGCCTATGACAGGGGCGGCGCTATACTGGAAGCATCGGCTCTGCTCTCTGCTGCAGCCGCATGCTTCCTGTAGCGCGGGCTGTGTTCTGCACACATCAGAGAACTCTCAATACAAGGCAGTGTGCCCACTATACCAGGCAGTGTGCCAACTATACCAGGCAGTGTGCCCTCCACTATACCAGGCAGTGTGCCCACCACTATACCAGGCAGTGTGCCCGCCACTATACCAGGCAGTGTGCCCGCCACAATACCGGACAGTGTGCCCACCACTATACCAGGCAGGGTACCCACCACTGTTTCAGTCAGTGCAACCACCAGTGTACCTGCCACTGTACCGACCAGTGCCACTGTACCAGCCAGGATACCTACCACTGTTTCAGACAGTGCACCCACCAGTATACCCACCACTGTACCCACCAGTATACTCACCGCTGTACCAGCCAGGTTACCTGCCAGTGTACCCACCACTGTACCAGCCAGTACCCACCACTGTACCAGCCAGTGTACCCACCACTGTACCAGCCAGTACCCACCACTGTACCAGCCAGTGTACCCACAACTGTACCAGCCAGTGTTCCCACCAGTGTACCCACCACTGTACCAGCCAGTGTACCCACCCGTGTACCAGCCAGTGTACCCACCAAAGTACCAGCCAGTGTACCCACCAGTATGTACCAGCCAGTGTACCCACCACTGTACCAGCCAGTGTACTCACCAGTGTATCCACCACTGATTTCCGCCAGCAGTACCTGTCAGTGAAACCCACCAGCAGTACCCACCAGTGATACCTGCCAGCAGTACCCGCCAGTGGTACCCGCCAGCAGTACCCGCCAGCAGTACCCACCAGAGATACATGCCAGTGATAACCGCCAGCAGTACCCGCTGGTGATAGCCACCAGCGATACCCGCAAGTGGGACCCACCAGTGATACCTGCCTGCAGTACCCACCAGCAGTACCTGCCAGCCATACTCACCCAGGGGAAATGCCAGCAACAGCCGCCAGCCTTAACCGCCTGGGGGACAGCAGCCTGCAGGAATCGTGAGGAAGTGAAGATTAAGATCAGTTTTTAATTACAATTAAACAGCAATGGGCATATCTGTTCTCTACACTGGTACACTAGCTACATTGGGCTGCCTTCAAACTGATCCGCAGGTGCAGTGCAGCTGTTTCATTTCATAGTGCCCCTCGACCGGTTACCAAGTCACTTAAATGGCCCTCACTCTTCAAAAGGTTGGGCACCCCTGATCTACAACATGGACACTAGATGGCGGCAGATAGATAAATGACAATCTACAACATGAACACTAGATGGCGGCAGACAGATAAATGACAATCTACAACATGAACACTAGATGGTGGCAGAAAGATTATTATTATTATTATTATACAGGATTTATAAAGCGCCAACAGTTTGCGCAACGCTTTACAATATAAAAAGGGATGGACAGTACAGTTACAATACCATAAAATACAAAATAGTTAAGAGGGCCCTGCTCAGAAGAGCTTACAATCTAATAGGGTGGGGCAGGTGGTACAAAAGGTTGTAACTGTGGGGAATGAGCTAATGGAAGTGATAAAAGATTAGTTGGAGGTGTGATAGGCTTTCCGGAAGAGATGAGTTTTCAGGGATTTCCTAAAGGCAGCCAGAGTAGGAGATAGCCAGATTGAGATAGAAAGTTCAAGAGGATGGGAGAGGCTCTGGAGAAGTTCTGGAGACAAGTGTGAGAGGAGGAGACAAGGGAGCTTGAGAGCAGTAGGTCTTGGGAGTAGCGGGGAGGATGGTTTGTGTAATATGTGCAAACAAATTTAATGATGTAGCTTTGTATGTTGTAGTTAGTATTTTGAATTTAATTCACTGGGCAATCGGAAGCCAGTGAAGGGATTGGCAGAGATGGGTGGAGGACACTGAATGGTGGCCAGTGGAGGGATTGGCAGAGATGGGTGGAGGACACTGAATGGAGGCAGTGGAGGGATTGGTAGAGAAGGGTGGAGGACACTGAATGGTGGCCTGTGAAGGGATAGGCAGAGATGGGTAGAGGACAATGAATGGAGGCCAGTGGAGGGATTGGCAGAGAGGGGTAGAGGACACTGAATGGAGGCCAGTGGAGGGATTGGCAGAGAGGGGTAGAGGACACTGAATGGAGGCCAGTGGAGGGATTGGCAGAGATGGGTGGAGGACACTGAATGGAGGCAGTGGAGGGATTGGTAGAGAGGGGTGGAGGACACTGAATGGTGGCCTGTGAAGAGATAGGCAGAGATGGGTAGAGGACACTGAATGGAGGCCAGTGGAGGGATTGGCAGAGAGGGGTGGAGGACACTGAATGGAGGCCAGTGGAGGGATTGGCAGAGATGGTTGGAGGACACTGAATGGAGGCCAGTGGAGGGATTGGCAGAAATGGATGGAGGACACTAAATGGATGCCAGTGGAGGGATTGGCAGTTGGCAGAGATGGGTGGAGGACACTGAATGGAGGCCAGTGGAGGGATTGGCAGAGATGGGTGGAGGACACTGAATGGAGTCCAGTTGAGAGATTGGCAGAGATGGGTGGAGGATGCTGAATGGAGGCCAGTGAGGGGATTGGCAGAGATGGGTTGAGGACACTGAATGGAGGCCAGTGGAGGTATTGGCAGAGATGGGTGGAGGACACTGAATGGAGGCCAGTGGATAGATTATCAGAGAGGGGTAGGGGTCACTAAGGGGATGCAAATGGAGGGATTGGCAGAGAGGGGTGGTGGACACCGAATGGAGGGCCAATGGAGGGATTGGCGGAGAGGGGTGGTGGACACCGAATGGAGGGCCAATGGAGGGATTGGCGGAGAGGGGTGGCGGACACTGAGCGGTGGGTCAGGTAGAGGAGTCTGGAAGCAGCATTCATGATAGACTGAAGAGGGGAGGAGCCTATGGAGAGGTAGGCCAATGAGAAGGGAGTTTCTATAGTCAAGGCGAGAGATAAGGGAGTGAATGAGAAGCTTGGTGGTTTCATTAGTTAAAAAGGGGTGGATTTTGGAGATGTTATGGAGGTGAAGTCAACAAGCTTCTGACAATGATTGAATTTGGGTCTGAAAGGACAGGTCGGAGTCTAGGATTACACCGAGTACCCTGGTGTGAGGGGAGGGATTGATGGTTGCATAATTGACCTTGATGGGAAAGTCATGGAGAAGGGCACAGGAGGAGAGATATTATCAGCTCGGTTTTAGAGAGATTTAGATTAAGGAAGTGGTGTGACATCAATGCTGAGATGTCAGTTAGTAAGTTAGTAATGTGAGAGGAGACTGAAGGGGTGAGGAGTAGATTTGGGTGTCATCGGTGTAGAGTAGGGATGGGCCCGGTGCTCGATTCGAACCCATGTTCGAATCGAGCATCGGGCGTTCGCTCGCTCGTCGAGCCCAGAACTATTTGGGCCGTTCGCATCACATTCGTGTGATGCGAGCGGCCCCCGCAATGCATTGCGGCCGGCGCGGCCGGCGCAGTGCATTGCTGGCTGATGATTGGCCAAGCATGCACTGTGACCCCGCATGCTTGGCCAATCACAGCGCCCGAAACTCGGAGAGCAATAATTGGCTACAGGCAGGACGCCTGTAGCCAATTACAGCTCAGGGGCTTTAGTACACGCCCCACCATTTAAAAGGCCGCCACGCCATCGGCCCCGGTCACATGAGTTCCGGCTTTAGGAGAGATTAGTCTGCTGATTCTGTCTTTGCTTGATACTGAAAGATTTGCTCTTCTTTGCTAAACCATTGGCTATTTCTTTGCTAAACCATTGCTACCTAAGTCATTGATCGTTCATTGCTGCTGATTGCACAGTTAGTGTGTTATTAGCTGCTGCTGGGGATTAGTCTGGTGCGTGCTTACTGTTAGTACAGTATTGCAGTAGTACCAACCGCAGTGCTGTTAGCACAGCATTGCACCCCAACAGCACCCATAGGACTTCTAGTGTGTTAGTGGCAGCAAACAGAGCTCCTATATTTTCTTCTCAGCAGCACCCATAGGACTTCTAGTGTGTTAGTGGCAGCAAACAGAGCTCCTATATTTTCTTCTCAGCAGCACCCATAGGACTTCTAGTGTGTTAGTGGCAGCAAACAGAGCTCCTATATTTTCTTCTCAGCAGCACCCATAGGACTTCTAATGTGTTAGTGGCATCACACAGAGTTCCTATATTTTCATCTCAGCAGCACCCATAGGACTTCTAGTGTGTTAGTGGCATCACACAGAGCTCCTATATTTTCTTCTCAGCAGCACCCATAGGACTTCTAGTGTGTTAGTGGCATCACACAGAGCTCCTATATTTTCATCTCAGCAGCACCCATAGGACTTCTAGTGTGTTAGTGGCAGCAAACAGAGCTCCTATATTTTCTTCTCAGCAGCACCCATAGGACTTCTAGTGTGTTAGTGGCATCACACAGAGTTCCTATATTTTCTTCTCAGCAGCACCCATAGGACTTCTAGTGTGTTAGTGGCATCACACAGAGCTCCTATATTTTCTTCTCAGCAGCACCCATAGGACTTCTAATGTGTTAGTGGCATCACACAGAGCTCCTATATTTTCTTCTCAGCAGCACCCATAGGACTTCTAGTGTGTTAGTGGCAGCAAACAGAGCTCCTATATTTTCTTCTCAGCAGCACCCATAGGACTTCTAGTGTGTTAGTGGCATCACACAGAGCTCCTATATTTTCTTCTCAGCAGCACCCATAGGACTTCTAGTGTGTTAGTGGCAGCAAACAGAGCTCCTATATTTTCTTCTCAGCAGCACCCATAGGACTTCTAGTGTGTTAGTGGCAGCAAACAGAGCTCCTATATTTTCTTCTCAGCAGCACCCATAGGACTTCTAGTGTGTTAGTGGCAGCAAACAGAGCTCCTATATTTTCTTCTCAGCAGCACCCATAGGACTTCTAATGTGTTAGTGGCATCACACAGAGCTCCTATATTTTCTTCTCAGCAGCACCCATAGGACTTCTAGTGTGTTAGTGGCAGCAAACAGAGCTCCTATATTTTCTTCTCAGCAGCACCCATAGGACTTCTAGTGTGTTAGTGGCATCACACAGAGCTCCTATATTTTCTTCTCAGCAGCACCCATAGGACTTCTAGTGTGTTAGTGGCAGCAAACAGAGCTCCTATATTTTCTTCTCAGCAGCACACATAGGACTTCTAATGTGTTAGTGGCATAACACAGAGCTCCTATATTTTCTTCTCAGCAGCACCCATAGGACTTCTAGTGTGTTAGTGGCATCACACAGAGTTCCTATATTTTCATCTCAGCAGCACCCATAGGACTTCTAGTGTGTTAGTGGCAGCAAACAGAGCTCCTATATTTTCTTCTCAGCAGCACCCATAGGACTTCTAGTGTGTTAGTGGCAGCAAACAGAGCTCCTATATTTTCTTCTCAGCAGCACACATAGTACCTATAGTGTGTTAGTGTCAGCACCCATAGGACCTACAGTGTGTTGTGAGCACACATAGGAGTTCTATTTTTTATACTATATACACTACCGACTACAATGGCTGGAAGACCGCCAAGGAGAGGCAGAGCGTGCCGAGGCAAGAACACAGGGCAGGCAGGCTCTGTTTCTAGAGACAACAGTGCTGGCCGTGGACGTGGTCGTGCATCGTCATCAGCACGTGGCCATGGGACACGCTTGTCTTTGTTTTCGGCAGCTGGACATGTGGAGCCGCATCATGCCGAAGGCTTGGTAGAATGGATGACCAAGCCCTCCTCATCCTCCTCATCCTCTCTCACCCAGGCTCAGGGTACTGGCAGAGCAGCTGCCAACGCGTACTCAATGGCATCATCAGCCACCCCTTCCCTAGACCCACCATGTCCTCCTGAGGAGTCCCCCGAACTGTTTGAGCACAGTGTTGGGTACATGCTCCAGGAGGATGCCCAACGATTCGAAGGCTCGGATGATGATACCCAGCTTGAGGAAGTCAGTAGTGTGCGCGCAGAGAAAGGGGATGCTGAAGGACAGCAATCTGGCAGTAGTGTTCCACCAGCTGCAGCTTACTGCCAGGTTTGCTCTAGTGGTGAAGAGGGAGGGGATGATGAGGTCACTGACTCCACGTGGGTGCCTGAAGGGAGAGAGGAGGAGGAGGAGGAGGATGCAGCGTCACATGTCCAACGAGGCAGGATGCCCCCTGGAGGCCAGCTAGAGGCCAGCACAGCAACTGTACCACACCGCAGAGCTCCGCCTGTGCAGGGCGCTGCCTCTGCACGTTATCACAAAAGTTCTTTGGTGTGGGCCTTTTTTGAGACGAGTGCATCAGATCGCACCACTGCTATTTGCAATATTTGTCTCAAGCGTATCTCGCGTGGCCAAAACATCAGCCGCTTGGGCACCACAAGCATGAGCAGACATATGTCGACCTGCCATGCAGCTCGTTGGCAAGCACACATAAAAGACCCACACCAAAGAACAAAGCGGACCTCTCCTTGCTCCTCATCAGCTGGGATCTCCATCCCCACTATATCTTCAGTCCTCTCTGAAAGCTGCTCTGAGAGGACTGAAGGTGTAGAATTAGGTGTGTCACAACCAAGTACTTGCAGTACACCGACGTCCGATTGTAGCAGGCAAATTTCCCTGCCCCAGCTGCTGGACCGTCGAAAGAAGTTCACTCCCAGCCATCCACATGCCCAGCGGTTGAATGCTAGCTTGGCTAAATTGCTAGCACTTCAACTGCTGCCTTTTCAGTTGATAGACTCGGCCCCCTTCCGTGAGTTTGTTCAATGTGCGGTTCCTCAGTGGCAGGTTCCCAAACGCCACTTTTTCTCACGGAAGGCAATTCCGTCTCTCTACTGGCATGTGGAAGGCAATGTCCATGCCTCGCTGGACAGGGCGGTCAGCGGTAAGGTGCATATTACCGCTGACTCATGGTCCAGCAGGCATGGACAGGGACGTTATCTTTCTTTCACGGCCCATTGGGTCACTCTATTGGTAGCTGGGAGGGATGCAGGACAAGGTGCAGTAGTGTTGGAGGTTGTTCCGCCACCACGCCTCCAAAATGCTACTACTGGTTGTGACACACCTCTCTCCTCCACCCCCTCCTCTTCTTCTTCCTCCATGTCCTCTTCGAGTGCTCTGTCCTCGGAACCAGTGGTGCTCCGTAGGCGTACAAGGGGCTACGCGAGTACGCAGGCAAAAAGATGCCATGCCGTGCTTGCGCTGGTGTGTTTGGGGGACATGAGTCACACTGGGCCAGAGGTTCTGGCAGCTCTGCAGGGGCAGGCCGAGAGGTGGTTGACGCCACGCCAGCTTAAGCCAGGAATGGTCGTTTCTGATAATGGCACCAACCTCCTCTCCGCCCTGCGACAGGGGCAGCTCACCCATGTGCCCTGTATGGCTCACGTCCTCAACCTGGTGGTGCAGCGGTTCTTGGGCAGGTTCCCAGGCTTACAGGATGTCCTGAGGCAGGCCAGGAAAGTCTGTGTGCATTTCCGCCGATCTTATAATGCCAGTGCTCGGCTGACTGAGCTGCAAAAGGAGCTGAACCTGCCCAAGAACCGCCTAATATGTGACATGCCCACCAGGTGGAACTCAACGTTGGCCATGCTGCAGCGACTGCACACGCAGCAGAGGGCCATCAATGAGTACCTTTGCGACTACGGCACCAGGACAGGGTCAGGGGAGCTTGGCTTTTTTTCCCCACGCCAGTGGAGCATGATCAGGGATGCATGCACTGTCCTCTCACCATTTGAGGAGGCCACGAGGATGGTGAGCAGTGACAGTGCATGCATCAGTGACACTGTACCTCTTGTCCACCTGTTGGAGCATACGCTGCGTGGGATAATGGACAGGGCACTTGAGGCAGAACAGAGGCAGGAAGAGGAGGACTTCCTTGTCTCTCAAGGCCCCCTTTATCCAGACAATGTTCCTTCTGTCCCACCCATCACACAGGAAGAGGAGGAGGAGGAGGAGGAGGATTGTGTGAGCATGGAGGTGGAGCCTGGCACTCAGCATCAGCAGCAGCAGTCTTTTAGGGATGATGTACAGTCCCAACAAACCAGTGGACTTGTACGTGGCTGGGAGGAGGTGGCTGGCGATCATGTCATCCTCAGTGACCCAGAAGACTCCGGACCGAATGCCTCAGCTAACCTACGCTGCATGGCCTCCCTGATCCTGCAAAGCCTGCGGAAGGATCCTCGTGTTCTTCGGATCAAGGAGAGTGACCATTACTGGCTGGCCACTCTCCTTGATCCACGGTACAAGGGTAAGGTTGCGGACCTTATCTTGCCGTCGCAGAGGGAGCAGAGGATGAGACATCTCAGGGAGGCCTTGCAGAAAGGTCTGTGCAACGCGTTCCCAGAAACTGGGAGGTTACAAACTCCTGGTCCTGGACGACGAGTTGCTGAGGCTTCGGTCAGTAGCAGAAGGAGCGGTGGGGAAGGTGGACGTCTGACCGATGCGTTCAGACAATTTTTTAGTCCGCAGCCCCAAGGTATGATCGGTTCCAGCAACCATCGCCAGCGTCTGATATACATGGTGCAGGAATACCTAGGGGCAAGGTCAGACTTGGACACCTTTCCCACCGAAAATCCTCTGGCTTACTGGGTCCTGAGGATGGATCACTGGCCAGAGCTTGCACAGTATGCAATTGAGCTACTGGCCTGTCCTGCATCCAGCGTTCTTTCCGAACGCACATTCAGTGCTGCTGGAGGATTTGTCACCGATCATAGGGTGCGCCTGTCCACCGACTCGGTTGATCGACTGACCTTCATAAAAATGAATCAGTCTTGGATCACCACCAGCTACCAGACACCTGAAGCGGATATAACGGAATAATTTATAATGTCACATCCCTTCAAGACTGCCTATGCTGATGCTGAGTGACTGTCCTGTTATGTTCACTGACTATCCTCTTCCTCCTCCTCAATGATCCATGCCACCACACCAGTGCCTAAGGCACAATTTTTCAGCCCCTGTATAACAGGGGCGTGTAATTACAATTTTTTAAAAAGATGCTTCGCAACAGGTGTGACTGCTGTGCTCAGAGTACAGTATCTGTGAGGGGTTGCAGTGTTGTGGCACCAGCACCAGTGCCTAAGGCACAATTTTTCAGCCCCTGTTGGGGCGTGTAATTACAATTTTTAGGCAATGCTTTGCAACAGGTCTCATTGCTGTGCTCAGAGTACAGTATCTGTGAGGGGTTGCAGTGTTGTGGCACCAGCACCAGTGCCTAAGGCACAATTTTTCAGCCCCTGTATAACAGGGGCGTGTAATTACAATTTTTTAAAAAGATGCTTCGCAACAGGTGTGACTGCTGTGCTCAGAGTACAGTATCTGTGAGGGGTTGCAGTGTTGTGGCACCAGCACCAGTGCCTAAGGCACAATTTTTCAGCCCCTGTTGGGGCGTGTAATTACAATTTTTAGGCAATGCTTTGCAACAGGTCTCATTGCTGTGCTCAGAGTACAGTATCTGTGAGGGGTTGCAGTGTTGTGGCACCAGCACCAGTGCCTAAGGCACAATTTTTTAGCCCCTGTATAACAGGGGCGTGTAATTACAATTTTTTAAAAAGATGCTTCGCAACAGGTGTGACTGCTGTGCTCCAAGTACAGTATCTGTGAGGGGTTGCAGTGTTGTGGCACCAGCACCAATGCCTAAGGCACAATTTTTCAGCCCCTGTTTAACAGGGGCGTGTAATTACAAATCTTGATCTAATAGTTCACAGCAGGGCCCATTCCTGCGCCCACCAAGAGTAACTATGAGGGCCTACAGTCTTGTGGCAACACCGTCCACCACCACCACCACCACCAAAGGCCCAATTTTTCTGCCCTGTTCAACAGGTGCATGCAATTACAAATCTTGATCTAATAACTCACAGCAGGGCCCATTCCTGCACCCACCAAGAGTAACTGTGAGGGCTTACAGTCTTGTGGCAACACCGTCCACCACCACCACCACCACCACCAAAGGCCCAATTTTTCTGCCCGGTTCAACAGGTGCATGCAAGTACAAATCTTGATCTATTAACTCACAGCAGGGCCCATTCCTGTGCCCACCAGTCTTGTGGCTACACCAACATCTAATAGGGCAAATTTCTGCAGAGTATATACGGCAGGCCCCTACTTTCAAACATCCAACTTACAAACGACTCCTACTTGCAAACGGCAAGAGAAAACAGGAAGTGAGAGGAAATCTACCCCTAGGAAGGAAAATTCTATCCTGTTAGATTTAATTTGGGAAAAAGGTATCTCCTCTCTACTGATGCTTTATCACCAATCCTTGTTTCAATTAAAACCCCACTTTTCCAAAAACATTTGTCATTGGGACGGAAAGTGAGGTGACATGTTCTGAACAGATGTGCAAAGACAGCAAATGTTACAGGGGTGATAACCCCTCCCTATGTTCTCCAAAAAGCTTAAAAATTGATTTTTTTGGGATGTAGCTACACTTCATAATGTACCTGTTCAGATTCTACTTAAGAACAAACCTACAGTCCATGTCTTGTTTGCACCACCTATATACTGCTGTTCAGAGTATATAGGGTTGTAGGTATAGGGTTTTATTTTGGGTGCGGGGTCCCCCTTAGTATCCATACAAGACCCAAAGGGGCTGGGGTGGGGGGGTAGCCATGCCATTTTTCTCAAGGATTTTCAGCCATATGGCGGCCAGGACAAGACATGACATTAAAGCCGCAAGTGGTTTTAAATGGCTTCTTTTTTTCCTTTACAAATGTCATTTTGTGCAAGGACAGTTCTAAACACGGGAAACACATGCCACTTCACAGGCATACTTTAGACACCCCCCAGGTACCGTATTTAAAGGAAAATTTCACTTTTTTTTTTTCACTTTATGCATCATTAAAATGACTGCTCCCGAAAAAACTTTAGTTTTTAAAATTTCTTTTTGCATTGATATATGTCCCCTGGGGCAGGACCCGGGTCCCCAAACCTGTTTTATAACATTAACATGCATATTGGCCGTTGTAATTAGCAATTTTGATTTCGAACGTTCGCGTCCATTATAACGAATAGGGTTCGAAAATTCGCGCGAACTTTCGGTCCGTTCGAAGGTTCTGGTGCGAACCGAACCCGGGGGTGTTCGGCTCATCCCTAGTGTAGAGATGGTATTGGAAGCCGTGGGAGGTTATCAAGTGACCAAGGGAGGAGTTGTAGATGGAGAAGAGGAGGGGTCCGAGGACAGAACCTTGGGGGACCTCTATAGAAAGAGGAGAGGAGGAGACAGAGTTGTAGGTAACACTGAAGATGTGCTCTGATAAGAAGAGGAGAACCAGGATAGAGCAGACTCTTGGAGGCCAAGGCAGTGGAGTTTATTGGGGAGGAGCTGATGGTCAACAGTATTGAAGGGCGCAGAGAGGTTTAGTAGTAAGAATATGGAGTAGCGGCCTCTGGTTTTAGCAGTTAGTAAATCATTAGTGAGTTTTAGAAGGGGACTGTCTGTGTAGTTCTGCGAGGCGAGCGAAAGCCAGACTGTAATATAGGCAATGATATATCTAGTGACCTCTCCTAGGGTACCACACCCTCACAACTTGAGATCCATACTATTCATGTGTCAAACTATAACACCACACAAGGCCTTCTCCACAGGGAACCGCAGAAAGTTGTGAGGGTTCCAAAATCAAGTTCGGTCTGATGTGAGGAGGTCGCCCCTGAGGAGGTGTTGGTAGAAGTCGAATTAAGCCAAATATCCCAGACCTTAGAGCTTTTCCTGGGGAAGCCCCTAGAGGCATATGTGAGTGGAATAGCTGAGTTGACTAGGTGCTTCCAATAATGGGGGCCACCGGGGATTTCCATTACATTATTATGGCTTTTCTAGCATAAAATAGAAGTCTAAATCGAACTCTAAGCACTCTAATAGGTGGCAAAGGGTGGACCAGGCCCAATATACTGTACACATGTGGGATTGGAATAGTAGTCAGTGTGAAAATTAAGCGTGAAAATTCGGTCCAAAATGCCTGAATCAAGGCACAGTGCCAAAATATGAGGGCAAAATCAGCTGGGTCGGTCACATATCTCCAACATCTCGACGAAACAGAGGGGTAAATCCTGTGCAGCCGTTGGGGGTGAGATATATCCTATGAAGGATTCTAAATGGGATTGGATGGTCTCCAGCAGAAACTAATTGTGACATGGGTAATTCCATACGTACAGTAGGTCCTCCCAGTCTTCCCCATCCACAACGGACCTTTTTTCTGTACCATACACCTGGTAGTGGCAGATAAATACCACTCCTCCATCCTACAATGTAGCACCCACCAACTTATGAGCCTATGGCAATTACAAAGTACCATCACCTGTTATTGATAGACATGTGCACACTGAAATATTTTGTTTCGGAATTTTGTTTTCGTCCGAAAAATAAATTTATTTAGTTACTCCCGAAATTCGTTTTTATTTATTTTGTTTCATTAAAAATTGCATTTGTCCGAAAATCCGAATTAATTAAGGTCGAATCTGTCAATTGAAGGCTTATGGTGTCTGTCGAATGTTCTAAGAAGATTCGACAAAGCAGCTAAACTGTACGACGCCGCAATCCTACATTTCCAGTCGAATGCTCCGCCCACAAGCTATAGTAGAATTCTAAATTATCTGTGACTAGTAATAACTATATTTATTAATTATTATTACTTGTCAACCAACATTAGAATTCTTCTATAGCATATGGGCGGAACATTTGACCATAAATGTCCGCTCGTGGCGATCGTATGTTTTTAGCTGCTTCGTCGAATCTTCATGTCTCTATAATATTGAATCTTCATGTCTCTATAATGTCAAATCTTTTCTCTCTATGTCGACTCTTTTCTCTCTCTAACTAATAGAGTTAGGTTAGGCACATTCAACCGCAGATTCGATAGACACAGATCGCTATTGTCACCGTCATGTCGAATCTTCTATCTATATTGAACTGTTGTCGCAACAAAACAAAAATAAAGCATTTTTTATGTCGGATCTTTCGGATTTCGGACTCTGCACATTCGTTATCGTTTGTCAAAACAAATGCGAAAATCCCCAAAATTTGGATGAAAATGCATTCGGACGAAAACTAATGCACATGTCTAGTTATTGATGTACCTAGGCCCATTCTAATCTTGGCCATCAGAAAGTCAGTATTTGCACAGGATCGTGGGTGGTTTTGGTGGGGCTGTCAGCAATGAGGAAGGTTCCATTTCATACTTTTATGATGTCCACAACCCAAAAAATGTGTCACTTAATGTTTATTGATATTTACTTTAAGCTGAGAACCAGGAAGAGGAAATCTGCCTTTTGTTTTATGGGTGAATCCAGTCGAGATTTTGTAATACGGAGGAAGGAGGGTGAGGCACAAGAGTGATCGTTGTGTAGGCCATTAGAACAACAGAGACCTTAATCTTTTCCACGGTGAAAGCAATTCTCTTCTCCTTTAGGTCTTTTGCTGGATTTTTTTTTTATTACCAACGTTTTTATTTTGGTTCAAAAGACAAGCATCTACATCTCTGAGACAGACAGTACATAAACCTATATAGGCTAAAGAGCCATAATCTCAGACATTGCAAGAAATGCTTCTTACACGTTTACATTAGGGATGAGCCGAACACCCCCCGGTTAGTGTCGCACCAGAACCTGCGAACAGACCTGAAAGTTCGCGCAAACTTTAGAGCCCCGTTAAAGTCTATGGAACTCGAACGTTTGAAATCAAAAGTGTGAATTTTAACAGCTAATATGCAAGTTATTGTCCTAAAAAGGGTTTGGGGACCCAGGTCCTGCCCCTGGGGACATGTATCAATGCAAAAAAAAGTTTAAAAAAACAGCCATTTTTTCGGGACCAGTGATTTTAATGATGCTTAAAGTGAAAAAAAAGTGAAATATTCCTTTAAATATCGTACCTGGGGGGTGTCTAAAGTATGCCTGTGAAGTGGTACGTGTTTCCCGTGTTTAGAACTGTCCCTGCACAAAATGACAATTTTAAAGGAAAAAAAGTCATTTAAAACAGCTTGCGGCTTTAATGTAATGTCTGGTCCCGGCAATATGGATGAAAATCATTTAGAAAAATGGCATGGGTCCCCCCCTCCCAGCCCATTACCAGCCCCTTTGGGTCTTGTATGGATATTAAGGGGAACCCTGCACTCAAATTAAAAAAAGGAAAGGCATGGGGCCCCCAGGCCCTATATACTCTGAACAGCAGTATACAGGCGTTGCAAACAAGACAGGGACTGTAGGTTTGTTCTTAAGTAGAATCTTTTTGTAATTTGGAACTGGTACATTTTTTAAGTGTAGCTCCAGCCAAAAAAATCAATTTTTAAGCTTATTTGAAAACATAGGAAAGGGTTTATCACCTCTGTAATATTTGTTTTGCTGTCTCTGTGCACCTGTTCAGAACATTTCACCTCACTTTCCGTCCCAATGACAAATGTTTTTTTGAAAATTTGTTTTTTTTAGTGAAACAAGGATTGGTGATAAAGCATCAGTGGAGAGGAGACACATTTTTCGCATATTAACTCTTACAGGAGAGAATTTCCCTTCCTAGGGGTAGATTTCCTCTCACTTCCTGTTGTCTCCTTCCGTTTGCAAGTAGGGGTTGTTTGTAAGTTGGATGTTTGAAAGTAGGGGCCTGCCCTATATACTCTGCAGAAATTTGGGCCTTAGGTGTTGGTGTTGCCACAACACTGTAAGCCCTCACAGTTACTCTTGGTGGGCGCTAGAACGGGCCCTGCTGTGAAATATTATATCAAGAATTGTAATTACATGCACCTGTTGAACAGGGGCTGAAAAATTGGGCCTTTGGTGGTGGTGGTGTTGCCACAACACTGTAAGCCCTCACAGTTACTCTTGGTGGGCGCAGGAATGGGCCCTGCTGTGAAATATTAGATCAAGAATTGTAATTACATGTCCCTGTTGAACAGGGGCAGAAAAATTGGGCCTTAGGCATTGGTGCCACAACACTGCAACCCCTCACAAATACACTAGTTGGAGCGCAGGAATGAGCCCTGCTGTAAAGTATTGCAGCAAAAATTTTAATTACACGCCCCTGTTAAACAGAGGCTGAAAAATTGGGCCTTAGGCACTGGTGCCACAGCACTGCAACCCCTCACAGATACCCTAGTTCATTGGTTCTCAACCTTTCTAGTGTTGTGACCCCTTGATAAAATTTCCCAAGTTGTGGGGACCCCTAACAGTAAAATTATTGTTGTACAATGGGATGTCAGCACTCAAGGCATGACAAGTAATTTGAGCCCCTAACCCATGGACATTTATCGCTCCCTAAGTCCCTTCCACTCGTACAGTACTAAAACACCTTATGGTACATTTTGGGATGTACCACTCTTTCTTTTAGTTCTCCTTTCTTTCCCTTTTATCTCTCTCTATGCTAATTTCTTGTTTTTTTCCCCATATCCCTCTCTCTAGACATCTTTCTTGTTCTTTCTCTCCCCTTTTCTTTGTTCCAACCCCTCTTTTCCTCTCCCTTCCATGTATTCGCTATTTTTATTCCTTCTCTTACTACTTGGTGGGGTGAATGGGATGAGTGGCAGTCCTGGCGGGGAGTTGGGATGAATGGCAGTCCTGGCGGGGAGTTGGGATGAATGGCAGTCCTGGCCACTATAATCACAGGTAGTGTTACTGACTGTGTGGTGTCTCGTAGCAGTGACACCTATGCCAAAATCAGGAGATAGGGTCTCCTCCAGCCCCTCCCATTTCACACCAGTAAGCTGACCTCTAGTCTCTGTCCCCCAGCTGTAAACTGAATGGGAGGCTGCGAAAAGGCTGCGTGGGCGGCCGTGGGCTCCAGGAACAGCCCAGCTGAGCGGCCGCGAAAATGCTGGGAGAGCAGCGTGGGCTTCAGGAACAGCCCAGGATTCAGTGACCCCTGGCAAATCATCATTTGACCCCCAGGTTCAGAACCACTGCTCTAGTTGGAGTGCAGGAATGAGCCCTGCTGCAAAGTATTGCATCAAAGTTTGTAATTACACGCCTTAAAAAGGGCTGAAAATTGGGCCTTAGGCACTGGTGCCAAAATACTGCAACCCCTCACAGATACTCGAGTTGGAACGCAGGAATGAGCCCTGCTGCAAAGTATTGCATCAAAAATTGTAATACACGCCCCTGTTAAACTGAAAAATTGGGCCTTAGCCACTGGTGGCGGTGCCCAGAACCAAAAATGTTCTTGTAAGCTATCAGCATGTTCATTGAGGAGGAAGAGGATAGTCACTCAGCATAACAGGATATTCACTCAGCATCAGCATAGGCAGTCTTGAAGGGATCTGACATTTAAAAAAATTATTCGGTTACATCAGCATCAGGTGCTTGGTAGGTGGTGGTGATCCAAGACTGATTCATTTTTATGAAGGTCAGTCGATCGACCGAGTCGGTGGACAGACACACCCTATGATCGGTTACAAAGCCTCCAGCAGCACTGAATGTGCGTTCCGAAAGAACGCTGGATGCAGGACAGGCCAGTAGCTCAATTGCATACTGTGCAAGCTCTAGCCAGTGATCTATCCCCAGTAACCCAGAGGATTTTCGGTGGGAAAAGTGTCCAAGTCTGATCTTGCCCCTAGGTATTCTTGCTCCATGTAAAACAGACGCTGGCGATGGTTGCTGGAACCGATCATACCTTGGGGCTGTGGACTAAAAAATTGTCTGAATGCATCGGTCAGACGGCCACCTTCTCCACCGCTCTTTCTTTGACTGACCGGAGCCTCAGCAACACCTTGTCCAGGAATTTGAAACCTCCCAGTCTCTGGGAACGCGTTGCACAGACCTTTCTGCAAGGCCTCCCGAAGATGTTTCATCCTCTGCTCCCTCTGCGCCGGCAAGATAAGGTCTGCAACCTTTCCCTTGTAAGGTGGATCAAGGAGGGTTGCCAGCCAGTAATGATCCCTCTCCTTGATAGCATGAATACGAGGATCCTTCCGCAGGCTTTGCAGGATCAGGGAGGCCATGCAGCATAGGTTTGCTGAGGCATTCGGTGTGGAGACCTCTGGGTCACTCAGGACGACATGATCCGCAGCCACCTCCTCCCAGCCACGTACAAGTCCATGGGTTTCTGAGGACTGTAAATGATCCCTTCCAGACTGCTGCTGATGCTGAGTGCTAGGCTCCATCTCCCTGCTGACACAATCCTCCTCCTCCTTCTCGTCATCTTCCTGTGTGATAGGCAGGCCAGCAGGAACACTGTCTGGAAAAAGGGAGCCTTGAGAGGTAAGGAAGTCCTCTTCCTGAGTGAGTGAGTGAGAACTTGTATAGCGCTGCAATTGCGAACTAAATCACCTCAAGGCGTTTGGCATCCAGTGTCGTTGAGATCCTTAGAAGAGGTGGGTCTTTAGTTTTTTCCGGAAGGCCCGATGGTTTTCTTCCATGCAGATGTTCGTGGGTAGCGCATTTCATAGCCTCGGTCCTTGGACAGCAAACCTTCGTTCTCCCTTGGCTTTGTAGCGCGTCTTGGGGATATGGAGGAGGTTTTGGTTGGTTGATCGAAGGTTCGCGAGTAGTGTTTTATTTTCTCGCATAAATATTGAGGTGCCTTTCCTTGTGCACATTTGTGGGTGAGGCAAAGGGTCTTGAATGTGACCCAATCCTTTACGGATAGCCAGTGGAGGCTTCTCAGGGATGGTGTGATTGATTCCCAGGGTTTTTTCCCTGTTACCAGTCTGGCCGCTGTGTTTTGGATGACTTGTAGACGTGCAATCTGGTATTTAGGTAGTCCTAGGTTAAAGGGAGTTAGCGTAGTCCAGCCGGGAATTGATGATGGTTCCGACTACTACTGCTCTGTCTTTTTCCGGGATGAAGGGGATGAGTCTTCGTACCAGGCGGAGAAGGTGGTGAGATCCGCTGACTACTGATCCTATTTATGCGTCCATAGTCATGTCTGAGTCAAAGATGACTCCCAGGCTTTTAAACTTTGGTGCTTGGGGTTATGTTTTGTCCAAGGATGGTGGGTGGCGTCGATGTGGTCCTGGTGTTTTCCTTTTGGTTAGCGTGGAAAATGAGCAGTTCTGTTTTGGATACATTAAGCTTGAGGGAGCTCTCTGTCATCCAATTTTTGATCAATGTAAGGCATTTTTCCAGTCCGTAATATTGATCTTTTTTGTTGTTGATGCGAAAGTAAAGTTGGGTGTCATCTGCATAGGAGTGATAACATAGGTCCTGTTCACTGATGATTTCCATGAAAGGCAATGCGTTCTGTAGAGTTGGTTAGATGAACGTAAGGTGGTCCTTGTAAATTACTGCTAGGCCTCCTCCTCTTTGTCCTGTTCTATGCTCAGTTAGGATGCGGTAGTTCTCCGGCACTAGTTCTGCTAGGATGGTATTGCAGTCGGGTTTTAGCCAGCTTTCCGTGATGAAGAGGCAGTCTATGTTGTGTTGAGTGATGAAATCATGGATTTCCTGTCTGTGTTTGACTGCCGATCTGGTGTTGATTAGGGCACTTTATAGATGTTGTAGTTGCCATGGTGCTTGAATGTTTTTTCCTGTTGATAGTTGACTAATTCTTAGGATTTGTTCTTTTTGTAGTTTTTTTTGGATGGGCGTCGGTAGTGTAGTGGTGAAGTTCTTTAGGCTTCGAATGGTGTCAGCTGAGTATTTAATGTTGCCCATGTTGAGAACGTGCTGATACTGTTGAAGCGATGAGATGATGTTGATGTAGATAATGATGATGATCCTGATGGCTTTGATGTTGAGGATAATGATGATGATGAGCGATGCGATGAGAAGCTGCTAAAGTGTGCTAAAGCTTGAAATTGGTGTTTGATGTTGACCATGATGATGATCCAATAATGATGATCCGATAGTGATGATCCAATGATCCGATGGTGGTGATGATGATCCAACTGATGATAATGATCCAATGATGATGATGATCCAATGATGATGATGATCCTAATGATGATGATTCCTTCCTGAACCCTGGAGGCGGTTGAAGCTGCCCTGAGCCTTCCCGCTAATGGAAGGAGCCTGATATACTTACCTGGTTATCAGATTTGATGGACGACTAATGATGGTCCTGAGAAGAGGATGATGATGATAGGATGATGATGATGATAGGATAAAGATGAATGATTATGGTGATAGGGATGATGGTCCTGGTGAAGACGGCGATGATCCCAACTATCTAACCCCCCCGTTGATCCAGAGGAAGGCGAAAAACCCCAGCCAAGCACGGGCCAATAGTGCTACAGCGGGGAAAAAATTCCTTCCTGATCCCTCTAGAGGCGATCGGGTTGCCCTGGATCAGCTAGCTAATGGAGGAGCCCGGTATACTTACCTAGTTTTCAGGTTTGCCAGGACAACTGGTGATGATGCTGAGAAGAGGATGAGGATGATGATGATGTAGATGCAGCTGAGGATGCGGATAAGGATGATGATGAGAAAGAGGATGCAGATGATGATGAGGGTGCGGCTGATGAGGGTGCTGGTGATGATGATGAAGATGAGGAGGATGATGATGGTGCTGAGAATGAGGACAAGATGACAATGATTGTATTAGCAGGTATATTTGCTGCTTGTACTTCTGTTGTTACTGTTAGGGTCCTAGTAGATATAGGCCCAGGTGTACCAAGATGGCCCCTGGTGCCTAGGCTGGGTCAGGAGAGTGCTAAGGGCCGGGCAGGTGTACCAAGATGGCCGCCGTCGCTGGAAGTTATGCTGGAGCCGCGCGCTGTCCTAACAAAGACAGGAGGTGGTAGTTGCGGCTACGGGTCTGCTGCCGACTGGGGGATCTCCAATGCGGGGGAGACAGGCGTGCCTGCAAAGGATGGGGGTGAGGGGGGGGGGCGATGCTGAGGTGGAGGCGGCCGGAACTAGGCCTCAGCCACCCACTGTCCTGCCGGTCACTGGCGAATGGCGGCCGGGATGGCGGCGGTGACGGTTCCGATGGCGGCTGTGCTCCGCTCTGGGAGCAGCTGTGCAGGGATAGGGCCGTAGCCTGTTAGGCAGCCCCTGTATGGGGGAAGAAACACTGGATGTGCCATGGAAGAAAGGAGCTCCTGCGACACACACGTCCGCTCACAACTGACAGGATTGACACTGCGGGTCCTCCCTCTGTTCTGCCTCGAGTGCCCTGTCCATTATTCCACGCAGCGTGTGCTCCAACAGGTGGACAAGAGGGACAGTGTCACTGATGCATGCACGGTCACTGCTCACCATCCTCGTGGCCTACTCAAATGGTGACAGGACAGTGCATGCATCCCTGATCATGACCCACTGGCTTGGCAAAAAAAAAAACCTGAGCTCCCCTGACCCTGTCCTGGTGCCATATTGGCACAGATACTCATTGATGGCCCTCTGCTGCATGTGCAGCGCTGCAGCATGGCCAATGTTGAGTTCCACCTGGTGGGCATGTCACAGATTAGGCGGTTCTTGGGCAGGTTAAATTCCTTTTGCAGGTCAGCCAGTCAAGCACTGGCATTATATAATCGGCAGAAATGCACACAGACTTTCCTGGCCTGCCTCTGGACATCCTGTAAGCCCAGGTACCTGCCCAAGAACTGCTGCACCACCAAGTTAAGGACGTGAGCCAAACAGGGCACATGGGTCAGCTGTCCCTGTCAGAGGGCGGAGAGGAGGATGGTGCCATTGTCAGAAACCACCATTCCTGGCTTAAGCTGGCGTGGCGTCAACCACCTCTCGGCCTGCCCCTGCAGAGCTGACAGAATCTCTGCCCCAGTGTGGCTCCTGGCCCCCAAGCACACCAGCT
The DNA here is from genome assembly GCA_029206835.1 of Rana muscosa. NCBI lineage: Eukaryota > Metazoa > Chordata > Amphibia > Anura > Ranidae > Rana > Rana muscosa. Next base: position 395,656,565 of record CM055118.1, read on the forward strand.
TAAGCACCGTATGGCATATTTTTTCCTGCGTACTTGCGTAGCCCCTTGAACTCCTACGGAGCACCGCTGGTTCCGAGGACAAAGTACAGGAAGAGGCCATGGAGGAAGAAGAAGAGGAGGGGGTGGAGTAGAGAGGTGTGTCAGAATCACCAGTAGTAGCATTTTGGAGGCGGGGTGGCGGAACAACCTCCAACACTACTGCACCTTGTCCTGCATCCTTCCCAGCTGCCAAAAGAGTCACCCAATGGACCGTGAAAGATAGGTAATGTCCCTGTCCATGCCTGCTGGACCATGAGTCAGCGGTAATATGCACCTTACCGCTGACCGCCCTGTCCAGCGAGGCCAAGACATTGCCTTCCACTTGCCGGTAGAGAGCCGGAATAGCCTTCCGTGAGAAAAAGTGGCGTTTGGGAACCTGCCACTGGAGGAACCGCACATTCCAACTCGAACTCGAAGCTCATCCCTACTAACCATTAACAACAACATATTTGATTTTTCACTCCAGAAGCAGTACATAATGAGTTTGGAAATTGTAGAGAAATGCTTAAATAATGCATTACAAATTCAACTACACCCATTAGATTTTAGACAACTAAAATGAGTTTTAGTCGACTAAAACTAAAACACTTGCAGAAGACTAAAATACGACCAAAACGCCATTTTAGTCCCAAGACTAAAACGAAATCAAAATTTGCTGCCAAACTTAACACTGGCAAGAACTTTTTGCCTGTTTGAGGTGTTGTGGTACGAACCGAACCGGGGCTGTTTGGCCCATCCCTACTGGCCATAATGTAACACAGTGATTTCCTATGATCACCAACTCCATCTAGTGACCATAATGGGGTATTTTTCCTAAGAGAACTCTATTAGTAAAAATAGCACAATACAGCATAATGGCCACTAGATGGGGCCAAGAAAATCAGTGTATGAAATAAAATACATCCAATATTCATCACAGCCGGGTGAATGCCGGTCACGTTCATTCAACTAATTGAAAAAAAAAATGAAACCTCTAAGTGTTTGTAAAATCTTACACCACAAAATGCACCGTATATATTCGAGTATAAGCCAAATTTTTTAGCACATTTTTTTTGTGCTTAAAATGCCCCCCCCCCCCTCGGCTTGTACTCGAGTCTGTGTCCATCTTCAAATTTGTGCGCCTGATCCCGGCCAGCCGTAGGTCTCCTGGACCCCAAACTTGGCACACATGTAGCCCCACTCTTCATCTACAATTGTGCAAAGTATGTTTTCTGGGGGACCTACGGCGGGGGAGCACTCCTTCCATAGACTCCCATGTTAAACGTCAGTCTAGTCACACAGCGCCGGAGATCAGGTAGGGAGATTGGGCACAATGAGGCATGGGCTTATACTCGAGTCAATACGTTTTCCCAGTTTTGTGTGGTAAAATCAGGTGCCTCAGCTTATATTTGGGTCGGCTTATACTCGAGTATATACAATGAAAGGTAATGACTTTTTATTTTTCTCCTGCTATCAATGGCCAACACAGTACAACATTTCAGCCATGTCTTTGGTGATCTCTGATCTCCTTATGAACTCAGGGATGAGCAATTCCTATCACCTGACACCCGGGACAGTTCTGAGGACCGGACAGGTAGTTTTTTTTAACATTTAGCCCTGCTCTGGGCAACCAAGGAGGAGGTTTACTTTTCAGATGGAAGCATTCGAGTGGCTGAGCGAATGTTTCCACACCCCCCGGTAAAGTGCCCCCACCCCGACACACACCCACTGTGTATCCCGGGCACCTCTTGCTCATCTGAGGACCCGGGACCAGCATAGCGGGTGATGATGGGTAGAGAGGAGGGAGGAGAGAGGACACACATCTGCTCTCCCCCCCTTCTTGTTCCTGACCCAGAAGTGACATGTATGACATCACTTCCCTATCCTGACTGGATGTCATATGTCTTTCCATAATAAGCCGCTCGGGCACACGTGGCGATCGGTGGTGCCGTGTATCGCCATAGATGTAGGCTCTTTACCATGTGATCACCTGTGTCCAATCAAACCTAATCACATCATAACCAGGAAGTACCGGTTATCGGCTTTCCTTTATTTATGCTGACAAGGCACGAGTAGAGGAGAGCGGATCTCCTGACAGGGGGATCTGCACTGATATTCAGCACTGATCACCAGTACAGGCCCATCAGCCAAGATCGCCAGTGATGCCAGTCAGTGCCCATCAGAGATGCTTGTCAGGACCTCCTCATCAGTTTCATCTATTAGTGCCTCTTCATCAGTTCCATCTATTAGTGCCTCCTCATCAGTTCCATCTATTAGTGCCTCCTCATCAGTTCCATCTATTAGTGCCTCCTCATCAGTTCCATCTGTTAGTGCCTCCTCATCAGTTCCATCTACTAGTGCCTCCTCATCAGTTCCATCTACTAGTGCCTCCTCATCAGTTCCATCTACTAGTACCTCCTCATCAGTTCCATCTATTAGTACCTCCTCATCAGTTCCATCTATTAGTGCCTCCTCATCAGTTCCATCTATTAGTGCCTCCTCATCAGTTCCATCTATTAGTACCTCCTCATCAGTTCCATCTATTAGTGCCTCCTCATCAGTTCCATCTATTAGTGCCTTCTCATCAGTTCCATCTATTAGTGCCTCCTCATCAGTTCCATCTATTAGTGCCTCCTCATCAGTTCCATCTATTAGTGCCTCCTCATCAGTTCCATCTATTAGTGCCTCCTCATCAGTTCCATCTATTAGTATCTCCTCATCAGTTCCATCTACTAGTGCCTCCTCATCAGTTCCATCTATTAGTACCTCCTCATCAGTTGCATCTATTAGTGCCTCCTCATCAGTTCCATCTATTAGTGCCTCCTCATCAGTTCCATCTATTAGTACCTCCTCATCAGTTCCATCTATTAGTGCCTCTCCTCCTCATCAGTTCCATCTATTAGTGCCTCCTCATCAGTTCCATCTATTAGTGCCTCCTCATCAGTTCCATCTACTAGTGCCTCCTCATCAGTTCCATCTATTAGTGCCTCCTCATCAGTTCCATCTATTAGTGCCTCCTCATCAGTTCCATCTATTAGTGCCTCCTCATCAGTTCCATCTATTAGTACCTCCTCATCAGTTCCATCTATTAGTGCCTCCTCATCAGTTCCATCTATTAGTGCCTCCTCATCAGTTCCATCTATTAGTGCCTCCTCATCAGTTCCATCTATTAGTGCCTCCTCATCAGTTCCATCTATTAGTGCCTCCTCATCAGTTCCATCTATTAGTGCCTCCTCATCAGTTCCATCTATTAGTGCCTCCTCATCAGTTCCATCTATTAGTGCCTCCTCATCAGTTCCATCTATTAGTGCCTCCTCATCAGTTCCATCTATTAGTGCCTCCTCATCAGTTCCATCTATTAGTGCCTCCTCATCAGTTCCATCTATTAGTACCTCCTCATCAGTTCCATCTATTAGTACCTCCTCATCAGTTCCATCTATTAGTGCCTCCTCATCAGTTCCATCTATTAGTGCCTCCTCATCAGTTCCATCTATTAGTGCCTCCTCATCAGTTCCATTTATTAGTGCCTCTCCTCCTCATCAGTTCCATCTATTAGTGCCTCCTCATCAGTTCCATCTATTAGTGCCTCCTCATCAGTTCCATCTATTAGTGCCTCCTCATCAGTTCCATCTATTAGTGCCTCCTCATCAGTTCCATCTATTAGTGCCTCCTCATCAGTTCCATCTATTAGTGCCTCCTCATCAGTTCCATCTATTAGTGCCTCTCCTCCTCATCAGTTCCATCTATTAGTGCCTCCTCATCAGTTCCATCTACTAGTGCCTCCTCATCAGTTCCATCTATTAGTGCCTCCTCATCAGTTCCATCTATTAGTGCCTCCTCATCAGTTCCATCTACTAGTGCCTCCTCATCAGTTCCATCTATTAGTGCCTCCTCATCAGTTCCATCTGTTAGTGCCTCCTCATCAGTTCCATCTACTAGTGCCTCCTCATCAGTTCCATCTATTAGTGCCTCCTCATCAGTTCCATCTATTAGTACCTCCTCATCAGTTCCATCTATTAGTGCCTCCTCATCAGTTCCATCTATTAGTGCCTCCTCATCAGTTCCATCTATTAGTGCCTCCTCATCAGTTCCATCTGTTAGTGCCTCCTCATCAGTTCCATCTACTAGTGCCTCCTCATCAGTTCCATCTATTAGTGCCTCCTCATCAGTTCCATCTATTAGTACCTCCTCATCAGTTCCATCTATTAGTGCCTCCTCATCAGTTCCATCTGTTAGTGCCTCCTCATCAGTTCCATCTATTAGTGCCTCCTCATCAGTTCCATCTATTAGTGCCTCCTCATCAGTTCCATCTATTAGTACCTCCTCATCAGTTCCATCTATTAGTGCCTCCTCATCAGTTCCATCTATTAGTGCCTCCTCATCAGTTCCATCTACTAGTGCCTCCTCATCAGTTCCATCTATTAGTGCCTCCTCATCAGTTCCATCTATTAGTGCCTCCTCATCAGTTCCATCTATTAGTGCCTCCTCATCAGTTCCATCTACTAGTGCCTCCTCATCAGTTCCATCTATTAGTGCCTCCTCATCAGTTCCATCTATTAGTGCCTCCTCATCAGTTCCATCTATTAGTACCTCCTCATCAGTTCCATCTATTAGTGCCTCCTCATCAGTTTCATCTATTAGTGCCTCCTCATCAGTTCCATCTATTAGTGCCTCCTCATCAGTTCCATCTATTAGTGCCTCCTCATCAGTTCCATCTATTAGTACCTCCTCATCAGTTCCATCTATTAGTGCCTCCTCATCAGTTCCATCTATTAGTGCCTCCTCATCAGTTCCATCTATTAGTACCTCCTCATCAGTTCCATCTACTAGTGCCTCCTCATCAGTTCCATCTATTAGTGCCTCCTCATCAGTTTCATCTATTAGTGCCTCCTCATCAGTTCCATCTATTAGTGCCTCCTCATCAGTTCCATCTATTAGTGCCTCCTCATCAGTTCCATCTACTAGTGCCTCCTCATCAGTTCCATCTATTAGTGCCTCCTCATCAGTTCCATCTATTAGTGCCTCCTCATCAGTTCCATCTATTAGTACCTCCTCATCAGTTCCATCTATTAGTGCCTCCTCATCAGTTCCATCTATTAGTGCCTCCTCATCAGTTCCATCTATTAGTGCCTCCTCATCAGTTCCATCTACTAGTGCCTCCTCATCAGTTCCATCTATTAGTGCCTCCTCATCAGTTCCATCTATTAGTACCTCCTCATCAGTTCCATCTATTAGTGCCTCCTCATCAGTTCCATCTATTAGTGCCTCCTCATCAGTTCCATCTATTAGTGCCTCCTCATCAGTTCCATCTACTAGTGCCTCCTCATCAGTTCCATCTACTAGTGCCTCCTCATCAGTTCCATCTATTAGTGCCTCCTCATCAGTTCCATCTACTAGTGCCTCCTCATCAGTTCCATCTATTAGTGCCTCCTCATCAGTTCCATCTATTAGTGCCTCCTCATCAGTTCCATCTATTAGTACCTCCTCATCAGTTCCATCTATTAGTGCCTCCTCATCAGTTCCATCTACTAGTGCCTCCTCATCAGTTCCATCTACTAGTGCCTCCTCATCAGTTCCATCTATTAGTGCCTCCTCATCAGTTCCATCTATTAGTACCTCCTCATCAGTTCCATCTATTAGTGCCTCCTCATCAGTTCCATCTGTTAGTGCCTCCTCATCAGTTCCATCTATTAGTGCCTCCTCATCAGTTCCATCTATTAGTGCCTCCTCATCAGTTCCATCTATTAGTACCTCCTCATCAGTTCCATCTATTAGTGCCTCCTCATCAGTTCCATCTATTAGTGCCTCCTCATCAGTTCCATCTACTAGTGCCTCCTCATCAGTTCCATCTATTAGTGCCTCCTCATCAGTTCCATCTATTAGTGCCTCCTCATCAGTTCCATCTATTAGTGCCTCCTCATCAGTTCCATCTACTAGTGCCTCCTCATCAGTTCCATCTATTAGTGCCTCCTCATCAGTTCCATCTACTAGTGCCTCCTCATCAGTTCCATCTACTAGTGCCTCCTCATCAGTTCCATCTATTAGTGCCTCCTCATCAGTTCCATCTATTAGTGCCTCCTCATCAGTTCCATCTACTAGTGCCTCCTCATCAGTTCCATCTATTAGTGCCTCCTCATCAGTTCCATCTATTAGTGCCTCCTCATCAGTTCCATCTATTAGTGCCTCCTCATCAGTTCCATCTATTAGTGCCTCCTCATCAGTTCCATCTATTAGTACCTCCTCATCAGTTCCATCTATTAGTGCCTCCTCATCAGTTTCATCTATTAGTGCCTCCTCATCAGTTCCATCTATTAGTGCCTCCTCATCAGTTCCATCTATTAGTGCCTCCTCATCAGTTCCATCTATTAGTACCTCCTCATCAGTTCCATCTATTAGTGCCTCCTCATCAGTTCTATCTATTAGTACCTCCTCATCAGTTCCATCTATTAGTGCCTCCTCATCAGTTTCATCTATTAGTGCCTCCTCATCAGTTCCATCTATTAGTGCCTCCTCATCAGTTCCATCTATTAGTGCCTCCTCATCAGTTCCATCTACTAGTGCCTCCTCATCAGTTCCATCTATTAGTGCCTCCTCATCAGTTCCATCTATTAGTGCCTCCTCATCAGTTCCATCTATTAGTGCCTCCTCATCAGTTCCATCTATTAGTGCCTCCTCATCAGTTCCATCTACTAGTGCCTCCTCATCAGTTCCATCTATTAGTGCCTCCTCATCAGTTCCATCTATTAGTGCCTCCTCATCAGTTCCATCTATTAGTGCCTCCTCATCAGTTCCATCTATTAGTGCCTCCTCATCAGTTCCATCTATTAGTGCCTCCTCATCAGTTCTATCTATTAGTGCCTCCTCATCAGTTCCATCTATTAGTGCCTCCTCATCAGTTCCATCTACTAGTGCCTCCTCATCAGTTCCATCTATTAGTGCCTCCTCATCAGTTCTATCTATTAGTGCCTCCTCATCAGTTCCATCTATTAGTGCCTCCTCATCAGTTCCATCTATTAGTACCTCCTCATCAGTTCCATCTATTAGTGCCTCCTCATCAGTTCCATCTATTAGTGCCTCCTCATCAGTTCCATCTATTAGTGCCTCCTCATCAGTTCCATCTACTAGTGCCTCCTCATCAGTTCCATCTATTAGTGCCTCCTCATCAGTTCCATCTATTAGTACCTCCTCATCAGTTCCATCTATTAGTGCCTCCTCATCAGTTCCATCTATTAGTGCCTCCTCATCAGTTCCATCTATTAGTGCCTCCTCATCAGTTCCATCTACTAGTGCCTCCTCATCAGTTCCATCTACTAGTGCCTCCTCATCAGTTCCATCTATTAGTGCCTCCTCATCAGTTCCATCTACTAGTGCCTCCTCATCAGTTCCATCTATTAGTGCCTCCTCATCAGTTCCATCTATTAGTGCCTCCTCATCAGTTCCATCTATTAGTACCTCCTCATCAGTTCCATCTATTAGTGCCTCCTCATCAGTTTCATCTATTAGTGCCTCCTCATCAGTTCCATCTATTAGTGCCTCCTCATCAGTTCCATCTATTAGTGCCTCCTCATCAGTTCCATCTATTAGTGCCTCCTCATCAGTTCCATCTACTAGTGCCTCCTCATCAGTTCCATCTATTAGTGCCTCCTCATCAGTTCCATCTATTAGTACCTCCTCATCAGTTCCATCTATTAGTGCCTCCTCATCAGTTCCATCTATTAGTGCCTCCTCATCAGTTCCATCTATTAGTACCTCCTCATCAGTTCCATCTATTAGTACCTCCTCATCAGTTCCATCTATTAGTGCCTCCTCATCAGTTCTATCTATTAGTACCTCCTCATCAGTTCCATCTATTAGTGCCTCCTCATCAGTTCCATCTATTAGTGCCTCCTCATCAGTTCCATCTATTAGTGCCTCCTCATCAGTTCCATCTATTAGTGCCTCCTCATCAGTTCCATCTACTAGTGCCTCCTCATCAGTTCTATCTATTAGTGCCTCCTCATCAGTTCTATCTATTAGTACCTCCTCATCAGTTCCATCTATTAGTGCCTCCTCATCAGTTCCATCTATTAGTGCCTCCTCATCAGTTCCATCTATTAGTACCTCCTCATCAGTTCCATCTATTAGTACCTCCTCATCAGTTCCATCTATTAGTGCCTCCTCATCAGTTCCATCTATTAGTGCCTCCTCATCAGTTCCATCTATTAGTGCCTCCTCATCAGTTCCATCTATTAGTGCCTCCTCATCAGTTCCATCTATTAGTGCCTCCTCATCAGTTCCATCTATTAGTGCCTCCTCATCAGTTCCATCTATTAGTGCCTCCTCATCAGTTCCATCTACTAGTGCCTCCTCATCAGTTCTATCTATTAGTGCCTCCTCATCAGTTCCATCTACTAGTACCTCCTCATCAGTTCCATCTATTAGTGCCTCCTCATCAGTTCCATCTACTAGTGCCTCCTCATCAGTTCCATCTATTAGTGCCTCCTCATCAGTTCCATCTATTAGTGCCTCCTCATCAGTTCCATCTATTAGTACCTCCTCATCAGTTCCATCTATTAGTGCCTCCTCATCAGTTTCATCTATTAGTGCCTCCTCATCAGTTCCATCTATTAGTGCCTCCTCATCAGTTCCATCTATTAGTGCCTCCTCATCAGTTCCATCTATTAGTGCCTCCTCATCAGTTCCATCTACTAGTGCCTCCTCATCAGTTCCATCTATTAGTGCCTCCTCATCAGTTCCATCTATTAGTACCTCCTCATCAGTTCCATCTATTAGTGCCTCCTCATCAGTTCCATCTATTAGTGCCTCCTCATCAGTTCCATCTATTAGTACCTCCTCTTTAGTTCCATCTATTAGTACCTCCTCATCAGTTCCATCTATTAGTGCCTCCTCATCAGTTCCATCTATTAGTGCCTCCTCATCAGTTCCATCTATTAGTACCTCCTCATCAGTTCCATCTATTAGTACCTCCTCATCAGTTCCATCTATTAGTGCCTCCTCATCAGTTCCATCTATTAGTGCCTCCTCATCAGTTCTATCTATTAGTACCTCCTCATCAGTTCCATCTATTAGTACCTCCTCATCAGTTCCATCTATTAGTACCTCCTCATCAGTTCCATCTATTAGTGCCTCCTCATCAGTTCCATCTATTAGTACCTCCTCATCAGTTCCATCTATTAGTACCTCCTCATCAGTTCCATCTATTAGTGCCTCCTCATCAGTTCCATCTATTAGTGCCTCCTCATCAGTTCCATCTATTAGTGCCTCCTCATCAGTTCCATCTATTAGTGCCTCCTCATCAGTTCTATCTATTAGTACCTCCTCATCAGTTCCATCTATTAGTGCCTCCTCATCAGTTCCATCTATTAGTGCCTCCTCATCAGTTCCATCTATTAGTGCCTCCTCATCAGTTCCATCTATTAGTGCCTCCTCATCAGTTCCATCTACTAGTGCCTCCTCATCAGTTCTATCTATTAGTGCCTCCTCATCAGTTCTATCTATTAGTACCTCCTCATCAGTTCCATCTATTAGTGCCTCCTCATCAGTTCCATCTATTAGTGCCTCCTCATCAGTTCCATCTATTAGTACCTCCTCATCAGTTCCATCTATTAGTACCTCCTCATCAGTTCCATCTATTAGTGCCTCCTCATCAGTTCCATCTATTAGTGCCTCCTCATCAGTTCCATCTATTAGTGCCTCCTCATCAGTTCCATCTATTAGTGCCTCCTCATCAGTTCCATCTATTAGTGCCTCCTCATCAGTTCCATCTACTAGTGCCTCCTCATCAGTTCCATCTATTAGTGCCTCCTCATCAGTTCCATCTATTAGTGCCTCCTCATCAGTTCCATCTATTAGTGCCTCCTCATCAGTTCCATCTATTAGTGCCTCCTCATCAGTTCTATCTATTAGTGCCTCCTCATCAGTTCCATCTATTAGTGCCTCCTCATCAGTTCCATCTATTAGTGCCTCCTCATCAGTTCCATCTATTAGTGCCTCCTCATCAGTTCCATCTATTAGTGCCTCCTCATCAGTTCCATCTATTAGTGCCTCCTCATCAGTTCCATCTACTAGTGCCTCCTCATCAGTTCTATCTATTAGTGCCTCCTCATCAGTTCCATCTATTAGTGCCTCCTCATCAGTTCTATCTATTAGTGCCTCCTCATCAGTTCTATCTATTAGTACCTCCTCATCAGTTCCATCTATTAGTGCCTCCTCATCAGTTCCATCTATTAGTGCCTCCTCATCAGTTCCATCTATTAGTGCCTCCTCATCAGTTCCATCTATTAGTGCCTCCTCATCAGTTCCATCTATTAGTGCCTCCTCATCAGTTCCATCTATTAGTGCCTCCTCATCAGTTCCATCTACTAGTGCCTCCTCATCAGTTCCATCTACTAGTACCTCCTCATCAGTTCCATCTATTAGTGCCTCCTCATCAGTTCCATCTACTAGTGCCTCCTCATCAGTTCCATCTATTAGTACCTCCTCATCAGTTCCATCTATTAGTGCCTCCTCATCAGTTCCATCTACTAGTACCTCCTCATCAGTTCCATCTATTAGTACCTCCTCATCAGTTCCATCTATTAGTGCCTCCTCATCAGTTCCATCTATTAGTGCCTCCTCATCAGTTCCATCTATTAGTGCCTCCTCATCAGTTCCATCTATTAGTACCTCCTCATCAGTTCCATCTATTAGTACCTCCTCATCAGTTCCATCTATTAGTACCTCCTCATCAGTTCCATCTATTAGTGCCTCCTCATCAGTTCTATCTATTAGTACCTCCTCATCAGTTCCATCTATTAGTGCCTCCTCATCAGTTCCATCTATTAGTGCCTCCTCATCAGTTCCATCTACTAGTGCCTCCTCATCAGTTCCATCTATTAGTGCCTCCTCATCAGTTCCATCTACTAGTGCCTCCTCATCAGTTCCATCTATTAGTGCCTCCTCATCAGTTCCATCTATTAGTACCTCCTCATCAGTTCCATCTATTAGTGCCTCCTCATCAGTTCCATCTATTAGTGCCTCCTCATCAGTTCCATCTATTAGTGCCTCCTCATCAGTTCCATCTATTAGTGCCTCCTCATCAGTTCCATCTACTAGTGCCTCCTCATCAGTTCCATCTATTAGTGCCTCCTCATCAGTTCCATCTATTAGTACCTCCTCATCAGTTCCATCTATTAGTGCCTCCTCATCAGTTCCATCTATTAGTGCCTCCTCATCAGTTCCATCTATTAGTGCCTCCTCATCAGTTCCATCTACTAGTGCCTCCTCATCAGTTCCATCTACTAGTGCCTCCTCATCAGTTCCATCTATTAGTGCCTCCTCATCAGTTCCATCTACTAGTGCCTCCTCATCAGTTCCATCTATTAGTGCCTCCTCATCAGTTCCATCTATTAGTGCCTCCTCATCAGTTCCATCTATTAGTACCTCCTCATCAGTTCCATCTATTAGTGCCTCCTCATCAGTTTCATCTATTAGTGCCTCCTCATCAGTTCCATCTATTAGTGCCTCCTCATCAGTTCCATCTATTAGTGCCTCCTCATCAGTTCCATCTATTAGTGCCTCCTCATCAGTTCCATCTACTAGTGCCTCCTCATCAGTTCCATCTATTAGTGCCTCCTCATCAGTTCCATCTATTAGTACCTCCTCATCAGTTCCATCTATTAGTGCCTCCTCATCAGTTCCATCTATTAGTGCCTCCTCATCAGTTCCATCTATTAGTACCTCCTCATCAGTTCCATCTATTAGTACCTCCTCATCAGTTCCATCTATTAGTGCCTCCTCATCAGTTCTATCTATTAGTACCTCCTCATCAGTTCCATCTATTAGTGCCTCCTCATCAGTTCCATCTATTAGTGCCTCCTCATCAGTTCCATCTATTAGTGCCTCCTCATCAGTTCCATCTATTAGTGCCTCCTCATCAGTTCTATCTATTAGTACCTCCTCATCAGTTCCATCTATTAGTGCCTCCTCATCAGTTCCATCTATTAGTGCCTCCTCATCAGTTCCATCTATTAGTGCCTCCTCATCAGTTCCATCTATTAGTGCCTCCTCATCAGTTCCATCTACTAGTGCCTCCTCATCAGTTCTATCTATTAGTGCCTCCTCATCAGTTCTATCTATTAGTACTTCCTCATCAGTTCCATCTATTAGTGCCTCCTCATCAGTTCCATCTATTAGTACCTCCTCATCAGTTCCATCTATTAGTGCCTCCTCATCAGTTCCATCTATTAGTGCCTCCTCATCAGTTCCATCTATTAGTGCCTCCTCATCAGTTCTATCTATTAGTGCCTCCTCATCAGTTCCATCTATTAGTGCCTCCTCATCAGTTCCATCTATTAGTGCCTCCTCATCAGTTCCATCTATTAGTGCCTCCTCATCAGTTCCATCTATTAGTGCCTCCTCATCAGTTCCATCTATTAGTGCCTCCTCATCAGTTCCATCTACTAGTGCCTCCTCATCAGTTCTATCTATTAGTGCCTCCTCATCAGTTCCATCTATTAGTGCCTCCTCATCAGTTCTATCTATTAGTGCCTCCTCATCAGTTCTATCTATTAGTACCTCCTCATCAGTTCCATCTATTAGTGCCTCCTCATCAGTTCCATCTATTAGTACCTCCTCATCAGTTCCATCTATTAGTGCCTCCTCATCAGTTCCATCTATTAGTGCCTCCTCATCAGTTCCATCTATTAGTGCCTCCTCATCAGTTCCATCTACTAGTGCCTCCTCATCAGTTCCATCTACTAGTACCTCCTCATCAGTTCCATCTATTAGTGCCTCCTCATCAGTTCCATCTACTAGTGCCTCCTCATCAGTTCCATCTATTAGTGCCTCCTCATCAGTTCCATCTATTAGTACCTCCTCATCAGTTCTATCTATTAGTGCCTCCTCATCAGTTCCATCTATTAGTACCTCCTCATCAGTTCCATCTATTAGTACCTCCTCATCAGTTCCATCTATTAGTGCCTCCTCATCAGTTCCATCTATTAGTGCCTCCTCATCAGTTCCATCTATTAGTGCCTCCTCATCAGTTCCATCTATTAGTGCCTCCTCATCAGTTCCATCTATTAGTACCTCCTCATCAGTTCCATCTATTAGTACCTCCTCATCAGTTCCATCTACTAGTACCTCCTCATCAGTTCCATCTATTAGTACCTCCTCATCAGTTCCATCTATTAGTGCCTCCTCATCAGTTCCATCTATTAGTGCCTCCTCATCAGTTCCATCTATTAGTGCCTCCTCATCAGTTCCATCTATTAGTACCTCCTCATCAGTTCCATCTATTAGTACCTCCTCATCAGTTCCATCTATTAGTGCCTCCTCATCAGTTCCATCTATTAGTGCCTCCTCATCAGTTCTATCTATTAGTACCTCCTCATCAGTTCCATCTATTAGTGCCTCCTCATCAGTTCTATCTATTAGTACCTCCTCATCAGTTCCATCTATTAGTGCCTCCTCATCAGTTCTATCTATTAGTACCTCCTCATCAGTTCCATCTATTAGTGCCTCCTCATCAGTTCCATCTATTAGTGCCTCCTCATCAGTTCCATCTATTAGTGCCTCCTCATCAGTTCTATCTATTAGTACCTCCTCATCAGTTCCATCTATTAGTGCCTCCTCATCAGTTCTATCTATTAGTACCTCCTCATCAGTTCCATCTATTAGTGCCTCCTCATCAGTTCCATCTATTAGTGCCTCCTCATCAGTTCCATCTATTAGTACCTCCTCATCAGTTCTATCTATTAGTACCTCCTCATCAGTTCCATCTACTAGTGCCTCCTCATCAGTTCCATCTATTAGTGCCTCCTCATCAGTTTCATCTATTAGTACCTCCTCATCAGTTCCATCTATTAGTACCTCCTCATCAGTTCCATCTATTAGTGCCTCCTCATCAGTTCCATCTATTAGTGCCTCCTCATCAGTTCTATCTATTAGTACCTCCTCATCAGTTCCATCTATTAGTGCCTCCTCATCAGTTCCATCTATTAGTACCTCCTCATCAGTTCCATCTATTAGTGCCTCCTCATCAGTTCTATCTATTAGTGCCTCCTCATCAGTTCCATCTATTAGTGCCTCCTCATCAGTTCCATCTACTAGTGCCTCCTCATCAGTTCCATCTATTAGTGCCTCCTCATCAGTTCCATCTATTAGTGCCTCCTCATCAGTTCCATCTATTAGTGCCTCCTCATCAGTTCCATCTATTAGTGCCTCCTCATCAGTTCCATCTATTAGTGCCTCCTCATCAGTTCCATCTATTAGTGCCTCCTCATCAGTTCCATCTATTAGTGCCTCCTCATCAGTTCCATCTACTAGTGCCTCCTCATCAGTTCTATCTATTAGTGCCTCCTCATCAGTTCTATCTATTAGTGCCTCCTCATCAGTTCTATCTATTAGTACCTCCTCATCAGTTCCATCTATTAGTGCCTCCTCATCAGTTCCATCTACTAGTGCCTCCTCATCAGTTCCATCTATTAGTGCCTCCTCATCAGTTCCATCTATTAGTGCCTCCTCATCAGTTCCATCTATTAGTGCCTCCTCATCAGTTCCATCTATTAGTGCCTCCTCATCAGTTCCATCTATTAGTGCCTCCTCATCAGTTCCATCTATTAGTGCCTCCTCATCAGTTCCATCTACTAGTGCCTCCTCATCAGTTCCATCTATTAGTACCTCCTCATCAGTTCCATCTATTAGTGCCTCCTCATCAGTTCCATCTATTAGTGCCTCCTCATCAGTTCCATCTATTAGTGCCTCCTCATCAGTTCCATCTATTAGTGCCTCCTCATCAGTTCTATCTATTAGTACCTCCTCATCAGTTCCATCTATTAGTGCCTCCTCATCAGTTCCATCTATTAGTACCTCCTCATCAGTTCCATCTATTAGTACCTCCTCATCAGTTCCATCTATTAGTGCCTCCTCATCAGTTCTATCTATTAGTACCTCCTCATCAGTTCCATCTATTAGTGCCTCCTCATCAGTTCCATCTATTAGTACCTCCTCATCAGTTCCATCTATTAGTGCCTCCTCATCAGTTCCATCTATTAGTACCTCCTCATCAGTTCCATCTATTAGTACCTCCTCATCAGTTCCATCTATTAGTACCTCCTCATCAGTTCCATCTATTAGTGCCTCCTCATCAGTTCCATCTATTAGTGCCTCCTCATCAGTTCCATCTATTAGTACCTCCTCATCAGTTCCATCTATTAGTACCTCCTCATCAGTTCCATCTATTAGTGCCTCCTCATCAGTTCTATCTATTAGTGCCTCCTCATCAGTTCCATCTATTAGTGCCTCCTCATCAGTTCCATCTACTAGTGCCTCCTCATCAGTTCCATCTACTAGTGCCTCCTCATCAGTTCCATCTACTAGTGCCTCCTCATCAGTTCCATCTATTAGTGCCTCCTCATCAGTTCCATCTATTAGTGCCTCCTCATCAGTTCCATCTATTAGTGCCTCCTCATCAGTTCCATCTATTAGTGCCTCCTCATCAGTTCCATCTATTAGTGCCTCCTCATCAGTTCCATCTATTAGTGCCTCCTCATCAGTTCCATCTATTAGTACCTCCTCATCAGTTCCATCTATTAGTACCTCCTCATCAGTTCCATCTATTAGTGCCTCCTCATCAGTTCCATCTATTAGTGCCTCCTCATCAGTTCCATCTATTAGTGCCTCCTCATCAGTTCCATCTATTAGTACCTCCTCATCAGTTCCATCTATTAGTGCCTCCTCATCAGTTCCATCTACTAGTGCCTCCTCATCAGTTCCATCTATTAGTACCTCCTCATCAGTTCCATCTACTAGTGCCTCCTCATCAGTTCCATCTATTAGTGCCTCCTCATCAGTTTCATCTATTAGTACCTCCTCATCAGTTCCATCTATTAGTACCTCCTCATCAGTTCCATCTATTAGTGCCTCCTCATCAGTTCTATCTATTAGTGCCTCCTCATCAGTTCTATCTATTAGTGCCTCCTCATCAGTTCCATCTACTAGTGCCTCCTCATCAGTTCCATCTACTAGTGCCTCCTCATCAGTTCCATCTACTAGTGCCTCCTCATCAGTTCCATCTACTAGTGCCTCCTCATCAGTTCCATCTATTAGTGCCTCCTCATCAGTTCCATCTATTAGTGCCTCCTCATCAGTTCCATCTATTAGTGCCTCCTCATCAGTTCCATCTATTAGTGCCTCCTCATCAGTTCCATCTATTAGTGCCTCCTCATCAGTTCCATCTATTAGTGCCTCCTCATCAGTTCCATCTATTAGTACCTCCTCATCAGTTCCATCTATTAGTACCTCCTCATCAGTTCCATCTATTAGTGCCTCCTCATCAGTTCCATCTATTAGTGCCTCCTCATCAGTTCCATCTATTAGTGCCTCCTCATCAGTTCCATCTATTAGTACCTCCTCATCAGTTCCATCTATTAGTGCCTCCTCATCAGTTCCATCTACTAGTGCCTCCTCATCAGTTCCATCTATTAGTACCTCCTCATCAGTTCCATCTACTAGTGCCTCCTCATCAGTTCCATCTATTAGTGCCTCCTCATCAGTTTCATCTATTAGTACCTCCTCATCAGTTCCATCTATTAGTACCTCCTCATCAGTTCCATCTATTAGTGCCTCCTCATCAGTTCTATCTATTAGTGCCTCCTCATCAGTTCTATCTATTAGTGCCTCCTCATCAGTTCCATCTACTAGTGCCTCCTCATCAGTTCCATCTACTAGTGCCTCCTCATCAGTTCCATCTACTAGTGCCTCCTCATCAGTTCCATCTACTAGTGCCTCCTCATCAGTTCCATCTATTAGTGCCTCCTCATCAGTTCCATCTATTAGTGCCTCCTCATCAGTTCCATCTATTAGTGCCTCCTCATCAGTTCCATCTATTAGTGCCTCCTCATCAGTTCCATCTATTAGTGCCTCCTCATCAGTTCCATCTATTAGTGCCTCCTCATCAGTGAAAGAGAAAACTTACTTATTTACCAAATTTTATAACAGAAACAAAGAAAAACAAAAAATAAAAATTTGAAAAATGTTAATTTTTTTTATTTGTAGCACAAAAAGGAAAAACCCCAGTGGTGATCAAATACCATGAAAAGAAAGCTCTATTTGTGGAAAAAAAGATAAACATGATATATGTGTACAGTGTTACATGACCGCACAATTGTCATTCAAACTGTGAGAGCGCTGAAAGATGGAATGTGACCTGGGCAGGAAGGGGGTGAAAGTGTCCGGTATTCAAGGGGTTAAACATGTGAACACAAAAAAATTTAAAAGTCTCTGTAGTGAAAGGGTTAAATGAAACATTCACCTTCGGGAAGATGTTACATATTCCTGTTCCTGCAGCAGCTCAGTGATCCGAGAAACATTAATTGAACTAAGAATGGACTTTAGACGGCACATGTTCAATAAATGTTCCTCTATGATTATCGGGACGTTGGCGCATTTATACTAGTGCATCCACAGTGTCACCCTGTGGGGATGCACATTTAAGCAATTTCTTTCTAAATCTCAGTGATCCGAGACCTCTGTGTGACAGCAGTGCGGGGAGAAGTTACCCGTAACCGCTGTCACTTTATGAAAAGAGCGCGGCTGTGCCATTCATTCACAGAGTTCTGTCCTTTGCCGATGTCGGCTTGTAGTTTTCAATGAACTCCCACACCGCTGCTGAGCTCTCTGGTAGATGAGGGACAAAGGAGATTGGGACCCCAATTTAGTCCCTTGGACAAGTCGTTTTTTTTAAAAATGTCCACCCCCCTGGAAGTGTTTCTTACATGATGAAGATCAGCCATGGAGTATATCTGAGGTGTATATCAGGGTGTGCTTCTTCCCCACACGAGAGCTGTAATGTCCACCAACATTCAGATACAGTGGGGCAAAAAAGTATTTAGTCGCCACCAATTGTGCAAGTTCACATTGTGTGATTTGGAAAGAATTTATTTGCAAATTATGGTGGAAAATAAGTATTTGGTGAATATCCAAAGTTCATCTTAATAATTTGTTATATATCCTTTGTTGGCAATGACAGAGGTCAGACGTTTTCTGTAAGTCTTCACAAGGTTGTCACACACTGTTGCTGGTATGTTGGCCCCTCCTCCATGCAGATCTCCTCTAGAGCAGTGATGTTTTGGGGCTGTCGCTGGGCAACATGGACTTTCAACTCCCTCCAAAGGTTTTCTATGGGGTTGAGATCTGGAGACTGGGGCTAGGCCACTCCAGGACCTTGAAATGCTTCTTACGTAGCCACTCCTTCGTTGCCCGGGTGGTGTGTTTGGGATCATTGTCATGCTGAAAGACCCAGCCACGTTTCATCTTCAATGCCCTTGCTGATGGGAGGAGGTTTTCACTCAAAATCTCACTATACATGGCCCCATTCATTCTTTCATGTACACGGATCAGTCATCCTGTTCCCTTTTCAGAGAAACAGCCCCAAAGCATGATGTTGCCACCCTCATGCTTCACAGTAGGTATGGTGTTGTTTGGTTGCAACTCATTCTCTCTCCTCCAAACACGACGAGTTGTGTTTCTACCAAACAGTTCTACTTTGGTTTCATCTGACCATATGACATTCTCCCAATCCTCTTCTGGATCATCCAAATGCTCTCTAGCAAACCACAGACGGGCCCGGACATGTACTGGCTTAAGCAGGGGGATGCGTCTGGCACTGCAGGATCTGAGTCCCTGGCGGCGTAGTGTGTTACTGATGGTAGCCTTTGTTACGTTGGTCCCAGCTCTCTGCAGGTCATTCCTTAGGTCCCCCCTTGTGGTTCTGGGATTTTTGCTCACTGTTCTTGTGATCATTTTGACCCCACGGGGTGAGATCTTGCGTGGAGCCCCAGATCCAGGGAGATTATCAGTGGTCTTGTATGTCTTCCATTTTCTAATTATTGCTCCCACAGGTGATTTCTTCACACCAAGCTGCTTGCCTATTGCAGATTCAGTCTTCCCAGCCTGGTGCAGGTCTACAATTTTGTTTCTGGTGTCCTCTGACAGCTCTTTGGTCTTCACCATAGTGGAGTTTGGAGTGTGACTGTTTGAGGTGGTGGACAGGTGTCTTTTATACTGATAACAAGTTCAAACAGGTGCCATTAATACAGGTAATGAGTGGAGGACAGAGGAGCCTCTTAAAGAAGAAGATACAGGTCTGTGAGAGACAGAAATCTTGCTTGTTTGTAGGGGACCAAATACTTATTTTCCACCATAATTTGCACATAAATTCTTTCCAAATCAGAGAATGTGATTGTCTGGATTTGTTTCCACATTTTGTCTCTCATAGTTGAGGTTTCCCTATGATGACAATTACAGGCCTCTCTCATCTTTCTAAGTGGGAGAACTTGTACAATTGGTGGTGACTAAATACTTTTTTGCCCCACTGTAGAAGACATTTCCCGCACTCAAGGCACTAATACACCTGGAGGGTTGTGTTGGATCCCTGATGTACAGTGATGGGAATTATACACTCTGATGAAGTCACGCTGGTTAAGGAGGCCACCACTGCAACACACCGAATTCGGGAGAGAACAAATGACACGTGAAACAGGCTTGTGTGATGAGAAGTTCTCCGGCTTTAATGAGGAAGTAAATCGTTTTTATAAACAAGAGAAACCAAGAAAAGGGGAGGGGCTGAATATAAAGCACACGTATCCTAACCTTACACAGTATTTCCTGGTCACAAGTTTTAGACCGTTAGCATGTAAGCAGAAATATCCTGTGTCTTCATAAAAGAGGAAGTTTAGTCCAGGAAATGGCTCACCACAACTTATCTGCCAGAATCTTCCTTCTAGGAAAACTTGAGTTAGGTTTTGCTATAGTGAGACTCATACATACACAGATTCATATCTACTTAGTCTGCCATGAGGGGGGAATGTAAAATGGAATAACAATTGTTTTATACATTCTCTTACATACAGGAAGACAGGACTTCAGTGAGGAACAATTCCCTCACTCAGGACAGGAATACGGCTTCTCCCCCGTGTGGGATCTCTGATGTGTGGGGAGATCGGACTTCATTGAAAAACATTTCCCGCACTCAGGACAGGAATACGGCTTCTCCCCCGTGTGAGATCTCAGATGTGTGTTAAGATTGGACTTCACTGAAAAACATTTCCCGCATTCAGAACAGGAATACGGCTTCTCCCCGTGTGAGATCTCTGATGTGTGGAGAGATCGGACTTCATTGAAAAACATTTCCCGCACTCACGACAGGAATACGGCTTCTCCCCCGCGTGGGATCTCTGATGTGTGGAAAGATAGGACTTCCGTGAAAAACATTTCCCACACTCAGGACAGGAATACGGCTTCTCCCCCGTGTGAGATCTCTGATGTGTGGAAAGATGGGACTTCTGTGAGAAACATTTCCCGCACTCAGGACAGGAATACGGCTTTTCCCCCGTGTGAGATCTCTGATGTGTGGAGAGATAGGACTTCATTGAAAAACATTTCCCGCACTCAGGACAGGAATACGGCTTCTCCCCCGTGTGAGATCTCTGATGTGTGTAAAGATTGTACTTCACTGAAAAACATTTCCCGCACTCAGGACAGGAATACGGCTTCTCCCCCGTGTGAGATCTCTGATGTCTGGAGAGATGGGACTTCTTTGAAAAACATTTCTCGCACTCAGGACAGGAATACAGCTTCTCCCCTGTGTGAGATCGCTGATGTCTGGAAAGTAGGCACTTCATTAAGAAACATTTCCCGCACTCAGGACAGGAATACGGCTTCTCACCTGTGTGAGATCTTTTATGCTTATTAAGACGGTATTTATAAAGGAAACACTTCCCGCACTCAGTACAGGAAAACTTCTTATCTGTTGGAAGGACAGCACCATCCCGCAGTCTGAGGTTCCTCAGGATAAGAGGAATACGATGGTCCGGCACCGTCCCGCACAGTCTGAGGTTCCTCGGGATAAGAGGAATACGATGGTCCGGCACCATCCCGCACAGTCTGAGGTTCCTTAGGATAAGAGGAATACGATGGTCCGGCACCGTCCCGCACAGTCTGAGGTTCCTCAGGATAAGAGAAATACGATGGTCCGGCACCGTCCCGCACAGTCTGAGGTTCCTCAGGATAAGAGGAATACGATGGTCCGGCACCGTCCCGCACAGTCTGAGGTTCCTCAGGATAAGAGGAATACGATGGTCCGGCACCGTCCCACACAGTCTGAGGTTCCTCGGGATAAGAGGAATACGATGGTCCGGCACCGTCCCGCACAGTCTGAGGTTCCTCGGGATAAGAGGAATACGATGGTCCGGCACCGTCCCACACAGTCTGAGGTTCCTCAGGATAAGAGGAATACGATGGTCCGGCACCGTCCCGCACAGTCTGAGGTTCCTCAGGATAAGAGGAATACGATGGTCCGGCACCGTCCCGCACAGTCTGAGGTTCCTCAGGATAAGAGGAATACGATGGTCCGGCACCGTCCCGCACAGTCTGAGGTTCCTCGGGATAAGAGGAATACGATGGTCCGGCACCGTCCCGCACAGTCTGAGGTTCCTCAGGATAAGAGGAATACGATGGTCCGGCACCGTCCCGCACAGTCTGAGGTTCCTCAGGATAAGAGGAATACGATGGTCCGGCACCGTCCCGCACAGTCTGAGGTCCCTCAGGATAAGAGGAATACGATGGTCCGGCACCGTCCCGCACAGTCTGAGGTTCCTCAGGATAAGAGGAATACGATGGTCCGGCACCGTCCCGCATAGTCTGAGGTTCCTCAGGATAAGAGGAATACGATGGTCCGGCACCGTCCCGCACAGTCTGAGGTTCCTCGGGAGAAGAGGAATACGATGGTCCGGCACCGTCCCGCACAGTCTGAGGTTCCTCGGGATAAGAGGAATACGATGGTCCGGCACCGTCCCGCACAGTCTGAGGTTCCTCAGGATAAGAGGAATACGATGGTCCGGCACCGTCCCGCACAGTCTGAGGTTCCTCAGGATAAGAGGAATACGATGGTCCGGCACCGTCCCGCACAGTCTGAGGTTCCTCAGGATAAGAGGAATACGATGGTCCGGCACCGTCCCGCACAGTCTGAGGTTCCTCAGGATAAGAGGAATACGATGGTCCGGCACCGTCCCGCATAGTCTGAGGTTCCTCAGGATAAGAGGAATACGATGGTCCGGCACCGTCCCGCACAGTCTGAGGTTCCTCGGGAGAAGAGGAATACGATGGTCCGGCACCGTCCCGCACAGTCTGAGGTTCCTCGGGATAAGAGGAATACGATGGTCCGGCACCGTCCCGCACAGTCTGAGGTTCCTCAGGATAAGAGGAATACGATGGTCCGGCACCGTCCCGCACAGTCTGAGGTTCCTCAGGATAAGAGGAATACGATGGTCCGGCACCGTCCCGCACAGTCTGAGGTTCCTCAGGATAAGAGGAATACGATGGTCCGGCACCGTCCCGCACAGTCTGAGGTTCCTCGGGAGAAGAGGAATACGATGGTCCGGCACCGTCCCGCACAGTCTGAGGTTCCTCGGGATAAGAGGAATACGATGGTCCGGCACCGTCCCGCACAGTCTGAGGTTCCTCGGGATAAGAGGAATACGATGGTCCGGCACCGTCCCGCACAGTCTGAGGTTCCTCAGGATAAGAGGAATACGATGGTCCGGCACCATCCCGCACAGTCTGAGGTTCCTCAGGATAAGAGGAATACGATGGTCCGGCACCGTCCCGCACAGTCTGAGGTTCCTCGGGATAAGATTAATACGATGGTCCGGCACCGTCCCGCACAGTCTGAGGTTCCTCGGGATAAGAGGAATACGATGGTCCGGCACCGTCCCGCACAGTCTGAGGTTCCTCAGGATAAGAGGAATACGATGGTCCGGCACCATCCCGCACAGTCTGAGGTTCCTCGGGATAAGAGGAATACGATGGTCCGGCACCGTCCCGCACAGTCTGAGGTTCCTCGGGATAAGAGGAATACGATGGTCCGGCACCGTCCCGCACAGTCTGAGGTTCCTCGGGATAAGAGGAATACGATGGTCCGGCACCGTCCCGCACAGTCTGAGGTTCCTCGGGATAAGAGGAATACGATGGTCCGGCACCGTCCCGCACAGTCTGAGGTTCCTCAGGATAAGAGGAATACGATGGTCCGGCACCGTCCCGCACAGTCTGAGGTTCCTCAGGATAAGAGGAATACGATGGTCCGGCACCGTCCCGCACAGTCTGAGGTTCCTCAGGATAAGAGGAATACGATGGTCCGGCACCGTCCCGCACAGTCTGAGGTTCCTCGGGATAAGAGGAATACGATGGTCCGGCACCGTCCCGCACAGTCTGAGGTTCCTCGGGATAAGAGGAATACGATGGTCCGGCACCGTCCCGCACAGTCTGAGGTTCCGCAGGATAAGAGGAATACGATGGTCCGGCACCGTCCCGCACAGTCTGAGGTTCCTCAGGATAAGAGGAATACGATGGTCCGGCACCGTCCCGCACAGTCTGAGGTTCCTCAGGATAAGAGGAATACGATGGTCCGGCACCGTCCCGCACAGTCTGAGGTTCCTCAGGATAAGAGGAATACGATGGTCCGGCACCGTCCCGCACGGTCTGAGGTTCCTCAGGATAAGAGGAATACGATGGTCCGGCACCGTCCCGCACAGTCTGAGGTTCCTCAGGATAAGAGGAATACGATGGTCCGGCACCGTCCCGCACAGTCTGAGGTTCCTCAGGATAAGAGGAATACGATGGTCCGGCACCGTCACGCACAGTCTGAGGTTCCTCGGGATAAGAGGAATACGATGGTCCGGCACCGTCCCGCACAGTCTGAGGTTCCTCAGGATAAGAGGAATACGATGGTCCGGCACCGTCCCGCACAGTCTGAGGTTCCTCAGGATAAGAGGAATACGATGGTCCGGCACCGTCCCGCACAGTCTGAGGTTCCTCAGGATAAGAGGAATACGATGGTCTGGCACCGTCCCGCACAGTCTGAGGTTCCTCGGGATAAGAGGAATACGATGGTCCGGCACCGTCCCGCACAGTCTGAGGTTCCTCAGGATAAGAGGAATACGATGGTACGGCACCGTCCCGCACAGTCTGAGGTTCCTCAGGATAAGAGGAATACGATGGTCCGGCACCGCCCCGCACCGTCTGAGGTTCCTCAGGATAAGAGGAATACGATGGTCCGGCACCGTCCCGCACAGTCTGAGGTTCCTCAGGATAAGAGGAATACGATGGTCCGGCACCGTCCCGCACAGTCTGAGGTTCCTCAGGATAAGAGGAATACGATGGTCCGGTACCGTCCCGCACAGTCTGAGGTTCCTCAGGATAAGAGGAATACGATGGTCCGGCACCGTCCCGCACAGTCTGAGGTCCCTCAGGATAAGAGGAATACGATGGTCCGGCACCGTCCCGCACAGTCTGAGGTTCCTCAGGATAAGAGGAATACGATGGTCCGGTACCGTCCCGCACAGTCTGAGGTTCCTCAGGATAAGAGGAATACGATGGTCCGGCACCGTCCCGCACAGTCCGAGGTTCCTCAGGATAAGAGGAATACGATGGTCCGGCACCGTCCCGCACAGTCTGAGGTTCCTCAGGATAAGAGGAATACGATGGTCCGGCACCGTCCCGCACAGTCTGAGGTTCCTCAGGATAAGAGGAATACAATGGTCCGGCACCGTCCCGCACAGTCTGAGGTTCCTCAGGATAAGTGGAATACGATGGTCCATCTACACTGTGTGGTGCCGGATGGACATTTGAGGTAGTCGGGTTTTCTCCTGGACTATACTGTGTGATGTCCTCATCTT
The DNA here is from genome assembly GCA_029206835.1 of Rana muscosa. Lineage (NCBI taxonomy): Eukaryota > Metazoa > Chordata > Amphibia > Anura > Ranidae > Rana > Rana muscosa. The sequence goes on from CM055118.1 coordinate 395,681,296, forward strand.
CTACTTTACAGTCTGGAGACAAAGTGAGACAATCCTCTGAGGTTTTCCTCATCTCCCGTCCATCTACTAAAATAAAAATACAAAGATTATTACTAGACATGAGCTGATTGGTTCCCCTAAACCAGGACTCCGCCCATATAGGGCAGTACAACCAACCCTGTGGTATCAGGCCCGGGGCCCATCAGCTCCACAATCTAATTTCTGCTTCAATAAATAAAATACTTTTGCTAAACCACACCCCCGATTCTACTTGCTTATCAGGGTGTAATTCTCTTTCCCTGAGTCCCATCTGGTCAACAGGTGGGCCCAGGAGATGAGAGCAGCGGGGGGACTTTTTACACTGGCAGACAGCTGAAAGGGAGCAGTGTGTGCAATGTGTGGGCGAGGGCACTACACGGGCAGACAGGTAAAAGGGAGCAGTGTGTGTAATGTGTGGGCGAGGGCACTACACAGGCAGACAGGTGAAAGGGAGCAGTGTGTGTAATGTGTGGGCGAGGGCACTACACGGGCAGACAGCTGAAAGGGAGCAGTGTGTGTAATGTGTGGACGAGGGCACTACACGGGCAGACAGCTGAAAGGGAGCAGTGTGTGTAATGTGTGGGCTAGGGCACTACACGGGCAGACAGCTGAAAGGGAGCAGTGTGTGTAATGTGTGGGCGAGGGCACTACACGGGCAGACAGCTGAAAGGGAGCAGTGTGCGTAATGTGTGGGCTAGGGCACTACACGGGCAGACAGGTGAAAGGGAGCAGTGTGTGTAATATGTGGGCGAGGGCACTACACGGGCAGACAGCTGAAAGGGAGCAGTGTGTGTAATGTGTGGGCTAGGGCACTACACGGGCAGACAGCTGAAAGGGAGCAGTGTGTGTAATGTGTGGGCGAGGGCACTACACGGGCAGACAGCTGAAAGGGAGCAGTGTGCGTAATGTGTGGGCTAGGGCACTACACGGGCAGACAGGTGAAAGGGAGCAGTGTGTGTAATATGTGGGCGAGGGCACTACACGGGCAGACAGCTGAAAGGGAGCAGTGTGTGTAATGTGTGGGCGAGGGCACTACACGGGCAGACAGGTGAAAGGGAGCAGTGTGTGTAATGTGTGGGCGAGGGCACTACACGGGCAGACAGCTGAAAGGGAGCAGTGTGCGTAATGTGTGGGCGAGGGAACTACACGGGCAGACAGCTGAAAGGGAGCAGTGTGTGTAATGTGTGGGCTAGGGCACTACACGGGCAGACAGCTGAAAGGGAGCAGTGTGTGTAATGTGTAGGTGAGGGCACTACACGGGCAGACAGGTGAAAGGGAGCAGTGTGTGTAATGTGTGGACGAGGGCACTACACGGGCAGACAGCTGAAAGGGAGCAGTGTGTGTAATGTGTGGACGAGGGCACTACACGGGCAGACAGCTGAAAGGGAGCAGTGTGTGTAATGTGTGGACGAGGGCACTACACGGGCAGACAGCTGAAAGGGAGCAGTGTGTGTAATGTGTAGGTGAGGGCACTACACGGGCAGACAGGTGAAAGGGAGCAGTGTGTGTAATGTGTGGACGAGGGCACTACACGGGCAGACAGCTGAAAGGGAGCAGTGTGCGTAATGTGTGGGCTAGGGCACTACACGGGCAGACAGCTGAAAGGGAGCAGTGTGCGTAATGTGTGGGCGAGGGCACTACACGGGCAGACAGGTGAAAGGGAGCAGTGTGTGTAATATGTGGGCGAGGGCACTACACGGGCAGACAGGTGAAAGGGAGCAGTGTGTGTAATATGTGGGCGAGGGCACTACACGGGCAGACAGCTGAAAGGGAGCAGTGTGTGTAATGTGTGGGCGAGGACACTACACGGGCAGACAGCTGAAAGGGAGCAGTGTGTGTAATGTGTGGGCGAGGACACTACACGGGCAGACAGCTGAAAGGGAGCAGTGTGTGTAATGTGTGGGCGAGGACACTACACGGGCAGACAGGTGAAAGGGAGCAGCGTGTGTAATGTGTGGGCGAGGGTACTACACGGGCAGACAGGTGAAAGGGAGCAGTGTGTGTAATGTGTGGGCGAGGGCACTACACGGGCAGACAGCTGAAAGGTAGCAGTGTGCGTAATGTGTGGGCTAGGGCACTACACGGGCAGACAGCTGAAAGGGAGCAGTGTGCGTAATGTGTGGGCGAGGGCACTACACGGGCAGACAGGTGAAAGGGAGCAGTGTGTGTAATGTGTGGGCGAGGACACTACACGGGCAGACAGCTGAAAGGGAGCAGTGTGTGTAATGTGTGGGCGAGGACACTACACGGGCAGAGAGCTGAAAGGGAGCAGTGTGCGTAATGTGTGGGCTAGGGCACTACACGGGCAGACAGGTGAAAGGGAGCAGTGTGTGTAATGTGTGGGCGAGGACACTACACGGGCAGACAGCTGAAAGAGAGCAGTGTGTGTAATGTGTGGGCGAGGGCACTACACGGGCAGACAGCTGAAAGGGAGCAGTGTGTGTAATGTGTGGGCGAGGACACTACACGGGCAGACAGGTGAAAGGGAGCAGTGTGTGTAATGTGTGGGCGAGGGTACTACACGGGCAGACAGGTGAAAGGGAGCAGTGTGTGTAATGTGTGGGCGAGGGCACTACACGGGCAGACAGCTGAAAGGTAGCAGTGTGTGTAATGTGTGGGCTAGGGCACTACACGGGCAGACAGCTGAAAGGGAGCAGTGTGCGTAATGTGTGGGCGAGGGCACTACACGGGCAGACAGGTGAAAGGGAGCAGTGTGTGTAATGTGTGGGCGAGGACACTACACGGGCAGACAGCTGAAAGGGAGCAGTGTGTGTAATGTGTGGGCGAGGACACTACACGGGCAGAGAGCTGAAAGGGAGCAGTGTGCGTAATGTGTGGGCTAGGGCACTACACGGGCAGACAGCTGAAAGGGAGCAGTGTGCGTAATGTGTGGGCGAGGGCACTACACGGGCAGACAGGTGAAAGGGAGCAGTGTGTGTAATATGTGGGCGAGGGCACTACACGGGCAGACAGCTGAAAGGGAGCAGCGTGTGTAATGTGTGGGCGAGGGTACTACACGGGCAGACAGCTGAAAGGGAGCAGTGTGTGTAATGTGTGGGCGAGGGCACTACACGGGCAGACAGGTGAAAGGGAGCAGCGTGTGTAATGTGTGGGCGAGGGTACTACATGGGCAGACAGCTGAAAGGGAGCAGTGTGTGTAATGTGTGGGCGAGGGCACTACACGGGCAGACAGCTGAAAGGGAGCAGTGTGTGTAATGTGTGGGCGAGGGCACTACACGGGCAGACAGGTGAAAGGGAGCAGCGTGTGTAATGTGTGGGCGAGGGTACTACACGGGCAGACAGGTAAAAGGGAGCAGTGTGTGTAATGTGTGGGCGAGGGCACTACACGGGCAGACAGCTGAAAGGGAGCAGTGTGTGTAATGTGTGGGCGAGGGCACTACACGGGCAGACAGGTAAAAGGGAGCAGTGTGTGTAATGTGTGGGCGAGGGCACTACACGGGCAGACAGCTGAAAGGGAGCAGCGTGTGTAATGTGTGGGCGAGGGCACTACACGGGCAGACAGCTGAAAGGGAGCAGCGTGTGTAATGTGTGGGCGAGGGCACTACACGGGCAGACAGGTGAAAGGGAGCAGTGTGTGGGCGAGGGCACTACACGGGCAGACAGGTGAAACGGAGCAGTGTGTGTAATGTGTGGGCGAGGGCACTACACGGGCAGACAGGTGAAAGGGAGCAGTGTGTGTAATGTGTGGGCGAGGGCACTACACTGGCAGACAGGTGAAAGGGGGCAGTGTGTGTAATGTAGAGCTGCCACGACGCATCAAAGTATTCGATTACGTCGACTACAAAAATACATCGGCGTGAGTGAAAGGCGTCGATGCGTCACGCGTTGCAGGTCAATACACACCCCCACCGCGGCTTTCAGTGAGGTGCTTCTCTCCCACACACAATCACCACTGACTGTACCCTATCCTCCTCCAGTCCCCATCCGCCTTCTCCATGCTGCTGTCCCCCTTTCTTCTCCGTGTCCCGCTCCGTGCTGCTGTCCCCCTCCATGCTGCCATCTCCCTCTCTCTTCTCCGTGTCCCCCTCCATACTGCTCCATGTCTCCCTCTCTCCTCCGTGCATCTGTCCCCCTCTCTTCTCCGTGTCCCGCTCAGTGCTGCTGTCCCCCTCCATGCTGCCATCTCCCTCTCTCTTCTCCGTGCATGTGCTCCCCTCTCTCTTCTCCATGTCCCCCTCCATGCTGCAGTCCCCCTCCGTGCTGCCGTCCCCCTCTCTCTTCTCCATGTCCCCCTCCGTCCTGCCGTCCCCCTCTCTCTTCTCCATGTCCCCCTCCGTCCTGCCGTCACCCTCTCTCTTCTTCATGTCCCCCTCCGTCCTGCCGCCCCCCTCTCTCTTCTCCATGTCCCCCTCCGTCCTGCCGTCCCCCTCTCTCTTCTCCATGTCCCCCTCCGTCCTGCCGTCCCCTTCTCTCTTCTCCATGTCCCCCTCCGTGCTGCCGTCCCCCTCTCTCTTCTCCATGTCCCCCTCCGTCCTGCCGTCCCCCTCTCTCTTCTCCATGTCCCCCTCCGTCCTGCCGTCCACCTCTCTCTTCTTCATGTCCCCCTCCGTCCTGCTGTCCCCCTCTCTCTTCTCCATGTCCCCCTCCGTGCTGCCGTCCCCCTCTCTCTTCTCCATGTCCCCCTCCGTCCTGCCGTCCCCCTCTCTCTTCTCCATGTCCCCCTCCGTCCTGCCGTCCCCCTCTCTCTTCTCCATGTCCCCCTCAGTCCTCCTCTCTCTTCTCCATGTCCCCCTCCGTCCTGCCGTCCCCCTCTCTCTTCTCCATGTCCCCCTCCGTGCTGCCGTCCCCCTCTCTCTTCTCCATGTCCCCCTCCGTGCTGCCGTCCCCCTCTCTCTTCTCCATGTCCCCCTCAGTGCTGCCGTCCCCCTCTCTCTTCTCCATGTCCCTCTCCGTGCTGCAGTCCCCCTCTCTCTTCTCCATGTCCCCCTCCGTGCTGCCGTCCCCCTCTCTCTTCTCCGTGCATGTGCTCCCCTCTCTCTTCTCCATGTCCCCCTCCATGCTGCCGTCCCCCTCTCTCTTCTCCATGTCCCCCTCAGAGCTGCCGTCCCCCTCTCTCTTCTCCATGTCCCTCTCCGTGCTGCAGTCCCCCTCTCTCTTCTCCATGTCCCCCTCCGTGCTGCCGTCCTCCTCTCTCTTCTCCGTGCATGTGCTCCCCTCTCTCTTCTCCATGTCCCCCTCCATGCTGCAGTCCCCCTCTCTCTTCTCCATGTCTCCCTCCGTCCTGCCGTCCCCCTCTCTCTTCTCCATGTCCCCCTCCGTCCTGCCTTCCCCCTCTCTCTTCTCCATGTCCCCCTCCGTCCTGCCGTCCCCCTCTCTCTTCTCCATGTCCCCCTCCGTCCTGCTGTCCCCCTCTCTCTTCTCCATGTCCCCCTCCGTCCTGCCGTCCCCCTCTCTCTTCTCCATGTCCCCCCCGTCCTGCCGTCCCCCTCTCTCTTCTCCATGTCCCCCTCCGTCTTGCCGCCCCCCTCTCTCTTCTCCATGTCCCCCTCCGTGCTGCCGTCCCCCTCTCTCTTCTCCATGTCCCCCTCCGTGCTGCCGTCCCCCTCTCTCTTCTCCATGTCCCCCTCCGTGCTGCCGTCCCCCTCTCTCTTCTCCATGTCCCCCTCCGTGCTGCCGTCCCCCTCTCTCTTCTCCATGTCCCCCTCCGTGCTGCCGTCCCCCTCTCTCTTCTCCATGTCCCCCTCCGTCCTGCCGTCCCCCTCTCTCTTCTCCATGTCCCCCTCCGTCCTGCTGTCCCCCTCTCTCTTCTCCATGTCCCCCTCCGTCCTGCCGTCCCCCTCTCTCTTCTCCATGTCCCCCCCGTCCTGCCGTCCCCCTCTCTCTTCTCCATGTCCCCCTCCGTCTTGCCGCCCCCCTCTCTCTTCTCCATGTCCCCCTCCGTCCTGCCGTCCCCCTCTCTCTTCTCCATGTCCCCCTCCGTCCTGCCGTCCCCCTCTCTCTTCTCCATGTCCCCCTCCGTCCTGCCGTCCCCCTCTCTCTTCTCCATGTCCCCCTCCGTGCTGCCGTCCCCCTCTCTCTTCTCCATGTCCCCCTCCGTGCTGCCGTCCCCCTCTCTCTTCTCCATGTCCCCCTCCGTGCTGCCGTCCCCCTCTCTCTTCTCCATGTCCCCCTCCGTGCTGCTGTCCCCCTCTCTCTTCTCCATGTCCCCCTCCGTGCTGCCGTCCCCCTCTCTCTTCTCCATGTCCCCCTCCGTGCTGCCGTCCCCCTCTCTCTTCTCCATGTCCCCCTCCGTGCTGCTGTCCCCCTCTCTCTTCTCCATGTCCCCCTCCGTGCTGCCGTCCCCCTCTCTCTTCTCCATGTCCCCCTCCGTGCTGCCGTCCCCCTCTCTCTTCTCCATGTCCCCCTCCGTGCTGCCGTCCCCCTCCCTCTTCTCCGTGTCCCCCTCCGTGCTGCTGTCCCCCTCCATGCTGCCATCTCCCGCTCTCTTCTCCGTGCATCTGTCCCCCTCTCTCTTCTCCATGTCCCCCTCCGTGCTGCCGTCCCCCTCTCTCTTCTCCGTGTCCCCCTCCGTGCTGCCGTCCCCCTCTCTCTTCTCCGTGTCCCCCTCCATGCTGCCATCTCCCGCTCTCTTCTCCGTGCATCTGTCCCCCTCTCTCTTCTCCATGTCCCCCTCCGTGCTGCCGTCCCCCTCTCTCTTCTCCATGTCCACCTCCGTGCTGCCGTCCCCCTCTCTCTTCTCCATGTCCCCCTCCGTGCTGCCGTCCCCCTCTCTCTCCTCCATGTCCCCCTCCGTGCTGCTGTCCCCCTCTCCCTTATCCATGTCCCCCTCCGTGCTGCCGTCCCCCTCTCTCTTATCCATGTCCCCCTCCGTGCTGCCGTCCCCCTCTCTCTTCTCCATGTCCCCCTCCGTGCTGCCACCCCCTCTCTCTTCTCCATGTCCCCCTCCGTGCTGCCGTCCCCCTCTCCTCCTCCGTGCTGCTGTCCCCCTCGGTATCTCAGGATGGAGAGCGGAGGTAGGAGCCGGTAAACCCCGGCTCCTTCATTTTCTGAATGGACAGAGTCAGTGATCTCTGACTCTGTCCATTCACATAATTGAAACATGGTAACCTCCTGTGATTATGATGTCTCAGTTAATGAATGAAGAGAAGCCGTTGTCTTCTCTCCATTCATTATCAGTGCAACTGAGGCTGCTGAGAAAGAAACTGGGGAATCTGTGTCCCTAGTCCCTTTCCCTGTCTCAAATGGGAGATGTCAGAGGTCTGTTAAGACCCCTGATATCTCACCATAGCCCCCCAACAGAGCTGATTAAAAATAAAAAATAAAAATTGCAATAAATAATTATAAAAAAAACAAAAACACACTGACACCGTCCCCACATCCCCCCCCCCCCCCTTCTTAAAAAAGGAAAGCATTGTAAAAAATAAAAAAAAAAACATTCATGAACTTCTGAACAGAAAAGAAAGACCATAAAAAAAAAGGTGAGATAAAAGAATATAACTACATACATACATATATATATTATATATATACACATATATATATATATATAGTTATATTGTTTTATCTCACCATTTTTTTTATGTACTTATCATTTTTTGTAAAGTTATCCAAAGGATTAATTAGCTAATCAAAAAAAAGAACACTAGATTAAGTAAAAAAAAATGAAATAAAAATAATCGTTATAGTCGATGACTAATCGAAAAAATAATCGCTAGATTAGTCGACAGACAAAATAATTGTTAGTTGCAGCTCTAGAGTAATGTGTGGACAATGGCACTACACGGGCAGACAGCTGAAAGGGAGCAGTGTGTGTAATGTGTGGGCGAGGGCACTACACGGGCAGACAGCTGAAAGGGAGCAGTGTGTGTAATGTGTGGGCGAGGGCACTACACGGGCAGACAGGTGAAAGGGAGCAGTGTGTGTAATGTGTGGGCGAGGGCACTACACGGGCAGACAGCTGAAAGGGAGCAGTGTGTGTAATGTGTGGGCGAGGGCACTACACGGGCAGACAGCTGAAAGGGAGCAGTGTGTGTAATGTGTGGGCGAGGGCACTACACGGGCAGACAGCTGAAAGGGAGCAGTGTGTGTAATGTGTGGGCGAGGGCACTACACGGGCAGACAGCTGAAAGGGAGCAGTGTGTCTAAAGTGTGGACAATGGCACTACACGGGCAGACAGGTGAAAGGGAGCAGTGTGTGTAATGTGTGGGCGAGGGCACTACAGGGGCAGACAGGTGAAAGGGAGCAGTGTGTGTAATGTGTGGGCGAGGGCACTACACGGGCAGACAGCTGAAAGGGAGCAGTGTGTGTAATGTGTGGGCGAGGGCACTACACGGGCAGACAGCTGAAAGGGAGCAGTGTGTCTAAAGTGTGGACAAGGGCACTACACGGGCAGACAGCTGAAAGGGAGCAGTGTGTGTAATGTGTGGACGAGGGCACTACACGGGCAGACAGGTGAAAGGGAGCAGTGTGTGTAATGTGTGGGCGAGGGCACTACACGGGCAGACAGCTGAAAGGGAGCAGTGTGTGTAATGTGTGGGTGAGGGCACTACATGGGCAGATAGCTTAAAGGGATCAGCTTGTGTAATGTGTTGGCGAGGGCACTACATGGGCTACGAGTTCTCAGCAGCAGTAGAACTAGGTAAGCTGGCAGGGGTGCAGGCGCAGACACATTTTCCATCAGGATCGGTGACATTCAGGAACGGAAGTGACGTTCCATGTCTCCTTCAGCGGTTGAACATCCTGACGCCCTACACTCGGCCACAGAAAGCCAGCAGAGGACATCTTGTTACACCCAACCCATATAGTTCAGGCTGGGTGTAACAAGATGTCCGCTGCTGCCTACTGCGGCCAAGTGCAAGGTGTACCAAGATGGGTGTTGCAGCATAGCATTGCAAAATAAATCCTTCCTTTCCTCTCATGCCATTTATTGCTGCATTTCAGTGCCCACCTAACAGTGCCACCTATCAGTGCCATTTATCAGTACCAGCCAGCAGTCAGTGCCATCTATCAATGACCATAAGTCAGTGCTAGTCATCATTCAGTGCCAGTCAGTGTAAGCCGTCAGTCAGTCAGTGTCAGCCGTCAGTCAGCCAGTGTCCATCAGCCAGTGTCCATCAGCCAGTGTGAGCCGTCAGTGCCCATCAGCCAGTGTCAGCCGTCAGTGCCCAACAGCCAGTGTCAGCCGTCAGTGCCCAACAGCCAGTGTCAGCCGTCAGTGCCCAACAGCCAGTGTCAGCCGTCAGTGCCCATCAGCCAGTGTCAGCCGTCAGTGCCCATCAGCCAGTGTCAGCCGTCAGTGCCCATCAGCCAGTGTCAGCCGTCAGTGCCCATCAGTCAGTGTCAGCCGTCAGTGCCCATCAGTCAGTGTCAGCCGTCAGTGCCCATCAGTCAGTGTCAGCCGTCAGTGCCCATCAGTCAGTGTCAGCCGTCAGTGTCCATCAGTCAGTGTCGGCCGTCAGTGTCCATCAGTCAGTGTCAGCCGTCAGTGCCCATCAGTCAGTGTCGGCCGTCAGTGTCCATCAGTCAGTGCCGGCCATCAGTGTCCATCAGTCAGTGCCACCTTATCAGTGCCAGTCAGTGCCACCTTATCAGTGAACCTATACTGCTGCCTGCAGCACACTGCACCCAAAGGCGGCATCCCCCTGCCATCTTACATCCATTTGATCTGATAGAATTTTGTGAATGTATGTACTGGCGACCAAGTAGCGGCCTTGCAAATCTGAGCCACAGAGGCTTGGTGATGCACTGCCCATGAAGCACTGACTACCCTGGTAGAGTGCGCTTTAACCTGAAAAGGCAGAACCTTTCTCTTCAGACTATAAGCCTGACTAATCACCTGACGAATCCACTTAGCAATAGTTGATTTTGATGCTGCCTGGCCCTTTCTGGGGCCTTCTGGCAGTGCAAACAAAACATCAGTTTTCCGTACCTGAGCTGTTGCCTTCAGATAGGCTTTTACTGCTCTCACTACATCGAGAGAATGTAACAATCTTTCTTCTGCAGAACGAGCTTCTGGAAAAAAGGAAGGTAGGGAAACATCCTGGTTCAGATGAAAACCTGACAATACCTTAGGCAAAAAGGTTGGGTGAGGACGCAACACCACCTTATCCTTATGAATAATCAAGTATGGCTCTTTACAGGAAAAAGCAGCCAATTCTGACAACTCTTCTTGCGGAGGTTACAAACACCAATTTCCTTGTCAAAAGAAGCAAAGGAATATTGCATATCGGCTCAAAGGGTTGTCCCTGCAAAACCGACAAAACTAGATTCAAATCCCATGGGCACACGGGTGACCTAACTGGCGGAGTTATCCGAGTTACCCCTTGTATAAAGGCCCGGACCAAAGAATGCAAAGCAAGCGGCCTTTGGAAAAATACTGCCAAGGCCGAGATCTGACCCTTGATTGTACTCAAGGCCAGCTTCATTTCTACTCCCAAATGTAGAAAGGCAAGAATTCTACCTATGATAAATTATTGAGGGTGCCAACCTTTGGTTTCACACCAGGAAACATAGGCCCTCCAGATCCTATAATAAATGGTTCTAGAGGCCGGCTTTCTAGCATTAATCAGGGTGGTAACTACTGAACCTGAAAGCCCCCAACTCTTTAGGATGTGGGATTTAATAGCCAAACCATTCAAATTTAGCGATTGTAAGGCCCTTGCGACAGTAGGTCTGGATGAGTCCATGAGTCCCCTACTGCCATCCTCATGATCTCTGCATACCAGGATCTCCTGGGCCACGCCAGGGCTACTAGGATTACCGGCTTCCCTTCCTCCTTGATCCTGCGAAGAAGCTGCGGTAGGAGCTGAACTGGGGGAAATGCATAAATCAGTGAAAACTGATCCCACGGGGTCACTAACGCATCTGTCCCCAGCACGAGTGGATCCCTTGTTCTTGACACAAAGCTGTCCAACTTCTTGTTGAACCTGGATGCCAACAGATCTATGTCCGGGGTACCCCATCTCTGGAATATGGCCAGAAAAACATCGGGATGTAGAGACCATTCTCCCAGGAACAACTGTTGGCGGCTCAAGAAATCCACCTGCCAATTCTCCGCTCCTGGGATGAAGACTGCAGATATGCAAGGAACATGTTCCTCTGCCCAAGCCAGAATATGGATCACCTCCCTCTGGGCTGCGTGACTTCTGGTGCCCCCTTGGTGATTGATATAGGCCACTGCTGTGGCATTGTCAGACTGTATCCTGGCGGGACAATTCCGCAACCTGAACATCCAGGCCATTAGAGCCAGACATACTGCCCGAATCTCTAGGGTGTTGATGGGCAAGGTCTTCCCGGACACGACCACTTCCATTGCACAGTGGTCTCTTCTAGGTCTGCTCCCCAGCCCTATAGGCTGGCATTCGTTGTTACTATCTTCCAGATAACCGGAATGAAGGATTTCCCTTTCTGTAAATTCCTGGTTATCAACCACCAACTGAGACTCTGGCGCACCTTTGGGGCCAGAACCATTGGATAATCCAAGGCTTGGGTCTTCTTGTTCCAAGCAGACAGAATACTGTATTGCAACAGTCTTGAATGAAACTGGGCATAGGGAACTGCCTCGAATGAAGCCACCATCTTCCCTAGCAACCTCATGCAAAGGCAAATGAAAGGATTCTTCCTCGTCCTGACCACCTGGACCAGCTCCCTTATAGCGTTGACTTTTGCCTGGGGCAAAAATACTATTTCTTGGGCTGTATCTATGACCAGACCTAAATACTCCAGTCTCTTTACTGGTCGTAAGGACGATTTCTCTAGGTTGAGAATCCAACCCAGGTGTTCCAGATACCTGACTGTACTGGACACCCCTTGGTTTAACCGTGTCACTGACTGATCTACCAGCAGCAGGTCATCTAGGTATGCCATTACCGCTATACCCTGGCCTTAGTCTTGCTAGTACTGGGAACAAAACTTTCGTAAATACCCGGGGAGCGGTGGCTAACCCGAAGGGCAATGCCACAAACTGAAAGTGGCACTGTTCCACCGCAAAACGCAGAAACTTCTGATGAGCGGGGAAAATTGGCACATGTAGATATGCATCTTTGATGTCTATCGATGCTAGAACTTCTCCTCCCCGTAGGGTGGATACAACTGACCAAATTTACTCCATGCGGAAAGAGCGGATGTTTAGGAAGCGATTCAGATCTTGAGATCTAAATTGGGTCTGACATCCTCATTTGATTTTGGTACCGTGAAGAGATTTGAATAAAAACCCATGCCCTGCTCTTCTGAGGGGGCCTCTATTATCACCCCGAGACATCAACCGGTCTAGTGCCCGAAATAACGACTCTCTCTTTACTGGGTCTTTGGGAACATTTGATTTTACAAAACTAAACGGTGGAAACTCTAGCTTGTAGCCTAGGGCTACCACAGAGATGACCCACTTGTCCTGGATCTCCTCTTGCCAAGTTTCCAAAAACGACTGAAGTTTTCCCCCCCACTTGATCTAGCGGGGGGGGGGGGGGGCGCCCCTTCATAATGAAGTCTTGGGATTCTGCTTTGTGGGCTTCTGACCCCAGGGCTTCTTCTGGCCATGGGCTTGGCCCTGATGCTTACCCTTTGACCCTGATGGCGGAGGCAGTCGTGACTGCCTGGAGGCTGTTGCCCTTGGCAGTGGAGAGGAAGCACGTTTGAATGAAGGACGCCTACTCCTTCTCTTCACTGGCAGGAGGGTACTTTTACCACATGAAATTTTTTTGGATGTATTTATCCAAATCTTCCCCATCAACCTTTCTCCATGTTAGGGAAAACCAGCCAAGAGCTTCTTGCATGGCAACTCGGCTGACTAATTCTTCAGCCACAGAATCCTATGCATGTGTACCAACATGAGCGCAAGGCGTGACGCCTGATGGATAGAATCCTTGCTAGCGTCTATCGCAAAGCATAAGGCCCTTGGTAGCTCGGCTAAAACTTGGGCTTCATCTCCCTGGGCAGACACCTTCTTGATAACCTGCTTCATTTCATTCCTGAGGGATTGACAAATGCCTATTGCTGCTACCGCACCGGCTACAGCAAATGAGGCCTTAAGCAAAGATTCCAGCTTTTTATCGGCTGGATCTCTAAACACCTGGACATTGTCCACTGGAAAAGTCAAACTCCTGTTTACAGAGGAGATAGCAGCATCCACTGCTGGCAAACCCCAATTTAAAAATTAAACTTTTCCTCCATAGGATAAAGAAGAGAAAACCTCTTAGGAGGAAGAAAATGCTTATCTGGGCGATCCCAGTCAGCATTAATCAGTTGCTCCAGCAATGGGTGTACAGGGAAAGCATGTGAACCTTGTCGAGGTTTTAGCGAACCCAAATAGGAGAAGGAAACATCATCTGCTTACCAAATCAAATAGGGAGCCTTGCAGGACAAGGCTGCCAGCTCAGAGACTCATCTATCTGACGTAACAGCCACCAAAAAGACCACTTTCTGAGAAAGTGTCAACAGGGGAATCTCCCCAATATTCTCAAACGGTGCCTACTGAAGCACCGAGAGGACCAGGTTCAAGTCCCATGGAGGTAGCGGGGGACGGACCGGAGGGGCCACATGTCGAACCCCCTGCACAAATGTACTCACGAGAGAGTGAGTCGCCAGGGGTCGCTGAAAAAAGACAGCCAGGGCAGATATCTGTCCCTTAATCGTACTCAGGGCAAGCCTTTGGTCCACCCGACGCTGTAGAAACAGCAGGATTCTGGAAACCAAATAAGTACGCGGATGTCACTTCATTTCCTCACACATGGAGATGTAGGTCCTCCAAGTGCGGTGATAGACCTTCCTAGAGGACGGTTTTCGAGCACTCCTCATAGTAGAGATTACTGAGTCTGACAGGCCCCGGTCTCTCAGTACCCGGTTCTCAATAGCCATGCCGTTAAAGCCAGTGACTGTAAAGCAGGATGGAGTATGGGACCTTGCGATAGCAGGTCCTTCCGAAGTGGTAGGCGCCAAGGGACGTCTGTTACCAGACGTACTAGATCAGCGTACCAACGACGCTGAGGCCAATCTGGAGCGATTAGGATCATTGGAATTCCCTCTGCCTTCGTTCTGCGAAGCAGATGAGGAATGAGCCTCATGGGAGGAAAGGCATAGACTAGCCGATACTGACCCCACGATGCTACCAACGCGTCCGTTGCGTCTGCCCATGGGTCTCTTGACCGGGCCACAAACCTCAATACCTTCCGATTGAGTCGGGAAGCCAGAAGATCTACGTCTGGTGTGCCCCATCTTTGGCAGAGGAGCTGGAATACCTCCGGGTGTAAGGACCATTCTCCCTGGTCCAGCATCTGGCGACTCATGTAGTCCACCTGCCAGTTTTCCACACCAGGAATGTACAATGCCAATCGTGCCGGTACGCTCTTTCTGCCCACCTCAGGATGCGAGCGACCTCCGATGCTGCAGCTGAGCTTCTTGTTCCTCCTTGATGATTGACATATGCCACCGCCGTGGCGTTGTCTGATTGGATCCTGACTGGACGCCCTTGCAGCCTCCGAGATCATTTGAAGAGGCACAGCCTGATTGCCCGGAAATTGATTGGCAGGCGGGATTCCTCCGGGTCCAGCGACCTTGCGTCGACTGAACACCCCAGACTCCCCCCCAACCTGAAAGGCTGGCGTCCGTCATGATCACTATCCAATGAACAGGAAGGAATGACTTCCCGGCCAGAAGAGCTGGTGAGGTCAGCCACCATACCAGGGATGTCCTGACTAGGTGGCTTACCTGGATCTGATAATCCAGAGATGATGAGCATCTGTTCCATCTGGACAGAACTTCCTTCTGTAACACTCGAATGTGGTATTGAGCATATGGGACCGCCTCGAAGGAGGCTACCATGAGGCCCAACACTCGCATGCAAAAACGGAGTGACGACCAACTCTTGGATGTCAGCTGCCGCACTGCAGCCTGAAGGGTCTGCAACTTCTCCACAGGGAGGAATACCTTTGCCTCTGAGGAATCCAGCATCAACCCCAGGTACACTAGGCATTGAGTCGGCACCAATACTGACTTTTGCGTGTTTAGTATCCAACCACAGTCTCGAAGAGTCTGACAGGTAATGGACACGCTTACCTCCAATTCTGAGCTTGAAGGGGCCTTCAGAAGAAGGTCGTCCAAGTAGCCCACGATAACGATGCCCCGCTGTCATAGAAGGGCCAGAATCGGGGCGAGCACCTTGGTGAACGTCCTGGGTGACGAAGCCAGGCCAAAACGGGGGGGGGGGCCACAAACTGATAGTGGTTCTCCCCAATTGCGAATCACAGAAACCTCTGGTGTCCAGAGTATATGGGGACATGTAGGTATGCGTCCTTGATGTCCAAGGATGCCAGAAAGTCCCCCGGATGGAGAGCCGTGACTACAGATCGAACCGACTCCATCCGAAATCTTTTTACTTTCACAAAGCAATTGAGGGCCCTGAGATCCAAGATTGGACGAACCCCACCCTTCTTTGGCACTATGAACAGATTTGAGTAAAAACCCTGAAATCGTTCCTGCTCTGGAACTGGAATGACCACCCCGCATTTCAGAAGACCCTGGACCGCCCCGTACAGGGCCTCCCGACGGGTCGGTTGTAGGGAACAAATCTGTCCGGTGGACAAGAGAGAAATTCTATCTTGTAGCCTGAGGAGATCACTTCGCAAACCCACTGGTCGGAGATCAGAGATGTCCACTGAGTCGCGAATTTGCAAAGACGTCCCCCCCCCACCCGAGAGCTGGGTGGGGGCGGACCTTCATGCGGACGCAGATTTGTCCGCAGGCTTGTTGGGTTTGCGGGACCAAGGACGTTTTAGTCCTTGAGCAGGCGCTTTGTCAGCCTGGGGTCTTTTCCCTGTCGCCCTAGGGGGACGAAAAAACCGCTTGCGTGCAGAAAAGGAGGGTCCTTGCCCCTGGCGTGGCCCCTTACCCTTTTTGGTTTGAGGAAGCAAAGTGCTCTTACCTCCTGTGGCATCCTTGATGATGTCATCCAGAGAGGCCCCAAAAAGTCTGTCGCCCTTAAAGGGCAGATCCAACAGGGCATTCTTGGAAGCCTGGTCCGCAGACCAGCCCTTTAGCCAGATCAGGCGGCGTATTGCTACTGCATAAACCAAAGCTTTTGACAGCAGGGGAATAATATCCATGTTTGACTCGCAGGCCCTGTACCAACTGGTCGGCCAAAGCTATCTCATTAGGAGGGGCATCTCGCTCCTTTAACCCCTGGAGTAGCAATTTTACCCATTCAGTAAGTGTCTGAGACACTAAGGCCCCAGCCAATGCCGGGGGCGCACTGCTGAGCCTACCACTGAGTATAGGTAGCGAGCGAGTGCTTCAGCCTTCTTATCCACAGGGTCCTTGAAAACAGGAGCCCCTTCCACTGGAATTGTGGTAGCTTTATTAAGTTTGGACACCGGAGGGTCCGCTATAGGGGGAGAGGTCCATTTCTTCAGGAAACTCTCCTCATAGGGGTACCATACCGCAAAATTCTTTGGGGATGTAAAAACCCTTAGTGGGTTTTCCCACTCCTTGTATAAGAGCTTATCAAAATAAGACACACAAGGAAACACTTTAGCAGTGTGGGCAGGTCTACGGAGCCCAAAGTGGACCGGAGTCTCTGCTGCTTCTGCAGTATTCTCCAACTTTAGCGTATCCTGCACTGCAGTAATAAGGTCAGATACCAAAGCCTTATTGCGTACTGACCCGGACTTGGAGTCATCCTCACTGTCCGATCGGTCACGGTCTGCAGTCTCTGATGCATCAGAATCCGGGCCATGAGCCATAGCTGGGCCTGGTTCTGCATCAGAATTATCCCTGGAAGATTGCAGGGGACGGGGGCGGGGGCGTTTATTACCCCCCGTGTTCCCGTGTGCCGCTTCCACCCTGGCAACAAAAGCCTCTAGGATTGCCGACATAGCGTCCACAGATACATCAGGGGCACCAGCTACCAAGTCAGGTGTTTCAGGGGAAAAAACGTCTGCTTCAGACGCCATGCTGACCCACGCGCTGACACACACAGGGACTCCAGGTAAGATATCAATAGGCCACCCTCCTAGCTGATACAGACATGCAGGGTCTCCCAGAGGACTCACCACCCTTGGAACAGTACCGTTATTGCTGCCGTGTGCTTTGCCTGTGATGCTATCCCACCGCTGCCTGTGTCAGTCTGATTCTTATCAGCGTTCCCTGTGTGAATTCGCACCAGTGAAATGCACCCTAGAGGCCGGAGACTACCGCAAAATGGACGTGTTGGCTCTAAGAAAATGGCTGCCGAGCCGTCAGTAGAGGCAAAAGCGGCCTCGGGCCACAAAAACATGGCCGCCTAGCGGCGGTATATACATACAGGCGTGAATCCTAAGAAACATGGCCGCCGAGCAGTCAATAGAGGCCAAAGCGGGCGCAAACCACAAGAAAATGGGCGCCGAGCGGCGATATATACATATTGGCGCGAACCACAAGAAAATAGCTGCCGGACAGTCACTAGAGGCCAACAGGCATGAACCACCCCAAAATGGCCGCCGACAGCATGGAGGGAGAAAGGCACACACAGGTAAGCAAAATTAAATTTTTAAAACGACAGCTACAGCGCAGCCCCGCTCCAGATGGAGCCCCCCAGCACCCAGCAACCTTAGCTCAGAGCCCAGGGAGGAGGGAAAGCAGGGAGAGATGAAAGAAAGGGGCCACAACCACTTACTTGATCTCTCCAGGAATGTCCAGCCAAGTCACCCCGCTGAAGCGGGGGAGCTACTTCCCTTTCCTGTGTGGATCATGCTGGAAGACATTCCAGACAGATCATTATCCGCGTACGGAGGTGACTGTCGGCCAGGCTTGCTGTGATTAAACCCTAGGGAACAATCGTATGCATGCCTGGGAGCGCAAGCTCACCGGACAGGCTGCTGCGACTCGGCCGTAAGGTCAGCCGAAGCTGAGTGGTCCAATGCAAGCCCTGGAGCGTAGGCTCACCGGCCACCCGTACAGCGACGGGCATGTCGTGGAAAACCCCGCACGTAGCTAGGGTCGGCACGCACTCGATGGCTGAAACTGGGAGGACTACAAGGATCGAGGATCCAGCCTGTCACACAGTCAGCAGTTGATCGAAGATCGCAGGAAACAAAAAACAAAATGTAGAAAAAATCCCCCCGGAGCAATGGGCCCAAAGGGAGGGAGCCGTGTCCTTCTCCTTGCTAGACAGAGAGAGGGATTATACCCAGAGGGTCCTCCCCCTGGGCGGTACTGTAAAAGGTGTTATGCAACACTTTTTACAAGTTTTTTCTGCCTAGTCACTCCTAAATAACGGAGAATACCCACTTGTCAATAGGAAGCTGTGTCAGTCCATGGACGAAAGAGTAATGAACATTTTGCTGCCAGCTGAACCCCAGAATCTCCATAAATCCAGTCTAGATACATAAATTGTGTCTGCAGCACAGAGAAGGAAGATTATCCGAGAGAAATACAGGAATACAGGACGGGGAACACAGCTCAGGAAAGTGACCAGGGGATTACAGGCTGATATCACCCAGTCCCCGCCCTACTCTGGACCAATCAGTGAGCAGTATGAGTGGAGGAATGTATTTAGTGTTAATGACCCACCTGTGCTGATCTCTGTAGGAGTGCCCTCCTCTTTAAATGTCCCCGTTATTCCATCCTCCTCCATAGACTGCTGATCATCCCTCACATACCTCTCTTCTTCTTCTTCTGATTTAACCTCAAATTCCATATCGATTGGATCTCCACTCTAAATCAAGAAAATGAGAGAGAATATCATCTGTAAGATATAAGCTTTATTATTGTGACATCACATATAAAATCCACACATTGTCTCTAGAAGTGTGTTTTATAACCTCCGTCCCACCAACCTTGTAACAGTGAGGGATGGTGTGACCTTCCTGTGTGGAATCCCATTCATATGGAGGACGGGGACATCTCTCTGGGGGGTTCCTGGTATAAGGTGGTTCCATCATATCCTTGTGTCCTTCTGATAACTCCTCCATCACTCCATACTCCTCATCCTCCTCTTTATACTCTTCTTTAACATCAATATTATCACCCCCGAGGTTTCCACTCTGAAAGAAATAATAAAACATTCATAAAAGATATAATAAAATAAATATGTTGTGAATAAATCAGAACTACCAATAACTACCAATCGTCTACCTGATGATGGTGGGGGATGGTGTGACCTTCCTGTGTGGAATCCCGGGAATACAGAGGACGGGGACATCTCTCTGGGGGGTTTCTGTAGCTGGATGACTCCACCATGGTGTCCTGGTACAGATCTTTGTGTCCTTCCTCCATCACCCCATCCTCATCATCCTCCTCTTTTATCTCTTCTTTAACCTCAACTTTAGAATCTCTCAGGTTTCCACTCTGAATATAGAATAAAAATGACATCAAAGCAGTGTTGCCAAACATTTTTTTCCTGCCCGTAAGGTGGAAAGCCTGCCAGTAACAAAAAAGAGCTGTCGGTCTGTGACGCTCTTGGCTCAGAACTGCACATGTGCATTTCCAGCCTGGAGGTGGCTGAGAGTCTCCGATGAGCTTTCATTCCGACTCTCTCTCTCTGAGTGCTGCTGCTATGGAGGAAGAGGGAAGAGGGAAATCATAGGTCAGGCTGATTTTCAGATGAAAAGTGCTGGTGTATAGTGTGTCTGTATACTGTATGATCATTATATATTGGAATATTTATTGTGCTTGATGGTCTTAAGGCGTTATTATTCATATACTTTAAGTGAGCACATTTGTTTATAATGGAAAAACAGGGGAGGGAGATGGACAGAGAGATGGAAAGAGTAAGGCCCCTATCACACGGGACAAATCAGTAATGATCCGCCCCGTGAACCTCCGCTTGCTCAGCGGGGATCGCTCCGATGATCCCCGCGATCTCATAGGGACCAATGTATGTCCCTTTTTTATCCGTAAACGGATGGATGAAAAAGCGGACATACGGTCCACATGTGTGAAAGGGGCCTTAGGAATGGAGGTATAGATTGGGTGACAGAGAGATGGATAGATGAAGGGATGGAGCAAGGCATGTAGGGATGGTCAGAGAGACAGAATGGAGGGATGGAGACAAGAGGTGGCGGAGGGATGGAGACATGAGGTGGCGGAGGGATGGAGACAGAAGGTGATGGAAGTTATGGAGTGATAGCGACCGGAGGTTTTTAAAATTGGGGACATAAATTCTGGTGATCCTGGCGGCTCCCAGGGATTTCCCCTCAGTTTCTGTGGTGGATAAGAGGAAATCTCTCCAGTTGGACAAAATCTGATGGGTTATGATAACCCCCCCCCCCCCTCACTATATCTAAAATAACATAAGAAATAGGTTTTTGTACCTTAATATCAATCTTAAACCACATTACTAATTGCATATTGTACTTGTCTATAGACTTAACTTTTGTAAAATGCCAGTAAATTGTGAGTGTTGTATCCGTGAATTTCAGTCTGGTAGGTCGGCAACTCTGCATCAAAGGTAACAATACAGATAATGTACAGATCCTAATGATACTATCAGTGATTGGTCCTCACCTACCTGATGATGGTGGGGGATGGTGTGACCTTCCTGTGTGGAATCCCGGGAATACAGAAGACGGGGACATCTCTCTGGGGGGTTCCCATTACTGGATCCATCTGTAGGAAACACACACACTGACTGAATCCATTGTTTCTATGTGTTTATCAGATGATGGGGGATCTAGGTGGAGCCTCCGTACTGCTCTCTCCTGTACAATAAAGTCTCCTCTTACCCGGTGATGTGAGGGGCGGCTGATTGTCCATCATGACGTCCTTGTAGAGATCCGGGGTGTCCTTCTAAATCCTCCCACTCCTCCATGGAGAAATAGACAGTGACATCCTGACACCTTATAGGAACCTGACACACACAATGATACAGTCACCATCCAGACACATCCCTTGTCTGTTATTAGATAATGTCCCAGAATTCCCAGCACCGCTCACCTCTCCTCCATCATCTCTCTGGTGACTTCTAGAATCTTCTTTGTATTTCTCTATTCTATCAGGGAGGGAGGTGGAGGCAATGTGATGGTCATGTGATCTCCAGACTTCACAGGAGGAAAATTCTGGATCTGAACACAAATAGTAAAATCAAATGATATTCCCAGAATCCTCCTCACCTCCTCATACAGGTCTCCATTTTATTAAAGCCCCACATCAGACTGAGGTATGATTTACCCACACAGGACCCCCCCCCACACTACACAGGACCCCCCACACTACACAGGACCCTCCCACACTACACAGGACCCTCCCACACTACACAGGACCCTCCCACACTACACAGGACCCTCCCACACTACACAGGACACCCCACCACCACACAGGACCCCCCACCACCACACAAGACCCCCCCACACCACACAGGACCCCCCACACCACGCAGGACCCCCCCACACCACGAAGGGACCCAAGCTTGTTGAAGGCATTCTGACGTCATTACATACTAGACATGGGCGCCGTCAATAAATTAGTTTTGCTCCGTTTTGTATTAGACGTTAATTTGTATTTCGTGTCCGAAATTCTATTTGAATTCGTACGAAATACTAATAATGAATTTAAAAAGCAAAAAAATACCTTTCTCAATATGGCAGTCGTCAATTCATTATGAGGGGTTCCCACCATCCCTGTGCTGACTTCCTCCTGGGGCTGTACCCCTGCTGTGCTCATTATGAGGGGCTCCTACCATCTCTGTGCTGTGCTGACTTCCTCCTGGGGCTGTACCCCTGCTGTGCTCATTATGAGGGGGTCCCACCATCCCTGTGCTGACTTCCTCCTGGGGCTGTACCCCTGCTGTGCTCATTATGAGGGGCTCCTACCATCTCTGTGCTGTGCTGACTTCCATAACGAATGTTTGTAATTGTTACAAAAAAGTTAACGAACCTTCGTATTTCGTACTAATCCAAAATTGAATTTCGGACACGAATTATGGGCTACTACAGTACAAACCCAGGAAATCAGCACAGCACAGGGATGGTGGGAGCCCCTCATAATGAGCACAGCAGGGGTACAGCCCCAGGAGGAAGTACCCCTGCTGTGCTCATTATGAGGGGCTCCCACCATCCCTGTGCTGACTTCCTGGGTTTGTACTTCAACATATCGAATAATCGTAATTATTATGACAATAATAAAACGATATTAACGAACATTCTTATTTTGTCCGATTCTGAATCTCCCATCGATTACCAGTACCAGTCTCCCACTCCCATATTAATGAAGGTCATTTTCCCAACCCTCACTCAGTAGCAGAAGAAAACCTCTGATTGGTCAACAAAACACCAGTCACGTTTCCGTTGTAACAGAATTTGGATCCGAAATTCGTCAACCAAATTTCGTATACAATCCAGGAAACATAGCAATTCGTATTTCGGATGCTTCCGAATGTACGAATTTTCGATTCATACGAAACAAATCGCACACGTCTATTACATACAACACAGGACCAACAGTCCCACTTTGCTAGTGAGGATGCCAAGGGTCCGCCCACATCCTAAGAGCATCAGAAAACAAATAGAGATGGAGGGACATTGGGAGGAGCTGTGAGATCAGTGTGATCCATGTATGGCCAGCTTTGGAAGCAAGATCTATTAATCATCAACTGATCCCCCCTGAAGGGGTTAATCTACGTATTACCTCCTCTGCCGCCAGATCCAGCAACGTCTCCTCTCTCTCTCTACGTCTTACCAAATGGAATGTCCTGTCTGTAACTGACAACACTTCCTGTCTGTAACTGACATCACTTCCTGTCTGTAACTGACATCACTTCCTGTCTGTAACTGACATCACTTCCTGTCTGTAACTGACAGCACTTCCTGTCTGTAACTGAAATCACTTCCTGTCTGTAACTGAAATCACTTCCTGTCTGTAACTGACATCACTTCCTGTCTGTAACTGACATCACTTCCTGTCTGTAACTGACATCACTTCCTGTCTGTATTCCATAGAGACTTTTTTACTGGGAAGATGTGATATCACCACCTTGTGGAGCTCAGAGGAACTGCAGTTTAAGAAACGTCTTGTAGTGTGAACTGTTTCAAGTATAGAAATGAAGACACTGAAAATACATTGAAGTCATATATATGTTTACCCCAGATGGAATGGATTATCCTGGACCTACTTTATTAATCTATGAAGCAAGTTTTGTTCCGTTAATTTAATTATATAATGATTAGATGACGTCATGCGCGCGGGAGCCGGCACTGACGGCATGATCGCCTTCACTAACGGCATGCTCAGTGCGCCTGCACCGTTGTCTATGGTGCGCATGCGCCATAGACATTGGTGCCCGTTTTTTGGAAAATATCTCCTTAACCATGTAGGTTTATTAGATATTTCTTGCACCTACAGGTAAGCCTTTATCTAGGCTTACCTGTAGGTAAAAGTGGTCTGTAAGGGTTTACAACCACTTTAACCAGTTGTCTACCGCCCACCGTCAAATGACAGCGGGCGGAAGACTCTCTTGTTCTGACAGGACGTCATATGACGTCCTGTCTTTAAAAGCAGCTAGGGGGCGCGCGCACGGCCGCCGCGTCGCTGGGGACCCGATGCGCGTGCCCGGCAGCCGCGATGGCCGCCGGGCACCCGCGATTGCGCGGTAACCGAGCAGGAAAGTCCTGTCAGGGAGAGGGGACCAATGGTGTGTCCCTTTGTACATAGGGACAACCATCGGTCGCCTCCCCCAGTCAGTCCCCTCCCCCCACAGTTAGAACACATCTAGGAAACACATTTAACCCCTTCCTCGCCCCCTAGTGGTTAACCCCTTCCCTGCCAATCACATTTATACAGTAATCAATGCATTTTTATAGCAGGGATCGCTGTATAAACGTGAATGGTCCCAAAAATGTGTCAAAAGTGTCCGATGTGTCCGCCGCAATATCGCAGTCATGATAAAAATCACAGATAGCCGCCATTACTAGTAAAAAAAAAAAAATGCTATAAATCTATCCCCTATATTGTAGACGCTATAACTTTTGCGCAAACTAATCAATATACGCTTATTGCGATTTTTTTTTTACCAAAAATATGTAGAAGAATACGTATCGGGCTAAACTGAGGAAAATTAAAAAGAAAAAAAAAATGGGTATTTATTATAGCAAAAAGTAAAAAATAGTGGGTTTTTTTCAAACTTGACGCTCTTCTTTTGTTTATAGCGCAAAAAATAAAAACCGTAGAGGTGATCAAATACCACCAAAAGAAAGCTCTATTTGTGGGAAAAAAAGGACACAAATTTCATTTGGGAGCCACGTCGCACGACCGCGCAATTGTCATTCAAAGTGTGACAGCGCTGAAAGCTGAAAAATGGCTTGGGCAGGAAGGGGGTTTTCGTGCCCGGTAGGGAAGTGGTTAAAGTGAAACAAAAAAAATTATGTTATATAGCTGAGGGCGGGGCCACCCGGTGACGTAAATGGGTGACCCTGGTACCAATTCACATAGGGGGGCTGGGATCTGGGGGTCCCCTTGTTAAAAGGGGGCTTCCAGATTCCAATAGGCCCCCGCCTGCTGACCCCCACAACCACCGGGCAAGGGTTGTGGGAATGAGGCACTTGTCCCCATCAACATGGGGACAAGATGCTTTGGGGGACCCCAAAGCACCCTCCCCATGTTGAGGGCATGTGGCCTGGTACGGTTCAGGAGGGGGGGCGCTGTTTCATCCCCCCCTATTTTCCTGCGGCCTGCCAGGTTGCGTGCTCGGATAAGGGTCTGGTATAGATTTTTGGGGGACCTCTACGCCTGGTAATTGACTGGGGGGGAACCCATGCCATTTTTTTCAATGAGTTTTATCTATATTGCCGGGACCCGACAATTCATTACAGCCGCGGTCAGTTTTAAACTACTTATTTTCCTTTAAAAATTTAATTTTGCTGCCCGACTGTTCTAAACAAGGGAAAAATGCACTACTTCACAGGAATACTATAGACACCCCCCAGGTACGAAATGTAACCACTTAACGACCGCCCACTGTAAATATACGTCGGCAGAATGGCACCGACAGGCAGAATCACGTACATATACGTGATTGCCTTTGTATAGTTGGGGGGTCCGATCGGACCCCCCTTCTTTACAGTGGGTGGTCGTTTTACCTTCGGGAGCGATCCAGCATGAGGGGACGGCCGTTCGATTCCGGCCCCCCCCTCTTGATCGCTCCCGGCGAATGAGAGAGCTTCCCCTGCCTGCCAGGCAGGAGGAAGTGATGTCATCTCTCCTGCGGCGCTCACATATACCGAGCGCCGTACAGGAGAAGATGCAGGTTAGTACACAAAACAGAACACTGACACCAGGACACATAGGCACATAAATCGCCCCCCAGGCCCCCCCAGATCACCCCCCAGATCACCCCCCAGCCCCCAGTCACAGTGTCACTGATTGCAGTGACCATTTATTTAGTGATCACTGCAATCAGTGACATTTGTGACTGTAAAAGTGTCACTACATTTAGTTTTAGGTCCAGTGTAGCCCCCTAACCCCCCCTAATAAAGGTTTAACCCCCTGATCACCCCCCAGATAACCCTTTCACCCCCTAGCACCGCCGTCACTAAGCGATCATTTTTCTGATTGATGTCTTAGCGTCGGTGATGCTGATCGGTAGCCAGTAATTTTTTTTAGGTTCGCCGCAGGTTTTTATAGCGTCAGGTACCCCCATATATTACCTAATAAAGGTTTAACCCCCTTGATCGCCCCCCAGGTAACCCTTTCACCCCCTATCACCACTGTCGCTAAGCGATCATTTTTCTGATCGCTGTCTTAGCGCCGGTGATGCAGATCGGTAGCCAGTAATTTTTTTTAGGTTCGCCGCAGGTTTTTATAGCGTCAGGTACCCCCATATATTATCTAATAAAGGTTTAACCCCCTTGATCGCCCCCCAGGTAACCCTTTCACCCCCTATCACCACTGTCGCTAAGCAATTGTTTTTCTAAACGCTGTCTTCGTGTCGGTGATGCCGATAGGTAGCCAGTAATTTTTTTTAGGTTCGCCGCAGGTTTTTATATAGCGTCAGGTACCCCCATATATTACCTAATAAAGGTTTTAACCCCCTAATTGCCCCTAGTTAACCCTTTCACCAGTGATCACCATATAAGTGTTACGGGTGACGCTGGTTAGTTAGTTTGCTTTTTATAGTGTCAGGGCAACTGCCGTATATAACCCAATAAAGGTTTAACCCCCTGATCGCCCGGCGGGTGATATCAATTAGGTTTTAGCGTCAGAGAGGGTCTGAGTCACACCCCAGGCAGCGTCAGGTTAGTGCCAGTAACGCTAACACCCACGCGTGAAGCATACACCTCCCTTAGTGGTATAGTATCTGAACAGATCAATATCTGATCTGATCAGATCTATACTAGCGTCCCCAGCAGTTTAGGGTTCCCAAAAACGCACTGTTAGTGGGATCAGCCCAGATACCTGCTGGCACCTGCGTTTTGCCCCTCCGTCCAGCCCAGCCCACCCAAGAGCAGTATCCATCGATCACTGTCACTTACAAAACAAAAACACACATAACTGCAGCGTTCTCAGAGACAGGCCTGATCCCTGCGACTCCAGTGCTGTAGGAGGTGATTTCACCACCACAGTTAAAAAAAAAAAAGCATATATGCCGAAGCATTGGGGCAGCAGGGGCGGAGGAGCGATTTTGCTCCTAATGCCGCGTACATACGGTCAAAATTCCGACGGAGGCTTGCCCGTGGAAAAGTCCGACCATGTGTAAGCGGCATAACTTTTGCGGGAGGATGCCCCCATGCTTCGGCATATATAAATGGTGCATGTATGCCCATCATTGGAAGTGGGTGGATGAAGGGCGGTATTCTAATGGTGGGCATACCCACCGATCAATCTCTTTTTTCGTTCAGCCAACAGGCTGCATGAAGAAAAAAGATTACAATACATGTCCAACAAGGACCAGCAACGTACTGGTATGTTGCTGGACTTTGAATGTTTATACCAGAATGATGCCTGCGGGTTTAGGTATCATCTTGGTATCATTATTTTCAGCCAGCGGCCGGCTTTCATGTAAAAGCAATCCTAGCGGCTAATTAGCCTCTGGACTGCTTTTACAAGCAGTGGGAGGGAATGTCCCCCCCCGGATATAAAAAGCGCCATTGGGAAATTGGGAAAGCATTTTATCACACCAATCTTGGTGTGGTCAGATGCTTTGAGGGCAGAGGAAAGATCTAGGGTCCAATAGACCCCAGTTTTTTCAAAAAAAGAGTACCTGTCACTACCTATTGCTATCATAGGGGATATTTACATTCCCTGAGATAACAATAAAAATGATAAAAAAAAAAAAAATATGGAAGCAACAGTTTAAAAATAAAATAAAAAAGCAAAATTAATAATAATAATAAAAAAAAAAAAGGCACCCCTGTCCTGCCCTGCTCTTGCCCAATGGCGAACACAAGCGTCGGTCTGGCGTCATATGTAAACAGCAATTGCACCATGCATGTGAGGTATCACCACGAAGGTCAGATCGAGGGCAGTAATTTTAGCAGTAGACCTCCTTTGTAAATCTAACGGGGTAACCTGTAAAGGCTTTTAAAGGCTTTTAAAAATGTATGTAGTTTGTCGCCAATGCGCGTTTGTGCGAAATTTTAAAGCATGTCGTGTTTGGTATCTATGTACTCGGTCTAAGATCATCTTTTTTATTTCATCAAACATTTGGGCAATATAGTGTGTTTTAGTGCATTAAAATGAAAAAAAGTGTATTTTTTCCCCAAAAATTGCGTTTGAAAAATCGCTGCGCAAATACTGTGTAGAAAAAAAAAATGCAACACCCACCATTTTATTCTGTAGGGCCTTTGCTTTAAAAATATATATAATGTTTGGGGGTTCAACATAATTTTCTTGCAAAAAAAAATATGTTTTCATGTAAACAAAAAGTGTCAAAAAGGGCTTTGTCTTCAAGTGGTTAGAAGAGTGGATGTAAGCTTCCTAATGTTGTGTATAAAATGCCAGAACAGTTCAAACCCCCCCAAATGACCCCATTTTGGAAAGTAGACACCCCAAGCTATATACTGAGAGGCATGTCGAGTCCATGGAATAATTTATATGTTGACACAAGTTGTGGAAAAAATACAATTTTATTTTTTTATTTTATTTTTTTGCACAAAGTTGTCACTAAATGATATATTGCTCAAACATGCCATGGTTATATGTGGAATTACACCCCAAAATACATTCTGCTGCTTCTCTTGAGTACGGGGATACCACATGTGTGAGACTTTTTAGGAGCCTAGTCGCGTACGGGACCCCAAAACCAATCACCGCCTTCAGGCTTTCTAAGGGTGTCAATTTTTGATTTCACTTCTCACTGCCTATCACAGTTTCGGAGGCCATGGAATGCCCAGATGGCACAAAACCCCCCCAAATGACCCCATTTTGGAAAGTAGACACCCCAAGCTATTTGCTGAGAGGTATTGTGAGTATTTTGCAGATCTCGCTTTGTGTCACAAAGTTTTGAAAATTGAAAAAAAAAAAGAAAAAAAAAAAAAAGGTTCTTTCTTCATTTTCAAAAACAAATGAGAGCTGTAAAATACTCACCATCCCTCTCAGCAAACAGCTTGGGGTGTCTACTTTCCAAAATGGGGTCATTTGGGGGGGTTTTGTGCGATTTTGGCATTTTATGGCCTTCGAAACTGTGATAGGTAGTGAGGAGTGGAATCAAAAATTTGTGCCTAGAAATCCTGAAGGCGGTGCTTGGTTTTCGGGGTCCCGTACGTGGCTAGGCTCCCAAAAAGTCCCACACATGTGGTATCCCCGTACTCAGGAGAAGCAGCAGAATGTATTTTGGGGTGCAATTCCACATATAACCATGGCATGTGTGAGCAATATATCATTTAGTGACAACTTTTTGTAATTTTTTTTTTTTGTCATTATTCAATCACTTGGGACAAAAAAAAAAATATTCAATGGGCTCAACATGCCTCTCAGCAATTTCCTTGGGGTGTCTACTTTCCAAAATGGGGTCATTTGGGGGGGTTTTGTACTGCCCTGCCATTTTAGCACCTCAAGAAATGAGATAGGCAGTCATAAATTTAAAGCTGTGTAAATTCCAGAAAATGTACCCTAGTTTGTAAACGCTATAACTTTTGCGCAAACCAATAAATATACGCTTATTGACATTTTTTTTACTAAAGACATGTGGCTGAATACATTTTGGCCTAAATGTATGACTACAATTGAGCTTATTCGATTTTTCTTATAACAAAAAGTAGAAAATATCATTTTTTTTCAAAATTTTCGGTCTTTTTCCGTTTATATCGCAAAAAATAAAAATCGCAGAGGCAATCAAATACCATTAAAAGAAAGCTCTATTTGTGGGAAGAAAAGGACGCAAATTTCGTTTGGGTACAACATTGCATGTCCGCACAATTTACAGTTAAAGCAGCGCAGTGCCAAATTCTGAATTCACCTCTGGTCCTTTAGCTACCAAATGGTCCGGGGCTTAAGTGGTTAAAGGAATATTTCACTTTTATTGTTTCACATTAAGCATTATTAAAATCACTGCTCCCGAAAAAACAGCAGTTTTTAAAACTTCTTTTTGCATTGATACATGTCCCCTGGGGCAGGACCCGGGTCCCCAAACACTTTTTAGGACAATAACTTGCATATTAATCTTTAAAATTAGCCCTTTAGATTTCTCCCATAGACTTTTAAAGGGTGTTCCGCGGCTTTCGAATTTGCCGTGAACACCCCAAATTGTTCGCTATTCGGCGAACGGGCAAACAGCCAATGTTCGAGTCAAACATATAGCTCATCCCTATATATGACATGTTCCTGACCCCTGCACTCTATACACAGGACTGTATATGACATATTCCTGACCCCTGCACTCTATACACAGGACTGTATATGACATATTCCTGACCACTGCACTCTATACATAGGACTGTATATGACATATTCCTGACCACTGCACTCTATACATAGGACTGTATATGACATTGTCCTGACCACTGCACTCTATACACAGGACTGTATATGACATATTCCTGACCACTGCACTCTATACATAGGACTGTATATGACATATTCCTGACCACTGCACTCTATACACAGGACTGTATATGACATTGTCCTGACCACTGCACTCTATACATAGGACTGTATATGACATATTTCTGACCCCTGCACTCTATACACAGGACTGTATATGACACGTTCCTGAAGACTGCACTCTATACACAGGACTGTATATGACATGTTCCTGACCACTACACTCTATACATAGGACTGTATATGACATATTCCTGACCACTACACTCTATACATAGGACTGTATATGACATATTCCTGACCCCTGCACTCTATACACAGGACTGTATATGACATATTCCTGACCACTGCACTCTATACATAGGACTGTATATGACATTGTCCTGACCACTGCACTCTATACACAGGACTGTATATGACATATTCCTGACCACTGCACTCTATACACAGGACTGTATATGACATATTCCTGACCCCTGCACTCTATACACAGGACTGTATATGACATTGTCCTGACCACTGCACTCTATACATAGGACTGTATATGACATATTTCTGACCCCTGCACTCTATACACAGGACTGTATATGACATATTCCTGACCACTGCACTCTATACATACGACTGTATATGACATATTCCTGACCCCTGCACTCTTTACACAGGACTGTATATGACATATTCCTGACCCCTGCACTCTATACATAGGACTGTATATGACACGTTTCTGAAGACTGCACTCTATACACAGGACTGTATATGACATGTTCCCGACCACTGCACTCTATACACAGGACTGACCATTTAGTGTCCATGTTGTAGATTGTCATTCATCTGTCTGCTGCCATCTAGTGTTCATGTTGTAGATTGTCATTTATCTGTCTGCCCCCATCTAGTGTTCATGTTGTAGTTTGTCCTTTATTTGTCTCCTGCCATCTAGTGTTCATGTTGTAGTTTGTCCTTTATTTGTCTCCTGCCATCTAGTGTCCATGTTGTAGTTTGTCCTTTATTTGTCTCCTGCCATCTAGTGTCCATGTTGTAGTTTGTCCTTTATTTGTCTCCTGCCATCTAGTGTTCATGTTGTAGTTTGTCCTTTATTTGTCTCCTGCCATCTAGTGTCCATGTTGTAGATTGTCATTTATCTGTCTGCTGCCATCTAGTGTCCATGTTGTAGATTGTCATTCATCTGTCTGCTGCCATCTAGTGTTCATGTTGTAGATTGTCATTCATCTGTCTGCTGCCATCTAGTGTTCATGTTGTAGATTGTCATTTATCTGTCTGCTGCCATCTAGTGTCCATGTTGTAGATTGTCATTTATCTGTCTGCCCCCATCTAGTGTTCATGTTGTAGTTTGTCCTTTATTTGTCTCCTGCCATCTAGTGTTCATGTTGTAGTTTGTCCTTTATTTGTCTCCTGCCATCTAGTGTTCATGTTGTAGTTTGTCCTTTATTTGTCTCCTGCCATCTAGTGTTCATGTTGTAGATTGTCATTCATCTGTCTGCTGCCATCTAGTGTTCATGTTGTAGATTGTCATTTATCTGTCTGCTGCCATCTAGTGTTCATGTTGTAGATTGTCATTTATCTGTCTGCCCCCATCTAGTGTTCATGTTGTAGTTTGTCCTTTATTTGTCTCCTGCCATCTAGTGTTCATGTTGTAGTTTGTCCTTTATCTGTCTGCTGCCATCTAGTGTTCATGTTGTAGTTTGTCATTTATCTGTCTGCTGCCATCTAGTGTTCATGTTGTAGATTGTCATTTATCTGTCTGCCCCCATCTAGTGTCCATGTTGTAGTTTGTCCTTTATTTGTCTCCTGCCATCTAGTGTCCATGTTGTAGATTGTCATTTATCTGTCTGCCGCCATCTAGTGTTCATGTTGTAGATTGTCATTTATCTGTCTGCCGCCATCTAGTGTTCATGTTGTAGTTTGTCCTTTATTTGTCTCCTGCCATCTAGTGTTCATGTTGTAGTTTGTCCTTTATTTGTCTCCTGCCATCTAGTGTTCATGTTGTAGATTGTCATTCATCTGTCTGCTGCCATCTAGTGTTCATGTTGTAGATTGTCATTTATCTGTCTGCTGCCATCTAGTGTTCATGTTGTAGATTGTCATTTATCTGTCTGCCCCCATCTAGTGTTCATGTTGTAGTTTGTCCTTTATTTGTCTCCTGCCATCTAGTGTTCATGTTGTAGTTTGTCCTTTATCTGTCTGCTGCCATCTAGTGTTCATGTTGTAGATTGTCATTTATCTGTCTGCCCCCATCTAGTGTCCATGTTGTAGTTTGTCCTTTATTTGTCTCCTGCCATCTAGTGTCCATGTTGTAGATTGTCATTTATCTGTCTGCCGCCATCTAGTGTTCATGTTGTAGATTGTCATTTATCTGTCTGCCCCCATCTAGTGTTCATGTTGTAGTTTGTCCTTTATTTGTCTCCTGCCATCTAGTGTTCATGTTGTAGTTTGTCCTTTATCTGTCTGCTGCCATCTAGTGTCCATGTTGTAGTTTGTCCTTTATTTGTCTCCTGCCATCTAGTGTCCATGTTGTAGATTGTCATTTATCTGTCTGCTGCCATCTAGTGTCCATGTTGTAGATTGTCATTTATCTGTCTGCCGCCATCTAGTGTCCATGGTGTAGATTGATATGGACCTGTCTGCAATATGTTTCACACTCCTAACACACAAATTGCAGAGGTAAGTTGTCCTTAAAGTTGAACCCCTTAAAGTTCTCTGTCTAATGACGTTTCAAACACACTCCTTGAAGAACCTCAGTGTCCTCAGTAATGGTGTGTATGCAACAATATGTAGCAGACAGTGACCTGTTATTTCGGTTTCCCTACATTCCAATGCCCTTTGTCTATATTATAGCAGCTTCTGTTGTGTAGTTGCTCCCCCTGGAGGGAGACATTATATGACATGAAGAAAGCCTGATCTATGAAAAAAGTGGAGGGGCTTCTATAAAAAAATAAAAATAAGGAAAAAGGCAACTTAATAAAATTATAGCTCAGGTCCTGTCTGGAGGGAGAGCAGAGCTGAAGCGCTGAATCTTAGTGTTTGGGAGGAATTATATTGTGGAGGTGGGCCAGTAAGTGCCACGGGGCCGGGTCACTCATTGTTCTTGGGGACTGCTGATGGGGCAGCTTGCTGGTTACCTCTCAATAGGGGAAGAAGTGCAGGAAAGACTTTTAGATGAAAGTCAGGGGCTTGGGAAAGAAAAAAAGCTGGGGGGGGGGGGGTGGAGGGATGAGTGGGCAGGAGAGGAGAAAGGGGAATGGAGAGGAGAAAGAAGAGGGGAGAGAAGAAGAAAGAGGATAGAGAAGAGGAGAGAGGAGAGGAACCTCATTACTGCATCAAACTCCTACCGTGCCATGAGTTGGACGCAGTATTGGGGTTCCAGCCACTAGGGAAGAAGTCTATGCACATGTAGCGGGGTCCTAAATTTAGGGGAAGTGTGTGAGTGATAGTTATGCTCAAACACCCCAATTGTTAGGATTCTATCAACCATTTTTGTAAACAGGGAGAGTATCGGTGTGTAGTTCCCTGTGGCCTGCAGGTGGCCCTGCCATAGTAGGCCAGGGTTGAACCACTGATACAGTGCTGTGCCTTGTTTGTCCCCTCTCAGCAGCCGTACCGTGGGTGTGGCAGGCCTGCTGTGCATGCTGGGAGAGGATATAAAAGGGGCGGACGCTGCCTGTTGAAGGGTCTTCGGTCGGGGGTCCTACCCCAGGGAGTGTGTTCCTGTCCGCCCTGGGCACCTTCAGTCCAGGGGCGGAGGTCGGTGAATCAGTCCCAGGCACCTTTAGCCCTGGGGCTGCAACTAAAGGCCTTGGGGCCAGCACCTTTGGCTGGGGCCCACAAAGGATCGAGGAATCCCAGGGTGCCGCCTTGCAAGGGGACCCACATCTTAGACGAGGAGGCCGGGGGAGGAACTGTTCCGAGGGACCGGTGAGAAGTCACGGTGAAGGAAGGGGCCCGGGTAACTCTCTGGAGGGATGTCTTCTCCTTACAACGAGGTCAAGTTTTGAAGTACCAAGTTCACCAGGTCTGTGGCAGAGACTGTGCGGTTAAGTTAGAGTACTATTTGGCTGCTAGTCCCTTCCTAGGGAGACTATCCATTTGGGCTGAGTCTGCTTGAGAAGCCGAGCAGTGAAGTGATTGTGTTTGTGCCTGGACCTCTCCCACACCTTATGCTGTCCTGTCTTTTACTCCAACCTTTTCCTATCACAGACTGTTATTTTGCAAAGAGAAAATAAACTCTGCGTTGGAGTTGCAGCTGGTGTGGACATTCAAGTTACTGGGGGAGAACAAGGACTTATCTCTGTTATTCATAGAGGTGAGAAACATTCTCTGAAGGATTCTGGTTTCTGGCCGTGAAGACACGCTAACAACACCGCTCAACCTCTTTACACAGGAGGGTACGGGCTTGTGGCGTGGTGTGCCCTCTCTACCTGCGAGGAGCCAAAGGCAGGAAAGGGGGGTTGAGGTCGCTACACACACAAGCTCTTTCAGTATCAGGGCCTTCTATCACCTATATCAAGTCACCACCGCTTCCTGACCAGCTGGCTGCTTATGCATGCAACAGTAGTATTGTAGTCATTAGCAAAGGCAATAAATCCTCATCTGAATAGCTTCACTGTAAGACATCTGCACTGCATCTTCTTTTTTTTTTTAATTGGAAACCAACTTTATTGAAAAGTATGCATGGTACATAAATCAACATAAGCCAGTATGGCCAATGTAATAGTACATACATGAACACAGTGAAGCATCTGTGTGACATAAAGATAATAACAGCAGTGAAAGTAAAACCGGTACACAACAAAAATAAAAGATCGACATGTCAAGTACACGTTTCACCATCCGCCACTCATCTGTCCCAGACCTTCTCAAACTTTAGCGGACACCCTCTATGTACATAAATCAGTTTTTTATATGGGAGAGCATCATTAACCGCCTTTTTCCAACACTGAATTGTAGGGGGCAGGGCCTGCATCCAATTACGGGCCACTACTTTTCTTGCCAAAAATAGCGTCTCATGTAAAAAGGTACGGAGGGGTTTGTCGGCATCCAAGTCTGGCAACAGGCCAAGTAGGCACATCTTTGGGTCAAGGGTAGCAGGGGAGCCCATCTGATCGTGTAGGAAGCGCACCACCTGTGTCCAATATGCCTGAATGGTAGGACAGAACCATATGAGGTGGTAAAAGGAGCCCGGGGTATGGTCACAGAGGCGGCATCCCGGATTGTACGTGGGCCTGAAACGTGCCACTCTCTGAGGGGTCAGATATGTTCTATGTATAATGTACAGCTGTGTGAGGCGGTCCGACAGCTTGGGGGAAACCTTTTTCACGTCCTCCAAAATCTCGCCCCAGTCCCCATCCTCTATAAGTCCAACATCCGCCTCCCATCTAGTCTTAGCAGTATAGGCCAATGCTGTGGTGCTAGGGAGACGAATGGCGGAGTACAAAGTGGAGATGAGCTTAGCAGGCACATTACCCGTGACTGTGTCCACTATGGAGGGAACTGCCAGGGACGGGCAAGAGCCAGAAAACTGGGCCTGTATGGCGTGGCGGAGTTGCAAATACCTGAAAAAAAGGCAATTGGGGAGGGAAAATTCGTCCTTCAGCATTTGGAATGATTTAAGGCCTGAATTAGTCATGATCTGGTGTATGTATAAGATCCCATGGCGTATCCACGCCGCGGGGTCCGGAATGGACAATAATTCTGGCAAGCATGTATTGTAACAGAGAGGGGTATGAGAGTGTACCCTTGGGGTCCCAGTTCTCTGCAGTGCCACCCGCCATACCCTCCGGTGGTGAGTCAACATGTCTGCTGTGTGTTGGGGGGGGGCGTCTAGTCAATGGGGCTCTCAGGACCGATTGAAGTGGGGTATGGGCCGAGTCATCTGGGTGCTCACAGAGTAGTGTCTGGTATCTCGTTAGTTCATGTTTATCAAAATAATAGAAGTGGGACAGCTGGGAGGCAAAATAATAATCCTGAAAGTCAGGGAGAGCAGCTCCTCCCAACGTCACAGGGTTCTTCAGGATTCTCCAGGACAATTTGTGTCTGCCATGACCCCAAATAAATGAATTCAGGATGGATTCAATTGTCCTGAAAATTTTTTGTGGTATATAGAGGGGAGCATGCCAGACCAAATAGAGTATCTTGGGAAGGAGTATCATCTTAACCAAGCTGACGCGACCCATAACACCCAGGGGTAGTCTGGCCCAAGTTTGCGTCTTGTTCTTGATCAGAGCAAACAGGGGTTCAATGTTCAGTAGTTTATAATCTGAGAGCGATCTGGTGACCTGTACGCCAAGGTATTTAATCTGGGAGACCCTTGGAAGAGCCAGAGGAGGGGACGCAAACGAGGAGGGGAAATGGTCAATCGGAAGGATCTGGGACTTAGCCCAATTAATACTCAGACCCGAATGGCCACCCATACGTTCTATGGACTGGAGGGCTGCTATAAGAGAAGGACCGGAGTCCGCCAGATACAAAAGTGTGTCGTCGGCATACATCCCAATCTTTTCTTCCAGTTTCCCCATCCTGAGACCTCGGATGCAAGTGTCCGCACGGACCATTATGGCCAACGGCTCCACAGCCAATGCGTAAAGCATGGGGGAAAGGGGGCAGCCCTGCCGGGTCCCCCTCTCCAGCGGGAACTGGTCAGAAAGCCAACCGTTCACAAACACTCTGGCCCTCGGGGATTGATAGAGGAGTTGGACCCAGCGAATGAAGCTGGGGCCAAATCCAAATCTTGAGAGACACTCCCACAGGTAGTTCCACTCCACGGAGTCGAAGGCCTTGGCGGCATCCAGCGCCACCACAACCCTCGAGCCAATTTCATCATGGGACCCCTGAATATTCATAAATAGGCGGCGAATATTCATGGCCGTGTTCTTCCCTGGCATAAAGCCGGTTTGGTCAGGGTGTATCAATGACAGAATAACCTGGTTAAGGCGGGAGGCTAGAATCTTAGCTAATATTTTAATATCTACCTGTAACAGGGAAATGGGCCTATACGACTCCGGGTATTTAGGGTCCTTTCCGGGTTTGGGAATTACGACTATTTGGGCTTCTCGCATAGATGGGGGTAGAACTCCTGAGTCAAATATAGATTTATACAGGTACTTAAGTTCAGGGATTAGGATTTCGGAGTAGGTGGCATAGAATTCAAGAGGTAGGCCATCCAATCCTGGGGCCTTGGATGAGGCTAGACAGGAAATGGCCTCGGAGATGTCCTCCTCAGTAATAGGGGCTTCCAGAATTTCAAGCTGGTCGTCTGTCAGTTTAGGGAATTGAACTCCCGCCAGGTAGTCCCTAGTGTCTTGGGGAGTGTGGGCGACCCTAGAAGTGTAAAGTGCACGGTAAAATCTCCCAAATTCCTCCGCCACCAATTGCGGATCGGTGATGTCGTTCCCCTGCGGGTCGGTCAAGGACACCACCACAGGGGGACGCATATCCAAGTGGGCGAGATATGCGAGCAGTTTGCCCGATCTCTCTCCATACTCAAACACCCTCTGTCTACAGAAGAAGATACGTTGTTTAGCCTTTTCCATGTGCAATTGGGAGACCTGGCGCGCCTGAATCTTTAGATTATTGGCCGCGCTGGGCGAGGGGTCCCGGCGGAACGCCTCCTCCAGCACCTGCAGGTACCCCGCAGCCTGCTGGACAATAAATGTTGATGACCGTTTAAGCCTGTTAATACGTGTGGAAAGTAGGGAACGAGCGTGAAGTTTAAACATTTCCCACACCACATCATGCGCGGCAGTGTCCCTGTTGGCCGTAAAATAGTATTGCAATTCTGTGGGGATGTCATCCTGGTCCTGCAGGGCAGTCAGCCAGAATGGGTTTAGCCGCCAAGAAGGAGCAGGGGAAGCCTTCAGGAGCTGGATCGTGACCCAGTAGGGGGCGTGATCCGAGAGTACTCTCGGAACAAAGCCCACATCTCCTAACTTAGGCAGCAGGGACATTGAGATAAAAACAAAATCAATTCGTGACATTGTGTTATGACTGGCTGAAAAGCATGAGAAGACTTTAGTGTGCGGGTGTCTGTGGCGCCAAGTGTCGACAAGAGCAAAGTCGGTCATTATGCGGTGCAGTCTGGTATGGGTCGGTGGGTTAAGGGGGGGATCCAGTGTGCCCAGACGGTCCAGAGCGGGGATCAGGGTCATATTAAAGTCCCCCATCCACACTGCCGGTACGGAGGGGTATTGTGTCATAAAGGCAAGGCCCTCCTGAATTACAGCTGAGTTGTACGGGGGGGGAATATAGCAGGCAAGCAGCAGGATAGGAGACCCATTAATGGTGGCGTGCATAAACACATATCTGCCCTGCTGATCCGTGCGGAGCAGTATAAGCTCAAAAGGTACCCGTTTGGCAACCAGGACCGATACTCCTCTGGAATATGAGGTGTGAGTGGCATGATAAGCCCACCCCACCCAAGGTTTTTTAAGGGAGGATTGCAAGTGGCCCGTGACGTGGGTCTCGACCAGTGTGATAATGTCAGCTCTCTGAGATTTGAGAAATGTCAGGACCGCTGTGCGTTTGATCTTATTGCGTAAGCCTCTAACATTCCACGTGAGGAACTTCAGGGAACTCATGGTGGGTATATGGTGTGTATAAGAGACCGCAGCCAAACCAGGACCAGCAGAGCAGATAAGGACACATCAGACAGTACAGAACATATCAGCAACCAATATTGATAGTGCATGTATGACAATGACATAGTACCTTTAGCAGAAATGAACAATTGTGAACATAGTGGCAAATAAAAAACAGCCAAAACATTTCCCCTCCCTCCCAGTCCAGTGCCACCCCAACTCGGCATGAACATAGTATCCCAAAACCAGGTATCAACCGGGGACATCCAACGTGAAAAAAGCATTGGAGGCGAGGGACTTAATTTCAAAGGGACATAGATACCTGCGATGAACAGAAAACAAAAAAAGAGGAAAAAACAGTCAGGTAAACGGGGGGAGTGAAAAAAGTCCATAGAGAACCTAGGGGGACGACTTCTTCTCTGAGAAGTGCATGGGGTGTAGGGGCCACAAAAGCACAACACCATTGCAGCCGTGCAGAAGGGAGCCCCGCCTGCCATCAGGGTGGTACATAAAGTAGGATAGGAAGTTCCAGCAACGTTCGGTAAGCTGCCCTCTACAAGCATTTCCCATGCGTGGGGAGAACGGGGAATTAACAGTTAGATCACCCGAAGGTGGCGAGCACGCTGTGAGATCCGAGGAGGGGCGGAAAAGGCTTATAGGTCTGTCTCCCCCGTCCCGGCGGAGGGCACTCACCAGCAACAGAGCAACCGTGAGGCGAATCACCAGGGCACGAACAGGGAGTGCCACCGGCACAGGGGGCGGCAGGGGAGAGAAAAGAAAAGTACTCACAGCTCCCAGACAGCGCGGTATGCTCAATCTTGCCGATCTCTCCGGTCAATCCAAGCGGATGCAGACTCTGGGTCCTCGAAGAAGTGGGTCCGACCGTCGCACTCCACACGAAGCTTTGCAGGGTACAGCATGGCGTATTTGAGGTGTAGAGTGCGGAGGCGCTTCTTAACATCCTGGAACCTGGACCGCTGCCGCTGCACCTCATTGGAGAAGTCCGGGAAGACGGCAACACGAGCATTGGTATGGGGGATATTCCCCTTCTCTCTGGTTAGGCGGAGGATCTTGTCGCGATCCCTGAAATTAAGGAACTTCGCTATCAGGGTACGCGGTGGAGCTCCTTGGGGAGGAGGGCGGCCAGGGATTCGATGAGCTCTCTCCACTGCAAACATTACCGAAAATGCGTCTCTGCCGAAGGTTGAGGTTAGGAGGTTTTCAAGGAAGCTCTCCGGATCGGTGCCCTCAGCAGACTCAGGAAGACCGATGAAGCGGAGGTTACATCTCCGAAGGCGATTTTCCATGTCATCCTGTTTTGCGCTAATCTGTTGTAGCTGGCGGCGCACCTCATCGGTGGTATGTTGTAAAGGGTGTAAGATATCCTCTGCTCTGCTAATACGGGTCTCCGTCTCCGTCACGCGGTCCCTGAGGGTAGAGAGATCCTGCCGGATAAGGGACACATCAATTTTTACCTCCTCGATCTTGGTGGTAAGCGTGCTCTGGCACATGGCGATGGCATCCAGTAATTTGTTAGTAGCCACCACAGAGTGATCCGCATCCAGGATAGCAGCAGCGCCGTCTCTGACCTGCCGATCCCCCTCCTCAAGCCTGCGGTATCTGGCCAGTTTATCGATGGCTTCAGAATTATTTTTAGACGGAGACATGCTGTAAGGCGACAGGGAAGATCCCTGGGTGCACCAATATGGCCGCTGTTAAGGAGGTCGGGTCCTCCACGACCTCCCCCCCCCTCCGCTGCCCAGGGACGGCCCAACGTAGGCAGCAGGTCACTCTCAAGCAGCTGTAATGGCAACAGGCTGTATGCAGGGGAATCTGAGCTCAGGGGAGTCAGGGAGGCCTGTAATACTTGCCAAAGATGTCTCCGGGTGGAGCAAGATGGCCGCCGTTCCGGGAGTCAGGCCGAGACCGTGGTCCGCTCACACAGCAGGTGTAGAGTGCAAAGACACCCCAGCAGCTGCAGCAGGTAATCCGGGGGCCGATGAAGAAGAGGATGGAGCCCAGTGCGCCCAGGGAGGCAAGGAGAAGTGTCCAGGGCCGCCGTCGGGAGGGCCAAGATGGCCGCCGAACCAGGAGCTAGGCCGAAGCCGGGGCCTTTCCTGAAGCAGAGGACCGGGAAGCGCCGCGACGGCAGTGGCGGCAAACCAGCGGGCTAACAGGCTTCAGGAACCGCAGGGAGAGCAGGACACGTCCTCGGATGTAGGGGATGGCAGGAACCGAGCAGGATGCAGGCAGGATGGTAGGTTAGGAGTATGGGCAGACGGAGCTCACATCACATGCGACCTATCCCATTGCTATCCAGGCCACGCCCCGCACTGCATCTTCTTTAACTCATCTTGTCCCTGGTTGTAAACCCTGTTCTGTGATACACCCAAGCACACATGCACCTCTTACAGTCATACTAAAGTGACTTCAGACCAGGCAAAGTTATGTAACAACAAAGTTCTTTACTAAAAAGTTGTTAAAATATACAGAATATACAGGCGATTGTTTATAACCCTCTTTCCTACTACAAAGGGCTTCTTTGTGCCCCTTAGATGTTTTCTGGTGCCCCTGCCCTATGAGGTGGTCATACCTCAGATAGGTGAGAAAGTCATTTTGGAGTCCATCAGCCCATTTAGCAGTGGCACAAGTCCATATCCCTGGAACCCCCGACTGGGTTCCCACAAGGGGGGAGGGGTTTCAGAAGAAAAATCCATTACATCCTGGAACAGCTCCTATTTCCTTCCCATCATGGAGCAGAACTGAACTGAACCCCTGCCCTAAAGGCAGTTCCCCTTTTTAACAGTTTTCCCTTGCAGAGGGCGGGATCTCCCAAAAAGCCCGGGAAAACCTAGCCAGCAGTGTTAACCCTTGCTTCTCAGAACGTACCGGCTCTGCAGGGCAACATAACAAAATAGTGCAGTTAACTCATATTACAATATACAGTCTAACAAATAAATGCAAACAAAGCAATTAGAACAATCGTCATACAAAAATACACATAAAATAGTAAACCCTGAGCCCGCTATATGATTTCCTATTAGAATTGTGTCAATGTCCCGAGTTACTGCCAGATCCAGATGTCATCTGTTGCATTTATGCCTTGGACTCGGATCTCCTTCTTATTCCACGGTTTCCCGAGTCTCGATCCTTTGTAGATTACAATTTGTCAAGGTTGATGTTAAATTTCTGGTGTCATGTCACCCTACCAAAACCCAGTGATCAGTGATGTCCTAATGCAAGAGCACCACCAATAAATGTAATGCCATTTTGAACACTAGCACATGGCAGTTCCAAGTTGGTTGCCAGGAAACACAGTGTGGGCCTTCTCGTTTTGGACACCAGTTTACAACGTCCTCTGTGTGTAGAGTCAGAACTGTGATTGTAAATCCGAATACGTAGAGCCATGTTCCTCGACACCTCTCTAGGCAATCAGGAATTCTGAATAACCTCGCAAGAAGGGGAGAGCCTTCGTTCAGTCCCATTAGTGAGGGTTCCTATGTCGCAGGACATAGCTTGAAGCCGCTCCCAGGTTCCAGTTGACGTTCTCCAGGATGCGGCGGCACTCCTCCTTACTGTACTGGCTCATGTTGTACAGATGGACCACCTGAAGAGAGAGAAGAAACTATTGCATGACAAAAGAGCCTCACATTGGGAAATTTGTGTCAATTCTACTGATGTCCTCTCAAGAGGTTTATTTTACAAAAACATGATCATGATGATGCATAAATCCTGAATCCATGAAATAGGCTAAGTAAGCCAGCTGATTAAAATTCAATGGATGTCTCCTGTGGGATGAATCCTGAATAAGGAACCAGGGCTTTAAATAATGTTTACACCTCTATTCCCCATTAATGGGATTTGACAATTCCCTCCAACTTATTCTATCAGTCCTAATTTAATGTACTCCTAATTTAGGATGACTCCAATTTGAATTCTTATGACAACCCCAACTTTTGGCATTCTTACCTCCTTACAACCCCACCTTCTGACCATCCCACCTGCTGACAACCCCACTTCCAGACAACCCAACCTTCTGACTATCCCACCCGCTGACAACCCCACCTCCAGACAACCCAACCTTCTGACCATCCCACCTGCTTACAACCCCACCTCCAGACAACCCTAACTTCTGACAAACCCTCTTTCTGAAATTCCTACCCAATGATCCTCCCACCTTCTGAACACCCTCAACTTTTTTCCACCCTTCCTTCTGATAACCCCACCATCTGACAATCCCCACCTTATGATAACCCCACCTTCAGACTCCCCCACTTTCTGACCACCCCACCGTCTGACAATCCCTACCTTCTGATCACCAAACCTTCTGACACCCCCATCCTTTGGCGACCCTACCTCCTGACAACCCCACCTTCTGATTCCCCCACCTTCTGACCACCCCACCCTCTGACAATTCCTATCTTGTGACCACCCCACCTTCTGACATCCCCCACCTTCTGACAACCCTACCTCCTGACCACCCCACCTTCTGACGACCCTACCTCCTGACAACCCCACCTTCTGACCACCCCACCTTCTGATGACCCTACCTCCTGACAACCCTACCTTCTGACCACCCCACCTTCTGACTACCACCCTTTTGACCATCCCACCCTCTGACAATGCCTATCTTCTGACAACTCCACCTTCTGACCACCCCGCCTTCGGATGGACCTACCTCCCGACCACCCCACCTTCTGATGACCCTACCTTCTGACAACCATACTATCCCTTTTAACCACCTTCTGACGACCCTACCTCCTGACAACCCCGCCTTCTGAATACCAACCTTCTGATCACCCCCACCTTCTGATGACCCTACCTCCTGACCACTCCACCTTTTAATGACCCTACCCCCTGACAACCCCACCTTCTGACCACCCCACCCTCTGACCACAACATCTTCTGACAACCCTCACCTTCTGAGGACCCTACCTCCTGACATCCTCACCTTCTGAGGACCCTACCTCCAGACAAAACCCACCTTCGAACCATCACACCTTCTAACAATCCATCCTTCTGACCACAACACCTTCTGAAAATCCCCACCTTCTTACTACCCCTTCTTCTGACAACCCCCACCTTCTGATGACCCTACCTCCTGACAACCCCACCTTCTGACAACCCTCACCTTCCGATGACCTTACCTCCTGACAACCCCACCTTCTGACCACCCCGCCTTCTGACAACCCTCACCTTCTGATGACTCTACCTCCTGACAATCCCCACCTTCTTACTACCCCACCCTCTGACAACCCCAACCTTCTGATGACCCTACCTTCTGACAACCCCACCTTTCTGACCACCATACCTTCTGACAACCCCCACCTTTTGACGACCCTACCTCCTGACCACCCCACCTTCTGACAACCCTACCTCCTGACTCC
This sequence comes from Rana muscosa, assembly GCA_029206835.1. Classification (NCBI taxonomy): domain Eukaryota; kingdom Metazoa; phylum Chordata; class Amphibia; order Anura; family Ranidae; genus Rana; species Rana muscosa. Next base: position 395,725,191 of record CM055118.1, read on the forward strand.
TTCACCTTCTGACTCCCCCACCTTGTGATCACTTTACCTTTTGTGGAAAGATTCTCTTCCACCCCTAAATGTTGATACTCCCCTCTAGGAAACGCTTGTTTCTTAAGTTACAATATAGTTGCCTATCTATACAAAAACTTCAAAGCATTGAATTTGATTTTGCACTGAAATGTCATGATATGAATTACATATTTATATGAAGATATTACCTGGAAGTTCACTGTGATGGTGCTGAGGGCTTATGACATCTTTTCTCCAAGCCACACAGTATGGTGAAAGACTGTAGCAGCCAGCAAGCCTTCCTAGAAAGTGTCAACCCCCCAACCCAAATTATCTCTTCTGCTCTCTTTTGGTATATTTCCAATAGTTTCCATTGCTAACCTCATGTTTTGAAAGTGCTAACTTCTGGGCTGTTATTCTGATCCACAGGCTTTAGTTCTGACTGGCATTGACCTGGACCAAGTATACCGATGAGGGATAAAGACTTTCCTGATCTCCAGGCTTGTTCTAGGTCAGTAATGCAGAAAGTATTATAGCCACCTAGGGAACTAGTATCCTCAGAAGGTCCCCCATGGCCAGGCCACCAGGGGATAATTTCTCAAGATTGTACTCAAACCTCCCAACTATTCCGACCATGGATGGTTCCAATCTTTGGGTACTCAAAATGAGGCTCATTTAAATATCACATGTGATATTGTATAGACCAGGGGTGTCCAAACTTTTTTTCAAAGAGGGCCAGATTTGATGAAGTGAACATGCGTGAGCGCTGACCATTTTGTCTGACATTCCTTGAACTATTAAAATTTGCTTTAAGTGTGTTTGTTCGAGCACTAATACACTGCCCAACAAGAATTTGGGCTTTGTTGGCTGTGTGTGAGTAAAGAGATGAGCTTGGGCATGTAATTTGGATACTGTATTAATTGGCGTATAACACGCACCTTCATTTTAAGAGGGAAGTTTCTGGTAGTTTCTGGAAAAAAGCGTAAATTTTAAATAAAGAGCTGTGAAGCAAAATAAGGGTCAGTGCCCATCTGCAGCCTCACAGGTGCCATGAATGCAGCACCCCCATTGCCATCAGTGTAGCACCCCCATTTCCAGGAATGCAGCACCCACCATTGCCAGGAATGCAACACCCACCATTGCCAGGAATGCAGCACCCACCATTGCCAGGAATGCAGCACCCACCATTGCCAGGAATGCAGCACCCACCATTGCCAGGAATGCAGCACCCAGTATTGCCAGGAATGCAGCACCCACCATTGCCATGAATGCAGCACCCACCATTGCCATGAATGCAGCACCCACCATTGGCATGAATGCAGCAGCCAGTATTTCCAGGAATGCAGCACCCAGTATTGCCATGAATGCAGCACCCACCATTGCCAGGAATGCAACACCCACCATTGCCAGGAAATCAGCGCCAACCACTGCCAGGAATGCAGACTCACCATTGCCATCAGTGCAGCCTGATTAATACCCATCCATCTGCAGCCTTGGAGGGGACAGGGGGAGGGGGGGCGGGACGAGCGCCAAAAGATTACATACAGGAGAAACTCCTGTTTTCTCTGCGGCCTCTTTAATAGAAAGTCCTGCCTCTTTTAAAGGACAGAACAGTCGTCCAATGGCAGCGCCGGAGACGGGACTTCCTATTATAGAGGCTGCCGTTTAAACAGGAAATACTCCTGTGTGTACTGCACCTGCCTCCTCCCTGTCCCCTCCAAGGCAGCCAGAACATTTATCTTTTGTGGCCCCCGGTGCTGGGAGGATCGTTGGGGGCCACAAAAGACATATATGTCCAGATAACCAGGCGGCCATTCAAAACCGGAACGCGGGCCGCGATTGGCCCGCGGGCCGGACTTTGGACATGCCTGGTATAGACATTTGGGTGCTGCTGTGTATGGTGTGTATCTCCCTCCTGTCCCAGATGTTATGGTGCCGGCTTCCTGGCTACAATTGACCTCAGTAATTAATACAATGGTTTTATGCCCCATGAAGATCTTATCCCACAGCTACAGTATGTGCCGAGCACCAAGGGTGAAGATGAGACATTTGTTAGTGACTCCCAATTTACATTCACCTCTGATATGAGCAGTTTGTTTGCTTATTGGGAAACTAACTGTCACCTTTAGGTACTGGACGGCTCGTGTCACGTCCCCTCTGAAGAAACGCAACGCTTCATGGCACTTCTTTGGTGTCACGCCATGGACCTGATCCTCCACCTGCAGAAAAGTAGACATTATACAGTGTATCTACATCCACCAGAATTTTAGTGATGCCTGTAAAATGCATTGTTTATGTTAAAGTGTACCCATCATGAAAGGTGGAGGCTGCTGTTTTGAGTCAGTGGTCAGTGGTAAATAAATTCACTTTACTGTTGATCTGATGACTCCACATATTTCATTGGATGGATTATTTATAGACCTGTCAGCATGGAAGTGAACCGGTAAAGGGGCCGTGTTTGGGGCCCTATAAGGGAATCTACATCCTTGTAACGTATTGCACTCAGAGGACCATTTTAGCTAGCCTGACTGTGAATCAGCCAACGTCAACATCAAAAGGGACTATTCCTCCCATTGATATATATGTTGAAACACTATTCCTCCTACTGACACCAATGATGGGGCACTATTCCTTCCTCTGACACCAATTATGGGACACTATTCCTCCCACTGACACCAATGACGGGGCACTATTCCTCCCACTGACACCAATGATGGGACACTATTCCTCCCACTGATACCAATGATGGGGAACTATTCCTCCTACCGACACCAGTGATGGGGCACTATTCCTCCCACTGATACCAATGATGGGGCACTATTCCTCCTACCGACACCAGTGATGGGACACTATTCCTCCCACTGATACCAATAATGGGGCACTATTCCTCCTACCGACACCAGTGATGGGACACTATTCCTCCCACTGATACCAATGATGGGGCTCTATTACTCCCACTGACACCAATAATGATGGGGCACTATTCCTCTCACTAATACCAATTGTAACGGCACCCCAAACATGAAAGGGGTTAACGCCGTTTAAGATATTCCCTCTCCAGAAGACACATCCACTACCGACACTCCACAGTCAGGGTGACCGCTTCCCATAGGATTAATGCTTCCAGACATACGAGACAAACACTCTGTATGAAGTTTCCAACTCGAATGTCTTTATTACAAGCACATGGTAACACATTTCTCTTTAAAACCCTTCCCTCCCATCCTTGGGGAACAGGGCGGGTTAAACGGTCCAATGACAATGGTGATACAGGTCAGGTGTGTTCAAACTTCTCTTTCAGTAAACAGTCTTAGCAGGAGGGGTGATCCCCCCACCTCCTCACAGAAAGACACTTAAACATCCCATAATAGGCAGCTAGATGGTCTACCAGCTCCAATCCACATCATCACAGTAGCAGACTTAATTACCACAAGCCACAATAGACAATAGAATGCAATCACACCCCATCACAGCAAATAGGACACCACAACCCACACACAATATACACCCAATATATACCATGTATATACAGCATTGAATATGACTTATCACAGATCATGGTGGGGTTCTCATTCCCCCTGTGCCCCAAGTGACCCCTGTCACACCAATGATGGGGCACTATTCCTCCCACTGACACCAATGATGGGGCTCTATTCCTCCCACTGACACCAGTGATGAGGCACTATTCCTCCCACTGACACCAGTGATGAGGCACTATTCCTCCCACTGACACCAATGTTGGGACAATATTCCTCCCACTGACACCAATGTTGGGACAATATTCCTTCTCCTACTGACCACAGGCAGAGTTTACTCTCGCTGACCACAAAGACCAGAACATTTGCTAATCCCACTGACCACAGTCTGGCCCTCCTAAAAATTGAAAGAACGGCAAACTGGTTCTTTGTTCAGGAAGTTTGGAGATTACTGATCTAGATGAAGAAGATCAAAGATCGTGTTGCATCTAAAAAGGAAGCCACAGTCCCTGAAGGCCTACTCCATGTAGATTGGCTGAGAAGAGTAGGGGTGCTCCTCTGCTCCATCTGGCTGTCCTCCCTTCTGCCACGTTTAAGGACCCACACACAGAATCTCCTGGTTTTGATCTCCTCCTGTCACTCTTTGTGCCAGACTGAAGACTATGGGGAATCACTGGAGCTAGAGATTGGCAACAAAGGGGCATCAGGAGAAACTAATAAAATTTCATCCCCCTCAACCAACTCCCTTCCTACTCTAAACCCAAAATGTTTGCAAAATTGTTTTAATAACGTGTAGACCACTCCGTGTCCTCACCTCTCTGATCTTTTTCAGCAATTCACCATGTGTCATCGACGGAAATGTATCTTTCTCATTGAAGCTCAATGACCGACTGGGGCAATTCATGGTGGGCACAGCCAGAAACCCATCCTTGGAGGATTTTGTTTTGGGAGGAGTTAGGTGACAGAGATTGTCCACCAAATGCCGTGGGGGCTGGTCACTCAGCGTTCTTTCAAACAGTTGATGGGGCGGAGCTGCTGTGCAATTAAATTCCCTTCTGCAGGGCTTAGGTGAGGGCCGGCTATGAGGCTTGTCCTTTGCATCCCAGTCAGGGATGTTCTCCAGACTTCTAGACATACCTGAAGAGGCAATTCAGATTAATGTGAGAGAAAAGACATGAGAAGAATTGGAGAAACAGACCAAAATAAACAGAATTAATGATGAAGCTTGGAAGATGACAATGTATTATGCCGCGTACACACGATCATTATTCACGGTGGTTAAAAAACCGCCATGAATAATGACATTAAAAACGAGGGAAGGGCTTGTTCCCCACACACGGTCATTTTTCACGTCATTTTTTCTCTTGTCGAGAAAAACGACCGTCTGTGGGCTCCGCGGCAGTGTTTCCCTATGGGAAAACTGCAGCGGAAAAAATGTCGAAAAAAACGACGAGAAAAATTAGAACATGTTCTAATTTTTCTCGTCGTTTTTAATGTCGTTTTTCTCGTCGAAAAAAACGGCAAAAAGCCCACAGACGATCGTTTTTCTCGTCGAAAGGAAAAAATTTCATTTTTCTCGATGAGAAAAACGGTCGTGTGTACACGGCATTAGAAGTGAGGAAGATAAGGCAAGGAGGAAGAGAAGGGATAATGGAAAGGTAGGGGTGAGGTGGGTTATTGCTCACCACATGGACACACTTACCTCTACACAACAATCTATTTCTAACATGACCATGACCGCATCTTCTTTGATCCTCCTTTACTATGGCTCTCATGCTGAAAGAAACAAGAACTCGTGAGTATGTGAGAAGTACCGTTACTTCATTTACTCAGAGGTGGCAAGAGACTTACTCTTTATGTAAGTCATCATTCCTAAGGGAAAGCTTTTCCAGACTATTGGACAAGTGCAAAGAGTTACAGGCATTGCCAAAGTCCTCTGAATAGATGATGGCAGCGGGAAAAGCTCCAATCTTAAGAGTCCGCTGATTCTGTCCTCTCCAGAGCTTAGAGTCTAACCTGTGGGAAGGAATTTACAAAAGTCTTATCCAGCAATTCAAGGAACATATAAGTACTAGCACAAATTAAAAATTCATTTTCTTGGAAAGTAACATCTGCCTGGGTTATTTTTTTTATATAGTTGCCACCTGAGAAGCTAAATCTGGAACAGTCTTGGTCTTGGGCATCTTAAACATGGAGAAGTCCGGGTGTCAGAGAATGCTTACCAGATGTTCGGTTCTCAGAAATGCGCATGCATGCATAATTATTAGCAGAATAGTGACCAGGCACACGCAAGCGCGCAGGAAGGTGCACGGGTGCGTGTGCACACAGTGCATGCTGGCGCCAGACGGGCTATTTAAGGATGCTTCTGCTCATGCCTAAGTGCTTTATGGTCTTTCTGCTGTTCCCTGCATCATGCGTTCTTCTTGTGTGTTTCCCTTGTTGCTGACACAGCTTGCCCCTGATCTGATCTTGGATCCTGCTTCTGATTTGTCGCTTAATTCCTGACCCCTGTTCTGTTCCTGATTTTGGCTCTGCTTACGATTCGGTACTATTCTGACCACCCTCACCTTGTGACCACCCTACCTTCTGACTCTCCAACCTTCTGACAATCCCCACCTTGTGATAACCCCACCTTCAGACTCCCCCACTTTCTGACCACCCCACTGTCTGACAATCGCTACCTTCTGACCACCAAATCTTCTGACACCCCCACCTACTGATTCCCCCACCTTTTGACCTCTCCACCTTCTGACCATCCCCACCTTCTGACAACCCCACTTTCTGACCACCCCACTCTCCGACAATCCCTATCTTCTGACCATCCCACCTTCTGACATCTCCCACCTTCTGACAACGCTACCTCCTGACCACCCCACCTTCTGACGACCCTACCTCCTGACATCCCTACCTTCTGACCACCCAACTTTCTGACTACCCACCCTCTGACAATGCCTATCTGCTGACAACTCCACCTTCTGACCACCCCGCCTTCTGATGGCCCTACCTCCTGACCACCCCACCTTCTGATGACCCTACCTCCTGACAACCATACTGTACCTCTTGACCACCTTCTTACGACCCTACCTCCTGACAACCCCACCTTTCGACCACCCCACCATCTGATAACCCCACCTTCTGACTACCCACCTTCTGACTACTCACCTTCTGACAATCTCCATCTTCTGACCACTACACCTTCTGACCACCCCACATTCTAATGACCCTACCTCCTGGCAACCCCACCTTCTGACCACACCACTTTCTAAGCACCCCACCCTCTGACTACAACACCTTCTGACAACCATCACCTTCTGAAGATCCTACCTCCTGACATCCTCACCTTCTGAGGACCCTACCTCCTGACTAAACCCACCTTCTGACCATCACACCTTCTAACAATCCAACCTTCTGACCACAAAACCTTCTGACAACCCCTACCTTCTGATGACCCTACCTCTTGACAACCCCACCTTCTGACCACCCCACCTTTTAAGCACACCACCCTCTGACCACAACACATCCTGACACCCTCACCTTCTGAGGACCCTACCTCCTGACAAAACCCACCTTCTGACCAGCACACCTTCTAACAATCCAACCTTCTGATTACAACATCTTCTGACAACCCCCACCTTCTGACCATCACACCTTCTAACAATCCAACCTTCTGACCACAACACCTTTTGACAACCCCCACCTTCTAATGACCCTACCTCTTGACAACTCCACCTTCTGACCACCCCGCCTTCTGACAATCTTCACCTTCTGACCACCCCACCTTCTGACAATCCTCATGTTCTGATGACTACCTCCTGACAATTCCACCTTCTGACAATCCCCACCTTCTTACCACCCCAACTTCTGACAACCCCCACCTTCTGAAAACCCTACCTCCTGACAACCCCTGCCTTTCGACCACCCCGCCTTCTAATAACCCCACCTTCTGACTACTCAGATAGGTGTGCGCAGCCTTTGGCATTAGGGTGTGCACCTCAAAGCTCAAACACACTCTACCGATCATTCACGATGTTCATTCAGAAAAGGGAAGGGGGTCGGTAAATGGCATATTTTCCGGCCCCTTCCCCCAATCATCCTAAAACATCCACAAAAACAACAGGTGCGAGAGGAGGGAAGCCGGCAGTGCTGTGGGGGGAAAGAGGGGGAGCCAGGTCAGTAGGGGGAATCTGTTCTGCACAGGGTGATTAGGGTGTGCCTGGGCACACCTGGCACACCCTGTGCGCACGCCTATGACTACTCACCTTCTGATCACAACACCCTCTGATAATCCCCATCTTCTGACCACTCCACCTTTGGCTCTGCTTACGATTCGGTACCACGCTGCCCACCTGTTGATGACCCTGGCTATTTCTGTGACCACGCTTCTACATCCAATTCTGGCTGTCCTTCGTGCTCGAGTGCTCACCTGGCTGTCCACTGCACCTGCCTTGCACTTCACTGAGATTTCTGACAAGCCACGCATCCTGAACCTGCAGCACTGGGGTGCCCCTTTAATCTTGGATTGTTTCATGAGCACACCTACTGTTCCTGTCCTGATGGTCCACCTGCTTCCCAGGATCTCCTACTTCATCTGCAAGCTCTCCTTTCAACAACTGCTGGCACTCGTGTTCCTTCTGTGCCTTGGTACCCCCTGTTCCACTCTCAGTGGGGCCAGGGCTGGAGATATTAGAGAGGTCAACCTCGTCATATCAGTCTCCTATCAGGTATGTGACACCAGCCCCCAGAGTATATCTCCCAGGTGGCCTGGGAAGAAACTCCACAGGGAAAAGTTGCGTATATGGCAACATAAATAAAAGCCTAATGCCAATTGGTCTACTGCCAACATGACATTCTCCAGATCAAGCACACAGATCATGGATAGTGGACGATAAATGGAAGATAGTGAACAATGGATGGATAAAGAATAATCAGCAAAGAAATGTTAGTTCTCTGTAGAAGATGAATGATGACCAGTTATGAACTGTGTATTATGGGAGATGAATGATAACTTCCTTACCCGGCATTAATGACAGTGACAACATCCCCAGCATCCATGGGCAGACAGGGGGAATTGTTAACTTCCTGATGAAGCCGTACCTCTATTGGTTTCAACTGGAAAAGGAAGAAGATTTCTATTAAATAAAGAACTATCAAGAGAGGTCATATAATGAGTAAGGAATGAGTAGTATCAAATCGCAGGTTTCCAGTGGCGTCAGTCACCCGTAAATGTCATTGGGTAACCCCGCGGCAAACCCCGTTGTGTCAGAGGGGGGTGGGGTCACCAGCGTACGTCACGGGTGGCCCCGCCCTCGGCTATATAAGAGCTGTCAAGACGGGTCTCGCGTCATTCTGCGGGCCGCCTCACATGGAGGCGGAATCGTTCGTGGCGGCGTGTATCGTTGGTCGTAGAAGGATTACATCGCTGGAATTTTTTTATTTTTTATTAAAGGCCAAGCTGTGTGTGTGTTTTTTTTTACCATTTTTGTCACTTTTCTGGGTGAAATGGTAGTGGTCCAATGTACCCCATTACCAATTCACATAATGGGGGCTGAGATCTGGGGGTCCCCTTTGTTAAAGGGGTCTTCCAGATTCCGATAAGCCCCCCGCCCACAGACCCCCACAAGCACCAGGCAAGGGTTGTGGGGATGAGGCCATTGTCCTCATCAACATGAGGACATCCTCCCCATGTTGAGGGCATGTGGCCTGGTACGGTTCAGGAGGGGGGGCGCTCTCTCGTCCCCCCTCTTTTCCTGTGGCCTGACAGGTTGCGTGCTCGGATAAGGGTCTGGTATGGATTTTTTGGGGGGAACCCGAAGCCATTTTTTTTATTTTGGCACGGGGTTCCCCTTAAAATCCATACCAGACCTGAACGGTCTGTTGTGGGTTTTGAGGGGGGCCCCTACGCCATTTAAAAAAAAAATTGGCGCAGGGTTCCCCTTAATATCCATACCAGGCCTGAAGGGCCTGGTATGAAATTTGGGGGGACCCCCGTGAATTTTATTTTTTTTATTTTGTTTTTTTGCCGTTTTTTTCAATTACTTTTATCTGTATTGCCGGGACCCGACAATTCATTATAGCCGCGAGTAGTTTTAAATGACTTTTTTCGTTTTTTGTACCACCTTATGTACTTAATAAAAAATTAAAAAAAAAAAAGAAATGTCATTTTGTGCAGGGACAGTTCTAAGCACGGGAAACAAGCGCTACTTTACAGGCATACTATAGACACCCCCCAGGTACGAAATTTAAAGGCATATTTCACTTTTATTGTTTCACTTTAAGCATTAATAAAATCACTGCTCCCGAAAAAACTGCAGTTTTTAAAACTTTTTTTTGCATTGATACATGTCCCCTGGGGCAGGACCCGGGTCCCCAAACACTTTTTATTACAATAACTTGCATATTAACCTTTAAAATTAGCACTTTTGATTTCTCCCATAGACTTTTAAAGGGTGTTCCGCGGCTTTCGAATTTGCCGCGAACACCCCAAATTGTTCCCTATTCGGCGGACGGGCAAACAGCCAATGTTCAAGTCGAACTCATGTTCAACCTGAACATAAAGCTCATCCCTAATTTTAGAGAAGAAAAACCACCAGGATCTATGAAAAGTAGAGGGCAATCACTTCCTAGATCCATTACAGACCAAATCAGACGGCGATATAGGAGATAGATGTCCCACATTCATTTATATCAAAGTGGAGGTCAAAGTTGATGAAAGACCTCCAGGACCCAAGAAAGATAAGAGTAGAGGACAAAAATGGCAATAGTCTTGTAAGCAAGGTGCAGTGTGGCACGCCGGCCGCAGAAAACACACAGAGGATGAATTAAATTGACTGTATATTGTAGAATGATTTAACAGGTCACAACTAGGCCCGGCAGGTGAGCACAGCCATGGGGGCCACTTACAGAGTCAGTAGCAGTGGTTCTGTAGCTTGAAACAATGCTGATATAATGAGGAGCGGGAATATAGCCTGGCCGGTCCTACTGGGAGACTTCAAAGGTGAGGTGGCATAGTCCTTGTGCTTTCCCTACTCCTCTGGAACCTCTCCCTACCAGTGGCGTCTCCAGCTTTCACATGGGGGGACAGGGACAAAAGTAGGGGGGCCAACTATAAAATGCAATTATATATATATATATATATATATATATCCTGGGGCCCATTACTACGATCCCACAATGGCCCCTTTCACATGTTCTGCAGTGAGCTCCCTTCCTACTATACTGGGGCCCCACCAGGGTGGCAGAAAACAAGAGATATATGTCACCAGCACACCAAGAAAATATAAGGGTCCAAAGCAGTGGGAGAACTATCAGGGTTGCAAAGGTTGTCTTGCCACCGGGCCCTGGTGTTCTGCCACTGTGGGGTTCCCCAGCTGTCCTGTCCCTGTTATTGACAGCGCTGGTCTGGCATCTGTCTCCTTGGCACCGGCGGCAGTCTATTAGGACTTTTTGCTGGTGACATTATGGGTGCATGCAGGGGAAGGCTGGCACTATTGGTTATAGAGAGCCGAGCCCCCAGCTGGTCACCTAGCAGCATTAATGCTGTATAACCTTCTCTGTTGACATGCTGATCGGGATGTGATCCTAGTGATGTTCCCAGTCAGATCTAATAAACACAGTATTTATTAGCATCAAGAGTACAACCACATATATATATAATCAACCGTATGTTCAGCAGCCATGTGGGCTCTATGCCTGTAAAGTGTGGGCTTTGATCAATAAAATCACTGATACTTAACACTAGGATTTGACTAGGAGCATCACCTGGATTGCATCCCGATCAGCATGTCAGAGAAGCTCCACTGCTGCTAAGCAACCTGCAGGGAGCTCAACTGTCTACAACCAATAGAGATGGGCTCGGGTGTGTTTGAAATCCCACATGCCCGATCTCGCCAGGAAGCCGACACTCCGCAGTACTAATCACAGCCAGTGAGACATTACCTGATCTGTGGAGCTGCGGAGCGGGAAATGTCTCATTGCCTGTGATTAGCGCTGTGCAGTGTGGGCTTCCTGGCAGGTTCTGGCATGTGGAATTTTGAACATGCCCAGCCCATCTCTAACAACAAATTGTGCTGGCCCTCCTGTACATCAGCCCCATAAAGTAACCAGCACTGGGTTCCAGTGTGCTGCCGCCGCTACCATGGAGACAGAGACCAGCGCTGTGAATAGCCGGGACAGGACAGCAACTCTGGTTGTTCCAGCACTGGTCCACACTGGGAACATTCCCCCATCCACCTATAATGTGTAGATGGGGGAATTGGATAATTTCCTTTTTTTTTCATTCAACCTAATAGTTGAATGAAAAAAAGTGATCAATGTATGGGCTGCCTAAGGCCCCTTTCACACTGGGCCGGGAGGTGCGCTGTGGGTATAGCGGCGCTATTTTTAGCGCCGCTATACCTTCGTTTTTACCGCGGTATGCGGCCGCTAGCGGGGTGAATTTAACCCCGCTAGCGGCTGAAAAAGGGGTTAATACCACCCGCAATGCGCCTCTGCAGAGGCGCATTGCGGGCGGCATTACCGCGGTCTCCCATTGCTTTTAATGGGCAGCAGCGGTAAAGGAGCGGTGAACACACCGCTCCTTCACCGCTGTAAAGATGCGGCTAGCAGGACTTTTAGAGCGGTCCTGCTAGCACACCGCTTCAGTGTGACTATGTTACCTCAGCAGCAGCCCGAGCGGAAAAAAAATGCAAAAAAAAAAAAAAAAAAATTTTTTGGGGGGGGGGGGGGGGGCACATGGTGGGGCACAGCATAATGTTAGGGGGCCCCTCTGGTCCCCCCTAGGGATGCCATTGCTCCCTACATTAACCACTATCAGTTAGTGCACCAATTTAGGGGGTCAGGGGCTAAAATAAGCTCTCCTGCCACCCAAGATGGCCGCAGATTTCATGAGGGGCAACAGCGTCCAATCAGACAGCTGTTCCCCTAGTGACCGCAGGAAATCATAGAGGAACCAAGTTCCTTACAACTTCCTTTCCCTTCTGCATTGCCACTTTAGTCGAGTGCCACCTATATTGGGGAATATAGACTACACCTGCCCACAGTCTTCCTAGTCCTTTGCACATTAGGATAGAGGGCAATATCAGAGATGGATGTGCTGAATCCAAAAAGAGGCTCCTCCTGGATCCATTACAGGGCACTCTAGAGGACAATATTGGAGACAGTCCTATCATAATTAGAAGACAACATGTGAGATAGATCTCTTTGATACAATTGTCAGATCACTTACCTCTTGAAGAAGGCTGATGATAGAGGTAAAATTTGGTCTCTTTTTCGGAATGTACGCCCAACATTTCATCATCACATTGTACAAAGCAGGAGGACAATCTACAGGGCACTCCAGCCGCTCAAGCCCCTCTTTCAATTGCAGCTAAAATCTGGGGAAATGGAGACAGTTACAGATCTCAGGACTGGGAAGGTATTTGGTCTCCAAACTTTACAATGTCTCAGGCTTGGTAATCAGTGGGTGTAAAAAAAATTACATAGCACCTGTGGTCAGCAGGAGGAAGAATAAAGACCAATCAATGGCATTAGTGGAAGGACTAGTCCTAATGTTGTCAGTGAATAGAATTATGCCTCATGCCTAGTACACACGACCGGGATTCCCGACAGGAAAATGTCCGTCGGAAATCCTGAGGGGAAAACCGAGAACCTGCTCTCTACTTTTCCCCCGTACAGACGATCGGTTTTCCCGTCGGGAAAACTCCGATAGGAGCTTTTCCTCGGGAATCCCGACCCTGTGTCCGCTCCATCTGACTTTTTCCCCACAGGAAAATGGTAAAAAAATTCAGTTTTCTGCTACACGCGGCCAGGTTTTCTAACGGGAAAAAGTCAGTTGGGAATCCGGCTGGGAAAAAAGAGAGCTGGTTCTCTTTTTTTAGCCGGCCGATTTTGTCAGTTTTCCTGTTGGAAAAAACTGCGATGGAGCATACACACGGCCGGGATTCCCGGCCACAAGCTCTCATCGCAGTTTTCCCGTCTGGAATCCCAGTCGTGTGTACGAGGCATCACTGTTGGTGTCAGTAGGCGGAATAGTGCCCCAAGGGCCGAATGAAGGCAAGCAAAAGAATATGGAGAGTACTGCTTTATAGGATCTATAGATTACCTGTCTCCCATTCAGGCCAAGCCAAGGGTCCTGTCCATAAGTAAACATCTCCCACATGGTGACCCCAAACATCCAGACATCACTTGAGTGTGAAAACTTGCCAAACTTTAAGCTCTCTGGAGCACACCTACAACACATGGGAAAAAAAATGAGTTATTAGTGGTTAAGACTTTCCAAACATAACCCAACCTTAGATTTGGTTAGCATCTTACTCCTTACAATGAAGGATAGATCCTTCATTCTATGACCCAAAAATTTGCTGAATTCCGCCCTCACCATGCAAAGGGTATCTTTCGGTGAGGAGACATGGTGTAATGATCATCATTTGTCGCCAGTATCCTTGTCAATCCAAAATCCCCAATCTTTACCACCTTTTCACTGACCACCAATACATTCCGAGTTGCCAGGTCCCTGTGGATGAACTTTTGGTTCTCAAGGTAGCTCATCCCAGAGGCAATCTGGATGGAATATGACCACAAGAGCTGCAGAGAATACACACCGTTATAGGAGTGCAGATGATCGAGTAAGGATCCGAGAGGTGCCAACTCTGTAACCTGAGACACAAACATAGAAAGACAAAAGGTCTTTATTATAATGTTATACATATCATACCTCTGTAACCAATCCAAACGAAAGACAAACTCATAGCCTTCTTCTGTGTCACCCTGAGGAAGGAGGTGCTCCCTTCTGCCACTTTGCCCTCTTGTGTAGATGACATTTAGTCTCTCCCAGTTACCCCAGTGAGGCAACTGCCAGTCACTCACCATTTTCATTGGCTGTGTAAGAACAACGCCATAGAGTCGGATGAGATGTGGGTGATCCAGGGCGTACATCGCATTGACTTCCTGCAGGAAATCCTGAAGGGCTTCAGGATTACAGTTGGCATCCACATGGAGGGTTTTTACAGCAACACTCACCTGTAAATATGTAGTAGATGATTGAGAAAGAACATAAAAGGGGGGGCAGAGACCTCAGAGAACTACTAAAGATAAATGAAGGGAATACTCACTGTTCTTCCATTGGAAATCCTCCATTCCCCTTTCTTGACCACCCCAAAGCAACCGCCTCCCAGACGCTCCAATAGGTTCAGGTCTTGGTCATTGATTAGACACTTCAGAGAGCAATCACTGTCTCCCCGAGGGAAAATTGGTGAAATGGAGATTAAGGGTGGTATGGAAGCAGGAGATAGGGCAGAGGGCAATGGGGAAATAGGTGACATAGTAGAGGGGGATGTGGAAAGGGGGGATGTGGAAAGAGGGGATGTGGAAAAAGGCGATAAAGTAGAAGGTGATAGGAAAGTGGGAGTCAGGGAAGAGGGTGAGAAATTCATTGAGTCTTGATAGGATGGTGTATGGATGTCTTGTCTTCTTACTACAAACATCAAAAAAAACAAAACAGAAATCAGAAAATATTGCAATGTTTAGTCTCTTCTGAGTTGCTTTCAGCTACGACTCTCATAAATGTCATGGTTTGGGTGGAGATGATGCATGGTGTGGATTGTGGTGGCCTTCTCCTGAAACGCTCTTGTACAAAGTGTTATTCTGCTTCATGTACTGCATATGTTCACTTATGTGATGTTATTTGTTCTGTGTATTTTTTTTTTAAGATAACATTGGTGGTTCAGTGAATGGTTGGATTTGACCACTGGACTGGTAGTGAAGAGTAGATGTAAGTGAGGATGACCAACAAACATGTAATGCTGCTGAAGAGTGGTGTTGGTCACGTGGTGCGGTCTTTGTGGTGCAGGCCATGTGGTGGGATCAATATAGGTGACACCTGTGACCTGTGAGCCCACGTAAGACAGGAACTCTAATTAGGGGCTCAGTGACCTACATTTAAAGAAACACAAAGTCCAACACAATATCCAGTTCAAACTGGTTGCCCATGCAGGGGTTCTTCTCCAGCTACCATACATAATGAAGAAATGCTAGCCCACCTAGCTACACTGCTATTAGCACTGGTCTCCCAGACATGGGTTCTTTATGCTCATTTAGCCTTTTATTACAGCACCTTACTGTACAGGCCCACTCTTGGCCTCCAGATCAATGGCGTCACTAAGGGGGGGCCAGAGGGGGCCCTGACCCCCCAACATTATGCTGTTCCCCACCATGTGCTCCCCCAATTAAAACACATTTTTGTTTCTACATGTAGCGGGGTGCTCTGCATCTTTCTCGGGCCACCGCCAAGTGGACACAGGCTCTCCGAGTCCAGATTCTCCCAGCACTTTGGGTTCTCTCACACTTTTCAGAAGCTCAGAATCCCTCCAGCCCCCCCCCCCCCTGGACTCACTAGTCACCTCAGCTTTCCCAGTCTCTCCGGACCCATGTAGCTGTCCTGACTTTCCTAGTTCTGTGGGCAAGAAGTCTCCCAAACTCTAGGTCTCGTCTCCTGAGTAAGTCACCCCCTGCTGGCTGGAGCACATCAATATCTTCACAAAAAGGCTGTGTCTCCAAATTCCAGTAACTGAGCTCTCATCAGACCTGGCTTATAAGGACCCTATACACCTGTGTACTCACACAGGCTGCAGTCGTCCAGCAAAACCCAGACACAGGTTTGAAAGTTCCTTCCCAACCAAGACACTTTGGAGCCTTCATGCTCCAGGCTCCAATCTGGGATTACAAAGCCTGGAAAAAGCTTAAAGCATAGCTCTCTCCGCTCATAACAACCAGGCTAGAGCTTCGCATTAAGCCTTAATGCGAATCCTGTATCATTTCTACCTAAACAAACACAGTGGCAGGGCCTCGCACTGTCACACACCATCATATTTTCCAACAAATGTGTATGTGTGCTGGGGCTTATCCTAGAGGAAATGGGACTCGGCTGCCTAAGCCCAGGTTGGTGAAAGGTATGAAAGAGAACAGGTCACAATTATGCTTGTTGAAGAATATGAGAATTTTAGTTATGTGTTATTACTTATTTTATAATTAAATGTAAGATCAGCAACATTCTCTGTGAGAGCCAAATGGACTCTAGGATAGATTCCGCCTGCAGCCAGTTGTTTTATAGTTTTTGATCTGGCCGAGGGCTTTCTGTTCTGTCATATACAGATTGTTGGGCCTTTTGTTTTTATGTATGTAGCGCTACCCCCAGTTAAGAGAGCCGCTGGGTTTTGTTTCGGGCCCTGTATACAGCACCGCCAACCCCCGGTAATCCACTCAACCCACACTGGCACAGTTAGTCTAGGGAATGTTACCTCGTAACGGTCTATATCTGATTACACACAATCTGGCAGTATTGATAGGTAACTACTATCTGCAAGAATAACACTGATACCAAGGTAATAAAATATAACTGGATTTACTTTGGTATAAAGGTTCAAAGTTAAACACATCACGTAGCATACATACAGAGCCCTGCAGCAATAAACATACTAACCAGTGATAGTGCAGCGTGATCACCCGCCACGTGCAACTATCTTCTTTCCTTATGCGCAATATGGCGCAGCAAACAAAGTTTTAACCCCCCCTGGTCAGGCCTGACTCAGATTAATCTCAGTCCCTTATGAGAACAATTCTTCGCTCGCAACTTGAACGGTGGTGCACTTTCAGGAAACAATATTTGTAATCCAATGGTAGTAAATAAACAAGATGGGCCAAGGCAGTCACTAGACCTGACAAAGTAAAGATTAATGAAGTGAGCAAGTGCCCGCTCACCACTCCGGACGCGATCCCAGTCCGGGCTTCCACCACTGTGTATCCGCACACAGTGTCTCCGGTCCAGCTGATGTCAGAAAACTCGAGCAGGAACAGGTGCCACCCAGGCTCCGCAGTGGGGTGGAAGGCTCTTTGGTAGGTATACAAGGCCAAGGCTTCAGGCCTTACACAGCAGCGGATCCGCACAGGGAGTCCTATTGCTTGCAGCGCGGTGTCCAAAGAGACCGAGCTTCGCCTCGCCCCCTCCTCTTATAGCCCCACCCATGAGTCTCTGCGGTGACCCAATGCACCCTGGGTGCCGAACGGGGTTCTGGGTAACGTAGTCCAGGGGCCTTAAAGGAGACCCCGCTACATGTATTTATTTATTTTTAATCCAAAGCAGAATGTGGGGATTGTGAAATGATGTGCCCCTTTTTCTTGTAAGTGCCGTGGTATAAGCAGAAGAACATTTTGGATTTATTGGACATCTCTGGTATTGTTATCATTTATTATATTATGACATCAGGAAAATAATGTCAGATGGAAACTAAGGGCTTGTGTTATCTAGCTAAAACTAACAACAGAGCAAGCAATGAGAAATTATAATATTGCCAGGAAAAAGTTGTCTTTTTGAACCATAAAACTGAAGTTCTTACACAAACAGCGTGATAGAAAACAAGCCATTGTAATATATTTATGTAAGCTGGACCCAGTAATGAAGGTTCACCCCGATATATGACCCAGTTTGGGGTGATGGAACTTGACTGGCCTGCACAGAGTCCTGACCTCAACCCGCTAGAACACCTTTAGGATGAATTAAAGTGAAAACTGTGAGCCAGGCCTTCTTGTCCAACATCAGTGCCTGACCTCACAAATACGCTGCTGGAAGAATGGTCAAACATTCCCACAGACACCCTCCTAAACCTTGTGGACAACCTTCCCAGAAGAGTTGAATCTGTTATAGCTGCGAAGGGCGGGGCCAACTCAATATTGAACCCTCCGGACTAAGACTGGGATGCCAATAGAGTTCATGTGTGTGTAAAGGCAGGTGTCCCAATACTTTTGGTAATATAGTGTAAATGAAGTTGCACCCTTAGACTGAGAATTTATTTAAGTATATTGTGACAATGGAGAATGGACAATGGAGACAGGTTCTCTTCATAGTTCTGGTCTACAGAGAAGCAAAGTGATTTGGGCAAGAACTGATTTAACCAACGTTGCAGCTCCTGATGTCACACATCGAGCTGTTTAGGTAAAACTTGATGACTAATGAGGGTCCTGATCCCTAACATGGCAAATACATGTAGCGGCCTCCACTCTCTTCCTCTTGTATAATTCTCTGCGGCTTCTGTCTAGGGGTAACTGGGAGGAGAGAGTGCGGGGTTGCCACGCCAAGCTTTCACCACAGATGTGTGTGTGTGTGTGGTGTTGGCAAAGTCTTTCTACCTTCGGGTCGGTGTTCTGCGCTTGGAGCATCCAGCTGCTTTGGATCAGTGTCCACCAGAAAATGAGCCCCACACCCATTAAAGTCCAACACTCCTTTATTCTTGCAGGTCACATCAAAGTACAATCACCACGGCTATGGAACCACGTTCCAAGGACCACGGCTATGGAACGCTCTACCCACCAACATCCGCATGGAAGAAAACCACCGGGCCTTCAGGAAAAAACTTAAGACCCACCTCTTCTGAAGGGTCAGGACGTCACTGGATGCAAAGCGCCTTGAGGCGATTTAGTTCGCATTTGTAGCGCTATACAAGTTATTCACTCACTCACTCACTCAGTTGGACCCCCTCAACGAACAGAACAGACAGGGGTGGGTGGAAACGAGTAGGCCCAGACACAATGAACTCTCCACTTTCCTTCAGAAAGTGGGCTGTGGTCTCCGGTCGAGGAAAACATCCCTCCAGGCGGTCTCCGGTCGAGGCTTACGCGTCACCGGCGGTATGCTGCACCAGGTCTTCAGGCGAGTACCCCCTTTCCGGTCCATTACGCCTCTGGATTCGGGTACCCACTCCCAGGGTTCCCTAGGACTTCCTTCCCTCGCGGAACTCAGTGCGACACTGAGTTCCAGACCTCCATCCTAGTACCTCACCCCAGGCTAAAGGTGCCTGGGATGAAACACGGACCTCCGAACGCCCTCCAGGCCTAGGCCGCCTGGACCTCCGACACGGACCGCACCCGCAGGCTGAAGGTGCCTGGAGCTCTACTCCAAAAATGGCCGCCCCCCTTATACTTATAAAAAGAGGCGCGACACCGCAACGATGGCTCAACCCCGGGCCCAAAGCGACAGCGCCACCTGGTGGGCCCCAGCGAACCATACATCACAGTTTCCCCACCAAATTCAAAAAAAAGAATAGAAAAGCAGATTCCCGCTACATACATATATATAAAATGTGTGTTGAAAAGTAGTTTAGCCATGTTGAAGTCATATTTGTCTTTTGTACGTCTTCCATTTTATGTAGAATTCTCTGTGTTTGCATTTGCTGATAAGTCAGCATGCCAACAATTAAGCTAGAAGACCATTCTGGCCACAGGAGTGTACAGCCAGTACTCTGTAAATAATGTCTTATCAATCATTTTATTTTCACAATGAAAAGTCATTTTGTAATGAAAAAAGCTGCTCAGCTATTATATTCTCCACAATGGAGTTTTACCTCTTTGGCCAGGACTACCTCCACCTAAGTGTGTGAAGGTTCCAGGTTATAGGTGATAGCAGGTATGGTTGGTGATTAAAATATTGATCAAAGGAGAGGAAACTTTTAAGGAAATTTGTAAGTTCCGTATATTATTGTATTCTAATTTGTATGTTTTGCACACGGCCCTCACTGTGCACACGGCACTAATAATGTTTTTATTACATGTTTGCATTCTTTTGAGTCCTGATCAGAATTAGCCTGCCTATGTTACGACCCGTGTTACCATAAAAGTACAATTGTAATATTAATGTGATACCTACTTAATCATATATGTAGCGGGTATGTACTTTTAAAACTGGTGAAGACACCAGTGATGCATAGTTCCCTGCGGCCCAGCAGGTGGCGCTGTCGCTTTGGGCCGAGGTTGAACCATCGCTGCAGTGCCGTACCCTTTGTGACCTCTCGCGGCGGTTGTACGGCGGGGCGGGGAACCCGCCGTGCATCCCGGGAGAGGGTATAAAGGGGGCGGACATCTTCGCCACGAAGTGGAGTCCCGGGCACCTTCAGCCTGAGGGCTGTGGTTGCGGTCGGTGTCCAGGTGGCCTAGGCCTGGACACCTGGAGTTCGTGTTCCATCCCAAACACCTTCAGTCTGGGGTGAGGTACTCACCTAGAAGCCTGGGGCCCAGTACCTTCCGCTGGGTCCCGCGAGGGAGGGATCATCCTAGGGGGCCCCTGGGAGTGGTGCACCCGAATCCAGAGGCATAAAGGACCGGAGGAGGGACTAACCCGAAGACCTGGTGCAGCAGATTGCCAGTGCCGGGTGAACCTCTGGAGACCGCCCGGAGGGATATCTTTCCCGAACAGGGGCCAAGTTCAGAGAGGAAGTTCAGTCAACGTTCAATGACCGGTGGCAACGGTCCAACTATTTCACTCAGGTCAATGGCAGAGACCTGCTATTAGGCCTGTGGCAGGGGCCTCAACAGTTCATCCGGTCTGTGGCAGAGACCACCCTCACGGTCGGTGGCAGAGACCGTGCGCCAGGCCTATTCGCTAAAAAGGAATAGGAGAGCTTAGTTGTGCCTGGGCCTATTCGTTCCCACACCCCCCATATTCGTCTGTTATTGGAAGTTCAACTGAGTGTGTTCACCGTACTGTATGAGAAATAAAGGAGTGTTGGACTTTCGATTGGTGTGGGGCTCTATCATTGGCAGACATATCTCCATGGAACAACTGAGGCTTCGTATGCAGTGGACGGGAGGTAAATCGAATAACTTTTCTCAAACCTCATACACATATGAGGGGAGAGCTTGGCGTAGTGTCCCTGCACTCTCCTCTCCCAGGTACCCCTAGACGCAAGCCATTCACAATAGGAAAGAAGGAGAGTGAGGGTACCGCTACATGTGTATAAAAACCTTCAATTGCGTCATAATAAAGGAGAACGGTTATTTGGAAAGACGCTGAGTGTATCTTTTGTGTCTGTTCCCTACTGCAGTAGTTATTCTTAATTTGGAACCAATAATCAATATGAGGATAGGAGTTGCCTATCTATAAAATGTCCAGGTCACTGTCCCAAGTGAAGCTTCTCCAACCCAGTCTGCAGGCCACCATATTTCCTCTGACAATGAACCTGTACAAGATTAACATTACACCTTTCCATCCCATCCAGAAGGGAAGCTTTGTTGTCCTTACTCAGAGAATTAATCCAAGCTTCGCTCTCAGCGTTTATCACGTTGTCGTCCATCATTAGACAATGATCTGCTCTCTCCATGGGATTAGAGGCTGAACGTTAGCCCCTGGTCACCTCTAAAAGCCCCTCTCCCAGTTGGGTCTGTTACAGGGTATAACTGGAAATAATTTGTGTTTTGTTGTGTTGGCTCTGTTGATGTTTAGGGAAATGTTTTTATATCATATGAAGTGGCTTAGCCAGAACGTGGGGCCCATGCAGAAAAGTTGGCTTATAACTGAAAATGGGTGACTGATTGGTGTTGGGTCTGTTGACGTTTGGGAAAGGTTGGTCATATGATGTGGATTAGCTGGAATGCGGGACCCATGGAGAAAGGTTGGGGCATAACTGGAAACAAATTAGTGTTTTGTTGTATTGGCTCTGTTGATATTTGGGAAAGGTTGTGTCCAGAGCTTTTTTTCTCAGAAAATAGGTGCAGGAACTCAACCACGACCCCATTCAGATTTCACAAACAGTAGAAGGGTCTTAAAGGAGCATTAAATGCCAGGATTGCATTACATACAGAGTGCGGAATTCAGGGGGGGGGGGGTTACACACAGAGTGCAGAGCTGTCACCTGTAAACACAGAAACCAGACTTCTGTGTTTACAAGTGATTGTGGTGAGGAGGCACCAAAGGGTCTGAGCCAGAGGTGGTGGAGCTGAGTTCCCCCAAGTTCCCCCTGAAAAACAGCCCTGGTTGTGTCTCATATAAAGTGGCTTAGCTGGGAAACCCTGAGGCCCATGGTGCAGAGTTGGGGTATAACTGAAAATAACTGTTGTGTTGGCTCTCTTGAGGTTTGGGAAAGTATCGTATAAACTGATTTTGAAAAAAAAAAGGAATAGAACTCTTCAAATTTCAAATAGGACAAATGGGTTCCAATGAGTACTGCATCCAGGAAGAGGTTTCTTTCTTCTTGGACACAATGGTGGGTTAGGTGGTGTTCCTCTTGATGGAAGGGACCATTTCACACCCCTGGGTCTCCTGTATTTCTTGGAACTACGAAGATCATACCTGGGAACAGGGGGATCAGACAGTTTTTTGAATGGTTTGAAGAAGAATGAAGGGTTCTATATTTACACAATGTTAGTGTGAATTCCCACATGAGATACATCCTGTGAGCTGCTGCACATGCATCCTTGAAGAAGTGGACTTTGTTCCAGGAAATGTGTTGGATAGACAGATTTACTGTTTACAAATTGGTTATCGCATCGATATATCTACCATGGTGAACAACTCTTATTGGCAGTGCCGGAACAAGGTTATTCATCGCCCAGGGCAATGATGTTCGAGCTTAGGAGAACACAACCTTCATCTCCTCCCAGCTCTTTCCTCGCTGCTTACCCGCACTGGGCTTACAGGAGTAGTGATGCTGCTGTCACTACTCCTGTCAGCCTTGTAAAAGAAGGAACTCAGCACAGAGTGCCCTTATCCCTGCAATAAACGATTGCGCCCAGGGCAGCTTCCCCTCCTGCCCACCCCTTGTCCCTGCCCTACTTGTTGGAACCCACTTGTGCTGTTTTAAATTTGAAGAGTTCTACTATGTTTATAAAGCGTTTTGCAATAATGAATTTTAATCAAGAAATTTGATGTTTATACGGGTTGTATTTCCACACCTAAATTCCCCCTTCTTAGCCTTTTTTAAAAAATATTTTGGAAAGGTTGTGCATCATAAGAACTGGCTCAGCTGGAATGGGAGGCCCATAAAGCAGGGTTGGATAATAGTTAGAGTTTAATTTGTATTGGCCCTCCTGTTGATGTTTGAAAAATGCTACTTAGCATATACTGTGAAGGCAGGCGCATGCACGGCTTCTGAACATGGCGGACGTGTGAGACCAGAGCTCCATCCCCCGCCGCTTTCTCAGGACTCCCGCTGACCGATCCGAAGCTCTGCTAGCCACGGGAGTCACCTCCTCAATCTCCTGCAGCGGCCGCGCACCCCCATGGGCAAGATTGGAGACCAGAGACAGAACTACGCCGCAGTCCTCAAGCCTCCTCCACCATGGACCGTTACCTACACAGGCCCTCATCCGCGGCCTCGAGTAGCCAGGACGGCGTGCAAGACCCACTGGAGCGCTTTGAGCCTGAGACAGGTACCCTCTTTGACATTATCCTCACTCATGCACAGGGGTCCCGTCCCCCCCATTAACGGCAGAAGTTTTAGATGCCAAACTACAATTCCTGCTCCAAGCCATCACCCATAACTTTGCAGAGGAGGTGGGTAAACTTGCTAAAGAATTGAGGGGAAACAGGCCAATTGGGAGAATGCACTGACACCCTGGAGTCTAAATTTGATGAACTAGTGCGGTATGTTCAAGTTCTTGAAAAGGACAATGCTGCCATAAAGCACTCAGTCACCCAGCTTCAAGCTCAACAGGAAGAAACATTTCTTTGTCGGAATTTCCGATCGTGTGTACACGGCATAAGTCTTCTACCTTAACCCTGGATAAGCCTACCCCATTTGAACTCTTATGTGCTCAAGGTCCATACCAGGCCCATCTTATTTCAGATATTTATAGGTATCTACATGAAGCTTCTTCACTCACCAACACATATCACTCTTATGCCGCGTACACACGATCATTATTCACGGCGGTTAAAAAACCGTCGTGAATAATGTCATTAAAAACGAGGAAACGGTCGTTTTTTACGTCGTTTTTTCTCTTGTCGAGAAAAACGACCGTCTGTGGGCTCCATCTCCATGTCGAAACATGTCGAAAAAAACGACGAGAAAAATTAGAACATGTTCTAATTTTTCTCGTCGTTTTTAATGCCGTTTTTCTCGTCGAAAAAAAACAGAAAGCCCACAGACTATCGTTTTTCTCTTCGAATGGGAAAAATTTCGTTTTTCTCGACGAGAAAAACGGCCGTGTGTACACGGCATTACATGCAGAAATGGTCCCAGCTCATTAACCACTTGCTTACTGGGCACTTAATCCCCCCTCCGGCCCAGACCAATTTTAAGCTTTCAGCGCTGATGCATTTTGAATGACAATTGCGCGGTCATACAATGCTGTACCCAAATTACATTTTTATAATTTTTTTCCCCCACAAATAGAGCTTTCTTTTGGTGGTATTTAATCACCTCTGCAGTTTTTATTTTTTGTTAAAATACTTTAAAAGACCAATTTTTAAAAAAAAAAAAAATATTTTTTTATATTTTGTTATAAAATTTAGCAAACAGGTAATTTTTCTCCTTCATTGATGTACGTTGATGAGGCTGCACTGATGGGCACTGATGGGCTGCACTGATAGGCACCGATGGGCTGCACTAATGGGCACTGATGGGCTGCATTGATGGGCACCCATAAGGCGGCACTGGTGGGCACTGATAGACGGCACTTGTGGGCACTGAGAGGTGGCACTGATGGGTGGCACTGAAGGGTGGCACTGAAGGGCATTGATAGGTGGCACTGGTGGGCACTTAGAAGTGGCACTGATAGGTGGCAGTGATGGGCACTGATGGGTGGCAGTGATGGGCACTGATGGGTGGCAATAATGGGCACTGATCGGCACTGGTAGGTTACACTGATAGACAGCACTGCTAGGTGGCACTGATGAGGCCCTGATTGGCACCACTGGTGGGCATTGATAGGTGGCACTTATGGGCATTGAGAGGTGGCACTCGTGGGCATTGATAGGTGGCACTGGTGGGCACTGGCAGGTGGCACTGACAGGGGGTACGGATTGCACAGATGAGGCATATTTTGCCTCTATCCTCTTCGGGACCGATGTCCCTTGCACATAAGCCAGCGATCTGAGCTTTTGTTTACATCACGTGATCAGCTGTCATTTGCTGACAGCTGATCACGTGGTAAGGGGCCCGGGGCAGGGGGCGCGTGGGGAGCACGCAAAGGGGAGGACGTCTATTGACGGCCTCCCGGCAATTGGGGTCCGTGCTGTGGCCGTCATTCGGCTAGCGTGGACGCCTAGTGGTTAAGCAACCCATTCATCTTCCTCAATGGCAGAGGATTTGGGAGGCTGCTTCCAAATCATTAAGGAGTGTGGAGCAAAGAAAGACGGCCTATAAGATACTGCTTTTTTGGTATAGAACCCCAGAGATCTTACATAGATATGACCCCAAAGCTCCCTGGGTGTGTTGGAGATGCCAGGGCGACATTGGCTCCCATTTTCTCATTTTTTGGGAATGCCCTATTATTCACCCTTTTTGGTCCTCTATCCATGCTCATTTACAAAACCTCTTTAAAAACAACTCTCCCTCTGAACCCGATCCAGTTTCTTTCAGGCCTGCCGTTCCCTGGCATCCCCAGACACACCCAAAAACTAGCTGCCTTCATTCTTTTGGCAGCCAAACGGGCTATACCCGCGAGAACGTTATCCCCCTCCCCGCCCACCCTTGCACAGGTTCTGCAAATATTGGAACAGATCCGCACAACGGAACACCTGACTGCGACAGTCCATGACACACTCCCTCAATTTTCGAAAAATTTGGGACTTGTGGGATCATTAAGAGCTTAATCCCGGTGCCGTTCCATTACCCTCCAGTTGTTCAGTACCCTCTTAAGCATATGTGCTACATTTTGTGTCTCTTCAGTACCGTCAGACTGTTCTTTTTATGATTCCATGGTGCCCCCCCTCCCCCACCCTCCTTTCCTCCTAGGTGGGACTCCCATGGGCCGCCTTTGTTCCTCAGTCTAGGCGCCCTGGGGACTCCACTGACACTAGAACCAGTGAGCAACAATTTCCTTTGTGTGAAATATCATTTTTGTTTGTGTCGCCCGCTCCCTGGGTCCAGAGGCGGCTCTCTAATTAGGCAAATTAGGCGGTCGCCCAAAGCCTCGCACTCACAGGGGCCTCGCGGTCGCCTAATTTTCCTGTGATTAATACTAATGTCAGCGTCATTGGATCTCTCTATTACCCCTCTCTCTTTCTCACCTACCCCCTCTTGCATTGGCTGAATATGTCTGATGGGTGAGGAGGGTGCCCTGGAAGTGGTGCTGATCACATGTGTGCCAGATCCGTGCATTTTTAGCAGCCATTTTTCTTGCTTGAATTATTTTTCCCCAATATGGGCGTGAGTGGGGGCCTCATGTCTAAGTTTTGCCCAAGGCCTCACAAAGCCTAGAGCCGCCTCTGCCTGGGTCCCTCCCCCTTCCCTGCCCCCCCCCCTCCTAGCCTATACAGATGAAATATTGTGATATTGTAATGTTGATATCATTGTAGCATGACTTCTATGGCTTCAATATATGTTATGTGCCTTTTCAATGATTGTATATATTACGACGTACTATATGTTTGACATTTATTTTCTTTCTGTACTTTTGTTAAAAATGAATAATTATACAATAAAAAACAAAAACAAAACATATACTGTGAATAGAATTCGTTGGAAGCCTTACATCGGGCCCACGCCCCTCTGTGTTTGCCTAAAACTCCTGCCAAGCATCTGAATGTTTGCCGACACCGAGGTGGCAGCAAGACTGGAAAGGTTGGTTGGTTTCCAGAGAAGTTCTGCTGTTATTTATAGAGTGATGACAATGTAAGATTTGTGATCCTTTTAACCACTTCACCCCCGGAGGATTTGGCTGCCAAAAGACCGGGCCACTTTTTTGCGATTCGGCACTGCGCCGCTTTAACCGACAATTGCGCGGTCGTGCGACGTGGCTCCCAAACAAAATTGACGTCCTTTTTTTCCCCCACAACTAGAGCTTTCTTTTGGTGGTATTTGATCACCTCTGCGTTTTTTATTTTTTACGCTATAAACAAAAATAGAGCGACAATTTTGAAAAAAATGCAATATTTTTTGCTATAATAAATATCCCCAAAAAATACATAAAAAATATTTTTTTCCTCAGTTTAGGCCGATACGTATTCTTCTACATATTTTTGGTAAAAAAAAAAAAAATAATCGCAATAAGCGTTTATTGATTGGTTTGCGCAAAAGTTCTAGCGTCTACAAAATAGGGGGTCATTTTATGGCATTTTCATTATAAATATCCCCAAAAAATACATAAAAAATATTTTTTTCCTCAGTTTAGGCCGATACGTATTCTTCTACATATTTTTGGTAAAAAAAATAAAAAAATCGCAATAAGCGTTTATTGATTGGTTTGCGCAAAAGTTCTAGCGTCTACATAATAGGGGATAGTTTTATGGCATTTTTATTAATATTTTATTATTTACTAGTAATGGCGGTGATCAGCGATTTTTATCGTGACTGCGACATTATGGCGGACACATCGGAGACTTTTGACACCATTTTGGGACCATTGTCATTTTTACAGCGATCAGTGCTATAAAAATTGCACTGATTACTGTAAAAATGACACTGGCAGTGAAGGGGTTTAACCTGTAGGGGGCGCTGAAGGGGTTAAGTGTGTCCTAGGGAGTGATTCTAACTGATTCTAACTGTTAGAGGGCGTGGCTACGAGAGACACGTCACTGATCGCTGTTCCCAATGAGAGGGAGCATTCGATCAGTGACATGTCACTAGGAAGAACGGGGAGATGTTGTGTTTACACCGACATCAGCAGTGAAGGGGTTAACCTGTAGGGGGCGCTGAAGGGGTTAAGTGTGACCTAATGAGTGATTCTTACTGTTAGGGGGCGTGGCTTGGTGTGTGACATCACTAATCGTCGTTCCGTATCACAGGGGACAGACGATCAGTGACAGTCTCACTAGGAAGCACGGGGAGAGGTTTGTTTACACTTACCTCTCCCCGTTCTTCAGCTCTGTGACCCGATCGCGGGATACCGCCGAACGTCATATGATGTCCTCGGCTTTCAGTGGTGATATCTGAATGATGGGTGCAGCTGCAGGCATCATTCAGATATCGTTTTTTTCAGCCGGCGATTCCCTACACCGTAAAGCCCTGTACACGCGATAGGTTTAACCGATGAAAACAGTCCGGTGGACTTTTTTCATCTGACAAACCGATCGTGTATGGGCCCCATCGGTCTTTTTTCCATCGGTGTTTAAAAAAAGAACATGTTTTAAATTTATCCGATGGTTAAAAAACCGATAGCAAATTACTTACGTCTGTGGGGAACTCCATCGGATAAAAAACCCACGCATGCTCAAAATCAAGTCGACGCATGCTCAGAAGCATTGAACTTCACTTTTCTCGGCTCATCGGAGTGTTTTACGTCACCGCATTTGGAACGGTCGGTTTTTTGACTGATGGTGTGTAGGCAAGACTGATGGAAGTCAGCTTCATCGGTTTTCCGATGGAAAAATCCATCGGTTAAAAAACCATAGGAAATACGATTGTGTGTACAGGGCTTAAGAGTGATCATAGCGGCAGTTCAGTCGCTTGATCGTTCTTACCGGTGACGGGAGGGGGCGACCCCCCCTCCTCCTGCCGCACTCCGGGCTCTCCCGTGCAATCGGGGACCCGGAGAAGGAATCTGCTGGCGCCGGAAGGAAGTCCATAGAGAAAACCAAGGGACAGATGGTCGAGTAACGCGGATAATGAGCGTTTCGCAATACGAGCATTTTAAAAAAAAAATACTGACTCGGTTTGCGAGTGTTGTCTCGCAAAACGAGCAGGATTCAAGCCTCTGCGGTGTGCAGCATCGCATTTGGCCAGAGGTGCGGGGGCGCCAGACCTGATCGGAGCCGTTTGGAAATACTTGGAAATACTCCATTCCCAAGTGTTTCTGAGCCTCTCCAGGGGTTCTCGAGGGCAGCCGAACGATCTCCGAGTATTTCCGAGTCTCTCCGGCGCCCACCCCCCCACACCCCTGGCCACATGCAGTAATACATGCCATAGAAGTCAATGTGGAACTAATTATTTTCGTTTCTATTGACCTCTATGGGGAAACTTGCTTCGATATGCGAGTGCTTTGGATTACAAGCATTCTCCTGGAACGGATTATGCTCGTAATCCAAGGTTCCACTGTATCCAGGACTGGCAAATTTGCCTTTTCCTGTTAAGTTCAGCGCCATGTTAGGTTAATTATATTTCATTCTTTATAGAGATCCTTGAGCATCCGCCCCTGGTGAGTGTTCATACACGAAACGCGTAGGGCACATAGGATGCAGATACATGCCTGTATTAGAAATCAATCCAGCCTATCGTCTACAAATTAATCATGTCCATTCTATATTTTACTTATACTGCAATGTGCTGCTCTGATGATATGTGTATATATATATATATATATATATATATATATGTAGCGGGGTCTTCAGATTTAGTGGGATACACCTGGGGGTAGTGTGACCCAAGTGTGTAATTATGTCAGGGTTTAGACCCCTTTTTGTTATTCGTGGAGGATTGGGGGATGTAATATTCTCCTTTGCCTGTGGGTGGCGGAGTACCTACAGGCTTCAGGTAGAATATTCACCACAGTGCTACCCTTCTTTGTCCCTTCCTGGAGATGGTACGGCTGGGGCGGGGAACCCGCCGTGGTGTTGAGGGGAGGGGATAAAAGGGGGAGACGCCCTTGCCACGAGGTCTTCGGGGATCATCTCGTCACGCACCCAGGCACCTTCGGCCTGGGTGCGGGCGGTTCAAGGTTCCGGCCTAGGCGCCCTAGGCCTGGCCGGAATGAAGATGGAGTCCATCCCAGGCACCTTCAGCCTGGGATGAGGTACTATTGAGGAGACCTGGGACCCAGTGACTCCGACTGGGTCCCGCAAGGGTGAAGTGATTCCAGGGTGCCCCTTGCGAGAGGACCCGCATCTGAGGTGAGGAGGCTGGGGAGGTCACCCGTCCGAAGATTCCGGTGCAGCGTCAACCCGGTTACGGATGGGCCTCCGGTAACTCTCTTGGAGGACATCTTCCCCTGATAGGGGCTGCAACGCAGCGGAGGTATTCGAATTAAGACTCCTGCAACCCTTGGTCATAGCACAGGGGGTGTAGGGACCCAGATCAGTATAGTGCCTCGACCTGCTCATCCCACCGTATCCTGCCATCGCATTGCCTGTATGTGGAGATACGAACTAAACCAACAGTTGGACTGTGATCGGTGTATGGACTCTGTTAATGGGAGCAAAGGGTGGTTTGGGGGTTTTCTGCACAACAGACTCGGTACATGCCCAAGACACACCGGCCCGAGGAAACATCAGATATTGGCCTTCACCTCACCCACTGTTATGGGAAGGACATGGGCCGTAGCGCACCTCACTCTGTCGCGTGACATACCCCTAGCTAAAGAGGACGGGGTGAGGCCGCTACACGTATATATATATATATATATATATATATATATATATATATATAGCAATTACCTATCATTTTTTCTACATTATCATCATATTTTTTTACTTGTTTTATATCATTGATCTGTATTTCATACATCCTTCCATGTTAATGAACGTGTTTTTTTACTAATGTACCTCCACAATGTCAATAGCCTAATTTAAAGTCCCAATTTCCTTCTTTGATTACCTGAATCGCGGGGATGGAGGCACACTACATATGTGCTTCATTTAAAGTCCCAAATCCCCCCTTTTTTATTATGTAATAGGAATAAAAGTGATCATAAAAACAAAAAAATATTTTAAAGGGAAAGTGTAGAAGTGTAAAAATTTAAATAAAAATAAACTATTATTCCCAATATGTAATAGGAAAAAGTTTTTTTTTTTTTTAAATATTTTAAAGGGAAAGTGTAAAAGTGTAAAAAAATCAAATCAAATAAACAATAAAAAAAATTAAATAAATTAAAGCGCCCCCGTCCCCGCGAGCTCGCACCCAGAAGAAAACGCTTACAGTGGAACCTCGGATTAGGAGCATAATCCGTTCCAAGAGAATGCTTGTAATCCAAAGTACTCGCATATCAAAGCGAGTTTCCCCATAGAAGTCAATGGGAACTCGGATAATTCGTTCCGCATTGACTTCTATTGTATGCAGTACCGCATGTGGCCAGAGGTGGCACGGCGCTGGAAACACTGGAAAACACTCGTGCATAGGATGCATTCAGGTGAAAAAAACATGAACTTTTACAACCCCTTTAAGGAAACACTCGGGAATGGAGTGTTTCCGAATATTTCCGAGTGGCTCCGACTGTCATCTGCGCCCCGCCACCTCTGGCCAAATGCGGTACCGCTCACCGCATAGGGTGACCACATTTCCAAACTACCATTCAGGGACACCCCCCCCCTTCCCAAAAATCAGCTTGTGCTGTAACGAATCACAGCACAGTGATTGGACACAAGAGGCGGGATTTATGATTTCTCCAATCACAAGCAGGGGGGCGGGGATTGTGCTCCTCCAGGCATTCCCGGCCAGGACAAGTACTGTCAGTGAGTAAAGCGGTGATGTGGCGGCCTTTTTTGGGGGCATCAGATTGGCCCAGGGGGGTGGCTGTGTCAGTTTCATTCCGGGACACTGTATTGTCCTGGAATGAATGTGCCCGGGACAGACCTGCAAAATGTGGGACTGTCCCGGGCAATCCGCTAGCAAACTCAGAATAAAAAAATAACAAATAATAGCTTGTATTGCGAAACGCTCGTTAACCGCGTTACTGGCAATCCGAGGTATTACTGTACGTAAGTCGCGCTCGCATGTGTAAACGACGTTCAAACCACACATGTGAGGTATCACCGCGAACGCCAGAGCGAGAGCAATAACTCTAGCCCTAGAACTCCTCTGTAACTCTAAACAGGTAACTTGTAAAAAAATAAAAAATTAAAGCGTCGCCTATGGAGATTTTTAAAGTACCGAAGTTTGGCGCCATTCCACAAGCGTGCGCAATTTTAAAGCGTGACATGTTAGGGATCTATCTACTCGGTGTAACATCATCTGTCACTTTATACAAAAAAATAGGGCTAACTTTACTGGTTTTTCTTCTTTTTTATTCCGAAAAAATTGCGTTTGAAAAAAAGACTGCGCAAATAAAAGTTTGCAATGACCACCATTTTATTCCCTAGTGCCTCTGCTAAAAATAATATATTTAGTGTTTGGGGGTCCTGAGTAATTTTCTAGCAAAAAAATTATGATTTTTACATGAAGGAGAGGAGTGCTGGAATTTGCGCGGTATGGAAGTGGTTAACCACATAAGGACCGCCGCCTATACATATACGTCGGCAGAATGGCACGGCTGGGCATAAGCACGTATATATACATCCCCTTTAAGATGCCCAGCCGCGGGTCGCCCGTGCACCGCCGCTGGCGACCCGGTCCTGAGCTCTGTGACCGCGCCCGTAAGAACCCGCGAGCCCCGATCGCCGCCGGTGTCACAGAGCTGAAGAACTGGGAGAGGTAAGTGTAAACAAACCTCTCCCCGTGCTTCCTAGCGAGACTGTCACTGATCGTCTGTCCCCTGTCATACGGAACGACGATTCGTGATGTCACACACCAAGCCACGCCCCCCTAACAGTAAGAATCACTCATTAGGTCACACTTAACCCCTTCAGCGCCCCTACAGGTTAACCCCTTCACTGCTGATGTCGGTGTAAACACAACATCTCCCCGTTCTTCCTAGTGACATGTCACTGATCGAATGCTCCCTCTCATTGGGAACAGCGATCAGTGACGTGTCTCTCGTAGCCACGCCCTCTAACAGTTAGAATCAGTTAGAATCACTCCCTAGGACACACTTAACCCCTTCAGCGCCCCCTACAGGTTAAACTCCTTCACTGTCAGTGTCATTTTTACAGTAATCAGTGCAATTTTTATAGCACTGATCGCTGTAAAAATGACAATGGTCCCAAAATGGTGTCAAAAGTGTCCGATGTGTCCGCCATAATGTCGCAGTCACAATAAAAATCACTGATCGCCGCCATTACTAGTAAAAAATTTTTATAAAAATGCCATAAAACTATCCCCTATTTTGTAGACGCTATAACTTTTGCGCAAATCAATAAACGGTTATTGGGATTTTTTTTTACCAAAAATATATAGAAGAATACGTATCGGCCTAAACTGAGGGAAAAAACGTTTTTTTATATATTTTTTGGGGATATTTATTATAGCAAAAAGTAAAAAATATTGCATTTTTTTCAAAATTGTCGCTCTATTTTTGTTTATAGTGCAAAAAACATAAAACCCACAGAGGTGATCAAATACCACCAAAAGAAAGCTCTATTTGTGGGGGAAAAAAGGACGTCAATTTTGTTTGGGTGCCACGTCGCACGACCGAGCAATTGTCAGTTAAAGCGACGCAGTGCAGACTCGCAAAAAGTGGCCTGGTCTTTAACCAGCCACAAATGGTCCGGGGCTAAAGTGGTTAAGCTGAAAAATGGTCTGGGGCTAAAGTGGTTAAGCTGACAAATGGTCCGGGGCTAAAGTGGTTAAGCTGAAAAATGGCTTGGGGCTAAAGGGGTTAAGCTGACAAATGGTCCGGGGCTAAAGTGGTTAAGCTGAAAAATGGTCTGGGGCTAAAGTGGTTAAGCTGACAAATGGTCCGGGGCCAAAGTGGTTAAGCTGACAAATGGTCCGGGGCCAAAGTGGTTAAGCTGACAAATGGTCCGGGGCCAAAGTGGTTAAGCTGACAAATGGTCCGGGGCTAAAGTGGTTAAGCTGACAAATGGTCCAGCGCTAAAGTGGTTAAGCTGAAAAATGGTCCGGAGCTGAAGTGGTTAAAGACAAATTTTCTGACATTTGCGGCTTACAAGTTAAAATCAATATTTATTGCTAGAAAATTACTTAGAACCCCCAAACATTATATATATATATATATAATGTTTATATATATATATATATATATATATATATATTTATTTAGCAGAGACCCTAGAGAATAAAATGGTGGTTGTTGTAATATTTTATGTCAAACTGTATTTGCACAACGGTCTTTCAAACGCAATTTTTTTTCCAAAAAAATACACTTTAATTAATTTAAAAAAAAACGAAATCAGTAAAGTTCGCCCAATTTTTTTTTGTATAATGTAAAAGATGATGTTGCGCCGGGAGAATCGTGATCTTTATTCTAAGAAAAAAAATTCTGATTTTAGCCAGAATCGTGCAGCTCTGAAGGTAAGTAGTAGCCAAAGTCTCCCCCAGGGTCTCCAGTGGTGGAACCAGCAGCCGCTGGCGTTAAGGAAATTGGTTTTGGTGTTGCTCTTTTAGAAACATTAATTTCCCACGTTAATAAACAACATTTTAGGCATAACTTTGGCTCAATGACCTACAATATAGGATTGCCATGGTCATACAATGGGCTCACATCAGGTTCATTCATTAATCACGGTATTTTCCACACCCTAATGGCCACTTTTTTGTAATGTGGCATATCAAAGTACAATTTAATATACACTATGTTACCAAAAGTATTGGGACGCCTGCCTTTACACGCACATGAACTTTAATGGCATCCCAGTCTTAGTTCGTAGGGTTCAATTTTGAGTTGGCCCCGCCCTTTGCAGCTATAACAGCTTCAAATCTTCTGGGAAGGCCGTCCACAAGGTTTAGGAGGGTGTCTATGGGAATGTTTGACCATTCTTCCAGAAGAGCATTTGTGAGGTCAGACACTGATGTTGAACGATAAAGTAAGAGAGGGGGGAGGATGAGAAGGTCCGGCTTGCAGTCTCCACTCTAATTCATCCGAAAGATGTTCTATCGGGTTGAGGTCAGGACTCTGTGCAGGCCAGTCAAGCTCCTCTACCCCAAACTCGCTCATCCGTGTGTTTATGGACCTTGCTTTGTGCACTGGTTCAAATCATTTGGTGGAGGGGGGATTATGGTGTGGGGGAGAGGGGGGATTATGGTGTGGGGGTTGTTTTTCAGGGGTTGGGCTTGGCCCCTTAGTTCCAGTGAAGGGAACTCTTAAGGCGTCAGCACACCAAGACATTTTGGATAATTTCATGCTCCCAACTTTGTGGGAACGGTTTGGGGACGGCCCCTTCCTGTTCCAACATGACTGCCCACCAGTGCACAAAGCAAGGTCCATAAAGACATGGATGAGCGAGTTTGGGGTGGAGGAACTTGACTGGCCTGCACAGAGTCCTGACCTCAACCTGATAGAACACCTTTGGGGTGAAATGGGGTGTGCAGGACAGTCAAGTTCCTCCACCCCAAACTCGCTCATCCATGTCTTTATGGACCTTGCTTTGTGCACTGGTGGGCAGCCATGTTGGAACACAAATGGGGCCATCCCCAAACTGTTCCCACAATGTTGGGAGCATGAAATTGTCCAAAATGTCTTGGTATGCTGAAACCTTAAGAGTTCCCTTCACTGGAACTAAGGGGCCAACCCAACTCCTGAAAAAGAACCCCACACCATAAACCCCCCCCCCCCACCCCACCAAATGATTTGGACTGGGATACCATTAAAGTTCATGTGCACCTAAAGGCAGGCGTCCCAATACTTTTGGTAATAGAGTGTATTTTGTCAGCAATGTCTTTTCTAGTTAAATTTTATGTATTTTCCCAAACATGTTTAATCAAACAGAACAAATAGGACATGTGGATTTTGATGAGCACGCTGACATTGACAAATAGTACTGATATTCAGTTTTGTTCTTCTCTCTAAGTAAAAGGGACTAAATGAAATGGCTAAATACTAATCCATATAATATTCGATCATTAATATATATATTAAAACGTAATTACCGTATATACTCGAGTATAAGCCGAGTTTTTCAGCCCTTTTCTTAGGGCTGAAAATAGCCCCCCTCGGCTTATACTCGAGTCAGTGTACCTGTCGGGTCGCGGGCATCCATTTTTCAAAAGTCGCGGCTTCCTCCTGGTCCGTGATAGGCGTTTGACACTGAACACAGTGTCTGCTGGGAAACTGAGTCAGAGGATGAGAGGACCTCCGTGATAGGCGGTAGTGGAACACAGTGTCAAACGCCTATCACGGACCAGGAGGAAGCCGCGACTTTTGAAAAATGGACGCCCGCAGCCTGTAAAGAATACAGGTTCACTGACTTGGGCAGAGTGAGGCTGCAATGGGCACAGTAAGGCTGCAATGATTATGGGCACAGTAAGGCTGCAATAATTATGGGCACAGTGAGGTTGGACACAATGAGGCAGCAATGGGCACAGTAAGGCTGCAATGATTATGGGCACAGTAAGGCTGCAATGATTATGGGCACAGTAAGGTTAGACACAGTGAGGTTTCAAATGGGCACAGTAAGGATGCAATGAATATGGGCACAGTGAGGTTGCAAATGGGCATAGTGAGGTTGCAATGGGCACAGTGAGGTTGGACACAGTGAGGCTGCAATGGGCACAGTAAGGCTGCAATGATTATGGACACAGTAAGGCTGAAATGATTATGGGCACAGTGAGGTTGGACACAGTGAGGTTGCAAATGGGCACAGTAAGGATGCAATGATTATGGGCACAGTAAGGCTGCAATGATTATGGGCACAGTGAGGTTGCAAATGGGCACAGTGAGGTTGAAATTGGCACAGTGAGGTTGCAATGGGCTCAGTGAGGTTGGACACAGTGAGGCTGCAATAGGCACAGTAAGACTGTAATGATTATGGGCACAGTGAGGTTGGACACAGTGAGGTTGCAAATGGGCACAGTAAGGATGCAATGATTATGGGCACAGTAAGGCTGCAATGATTATGGGCACAGTGAGGTTGGACACAGTGAGGTTGCAAATGGGCACAGTAAGGATGCAATGATTATGGGCACAGTGAGGTTGCAAATGGGCACAGTGAGGTTGCAAATGGGCACAGTGAGGTTGGACACAGTGAGGCTGCAATGGGCACAGTAAGGCTGCAATTATTATGGGCACAGTAAGGCTGCAATGATTATGGGCACAGTGAGGTTGGACACAGTGAGGTTGCAAATGGGCACAGTAAGGATGCAATGATTATGGGCACAGTGAGGTTGGACACAGTGAGGTTGCAAATGGGCACAGTAAGGATGCAATGATTATGGGCACAGTAAGGTTGCAAATGGGCACAGTGAGGTTGCAATGGGCACAGTGAGGCGTGCAAATGGGCATTGTTGGCCCTTTTTTCCACTTACAGTAGCTGCTGCATTCTCACCCTAGGCTTAAACTCGAGTCAATACGTTTTCCCAGTTTTTTTGTGGTAAAATTAGGGCCTCGGCTTATACTCGGGTCGGCTTATACTCGAGTATAAACAGTATTCTTAATTATGACATCTCCAATAACGGTGGAAGTGTCTTTTATAAACCAAAAAAAATATGACGATTTCCAGGTCAATGACGACCAACCGTATCTTATGTCTTCTCCTTGACTCCAGAAAGCAATGCCCCACTCACAGTCTGGACCTCCAAATTGATTTCCCCCGACATAGAGTTATCCCAACCACTCCAAGACCATTCTTCTACTAGGAAAGTCCTAGAAGACTCGGGAAGGACCGGTAGCCCACCAATGGACCCAGGGAACCAAAAGGCTACTAAGACCCCTTTTACCAACAAAACAAAATGCTACAAAGCCGCGATGAACAGATCAGGAGAGTTGAAGGATTTGCAAATGTTTTCTTCACCTGATTTTCCCAGGTAGGTGTGTCTGGAGAATCACACAATTTCCGCAACGAGGAATTCAATAATTCTCTGCATATCGGAAAGATTCTAGGGCAGCGTTCATGAGTTTTCTAAGCACATTGGGGAGGACAGAGGGAAGTGAGCAATGGACATTTCTGAGAATGAAAATAATGTAAGGAGTGAGCTGGTGTGATTTATTCCTCACATTTCCATGGAACTCACATGTTCTGTAACAATTTATAGAGCTACAAGAGGAGGGTGGTGGTGCTGATGTACAATATGGGAACGGTATTAAGACAAGGAACCTATGTGGCTTAATGGATCAACATTTATCATGTTCCAGAAACAACAAGACGAAAAAAAAAAAGTGAATAAAACCCCTGGAATGGATGACTTTCATCCATGAGTCCTAAAAGAGTTGAGTTCAGTTATATCTAATGCCTCGTACACACGACCGGGTTTTCCGACGGGAAAACTGCGATGAGAGCTTTTAGCCCGGGAATCCTGGCCGTGTGTATGCTCCTTCGCAGTTTTTCCGACGGGAAAACTGCCAAAAAACGCTGGCAAAAAAAAAAGAAAGAAAAGGCTCTCTCTTTCCCGGCTGGATTCCCGACTGACTTTTTCCCGGCCGTGTGTACGAGGCATAAGCCATTATTTCTAATTTTGAAAGACCCAGAAATGACTGGCTTGGTACCAATGGATGCGAACATCTGTGCTGCCTATGTTTTAAAGACGTTCAAAGTCTTCTCCCAATATCTGATACACATAGTACACACGATCGGAAATTCCGACAAGAAAAGTCCGATGTGAGCTTTCGGTCGGAAATTCCAACCGTGTGTAGGCTCCATCGGAATTTTTCTGTCGGAATTTCCACCAAGAAAATCTGGTTCTCAAATTTTACGACAAGAAAAGTTCTGCTCGGAAATTCTGATCGGCTGTATGCATTTTTGACGCACAAAAAAAAAACCACACATGCTCGGAATCATTGAACTTCATTTTTCTCGGCTCGTTGTAGTGTTGTACGTCACCGCGTTCTTGACGGTCGGAATTTGGTGTGACCGTGTTTATGCAAGACAAGTTTGAGGCAAGATTCCGTCGGGAAAAAAATCCACGGTTTTCTTGTCGGATTTTCCGATCGTGTGTACGCACCTACCTACACCTACACGCCTACATCTGTTATAGGGGAGATAATGGAGGGAAATAGTAAGTTCCCCATGTGTGAAGAATATGTCAGTAAATATATTAAGGAAAAACTGCATAGGTAAAAGTATAGTAAAAAAAATAATGAAAACAAAAAAAGGGTGAAATGCTGAACATGGAGCTCCGTAACGTCTATAGTCATTTTCACACCACTTTGTCTAAATGAAAACACAAACTTACCATCCAGAAGGTCCAAATTCAAAGAGACGACAGAAGGTGTCCTGGTTTTCTTTCAGCCCCTCCGAGGTTACATGAGCTCTTCTCAGTGCCTCTGTACCTGATAGGATCGATGTCCTTTCTATCCAGGGAAACCTTGTGAGACTGATCACCTGCGGGTACAGGTGAGTGCAGGGTGAGTAGGGATGTAGTAGCTGCAGGTAGGACAGGTGTGATATGACTGCTGGCTGACACAACTCCTCCTTTTATGGAAGGGAGGGGTGAGCAGTGAGGGAGGCGGAATTTGGCTCTACATACAGCATACTACACTAATATATGTCTACTATTATTATCTACTATCCCTGTCTACTATCATTGTACCCTTACCCACCATTTCTGTCCACTATCATTGTACCCTTACCTACTATCTCTGTCTACTATCATTGTACCCTTACCTACTATCTCTGTCTACTATCATTGTCCCCTTACCTACTATCTCTGTCTACTATCATTGTACCCTTACCTTCTATCTCTGTCTACTATCACTGTCCCCTTACCTTCTATCTCTGTCTACTATCACTGTCCCCTTACCTACTATCTCTGTCCACTATCATTGTACCCTTACCTTCTATCTCTGTCCACTATCATTGTACCCTTACCTACTATCTCTGTCCACTATCACTGTCCCCTTACCTTCTATCTCTGTCTACTATCATTGTACTCTTACCTACTATCTCTGTCTACTATCATTGTACCCTTACCTTCTATCTCTGTCTACTATCATTGTACCCTTACCTACTATCTCTGTCTACTATCATTGTACTCTTACCTACCATCTCTGTCTACTATCATTGTACCCTTACTTACTATCCCTGTCTACTATCACTGTCCCCTTACCTTCTATCTCTGTCTACTATCATTGTACTCTTACCTACTATCTCTGTCTACTATCATTGTACCCTTACCTACTATCTCTGTCCACTATCACTGTCCCCTTACCTACTATCTCTGTCTACTATCATTGTACTCTTACCTACCATCTCTGTCTACTATCATTGTACCCTTACTTACTATCCCTGTCTACTATCATTGTCCCCTTACCTACTATCTCTGTCTACTAGTGATGAGCCGAACACCCCCGGGTTCGGTTCGCACCAGAACCCGCGAACGGACCGAAAGTTCGTACGAACATTAGAACCCTATTAAATACAATGGATGCGAACTTTCGGATTCTAAAGTGCTAATTATAACGACTATTATGCATGTTATTGTCCTAAAAAGGGTTTGGGAACCCGGGTTCTGCACCAGGGGACATGTATCAATGCAAAAAGAAGTTTTAAAAACGGTCGTTTTTCGGGAGCAGTCATTTTAATGATGCATAAAGTGAAAAAAAAAAAGTCAAATATTCCTTTAAATATCGTACCTGGGGGGTGTCTAAAGTATGCCTGTGAAGTGCCACGTGTTTCCCGTGTTTAGAACTGTCCCTGCACAAAATGACACTTCTAAAGGAAAAAAAAGCCATTTAAAACTGCTTGCGGCTTTAATGTAATGTCTGGTCCCGGTAATATGGATGAAAATCTTTAAGAAAAATGGCATAGCTACCCCATGACCCCCCCCCCCCCCCCACCCCAGCCCATTACCAGCCCCTTTGGGTCTTGTATGGATATTAAGGGGAACACCGCACACAAAATAAAAAAGGCCCTATATACTCTGAACAGCCGTATACAGGCGGTGCATACAAGACAGGGACTGTAGGTTTGTTCTTATGTAGAATCTGTTTGTAATTTTGAACAGGTACATTGTTTAAGTGTAGCTCCAGACCAAAAATCTATTTTTAAACTTTTTGGAAAACATAGGTAAGGGTTATCACCCCTGTAACATTTGTTTTGCTGTCTGTGCCCCTGTTCAGAACATTTCACCTCACTTTCCGTCCCAATGACAACTGTTTTTGAAATGTGGTGTTTTTCTTGAAACAAGGATTGGTGATAAAGCATCAGTACAGAGGAGACACCTTTCTCCCATATTAATTCTTACAGGAGAGAATTTTCCTTCCTAGGGGTAGATTTCCTCTCACTTCCTGTTGTCTTCTTGCGTTTGCAAGTAGGAGTCGTTTGTAAGTTGGATGTTTGAAAGTAGGGACCTGCCGTATATACTCTGCAGAAATAGGCCCCTTAGTTGTTGGTGTTGGCACAACACTGTAAGCACTCACAGTTACTCTTGGTTGGTGCTGGAACGCCCTGCTGTCAACTATTATATCAGGAATTTTAATTACATATAATTGTTGAACAGTGGTAGTAAAAATTGGGGCTTTGATGGTGGTGCTGGTGCCACAACACTGTAAGCCCTGACAGTTACTCTTGGTGGGTGCAGCAATGGGCCCTGCTGTGAATTATTAGATCAAGAATTGTAATTGCATGCCCCTGTTGAACAGGGGCTGAAAAATTGGGCCTTTCGTGGTGGTGGTGGTGGTGGTGGTGTTGCCACAACACTGTAAGCCCTCAGAGTTACTCTTGGTGGGTGCAGGAATGGGCCCTGCTGTGAATTATTAGATCAAGAATTGTAATTACATGCCCCTTTTGAACAGGGGCTGAAAAATTGGGCCTTTCGTGGTGGTGGTGGTGGTGGCGTTGCCACAACACTGTAAGCCCTCAGAGTTACTCTTGGTGGGTGCAGCAATGGGCCCTGCTGTGAATTATTAGATCAAGAATTGTAATTACATGCCCCTGTTGAACAGGGGCTGAAAAATTGGGCCTTAGGCACTGGTGGCACAACACTGCAACCCCTCACAGATACTGTACTTGGAGCACAGCAATGAGCCCTGTTGCAAAGTATTGCTTCAAAAATTATAATGACACGCCCCTGTTAAACAGGGGCTGAAAAATTGGGCCTTAGGCACTGGTGGCACAACACTCCAACCCCTCACAGATACTGTACTTGGAGCACAGCAATGAGCCCTGTTGCAAAGTATTGCTTCAAAAATTGTAATTACACGCCCCTGTTAAACAGGGGCTGAAAAATTGGGCCTTAGCCACTGGTGGCGGCACCCATAAACAAAAATGATCTTCCAAGCTATCATCATCAATCGTATCATTGAGGACTCGGAGGAGGAGGATAGCCAGTCAACATAACAGCACAGGCACTCAGCATCAGCATCAGTCTTGAAGGGATGTGACATGTTAAAATCAATTAGTCTGTTATATCAGCATCAGGTGTGTGGTAGCTGGTGGTGATCCAAGACTGGTTCATCTTGATGAAAGTCAGTCGATCAACCGAGTCGGTGGACAGGCGCACCCTGTGATCCGTGACAAATCCTCCAGCAGCACTGAATGTGCGTTCCGAAAGAACGCTGGATGCAGGACAGGCCAGTAGCTCAATTGCATACTGTGCAAGCTCTGGCCAGTGATCCATCCTCAAGACCCAGTAAGCCAGAGGATTTTCGGTGGGGAAGGTGTCCAAGTCTGACCTTGCCCCTAGATATTCCTGCACCATGTTTATCAGACGCTGGCGATGGTTGCTGGAACCGATCATACTTTGGGGCTGCGGACTAAAGAATTGTCTGAACGCATCGGTCAGACGGCCACCTTCCCCACCGCTCCTTCTTTGACTGGCCGAAGCCTCAGCAACTCGTTGTCCAGGACCAGGAGTTTGTAACCTCCCAGTCTCTGGGAACGCGTTGCACAGACCTTTCTGCAAGGCCTCCCGGAGTTGTCTCATCCTCTGCTCCCTCTGCGACGGTAACATAAGGTCCGCAACCTTACCCTTGTACCGTGGATCAAGGAGAGTGGCCAGCCAGTAATGGTCCCTCTCCTTGATCCGAAGAATACGAGGATCCTTCCGCAGACTTTTCAGGATCAGGGAGGCCATGCAGCGTAGGTTAGCTTAGGCATTCGGTCCGGAGTCCTCTGGGTCACTAAGGACGACATGATCCGCAGCCACCTCCTCCCAGCCACGTACAAGTCCACTGGTTTCTTGGGACTGTAAATCATCCCTAAAAGACTGCTGCTGATGATGCTGAGTGCCAGCCTCCACCTCCATGCTGACACAATCCTCCTCCTCCTCCTCCTCCTCCTCCTCCTCTTCCTGTGCGATGGGTGGGACAGAAGGAACACTGTCTGGGTAAAGGGGGCCTTGAGAGGCAAGGAAGTCCTCCTCTTCCTGCCTCTGTTCTGCCTCAAGTGCCCTGTCCATTATTCCATGCAGCGTGTGCTCCAACAGGTGGACAAGAGGTACAGTGTCACTGATGCATGCACTGTCACTGCTCACCATCCTCGTGGCCTCCTCAAATGGTGCCAGGACAGTGCATGCATCCCTGATCATGCCCCACTGGCGTGGAGAAAAAAA
Organism: Rana muscosa; assembly: GCA_029206835.1. Taxonomy (NCBI): domain Eukaryota; kingdom Metazoa; phylum Chordata; class Amphibia; order Anura; family Ranidae; genus Rana; species Rana muscosa. Next base: position 395,768,773 of record CM055118.1, read on the forward strand.
CCAAGCTCCCCTGACCCTGTCCTGGTGCCGTAGTCGCACAGGTACTCATTGATGGCCCTCTGCTGCGTGTGCAGCCGCTGCAGCATGGCCAACGTTGAGTTCCACCTGGTGGGCATGTCACATATAAGGCGGTTCTTGGGCAGGTTCAACTCCTTTTGCAGCTCAGCCAGGCGAGCACTGGCATTATAAGATCTGCGGAAATGCACACAGACTTTCCTGGCCTGCCTCAGGACATCCTGTAAGCCCGGGTACCTGCCCAAGAACCGCTGCACCACCAGGTTAAGGACGTGAGCCACACAGGGCACATGGGTCAGTTGTCCCTGTCGGAGGGCGGAGAGGAGGTTGGTGCCATTGTCGCAAACCACCATTCCTGCCTTAAGCTGGCGTGGCGTCAACCACCTCTCGGCCTGGCCCTGCAGAGCAGACAGGACCTCTGCCCCAGTGTGGCTTCTGTCCCCCAAACACACCAGCGCAAGCACGGCATGGCATCTTTTTGCCTGCGTACTTGCGTAGCCCCTTGAACGGCTACGGAGCACCGCTGGTTCAGAGGACAAAGCACAGGAAGAGGCCATGGAGGAAGAAGAAGAGGAGGGGGTGGAGGAGAGAGGTGTGTCACAACCAGTAGTAGCATTTTGGAGGCGTGGCGGTGGAACAACCTCCAACACTACTGCACCTTGTCCTGCATCCTTCCCAGCTGCCAAAAGAGTGACCCAATGGGCCGTGAAAGAAAGGTAACGTCCCTGTCCATGCCTGCTGGACCATGAGTCAGCGGTAATATGCACCTTACCGCTGACCACCCTGTCCAGCGAGGCCAAGACATTGCCTTCCACATGCCGGTAGAGAGCCGGAATAGCCTTCCGTGAGAAAAAGTGGCGTTTGGGAACCTGCCACTGAGGAACCGCACATTGCACAAACTCACGGAAGGGGGCCGAGTCTACCAACTGAAAAGGCAGCAGTTGAAGCGCTAGCAATTTAGCCAAGCTAGCATTCAACCGCTGGGCATGTGGATGGCTGGGAGTGAACTTCTTTCGACGGTCCAGCAGCTGGGGCAGGGAAATTTGCCTGCTAGAATCGGACGTCGGTGTACTGCTAGCAGAGTGGCCGCAAGTACTTGGCTGTGACACACCTAATTCTACACCTTCATTCCTCTCAGTGCATGTTTCAGAGAGGACTGAAGTTATAGTGGGGTTGGAGATCCCAGCTGATGCGGTGCAAGGAGAGGTCCGCTTTGTTCTTTGGTGTGGGTCTTTGAGGTAGGCTTGCCAACGAGCTGCATGGCAGGTCAACATATGTCTGGTCAGGCATGTGGTACCCAAGCGGCTGATGTTTTGGCCATGCGATATACGCTTGAGACATATGTTGCAAACAGCAGCTGTGCGATCTGATGCACTAGCCTCAAAAAAGGCCCACACCAAAGAACTTTTTGAATGACGGGCAGAGGCAGCGCCCTGCACAGGCGGAGCTCTGCGGTGTGATTCCGTCAGTGTACTGCCCTTACGCTGGCCACCAAAGGGCATCCTGCCTCGTTGGAGATGTGCCTCCTCCTCATCCTCCTCCTCCTCCTCTCTCCTATTAGGCACCCACGTGGAGTCAGTGACCTCATCATCCCCTCCCTCCTCATCACTGGAGCCAATCTGGCAGTATGCTGCAGCTGCTGGAACATGACTGCCAGATTGGTGTCCTTCTTGAGCATCCCCTCTGTCTGCTCTCACGCTACTGCCTTCCTCTAGCTGGGTTTCATCATCAGACCCTTCGAAACGCTGGGCATCCTCCTGGAGCATGTACCCAACACTTTGCTCAAACAGTTCGGGGGACTCCTCAGGAGGAGGACATGGTGGGTCTAGGGAAGGAGTGACTGATGATGAGTCTGACATTGATACCAGGGAAGAGGACGCTTTGGCAGCTGCTTTGCCAGTACCCTGAGCCTGGGTGAGAGAGGATGAGGAGGAGGAGGAGGGCTTGGTCATCCACTCTACCAAGTCTTCGGCATGATGTGGCTCAACATGTCCAGCTGCCGAAAAGAAGGACAAGCGTGTCCCATGGCCATGTGCTGATGACAATGCACCGCGTCCACGACCAGCACTGTTGCCCCCAGACACAGAGCCTGCTTGCCCTCTTTTATTGCCTCCTGACTGTCTGCCTCTCCTTGTTTGCCTTCCAGACATTTTAATGGATGGCCTGCAGGGAGATGGGAAAAAAGCAATAAGGGCTACCTTCAGGTGTCCTTCTCTGTCCCTTTACTTAAGGATTTCTAAATATGGTTGAGGATGATTGCTTTCGCACAGAATAGCACAATGACAATTTCCCTGACTGTCCAAAAAACAAGGATTTCAAAGATGGTTGATGAGGAATGCTTTAGCACAGTATAGCACAATGAGAATTTCCCTCACTGTCCTTCCCTGTCCCTACAAACAAGGTTTAGCACAGTAAAACACACTGACACTCTCCCTACCTATAGTTTTCTGTCCCTATAAATTTTTTTTTTTAAAGATGGTTGATGATGAATGCTTTAGCACAGTATAGCACAATGAGAATTTCCCTCACTGTCCTTCCCTGTCCCTACAAACAAGGATTAGCACAGTAAAACACACTGACACTCTCCCTACCTATAGTTTTCTGTCCCTATAAAAAATGTTTTTTTAAAGATGGTTGATGATGAATGCTTTAGCACAGTATAGCACAATGAGAATTTCCCTCACTGTCCTTCCCTGTCCCTACAAACAAGGATTAGCACAGTAAAACACACTGACACTCTCCCTACCTATAGTTTTCTGTCCCTATAAAAAATGTTTTTTTAAAGATGGTTGATGATGAATGCTTTAGCACAGTATAGCACAATGAGAATTTCCCTCACTGTCCTTCCCTGTCCCTACAAACAAGGATTAGCACAGTAAAACAAACTGACACTCTCCCTACCTATAGTTTTCTGTCCCTATAAAAAATGTTTTTTTAAAGATGGTTGATGATGAATGCTTTAGCACAGTATAGCACAATGAGAATTTCCCTCACTGTCCTTCCCTGTCCCTACAAACAAGGATTAGCACAGTAAAACACACTGACACTCTCCCTACCTATAGTTTTCTGTCCCTATAAAAAATGTTTTTTTAAAGATGGTTGATGATGAATGCTTTAGCACAGTATAGCACAATGAGAATTTCCCTCACTGTCCTTCCCTGTCCCTACAAACAAGGATTAGCACAGTAAAACACACTGACACTCTCCCTACCTATAGTTTTCTGTCCCTATAAAAAATGTTTTTTTAAAGATGGTTGATGATCAATGCTTTAGCACAGTATAGCACAAGGAGAATTTCCCTCACTGTCCTTCCCTGTCCCTACAAACAAGGATTAGCACAGTAAAACACACTGACACTCTCCCTACCTATAGTTTTCTGTCCCTATAAAAAATGTTTTTTTAAAGATGGTTGATGAGGAATGCTTTAGCACAGTATAGCACAATGAGAATTTCCCTCACTGTCCTTCCCTGTCCCTACAAACAAGGATTAGCACAGTAAAACACACTGACACTCTCCCTACCTATAGTTTTCTGTCCCTATAAAAAATGTTTTTTTAAAGATGGTTGATGATGAATGCTTTAGCACAGTATAGCACAATGAGAATTTCCCTCACTGTCCTTCCCTGTCCCTACAAACAAGGATTAGCACAGTAAAACACACTGACACTCTCCCTACCTATAGTTTTCTGTCCCTATAAAAAATGTTTTTTTAAAGATGGTTGATGATGAATGCTTTAGCACAGTATAGCACAATGAGAATTTCCCTCACTGTCCTTCCCTGTCCCTAGAAACAAGGATTAGCACAGTAAAACACACTGACACTCTCCCTACCTATAGTTTTCTGTCCCTATAAAAAATTTTTTTTTAAAGATGGTTGATGATGAATGCTTTAGCACAGTATAGCACAATGAGAATTTCCCTCACTGTCCTTCCCTGTCCCTACAAACAATGATTAGCACAGTAAAACACACTGACACTCTCCCTACCTATAGTTTTCTGTCCCTATAAAAAATGTTTTTTTAAAGATGGTTGATGATCAATGCTTTAGCACAGTATAGCACAAGGAGAATTTCCCTCACTGTCCTTCCCTGTCCCTAGAAACAAGGACTAGCACAGTAAAACACACTGACACTCTCCCTACCTATAGTTTTCTGTCCCTATAAAAAATGTTTTTTTAAAGATGGTTGATGATGAATGCTTTAGCACAGTATAGCACAATGAGAATTTCCCTCACTGTCCTTCCCTGTCCCTACAAACAAGGATTAGCACAGTAAAACACACTGACACTCTCCCTACCTATAGTTTTCTGTCCCTATAAAAAATGTTTTTTTAAAGATGGTTGATGATCAATGCTTTAGCACAGTATAGCACAAGGAGAATTTCCCTCACTGTCCTTCCCTGTCCCTACAAACAAGGATTAGCACAGTAAAACACACTGACACTCTCCCTACCTATAGTTTTCTGTCCCTATAAAAAATGTTTTTTTAAAGATGGTTGATGAGGAATGCTTTAGCACAGTATAGCACAATGAGAATTTCCCTCACTGTCCTTCCCTGTCCCTACAAACAAGGATTAGCACAGTAAAACACACTGACACTCTCCCTACCTATAGTTTTCTGTCCCTATAAAAAATGTTTTTTTAAAGATGGTTGATGATGAATGCTTTAGCACAGTATAGCACAATGAGAATTTCCCTCACTGTCCTTCCCTGTCCCTACAAACAAGGATTAGCACAGTAAAACACACTGACACTCTCCCTACCTATAGTTTTCTGTCCCTATAAAAAATGTTTTTTTAAAGATGGTTGATGATGAATGCTTTAGCACAGTATAGCACAATGAGAATTTCCCTCACTGTCCTTCCCTGTCCCTAGAAACAAGGATTAGCACAGTAAAACACACTGACACTCTCCCTACCTATAGTTTTCTGTCCCTATAAAAAATGTTTTTTTAAAGATGGTTGATGATGAATGCTTTAGCACAGTATAGCACAATGAGAATTTCCCTCACTGTCCTTCCCTGTCCCTACAAACAAGGATTAGCACAGTAAAACACACTGACACTCTCCCTACCTATAGTTTTCTGTCCCTATAAAAAATGTTTTTTTAAAGATGGTTGATGATGAATGCTTTAGCACAGTATAGCACAATGAGAATTTCCCTCACTGTCCTTCCCTGTCCCTAGAAACAAGGATTAGCACAGTAAAACACACTGACACTCTCCCTACCTATAGTTTTCTGTCCCTATAAAAAATGTTTTTTTAAAGATGGTTGATGATGAATGCTTTAGCACAGTATAGCACAATGAGAATTTCCCTCACTGTCCTTCCCTGTCCCTACAAACAATGATTAGCACAGTAAAACACACTGACACTCTCCCTACCTATAGTTTTCTGTCCCTATAAAAAATGTTTTTTTAAAGATGGTTGATGATCAATGCTTTAGCACAGTATAGCACAAGGAGAATTTCCCTCACTGTCCTTCCCTGTCCCTAGAAACAAGGACTAGCACAGTAAAACACACTGACACTCTCCCTACCTATAGTTTTCTGTCCCTATAAAAAATGTTTTTTTAAAGATGGTTGATGATGAATGCTTTAGCACAGTATAGCACAATGAGAATTTCCCTCACTGTCCTTCCCTGTCCCTACAAACAAGGATTAGCACAGTAAAACACACTGACACTCTCCCTACCTATAGTTTTCTGTCCCTATAAAAAATGTTTTTTTAAAGATGGTTGATGATGAATGCTTTAGCACAGTATAGCACAATGAGAATTTCCCTCACTGTCCTTCCCTGTCCCTAGAAACAAGGATTCGCACAGTAAAACACACTGACACTCTCCCTACCTATCCTTCTCTTTCCCTAAACTAAAGGAATCCAGGTTAAGCAAGAAAAAAAAATGTCACTGTCCCTGCCTATGCTTCTCTTTCCCTGCTCCGGAACACACTACACTAGGCCGCCGTGCTGGCGGCCTTTTATAGTGTGGGGCGTGTACTAAACACCCTCAGCAATAATTGGCCACAGGCATCCTGCCTGTGGCCAATCATTGCTCTCCTCGCTGCCGGCGCTGTGATTGGCCAAGCATGCGGGGTCACAGTGCATGCTTGGCCAATCACAGCGCCTGGATGACACTGCGATGGCGTAGTGCATTGTGGGCCGCGAATTAGGCGCGAACGGCCCAAATCGTTCGTTGTTCGGCGAACGATCGAACACCGAGCTCATCCCTACTATCTACTATCATTGTACCCTTACCTACTATCTCTGTCTACTATCATTGTACCCTTACCTACTATCTCTGTCCACTATCATTGTACCCTTACCTACTATCTCTGTCCACTATCACTGTCCCCTTACCTACTATCTCTGTCCACTATTATTGTACCCTTACCTACTATCTCTGTCCACTATCATTGTACCCTTACCTACTATCTCTGTCCACTATCACTGTCCCCTTACCTTCTATCTCTGTCTACTATCATTGTACTCTTACCTACTATCTCTGTCTACTATCATTGTACCCTTACCTTCTATCTCTGTCTACTATCATTGTACCCTTACCTACTATCTCTGTCTACTATCATTGTACTCTTACCTACTATCTCTGTCTACTATCATTGTACCCTTACCTACTATCTCTGTCCACTATCACTGTCCCCTTACCTTCTATCTCTGTCTACTATCATTGTACTCTTACCTACTATCTCTGTCTACTATCATTGTACCCTTACCTACTATCCCTGTCTACTATCATTGTCCCCTTACCTACTATCTCTGTCTACTATCATTGTACCCTTACCTACTATCTCTGTCTACTATCATTGTACTCTTACCTACTATCTCTGTCTACTATCATTGTACCCTTACCTACTATCTCTGTCCACTATCACTGTCCCCTTACCTTCTATCTCTGTCTACTATCATTGTACTCTTACCTACTATCTCTGTCTACTATCATTGTACCCTTACCTACTATCCCTGTCTACTATCATTGTCCCCTTACCTACTATCTCTGTCTACTATCATTGTCCCCTTACCTACTATCTCTGTCTACTATCATTGTACCCTTACCTACTATCTCTGTCTACTATCATTGTACCCTTACCCACTATCTCTGTCTACTATCATTGTCCCCTTACCTACTATCTCTGTCCACTATCACTGTCCCCTTACCTTCTATCTCTGTCCACTATCATTGTCCCCTTACCTACTATCTCTGTCCACTATCATTGTACCCTTACCTACTATTTCTGTCCACTATCACTGTCCCCTTACCTACTATCCCTGACCACTATCATTGTCCCCTTACCTTCTATCCCTGTCCACTATCATTGTACCCCTACCTACTATCTCTGTCCACTATCACTGTCCCCTTACCTACTATCTCTGTCCACTATCACTGTCCCCTTACCTTCTATCTCTGTCTACTATCATTGTACTCTTACCTACTATCTCTGTCCACTATCATTGTACCCTTACCTACTATCCGTGTCCACTATCATTGTCCCCCTACCTACTATCTCTGTCCACTATCATTGTACCCTTACCTACTATCTCTGTCCACTATCATTGTCCCCTTACCTACTATCTCTGTCCACTATCATTGTACCCTTACCTACTATCTCTGTCCACTATCACTGTCCCCTTACCTACTATCTCTGTCCACTATCATTGTACCCTTACCTTCTATCTCTGTCCACTATCATTGTACCCTTACCTACTATCTCTGTCCACTATCATTGTACCCTTACCTTCTATCTCTGTCCACTATCATTGTACCCTTACCTACTATCTCTGTCTACTATCATTGTACCCTTACCCACTATCTCTGTCTACTATCATTGTCCCCTTACCTACTATCTCTGTCCACTATCACTGTCCCCTTACCTTCTATCTCTGTCCACTATCATTGTCCCCTTACCTACTATCTCTGTCCACTATCATTGTACCCTTACCTACTATCTCTGTCCACTATCACTGTCCCCTTACCTACTATCCCTGACCACTATCATTGTCCCCTTACCTTCTATCCCTGTCCACTATCATTGTACCCCTACCTACTATCTCTGTCCACTATCACTGTCCCCTTACCTACTATCTCTGTCCACTATCACTGTCCCCTTACCTTCTATCTCTGTCTACTATCATTGTACTCTTACCTACTATCTCTGTCCACTATCATTGTACCCTTACCTACTATCCCTGTCCACTATCATTGTCCCCCTACCTACTATCTCTGTCCACTATCATTGTACCCTTACCTACTATCTCTGTCCACTATCATTGTACCCTTACCTACTATCTCTGTCCACTATCATTGTCCCCTTACCTACTATCTCTGTCCACTATCATTGTACCCTTACCTACTATCTCTGTCCACTATCACTGTCCCCTTACCTACTATCTCTGTCCACTATCATTGTACCCTTACCTACTATCTCTGTCCACTATCATTGTACCCTTACCTTCTATCTCTGTCCACTATCATTGTACCCTTACCTACTATCTCTGTCCACTATCACTGTCCCCTTACCTTCTATCTCTGTCTACTATCATTTTACTCTTACCTACCATCTCTGTCTACTATCATTGTACCCTTACCTACTATCCCTGTCTACTATCATTGTCCCCTTACCTACTATCTCTGTCTACTATCATTGTACCCTTACCTACTATCTCTGTCTACTATCATTGTACTCTTACCTACTATCTCTGTCTACTATCATTGTACCCTTACCTACTATCTCTGTCCACTGTCACTGTCCCCTTACCTACTATCTCTGTCCACTATCATTGTACCCTTACCTACTATCTCTGTCCACTATCATTGTACCCTTACCTACTATCTCTGTCCACTATCACTGTCCCCTTACCTTCTATCTCTGTCTACTATCATTGTACTCTTACCTACTATCTCTGTCTACTATCATTGTCCCCTTACCTACTATCTCTGTCTACTATCATTTTACCCTTACCTACTATCTCTGTCTACTATCATTGTACTCTTACCTACTATCTCTGTCTACTATCATTGTACCCTTACCTACTATCCCTGTCTACTATCACTGTCCCCTTACCTTCTATCTCTGTCTACTATCATTGTACCCTTACCTACTATCTCTGTCTACTATCATTGTACCCTTACCTACTATCTCTGTCCACTATCACTGTCCCCTTACCTTCTATCTCTGTCTACTATCATTGTACCCTTACCTACTATCTCTGTCTACTATCATTGTACCCTTACCTACTATCTCTGTCTACTATCATTGTACCCTTACCTACTATCTCTACTATCATTGTACCCTTACCTTCTATCTCTGTCTCCTATCAATGTACCCTTACCTACTGTCACTGTCCACTATCATTGTACCCTTGCCTACTATCTCTACTATCATTGTACCCTTACCTTCTATCTCTGTCTCCTATCAATGTACCCTTACCTACTATCTCTGTCTACTATCATTGTACCCTTACCTACTATCTCTGTCTACTATCATTGTACTCTTACCTACTATCTCTGTCTACTATCATTGTACCCTTACCTACTATCTCTGTCCACTATCACTGTCCCCTTACCTTCTATCTCTGTCTACTATCATTGTACTCTTACCTACTATCTCTGTCTACTATCATTGTCCCCTTACCTACTATCTCTGTCCACTATCACTGTCCCCTTACCTTCTATCTCTGTCTACTATCATTGTACTCTTACCTACTATCTCTGTCTACTATCATTGTACCCTTACCTACTATCCCTGTCTACTATCATTGTCCCCTTACCTACTATCTCTGTCTACTATCATTGTACCCTTACCTACTATCTCTGTCTACTATCATTGTACCCTTACCCACTATCTCTGTCTACTATCATTGTCCCCTTACCTACTATCTCTGTCCACTATCACTGTCCCCTTACCTTCTATCTCTGTCCACTATCATTGTCCCCTTACCTACTATCTCTGTCCACTATCATTGTACCCTTACCTACTATCTCTGTCCACTATCACTGTCCCCTTACCTACTATCCCTGTCCACTATCATTGTCCCCTTACCTTCTATCCCTGTCCACTATCATTGTACCCCTACCTACTATCTCTGTCCACTATCACTGTCCCCTTACCTACTATCTCTGTCCACTATCACTGTCCCCTTACCTTCTATCTCTGTCTACTATCATTGTACTCTTACCTACTATCTCTGTCCACTATCATTGTACCCTTACCTACTATCCCTGTCCACTATCATTGTCCCCCTACCTACTATCTCTGTCCACTATCATTGTACCCTTACCTACTATCTCTGTCCACTATCATTGTCCCCTTACCTACTATCTCTGTCCACTATCATTGTACCCTTACCTTCTATCTCTGTCCACTATCATTGTACCCTTACCTACTATCTCTGTCCACTATCACTGTACCCTTACCTTCTATCTCTGTCCACTATCACTGTACCCTTACCTTCTATCTCTGTCCACTATCATTGTACCCTTACCTACTATCTCTGTCCACTATCATTGTCCCCTTACCCACCATTTCTGTCCACTATCATTGTACTCTTACCTACTATCTCTGTCCACTATCACTGTCCCCTTACCTACTATCTCTGTCCACTATCATTGTACCCTTACCTACTATCTCTGTCTACTATCATTGTCCCCTTACCTACTATCTCTGTCCACTATCATTGTACCCTTACCTTCTATCTCTGTCCACTATCATTGTACCCTTACCTACTATCTCTGTCCACTATCACTGTACCCTTACCTTCTATCTCTGTCCACTATCATTGTACCCTTACCTTCTATCTCTGTCCACTATCATTGTACCCTTACCTACTATCTCTGTCCACTATCACTGTACCCTTACCTTCTATCTCTGTCCACTATTACTGTACCCTTACCTACTATCTCTGTCCACTATCACTGTCCCCTTACCTACTATCTCTGTCCACTATCACTGTCCCCTTACCTACTATCTCTGTCTACTATTAATATCTTCTATCCCTGACTTCCCTGATCTCGTACTACTTATCATTATACCCTTACCTATTACAGTATCTCTGTCTTTCATTATTGTACCCTTACCTACTATCTCTACTCTCATTGTACCCTTACCTTCTATCTCTGTCTCCTATCAATGTACCCTTACCTATTATCTCTACTCTCATTGTACCCTTACCTACTATCTCTGCCTCCTATCATTGTACCCTTACCTACTATCTCTGTCTCCTATTAATGTACCCTTACCTACTATCTCTACTCTCATTGTACCCTTACCTACTATATCTGTCTCCTATCATTGTACCCTTACCTACTATCTCTGTCCACTATCATTGTACCCTTACCTACTATCCCTGTCTACTATCATTGTACCCTTACCTTCTATCTCTGTCCACTATCATTGTACCCTTACCTACTATCTCTGTCTACTATCATTGTACCCTTACCTACTATCTCTACTCTCATTGTACCCTTACCTACTATCTCTGTCTACTATCATTGTACCCTTACCTACTATATCTGTCTACTATCACTGTCCCCTTACCTACTATCTCTGTCTACTATCATTGTACCTTTACCTACTATCTCTACTCTCATTGTACCCTTACCTACTATCTCTGTCTCCTATCATTGTACCCTTACCTTCTATCGCTGTCTCCTATCAATGTACCCTTACCTACTATCCCTGTCTACTATCATTGTACCCTTACCTTCTATCTCTGTCTCCTATCAATGTACCCTTACCTACTGTCACTGTCTACTATCATTGTACCCTTACCTACTATCTCTGTCTACTATCATTGGACCCTTACCTTCTATCTCTGTCTCCTATCAATGTACCCTTACCTTCTATCTCTGTCCACTATCATTGTACCTTACCTTCTATCTCTGTCTCCTATCAATGTACCCTTACCTACTGTCACTGTCTACTATCATTGTACCCTTACCTACTATCTCTGTCTACTATCATTGGACCCTTACCTTCTATCTCTGTCTCCTATCAATGTACCCTTACCTACTGTCACTGTCTACTATCATTGTACCCTTACCTTCTATTTCTGTCTACTATCATTGTACCCTTACCTACTATCTCTACTATCATTGTACCCTTACCTTCTATCTCTGTCTCCTATCAATGTACCCTTACCTACTATCTCTGTCTCCTATCATTGTACCCTTACCTACTATCCCTGTCTACTATCATTGTACCCTTACCTTCTATCTCTGTCTCCTATCAATGTACCCTTACCTACTGTCACTGTCTACTATCATTGTACCCTTACCTTCTATTTCTGTCTACTATCATTGTACCCTTACCTACTATCTCTACTATCATTGTACCCTTACCTTCTATCTCTGTCTACTATCATTGTACCCTTACCTTCTATCTCTGTCTCCTATCAATGTACCCTTACCTTCTATCTCTGTCTACTATCATTGTACTCTTACCTTCTATCTCTGTCTACTATCATTGTACCCTTACCTACTATCTCTGTCTACTATCATTGTACCCTTATCTACTATCTCTGTCTACTATCATTGTACTCTTACCTTCTATCTCTGTCTCCTATCAATGTACCCTTACCTACTATCTCTGTCTACTATCATTGTACCCTTACCTTCTATCTCTGTCTCCTATCAATGTACCCTTACCTTCTATCTCTGTCTACTATCATTGTACTCTTACCTTCTATCTCTGTCTCCTATCAATGTACCCTTACCTACTATCTCTGTCTCCTATCATTGTACCCTTACCTTCTATCGCTGTCTCCTATCAATGTACCCTTACCTACTATCCCTGTCTACTATCATTGTACCCTTACCTTCTATCTCTGTCTCCTATCAATGTACCCTTACCTACTGTCACTGTCTACTATCATTGTACCCTTACCTACTATCTCTGTCTACTATCATTGGACCCTTACCTTCTATCTCTGTCTCCTATCAATGTACCCTTACCTACTGTCACTGTCTACTATCATTGTACCCTTACCTTCTATTTCTGTCTACTATCATTGTACCCTTACCTACTATCTCTACTCTCATTGTACCCTTACCTACTATCTCTGTCTCCTATCATTGTACCCTTACCTTCTATCGCTGTCTCCTATCAATGTACCCTTACCTACTATCCCTGTCTACTATCATTGTACCCTTACCTTCTATCTCTGTCTCCTATCAATGTACCCTTACCTACTGTCACTGTCTACTATCATTGTACCCTTACCTACTATCTCTGTCTACTATCATTGGACCCTTACCTTCTATCTCTGTCTCCTATCAATGTACCCTTACCTACTGTCACTGTCTACTATCATTGTACCCTTACCTTCTATTTCTGTCTACTATCATTGTACCCTTACCTACTATCTCTACTATCATTGTACCCTTACCTTCTATCTCTGTCTACTATCATTGTACCCTTACCTTCTATCTCTGTCTCCTATCAATGTACCCTTACCTTCTATCTCTGTCTACTATCATTGTACTCTTACCTTCTATCTCTGTCTACTATCATTGTACCCTTACCTACTATCTCTGTCTACTATCATTGTACCCTTATCTACTATCTCTGTCTACTATCATTGTACTCTTACCTTCTATCTCTGTCTCCTATCAATGTACCCTTACCTACTATCTCTGTCTACTATCATTGTACCCTTACCTTCTATCTCTGTCTCCTATCAATGTACCCTTACCTTCTATCTCTGTCTACTATCATTGTACTCTTACCTTCTATCTCTGTCTACTATCATTGTACCCTTACCTACTATCTCTGTCTACTATCATTGTACCCTTATCTACTATCTCTGTCTACTATCATTGTACTCTTACCTTCTATCTCTGTCTACTATCATTGTACCCTTACCTACTATCCCTGTCTACTATCATTGTACCCTTACCTACTATCTCTGTCTACTATCATTGTACTCTTACCTTCTATCTCTGTCTCCTATCAATGTACCCTTACCTTCTATCTCTGTCTACTATCATTGCACTCTTACCTTCTATCTCTGTCTCCTATCAATGTACCCTTACCTTCTATCTCTGTCTACTATCATTGCACTCTTACCTTCTATCTCTGTCTCCTATCAATGTACCCTTACCTTCTATCTCTGTCCACTATCATTGTACCCTTACCTACTATCTCTGTCTCCTATCAATGTACTCTTACCTACTATCTCTGTCTACTATCATTGTACCGTTATTTACTATCTCTGTCTACTATCATTGTACCCTTATCTACTATCCCTGTCTACTATCATTGTACCCTTACCTTCTATCTCTGTCTCCTATCAATGTACCCTTATCTACTATCTCTGTCTACTATCATTGTACCCTTACCTACTATCTCTGTCTACTATCATTGTACTCTTACCTACTATCTCTGTCTACTATCATTGTACCGTTATTTACTATCTCTGTCTACTATCATTGTACCCTTACCTACTATCCCTGTCTACTATCATTGCCATTATCATTGTGGGGTTGTTTTTCAGGGGTTGGGTTTGGCCCCTTAGTTCCAGTGAAGGGAACTCTTAAGGCGTCAGCATAACAAGACATTTTGGACAATTTCATGCCCCCAACTTTGTGGGAGGAGTTTGGGGGCGGCCCCTTCCTGTTCCAACATGACTGCCCACCAGTGCACAAAGCAAGGTCCATAAAGACATGGATGAGCGAGTTTGGGGTGGAGGAACTTGACTGGCCTGTACAGAGTCCTGACCTCAACCTGATGGAACACCTTTGGGATGAATTAGAGCAGAGACTGCGAGCCAGGCCTTCTCATCCAACATCAGTGTCTGACCTCACAAATGCTCTTCTGGAAGAATGGTCAAACATTCCCATAGACACCCTCCTAAACCTTGTGGACGGCCTTCCCAGAAGAGTTGAAGCTGTTATAGCTGCAAAGGGCGGGGCCAACTCAATATTGAACCCTACGGACTAAGACCGTAGTCACCACATGTAGGGATTGGTGAGGTGTAATACACTATATTACCAAAAGTATTGGGACGCCTGCCTTTACACGCAAGTTCATGTGCCCGTAAAGGCAGGTGTTCCAATACTTTTGGTAATATTGTGTATTACACCTCACCAATCCCTACATGTGGTGACTACATTATTTTTTTTTTTGCCTTTTTGCAGGTACAGAACTATACCCGTTGATTCTGCCAGAAATCCAGTGTCCTTGAAACCTCCCTTTGACTGAACTGGGATCTCTTATCAGCTTTCTCAGATGTCTTCCATAAACTACACAACACCCCCCGTGTAACGGAGATGAATAGTGTGGTCTAAAACAAGAGAGCAGCCCTGGTTCAAGCCAAACCCGAGCACTTTAGTGGCCCGAGACACCTTTGGGTGCCCCAACGAGAGTAGTAATGCGGTGTGCACAGCCTGCTGCAGCAAACAGTAGGTGTGGCCAAATAGCTCTTGCTGACTTAATCACCCTGCCCCCCCCCCCAGTGATGCCAAACCTGCCCACAGACAGCCGCCTGCTGCTCCCAGACAGCAACAGATTTGTGTGTGACTATCTTGGTTACATTGGGGAGCCACAGCCCGGTCTGAATAACGTGTCCGGGTTTCAGTCTGCCTGAAACCCGGACACATGATTCAAAACTCCGAATTGTCCGGGTGAATCAGGTTGGCAACCCTAAGACCTGGGTAGCAACGCTACTCCTCCATATATATGATACAGCGATTGAGTGTTGTCATTCTAAAATAGGAAGTGTGCTTCTGGCAGGATCGTCGGGTGAAAATGAAAGGGGAGAAAAGCCTAAAAAAAAAAGAAAACGAATGCAGCCACTAGGGGTGCAACGGATCCTCATTGATCCGTGATCCATACGAATCAACACCCTTGGGTCGGCACACCCGTGATCCGCGGGCCTTCCGGTCCTGCATGGGCCATAGGAAAGGCCGCGGCTTCGGCCTAGCTCCCGGAGCGGCGGCCATCTTGGTCCGCCCGGCGGCTCCCGCTGTCTCGTCACATTCGGCTCCCCATCACAGATTGGTCCGGAAGTGACGTTCCGTCGCCGCCATCTTGCTACACCCCACACTCCTGCACAGTAATGATAGAGTGAGAAGGGGGCAAGCGGACATCTTGGTACACCCACCGGAGATTTACATTTCACAGTTACAAAACTGAGCTTATTTGCTTAAATACAGTATTTGGAAATCTGACGGACTGTTTACATGTTAAATGTGAAAATCAGAGGTGTTCTGTTACATTAGCAACCATGTGAGGTCAGCAGGTTTGCTGCTGCTTTTAAAATTTAACATCTAAACAGTCGGATTTCCAAATACTGTATTTAAGCATATAAGCTCCGTTTTGTGTTGAAAATAACTGTGAAATCTAAAACTCCGGTGGGTGTAACAAGATGTCCGCTTGCCCCCTTCTCACATTACTGTGCAGGAGTGTGGGGTGTAGCAAGATGGCGGCGACGGAACATCACTTCCGGACCAATCTGTGATGGGGAGCCGAATGTGACGAGACACCACAACAAGCTTTCCTGGCCTGATTTGCCTGGAGTTCGCTCCCCTCCTGGTCCTGGATCAGCCTCCGGAGTGCCTGAGAGCACTACCGCAGCACATCCGCAGCCTACACCTGCCTTGGGACAGGCCGCGGTGTCGGCCTTCCTCCCGGAGCGGCGGCCATCTTGCTCCACCCAGCGGCGGCCTAGGTGAGCTCCCCTGCCTTCCCTGACTGCCTTGTGCACTTTAAGTTGACTTTATATATTTTAAAATAATATAAAAGTGTTAATAAACAAAAAGACAAATTTTATGTTTATTTGTCTTGTCTTTTTTTTTTTTTTGCTGATCCGAAAAATGATCCGATCCGTGACTCTGATCCGAGGAACGATCCGAACCGTGAGTTTTTTGATCCGTTGCACCCCTAGCAGCCACCACATCTAAGGACTGCTAAGCTGCAATATATTACATTTTTATTCTTGTTAGGTACTCCATATGAAATATAATTGTGTAAATATGAAACATCAAGTAAAAGAAAAAAAAAAAACACAAAAAAGTTACTTCACAAAATACTTTCAACTATTTCAAAATAAAAATAATAATAATAATAATGATAACAGAAATACATTTACATAATGTTCGCAAATAAGGTGTCCTTGGGGAGTTTCCAAGGTCGTGTCCTCGTGTATTTATTTTATTTATAAATTATTATTATTATCACAGAAGAACGAGAAGCTCCTTCACTCATACTTGTCTGCGGTGTAATTACGGCGTATTAGTCATTGATCCCCTGGAGAAAAGCCATCATCAGGTAGCAAGTCAGCCAAGTTTCCATAGAAATTCAATTCAACAGTCTATGACTCTTCTATATTTTGCAGAACAAAGCAATAGCGTAATTGTAGTCTACGTGAAGAACTGGTGGTAAAATTTTGGGTGATGGACAATGACTGAGGTTGGGGGGGGGAAGTTTTTGAGACTCTGAACTGGCCCTTCTCAGGTGGCGAGGAGCTTCCAGATGAGGCTTGTGTATGGTGGTCAGTAGAGGGGAGCAGGTGGTTCCACCATCATGGTGAAGATTTGATCCAGATTTTCAGTAGACCATGTGGATTGTGTAATACTGTGATGGATTTTATAAAATGACTATATTGTATGTATGTTATCTCTATAGTATCTACTTAAATATGGTTTGAGAAGCTTAGTGAGGGTTAAATGACTTTTGTGTTCAGCTGCTCACGTGTTTCACTGCTCCCCACCTCAGGAATTTAGGATAATTAGCATCTTTTTGAGAATGTGTCTGCAAGGGACACACACACACACACCAAGATATATTTGTACAATAAGAAGCTTGTTGGTGTTCATATTAGAAATTTAGTATAGGTTAAATTTATGCTAGCTAAGAGTATTATCAAGAGTATATTGTGTGTGTTTTGGTAAATCTTATTACGACAGTAGTATTTTCCTTGGTTGAGAGTTGAGACAGAGAAATCCCAGAGTGGAGACAAGGAACAGATGTTTTTCCCATTCCCTCCACTGCTGGATTCACTGCTCTAAGTCCCTCCATCCGGCCCAACCCACCGAATAAAACTAAAATGGAGCTGATCTAAAGAATGCAGACACGAGGAAGAAATTGACGTCACAAGAGAAGCACCATATATGGACTCAGCCAATCATATGTACATGTTCGTTGTTACGATTGCCACGTCATATTGTCTACATAAGCCGAGTTTGAATAAAGAGCCTTCTCATGAGCCACACACTTGAGAAGGAAGATATACTGATGAGTTTAATTTCAGTGTCCAATTCTTCAAGCAGGCCTGCATGTGTATTTTAACATAAATTCGGATCAGCAGCAGAATAAGGAACGCTTCTGGTATTGGGCCAGAACCATTCTATTACAATACCTGGTTGATCCTTCATAGTGCCTTGCAGCAATCCCAACCTTTACCTACTATCTTTCTCTACTATCATTGTATCCTTTCCTCAAAAAAATAGTGCTCTGTTCCCTTTTTTTCCCTCTCTTTCTTTTTGGCTTTGTTTTGGTTTTGTTATGTTTTGCTAGGTTGAGGATGCAATGGGGTTGTTCCTGATATTGGTTTGGGGAAGGGGATGTTATGTAAAATATATGTAGTTCCCTGCTCCCAATGAGTGGGCGCTATGTGTTTAAATTTATAGTTGTCTGAGCAATAGTTTGGTTTAGAAGGATTGTGTTACAAATTATACTCTGTTTCAGTTCAGCTGGCTGCAGGATTTTCCTCCTGACAGTGGGTGTCGCTGTCACCACTGGTCAGGATAGGTAAGGCAACAGGCCGAATATATTGAGTATCTCTTTCCCAGCAGCAACCCAGGGGGCGTGGTGAGCCCGCTGTGCATGCTGGGAGGGGGTACTTAAGTGACATGTATCTCCCCATGATTAGGGGAGAATTGGGGGTCGTCTTCTTTGATCCTCACCTGAGGGCCCTTCTGGCCTCAGATATGTGTTGGCAGTTCCTGCCTCGGGGCCACGTAACTGAGATGTAGGCCCAGGAGTTACTGGGGCCTACTGATCCGGGGATGATCCCGTGTCACCTTACCTGCTGGAAGGGACCAAGCAATTGAGGACTCAATTGGGGGATGCATCATAATCCACCTCACAGTGCTGCCGGAACGGCTGGAAGATCCTGGCACTGAGAGCTGTGTTCTTTATTCAGAAGGTAACCGAGGTAAGGGTTACACCAAGTCTGTGGAAGAGACTGTTCTATTTGCACCAAGTCTGTGGCAGAGACTGTTCTATTTGCACCAAGTCTGTGGCAGAGAATATATGTGATCGAGCTGTACATCAGTTGCTAGGCCGGTGAGATTGGGCCTATCCAGTGTTTGCTGAGTCCAGCGTGGAGACAGTTGTTCCTCTGGACCTAGGAAAGTTCCTGTGATCCGCAACCAAGGTACCTGAGTCCTCCCCATCCCTTCAACCCCTCTCTGTTGAAACTTTATTCAATAAAACCCTTGAAAGAGACTTTGTGTTGGTGTGAACTTCTTCTGGACAACTCTTCGAGGAGAACCCCTGAGACGAGCATATGGAACAGAAAGGTAACGGCAGGCCCAATTTAAAACCAGCAGCTCCTACGGGGGTAGTGCTACATATAAAATAAAAGGGATGAGTGGATAGCACATTGATATTTAAAGAAATACGATTAACGAGACTTAGAGGGATAATTGAAGTAAATATAAGGATGTCCTGTTATATTGACTGACTATCCTCTTCCTCCTCAATGATCCTGCTGATAGTTTGGAAGAACATTTTTGGTTCTGGGTGCCGCCACCAGTGGCTAAGGTCCAATTTTTCAGCCCCTGTTTAACGGGGGGCATGTAATTACAATATTTGATGCAATGCTTTGCAGCAGGGCTCATTCCTGCACTCCAACTAGAGTTTCTGGGAGAGGTTGCAGTGTCGTGGCACCAGCACCAGTGCCTAAGGCCCAATTTTTCAACCCCTGTTTAACAGGGGTGTGTATTTACAATTTTTTATGCAATGCTTTGCAGCAGGGCTCATTGCTGCGCTCCAAGTACAGTATCTGTGAGGGGTTGCAGTATTTTGGCACCAGTGCCTAAGGCCCAATTTTTCTGCCCCTGTATAACAGGGGCATGTAATTACAATTATTGGTCTAATACTTTGCAACAGGGCTCATTGCTGCGCTCTAAGTACAGTATCTGTGAGGGGTTGCCGTGTTGTGGCACCAGCACCAGTGCCTAATGCCCAATTTTTCTGCCCCTGTTCAACAGGGGCATGTAATAACAATTCTTCATCTAATATTTCACAGCTGGGCCCATTCCTGAGCCCATCAAGAGTAACTGTGAGGACTTACAGTCTTGTGGCACCAGCTACACCGCCACCACCAAAGGCCCAATTTTTCTGCCCCTCTTCAACAGGGGCATGCAATTATAATTCTTGATCTAATAATTCACAGCAGGGCCCATTCATGCACCCACCAAGAGTAACTGTGAGGGCTTACAGTGTTGTGGCACCAGAACCACCACCAAAGGCCCAATTTTTCCTACCACTGTTCAACAATGGCATGCAATTACAATTCCTGATATAATAGTTCACAGCAGGGCATTCCAGCGACCACCAAGAGTAACTGTGAGGGCTCACAGTGTTGTGGCAAAACCAACACCTAAGGGGCAAATTTGAGCAGAGTATATACGGCAGGCCCCTACTTTCAAACATCCAACTTACAAACGACTCCTACTTGCAAGCGGAAGGAGACAACAGGAAGTGAGAGGAAATCTACCCCTAGGAAGGGAAATTCTCTCCTGTAAGAGTTAATATGGGAAAAAGGTGTCTCCTCTCTACTGATGCTTTATCACCAATCCTTGTTTCAATAAAAAAAAACAAATTTTCCAAAAACTTTTGTCATTGGGACGGAAAGTGACGTGAAATGTTCTGAACAGGGGCACAAACAGCAAAACAAATGTTACAGGGGTGATAACCCTTCCCTATGTTTTCCAAAAAGCTTAAAAATTTATTTTTTGGCTGGAGCTACACTTAAACAATGTACCTGTTCTAAATTACAAACAGATTTTACTTAAGAACAAACCTACAGTCCCTGTCTTGTTTGCACCGCCTGTATACTGCTGTTCAGAGTATATAGGACCTTTTTTTATTTTGGGTGCGGGGTTCCCCTTAATATCCATACAAGACCCAAAGGGGCATATTGCCGGGACCAGACATTACATTAAAGCCGCAAGCAGTTTTAAATGGCTTTTTTTCCTTTAGAAATGTCATTTTGTGCAGGGACAGTTCTAAACACGGGAAACACGTGGCACTTCACAGGCATACTTTAGACACCCCCCAGGTACGATATTTAAATGAATATTTCACTTTTTTTTTCACTTTATGCATCATTAAAATCACTGCTCCCGAAAAAACGGCCGTTTTTAAAACTTCTTTTTGCATTGATACGTGTCCCCTGGGGCAGGACCCGGGTCCCCAAACCCTTTTTAGGACAATAACATGCATATTAGCCGTTATAATTAGCACTTTACATTTCGAACGTTCGCGTCCATTGTATTTAATAGGGTTCTAACGTTCGTGCGAACTTTCGGTTCGTTCGCGGGTTCTGGTGCGAACCGAACCCGGGGGTGTTCGGCTCATCCCTACTCCTCAGGAGGACATGGTGGGGCTAGGGAAGGAGTGACTGATGCCATTGAGCTGAGGGAAGAGGCCGCTTTGGCAGCTGTTTTGAGCCTGGGTGAGAGAGGATGAGGAGGATGAGGACGGCTTGGTCATCCACTCTACCAAGTCTTCGGCATGTTGCGGCTCAAAACGGCCAGCTGCGGAAAAAAAGGACAAGCATGTCCCACGGCCACGTGCTGATGAGGATGCACCGTGTCAACGACCAGCACGGTTGCCTCTAGACACAGAGCCTGCTTGCCCTCTTTTATTGGCTTGTGACTGTCTGCCTCTCCTTGTTGTCCTTCCAGACATACTAATGGCCTGCAGGGAGATGTAGCTTCACAAAGCTGGGATGTATATATATACTGATTATACTGCAGCTAGCAGAATCAACTGCGTGCCTGTAGTATTATTAGTATGAGAACACCAGCAATTGTCTTTGGTTAGCTTTAGTTGCACACTGTGCAGAGGACACAGTACACTAACTGAAAATACTGCAGCTCCCTGCCTGTGGTATTTGTATGAGAACATCAGCAATTGTATTGAGGTAAGCTTTAGGTACACACTGTGCAAAGGACACTAAAACAAAATACTGCAGCTCCCTGCCTGTATTTGTATGAGAACACCAGCAATTGTATTCAGGTAAGCTTTAGGTGCACACTGTGCAAAGGACACAGTACACTAAGTGAAAATACTGCAGCTAGCACAATCACCTGCCTGCCTGTCAGTATAATAGGAAGAGAATAACAGGAATGGATCCAGCTAAACTGAATACAGTGTATAAATATATATACAACACCTAGGATGCATATATATCCTCTACACACTGTAACTGAAGCTAACTGTTTCGCCTGCCTGCTCTATCTAACTCAAATTACACTCTCTCTCTCTCTCTCTCTCTCTCTGTGTCTTTAACCATCGCCCCGAAACACACTACACAAGGTCGCCACGCAGGCGGCCTTATATAGTGTGGGGTGTGTACTAAACTCCCTGAGACATAATTGGCCAAAGCTATCCTGGCTTTGGCCAATTATGGCTCTCCGTTTTTTCCGCGCTGTGATTGGCCAAAGCATGCGGGTCATAGTGCATGCTTGGCCAATCATCAGCCAGCAATGCACTGCGATGCCACAGTGAATTATGGGCCATGACGCGCCACTCTAATTTGGCACGAAAGGCCCATAATGTTCCAAATTCAGCGAACGGCCGAACAGATGATGTTCGAGTCGAACGTGGGTTCGACTCGAACTCGAAGCTCATCCCTAATTGCCACACGTCTGGCTATTGCTAGAAACTGGAAATCCCTAAAACCTCCATCTATCACGGAAGTAATACTATCACTAAACAACCAGTGGCGTTGCTAGGTGGGGGCCGGGGGGTGCGGTCCGCAGCCAGGTGGAGAAAGAGAAGGAGAAAGAGGGACAGCGCGCTACAGCACCTGCCCTGGGCCGAGGTATTGAAAAGGAGTGGGACATCTATGTACTACCAGGAGAATCATTTTACGGAGGGGGGGGTTGAGTATATGTGCTGGGGTGTGCATTGTTTTGGGTGCTCCATCCACCCCCCCATCCCATCCCTGCTCCATCCACCCCCCCACCCCATCCCTGCTCAATCCACCCCCCATGCCATCCCATCCCTGCTTCATCCACCTCCCCATCCCGTCCCTGCTCCACCCATCCCCTCCCCAATCCCATCCCAGCTCCATCCATCCCCCAATCCCATCCCAGCTCTATCCACCACCCCCATTTAGGGTTGGCACCTTTTCTTCAAGCCAAACCAGAAGACTTTAGCGGCCTGGGACACCTTTGGGTGCCCCAAAGAGAGTAGTAATGCGGTGCGCATAGCGTACCGCAGCGAATGGTGGGTGTGGCCAGATTACTCTTCCTGACATCATCACCCTGCCCTCCAGTGATGCCAAACCTGCCACCAGATGGCCGCTGCAGCACGGCAACAGATTTGTGTGTGACTATCTTAGTTACTTGGGGAGCCACAGCCTGGTCTGAATTCAATACTGTGTCTGAGTTTCAGTCCGCCTGAAACCTGGACACATGATTCAAATCCCGAACTGTCCGGGTGAATCCCGAACAGGTGGCAACCCTAACCCCATTCCATCCCTGCTCCATCACAACCCAATCCCATCCTGGTTCTATCCATTCCCCTGATCCCATCCTGGCTCCGTCCATCCCCCCGATCCTATTCCAGCTCCATCCATCCCCCAATCACATCCCAGCTCCATCCACCACCCCATCCCAGCTCCATCCATCCCCGTGATTCCATCCTGGCTCCATCTATTCCCCAGATTTCATCCCGACTCCATCCATTTCCCTAATTCCATCCTAGCTCCATCCATTTCCCTAATTCTATCCTGGCTTCATCCACTCCCCTGATCCTATCCTGGCTCCATCCACCCCCCCAATCCTATTCCAGCTCCATCCACCCCTCTGATCTCATCCCAGCTCCATCCATTCCCCTCATTCCATCCCGGCTCTATTCATTCACCTGATTCCATCCTGTCTCCATCCGTTCCCCGGACGGGGGGTGACACCATGTTTTACTGCACCAGGTGACACCAACCCTAGTGACGCCACTGTAAACAACCACTGTTAAATGGAATATAGGTATGCCAGGGCCCACTTGCAAATCCCAGCATTCCTAAAAAAAAAGTGGAACTCCTGTCTTGCCCATCCTAAATGTTCACCCTTGCCTTGATTCATTCTATATTTACTTTAATGCTAAACCTCAAAAACCTAACAGGACCACCTGATCCTCTACCCTCATCGTGTGTACAGTCCTACACCCTGTAGGCCAGGGGTGCCCAACCTTTTGAGGAGCGAGGGCCACTTTATCGACTTGGGACCAGTCGTGGGCCACAATGAGCATCAGTGGTGTAGCGTGGGTTGTCAGTGCCCTGGGCAAGGCAAGTAATTTGCGCCCCCTAACCTGTGGACTTTTAGCACTCCCCGAGTCCCTTCCCTTCCTACGATAGTACTGATCAGCCTGATTCCCACACTGACCACTACACTAACCTACCTGACCACTACACCAACCTACCTACCTGATTCCTACACTGGCCTACCTGACCACTGCACTAACCTACCTGATTTCTACACTGACCTACCTGACCCCTACACTGACCACTACACTAACCTACCTGCTTCCTATACTTGCCACTACACTGACCTACCTGTCCACTATCCTGACCACTACACTACCCGATTCCTACACTGTCCACTACACTACCCACTACACTACACTGACCACTACACTACACTACACTGACCACTACACTGTCACCTACACTGCACTGTCCACTGCACTGTCCACTACACTACACTACACTACACTGACCACTACAGTACACTGTCACCTACACTGCACTGACCACTACACTACACTGACCACTACACTGACCTCTATACTACACAGACCACTACACTGACCACTACACTACACAATCCACTTCACTACACTGACCACTACACTACACTATCCACTTCACTACACCAGTGTTTCTCAACTCCAGTCCTCAAGGCGCCCCAACAGGTCATGTTTTCAGGATTTCCCTCAGATGAAACAGCTGTGGTATTTACAAGGCAGTGAAACTGATCAAATCACCTGTGCAAAATAATGGAAAGCCTGAAAACATGACCTGTTGGTGCGCCTTGAGGACTGGAGTTGAGAAACCCTGCACTACACTACACTATCCACTTCACTACACTGACCACTGCACTGACCACTACACTACCCACTACACTACACTACACTGACCACTACAGTACACTGTCACCTACACTGCACTGACCACTACACTACACTGACCATTGCACTGACCTCTATACTACACAGACCACTACACTGACCACTACACTACACTGTCCACTTCACTACACTGACCACTACACTGACTACTACACTACACTGTCCACCTCACTGCACTGACTACTACACTGACTACTACACTACACTGTCCACCTCACTGCACTGACCACTACACTGACTACTACACTACACTGTCCACCACACTGCACTGACTACTACACTGACCACTACACTACACTTCACTGCACTGACAATTACACTACACTGCCCACTGCACTGTCCACCTCACTGCACTGACAATTACACTGACTACTACACTGACTACTACACTGCACTTATACTGACACCAGACATTTTTATTTATTTATACTGACTCTAACTCTGGCTGGCTGCTCCCTCTCTCCCCAGACCGTATCCACCCCCCTCACCTGCAACTTGTATCTTCCATCAGTCCGGAGGAGAGGGGGAGCCTGGAGGAGGTGAAGGCAGCGGTGTTCACAATGCGGTGGAGGCGGAACTCCAGGAGCAAGCGCGATCACGGATAGGCCAGCCCCGCCGCATGACCCCATTCTTCGCACTAATGCTCGGAGACGGCGGGTCGGGAACCCACGATCTGGGCTTGTCGACTCTGCCATCTCAGAGCAAGACATGGCGGGCCACTTCGGAAGGCGCCACGGGCCACATGTGGCCCGCGGGCCAGCGGTTGGGCACCCCTGCTGTAGGCACTACACATTTCTCCACATGCTTTACAACTTTCTTTGTTGTATTACTTTATTTGTTTAATAGCATAAACTCCCACAACATGCCTTGTATACCTGCTTGTTTCATGTACCTACCTCTTGCCATGATGAGCTTTATTGACTCTGTATCACCAAAATAAACATCAAAGATAAAAAAAAAAAAAAAATAACTCATTGCAATATTTGCTGAAGATATTTCCTCAAAGACTTCCTCATTAAATAAGTGCCTTGTCCTGTGTTTTCTATGTTATCTTCGTTATTATTAGTATTACCGAGAAACACAAATACAAGTAGCTGCCTGCCGTTTTATTAGGACGTGTCCGTCACCCATCTCCTTCACTCATAACTTCTCAGCCGATCTTCCAGAGAAATGTACGGTGACACGTCACCGCTAGTGATGAGCCGAACACCCCCGGGTTCGGTTCGCACCAGAACCCGCGAACGGACCGAAAGTTCGCATGAACTTTAGAACCCTATTAAATACAATGGATGCGAACGTTCGAAATCTAAAGTGCTAATTATAACGACTATTATGCATGTTATTGTCCTAAAAAGGGTTTGGGAACCCGGGTTCTGCACCAGGGGACATGTATCAATGCAAAAAGAAGTTTTAAAAACGGCCGTTTTTCTGGTGCATAAAGTGAAAAAAAAAAAGTCAAATATTCCTTTAAATATCGTACCTGGGGGGTGTCTAAAGTATGCCTGTGAAGTGCCACGTGTTTCCCGTGTTTAGAACTGTCCCTGCACAAAATGACACTTCTAAAGGAAAAAAAAGCCATTTAAAACTGCTTGCGGCTTTAATGTAATGTCTGGTCCCGGTAATATGGATGAAAATCTTTAAGAAAAATGGCATAGCTACCCCATCACACCCCCCCCTACCCCAGCCCGATACCAGCCCCTTTGGGTCTTGTATGGATATTAAGGGGAACCCCGCACATAAAATAAAAAAGGCCCTATATACTCTGAACAGCCGTATACAGGCGGTGCATACAAGACAGGGACTGTAGGTTTGTTCTTATGTAGAATCTGTTTGTAATTTTGAACAGGTACATTGTTTAAGTGTAGCTCCAGCCCAAAAATCTATTTTTAAGCTTTTTGGAAAACATAGGGAAGGGTTATCACCCCTGTAACATTTGTTTTGCTGTCTGTGCAGTGTGCACCTGTTCAGAACAGTTCACCTCACTTTCCGTCCTAATGACAAATGTTTTTTGAAAATTTGGGGTTTTTATTGAAACAAGTATTGGTGATAAAGCATCAGTGGAGAGGAGACACTTTTTTTCCCATATTAACTCTTACAGGAGAGAATTTGCCTTCCTAGGGGTAGATTTCCTCTCACTTCCTGTTGTATCGTCGTTTGTAAGTCGTTTGTAAGTTGGATGTTTGAAAGTAGGGGCCTGCCGTATATACTCAGCTGAAATTTGCCCCTTACATGTTGGTGTTGCCACAACACTGTGAGCCCTCACAGTTACTCTTGGTGGGCGCATGAATGGGCCCTGCTGTGAATTATTAGATCAAGAATTGTAATTGCATGCCCCTGTTGAACAGGGGCAGAAAAATTGGGCCTTTGGTGGTGGTGGTGTTGACACAACACTGTAAGGCCTCACAGTTAGTCTTGGTGGGCGCAGGAATGGGCCCTGCTGTGAATTATTAGATCAAGAATTGTAATTACATGCCCCTGTTAAACAGGGGCAGAAAAATTGGGCCTTAGGCACTGGTGCCACAACACTGCAACCCCTCACAGATACTGTACTTGGAGCACAGCAATGAGCCCTGTTGCAAAGTATTGCATCAAAAATTGTAATTACAAGCCCCTGTTAAACAGGGGCTGAAAAATTGGGCCTTAGCCACTGGTGCTGGTGCCACGACACTGCAACCTCTCCCAGATACTCTAGTTGGAGTGCAGGAATGAGCCCTGCTGCAAAGCATTGCATAAAAAATTGTAATTACATGCCCCTGTTTAACAGGGGCATAAAAATTGGGCCTTAGGCACTGGTGCCCCAACACTGCAACCCCTCACAGATACTGTACTTGGAGCACAGCAATGAGCCCTGTTGCAAAGTATTGCATCAAAAATTGTAATTACACGCCCCTGTTAAACAGGGGCTGAAAAATTGGGCCTTAGCCACTGGTGCTGGTGCCACAACACTGCAACCACTCCCAGATACTCTAGTTGGAGTGCAGGAATGAGCCCTGCTGCAAAGCATTGCATAAAAAATTGTAATAACACACCCCTGTTAAACAGGGGCTGAAAAATTGGGCCTTAGCCACTGGTGGCGGCACCCAGAAACAAAAATGTTCTTCCAAGCTATCATCGTCAATCGGATCATTGAGGAGGAGGAGGAGGATAGTCAGTCAACATAACAGGACAGTCTCTCAGCATCAGCATCAGTCTTGAAGGGATGTGACATTTGAAAATAAATTAGTCTGTTATATCAGCTTCAGGTGTTTGATAGCTGGTGGTGATCCAAGACTGGTTCATCTTTATGAAGGTCAGTCGATCAACAGAGTCGGTGGATAGGCGCACCCTGTGATCCGTGACAAATCCTCCAGCAGCACTGAATGTGCGTTCTGAAAGAACGCTGGATGCAGGACAGGCCAGTAGCTCAATTGCATACTGTGCAAGCTCTGGTCAGTGATCCATCCTCAAGACCCAGTAAGCCAGAGGATTTTCGGTGGGGAAGGTGTCCAAGTCTGACCTTGCCCCTAGGTATTCCTGCACCATGTATATCAGACGCTGGCGATGGTTGCTGGAACCAAACATACCTTGGGGCTGCGGACTAAAGAATTGTCTGAACGCATCGGTCAGACGGCCACCTTCCCCACCGCTCCTTCTTTGACTGACCGAAGCCTCAGCAACTCGTTGTCCAGGACCAGGAGTTTGTAACCTCCCAGTCTCTGGGAACACGTTGCACAGACCTTTCTGCAAGGCCTCCCGGAGTTGTCTCATCCTCTGCTCCCTCTGCGACGGTAAGATAAGGTCCGCAACCTTACCCTTGTACTGTGGATCAAGGAGAGTGGCCAGCCAGTAATGGTCCCTCTCCTTGATCCGAAGAATATGAGGATCCTTCCGCAGACTTTGCAGGATCAGGGAGGCCATGCAGCGTAGGTTAGCTGAGGCATTCGGTCCGGAGTCCTCTGGGTCACTAAGGATGACATGATCCGCAGCCACCTCCTCCCAGCCACTTACAAGTCCACTGGTTTCTTGGGACTGTAAATAATCCCTAAAAGACTGCTGCTGATGATGCTGAGTGCCAGGCTCCACCTCCATGCTGACACAATCCTCCTCCTCCTCCTCCTCTTCTTCCTGTGCGATGGGTGGGACAGAAGGAACACTGTCTGGGTAAAGGGGGCCTTAAGAGGCAAGGAAGTCCTCCTCTTCCTGCCTCTGTTCTGCCTCAAGTGCCCTGTCCATTATTCCACGCAGCGTATGTTCCAACAGGTGGACAAGAGGTACAGTGTCACTGATGCATGCACTGTCACTGCTCACCATCCTCGTGGCCTCCTCAAATGGTGCCAGGACAGTGCATGCATTCCTGATCATGCCCCACTGGCGTGGTGAAAAAAACCCGAGCTCCCCTGACCCTGTCCTGGTGCCGTAGTCGCACAGGTACTCATTGATGGCCCTCTGCTGCGTGTGCAGCCGCTGCAGCATGGCCAACGTTGAGTTCCACCTGGTGGGCATGTCACATATAAGGCGGTTCTTGGGCAGGTTCAACTCCTTTTGCAGCTCAGCCAGGCGAGCACTGGCATTATAAGATCTGCGGAAATGCACACAGACTTTCCTGGCCTGCCTCAGGACATCCTGTAAGCCCGGGTACCTGCCCAAGAACCGCTGCACCACCAGCTTAAGGACGTGAGCCACACAGGGCACATGGGTCAGTTGTCCCTGTCGGAGAGCGGAGAGGAGGTTGGTGCCATTGTCGCAAACTACCATTCCTGGCTTAAGCTGGCGTGGCGTCAAGCACCTCTCGGCCTGCCCCTGCAGAGCAGACAGAACCTCTGCCCCAGTGTGGCTCCTGTCCCCCAAACACACCAGCGCAAGCACGGCATGGCATCTTTTTGCCTGCGTACTTGCGTAGCCCCTTGAACGCCTACGGAGCACCGCTGGTTCCGAGGACAAAGCACAGGAAGAGGCCACGGAGGAAGAAGAAGAGGAGGGGGTGGAGGACAGAGGTGTGTCACAACCAGTAGTAGCATTTTGGAGGCGTGGCGGTGGAACAACCTCCAACACTACTGCACCTTGTCCTGCATCCTTCCCAGCTGCCAAAAG
The DNA here is from genome assembly GCA_029206835.1 of Rana muscosa. NCBI lineage: Eukaryota > Metazoa > Chordata > Amphibia > Anura > Ranidae > Rana > Rana muscosa. The sequence goes on from CM055118.1 coordinate 395,799,231, forward strand.
AGTGACCCAATGGGTCGTGAAAGAAAGGTAACGTCCCTGTCCATGCCTGCTGGACCATGAGTCAGCGGTAATATGCACCTTACCGCTGACCGCCCTGTCCAGCGAGGCCAAGACATTGCCTTCCACATGCCGGTAGAGAGCCGGAATCGCCTTCCGTGAGAAAAAGTGGCGTTTGGGAACCTGCCACTGAGGAACCGCACATTGCACAAACTCACGGAAGGGGGCCGAGTCTACCAACTGAAAAGGCAGCAGTTGAAGCGCTAGCAATTTAGCCAAGCTAGCATTCAACCGCTGGGCATGTGGATGGCTGGGAGTGAACTTCTTTCGACGGTCCAGCAGCTGGGGCAGGGAAATTTGCCTGCTAGAATCGGACGTCGGTGTACTGCTAGCAGAGTGGCCGCAAGTACTTGGCTGTGACACACCTAATTCTACACCTTCATTCCTCTCAGAGCAGGTTTCAGAGAGGACTGAAGTTATAGTGGGGTTGGAGATCCCAGCTGATGCGGTGCAAGGAGAGGTCCGCTTTGTTCTTTGGTGTGGGTCTTTGAGGTAGGCTTGCCAACGAGCTGCATGGCAGGTCAACATATGTCTGATCAGGCATGTGGTACCCAAGCGGCTGATGTTTTGGCCACGCGATATACGCTTCAGACATATGTTGCAAACAGCAGCTGTGCGATCTGATGCACTAGCCTCAAAAAAGGCCCACACCAAAGAACTTTTTGAATAACGGGCAGAGGCAGCGCCCTGCACAGGCGGAGCTCTGCAGTGTGATTCCGTCGGTGTGCTGCCCTTACGCTGGCCCCCCGAGGGCATCCTGCCTCGTTGGAGATGTGCCTCCTCCTCATCCTCCTCCTCTCTCCTATTAGGCACCCACGTGGAGTCAGTGACCTCATCATCCCCTCCCTCCTCATGACTGGAGCCAATCTGGCAGTATGCTGCAGCTGCTGGAACATGACTGCCAGATTAGTGTCCTTCTTGAGCATCCCCTCTGTCTGCTCTCACGCTACTGCCTTCCTCTAGCTGGGTATCATCATCAGACCCTTCGAAACGCTGGGCATCCTCCTGGAGCATGTACCCAACACTGTGCTCAAACAGTTCGGGGGACTCCTCAGGAGGACATGGTTGGTCTAGGGAAGGAGTGACTGATGATGACATTGATACCAGGGAAGAGGACGCTTTGGCAGCTGCTTTGCCAGTACCCTGAGCCTGGGTGAGAGAGGATGAGGAGGATGAGGAGGGCTTGGTCATCCACTCTACCAAGTCTTCGGCATGATGCGGCTCAACACGTCCAGCTGCCGAAAAGAAGGACAAGCGTGTCCCATGGCCATGTGCTGATGACAATGCACCGCGTCCACGACCAGCAATGTTGTCTCTAGACACAGAGCCTGCTTGCCCTCTTTTATTGGCTCCTGACTGTCTGCCTCTCCTTGTTTGCCTTCCAGACATTCTAATGGCCTGCAGGGAAATGGGAAAAGCAGCAATACAGGCTAAGTTCAGGTGTAATATGATCAGGAGGTACACTCCGCCCGCTGTAAGTGCCGCAAAATCCTGTTGGTGTAACACACCAGGAAAAAGCAGCAATACGGGCTAACTTCAGGTGTATAATGTGCAGGAGGCTTAGCAACAATGACACTGACACTGTCCCCTGCCTATCCTTCTCTCTCCCTGCACACAAGGTTTATCAAAGTATGACACTGACACTGTCCCTGCCTATCCTTCTCTTTCCCTGCTCCGATACACACTACACAAGGCCACCGCGCTGGCGGCCTTTTATAGTGTGGGGCGTGTACTAAACCCCCTCAGCTATAATTGGCCACAGGCATCCTGCCTGTGGCCAATCATTGCACTCCTCGCTGCCGGCGCTGTGATTGGCCAAGCATGCAGGATCACAGTGCATGCTTGGCCAATCACAGCGCCGGGATTACACTGCGATGGCGCAGTGTATTGTGGGCCGTTCGCGTCACTCGAATTTGGCGCGAACGGCCCAAATCGTTCGTTGTTCGCCGAACGCGCGAACAGCCGATGTTCGAGTCAAACCTATGTTCGACTCGAACACCGAGCTCATCTCTAGTCACCGCCACTCTTCTACAGAACATGATTGGGTGATATGGCTTTATTGATCACATTATTGGGTGATACGGCTTCATTGATCACATTATTGGGTGATACGGCTTCATTGATCACAATATTGGGTGATATGGCTTTATTGATCACATTATTGGGTGATATGGCTTCATTGATCACATTATTGAATGATGCGCTTTTTTGATCCCATTATTGGGTAATATGGCTTTATTGATCACATTATTGGGTGATATGGCTTTATTGATCACATTATTGGGTGATATGGCTTTATTGATCACATTATTGAGTGATATGGCTTTATTGATCACATTATTGGGTGATACGGCTTCATTGATCATATTATTGGGTGATACGGCTTCATTGATCACATTATTGGGTGATACGGCTTCACTGATCACATTATTGGGTGATACAGCTTCATTGATCACATTATTGGGTGATATGGCTTTATTGATCACATTATTGGGTGATACGGCTTTATTGATCACATTATTGGGTGATATGGCTTCATTGATCACATTATTGGGTGATACAGCTTCATTGATCACATTATTGGGTGATACGGCTTCATTGATCACAATATTGGGTGATATGGCTTCATTGATCACATTATTGGGTGATATGGCTTCATTGATCACAATATTGGGTGATACGGCTTCACTGATCACATTATTGGGTGATATGGCTTTATTGATCACATTATTGGGTGATATGGCTTTATTGATCACATTATTGGGTGATATGGCTTTATTGATCACATTATTGAGTGATATGGCTTTATTGATCACATTATTGGGTGATACGGCTTCATTGATCATATTATTGGGTGATACGGCTTCATTGATCACATTATTGGGTGATACGGCTTCACTGATCACATTATTGGGTGATATGGCTTTATTGATCACATTATTGGGTGATATGGCTTTATTGATCACATTATTGGGTGATATGGCTTTATTGATCACATTATTGAGTGATATGGCTTTATTGATCACATTATTGGGTGATACGGCTTCATTGATCATATTATTGGGTGATACGGCTTCATTGATCACATTATTGGGTGATACGGCTTCATTGGTTACATTATTGGGTGATACGGCTTCATTGATTACATTATTGAGTGATACGGCTTCATTGATCACATTATTGGGTGATACGGCTTCATTGATCACATTATTGGGTGATACGGCTTCATTGATCATATTATTGGGTGATACGGCTTCATTGATCACATTATTGAGTGATACGGCTTCACTGATGACATTATTGGGTGATACGGCTTCATTGATCACATTATTGGGTGATACGGCTTCATTGATCACATTATTGGGTGATACGGCTTCACTGATCACATTATTGGGTGATACGGCTTCATTGATCACATTATTGGGTGATACGGCTTCATTGATCACATTATTGGGTGATACGGCTTCACTGATCACATTATTGGGTGATACGGCTTCATTGATCACATTATTGGGTGATAAGGCTTCATTGATCACATTATTGGGTGATACGGCTTCATTGATCACATTATTGGGTTATATGGCTTCATTGATCACAATATTGGGTGATACGGCTTCACTGATCACATTATTGGGTGATATGGCTTTATTGATCACATTATTGGGTGATATGGCTTCATTGATCACATTATTGGGTGATATCGCTTCATTGATCACATTATTGGGTGATATGGCTTTATTGATTAATTTATTGGGTGATATGGCTTTATTGATCACATTATTGGGTGATATGGCTTTATTGATCACATTATTGGGTGATATGGTTTCATTGATCACATTATTGAATGATGCGCTTTTTTGATCCCATTATTGGGTAATATGGCTTTATTGATCACATTATTGGGTGATATGGCTTTATTGATCACATTATTGGGTGATATGGCTTTATTGATCACATTATTGAGTGATATGGCTTTATTGATCACATTATTGGGTGATACGGCTTCATTGATCATATTATTGGGTGATACGGCTTCATTGATCACATTATTGGGTGATACGGCTTCACTGATCACATTATTGGGTGATACAGCTTCATTGATCACATTATTGGGTGATACGGCTTCATTGATCACATTATTGGGTGATACGGCTTCATTGATCTCATTTTTGGGTGATACGGCTTCATTGATCACGTTATTGGGTGACACGGCTTCATTGATCACATTATTGGGTGATACGGCTTCATTGATCACATTATTGGGTGATACGGCTTCATTGGTTACATTATTGGGTGATACGGCTTCATTGATCACATTATTGAGTGATACGGCTTCACTGATCACATTATTGGGTGATACGGCTTCATTGATCACATTATTGGGTGATACGGCTTCATTGATCATATTATTGGGTGATACGGCTTCATTGATCACATTATTGAGTGATACGGCTTCACTGATGATATTATTGGGTGATACGGCTTCATTGATCACATTATTGGGTGATACGGCTTCATTGATCACATTATTGGGTGATACGGCTTCACTGATCACATTATTGGGTGATACGGCTTTATTGATCACATTATTGGGTGATATGGCTTCATTGATCACATTATTGGGTGATACGGCTTCATTGATCACATTATTGGGTGATACGGCTTCATTGATCACATTATTGGGTGATACGGCTTCATTGATCACATTATTGGGTGATATGGCTTCATTGATCACAATATTGGGTGATACGGCTTCACTGATCACATTATTGGGTGATATGGCTTTATTGATCACATTATTGGGTGATATGGCTTTATTGATCACATTATTGGGTGATATGGCTTTATTGATCACATTATTGAGTGATATGGCTTTATTGATCACATTATTGGGTGATACGGCTTCATTGATCATATTATTGGGTGATACGGCTTCATTGATCACATTATTGGGTGATACAGCTTCATTGATCACATTATTGGGTGATATGGCTTTATTGATCACATTATTGGGTGATACGGCTTTATTGATCACATTATTGGGTGATATGGCTTCATTGATCACATTATTGGGTGATACAGCTTCATTGATCACATTATTGGGTGATACGGCTTCATTGATCACAATATTTGGTGATATGGCTTTATTGATCACATTATTGGGTGATATGGCTTCATTGATCACATTATTGATGATATCGCTTCATTGATCACATTATTGGGTGATATGGCTTTATTGATTAATTTATTGGGTGATATGGCTTTATTAATCACATTATTGGGTGATATGGCTTTATTGATCACATTATTGGGTGATATGGCTTCATTGATCACATTATTGAATGATGCGCTTTTTTGATCCCATTATTGGGTAATATGGCTTTATTGATCACATTATTGGGTGATATGGCTTTATTGATCACATTATTGGGTGATATGGCTTTATTGATCACATTATTGGGTGATATGGCTTCATTGATCATATTATTGGGTGATACGGCTTCATTGATCACATTATTGGGTGATACGGCTTCACTGATCACATTATTGGGTGATACAGCTTCATTGATCACATTATTGGGTGATACGGCTTCATTGATCACATTATTGGGTGATACGGCTTCATTGATCTCATTATTGGGTGATACGGCTTCATTGATCACGTTATTGGGTGACACGGCTTCATTGATCACATTATTGGGTGATACGGCTTCATTGATCACATTATTGGGTGATACGGCTTCATTGATCACATTATTGGGTGATACGGCTTCATTGATCACATTATTGGGTGATACGGCTTCACTGATCACATTATTGGGTGATACGGCTTCATTGATCACATTATTGGGTGATACGGCTTCATTGATCACATTATTGGGTGATACGGCTTCATTGATCACATTATTGGGTGATACAGCTTCACTGATCACATTATTGGGTGATACGGCTTCATTGATCACATTATTGGGTGATACGGCTTCATTGATCACATTATTGGGTGATATGGCTTCATTGATCACAATATTGGGTGATACGGCTTCACTGATCACATTATTGGGTGATATGGCTTTATTGATCACATTATTGGGTGATATGGCTTCACTGATCACATTATTGGGTGATATCGCTTCATTGATCACATTATTGGGTGATATGGCTTTATTGATTAATTTATTGGGTGATATGGCTTTATTGATCACATTATTGGGTGATATGGCTTTATTGATCACATTATTGGGTGATATGGCTTCATTGACCACATTATTGAATGATGCGCTTTTTTGATCCCATTATTGGGTAATATGGCTTTATTGATCACATTATTGGCTGATATGGCTTTATTGATCACATTATTGGGTGATATGGCTTTATTGATCACATTATTGAGTGATATGGCTTTATTGATCACATTATTGGGTGATACGGCTTCATTGATCATATTATTGGGTGATACGGCTTCATTGATCACATTATTGGGTGATACGGCTTCACTGATCACATTATTGGGTGATACAGCTTCATTGATCACATTATTGGGTGATACGGCTTCATTGATCACATTATTGGGTGATACGGCTTCATTGATCTCATTATTGGGTGATACGGCTTCATTGATCACGTTATTGGGTGACACGGCTTCATTGATCACATTATTGGGTGATACGGCTTCATTGATCACATTATTGGGTGATACGGCTTCATTGGTTACATTATTGGGTGATACGGCTTCATTGATCACATTATTGGGTGATATGGCTTCACTGATCACATTATTGGGTGATATCGCTTCATTGATCACATTATTGGGTGATATGGCTTTATTGATTAATTTATTGGGTGATATGGCTTTATTGATCACATTATTGGGTGATATGGCTTTATTGATCACATTATTGGGTGATATGGCTTCATTGACCACATTATTGAATGATGCGCTTTTTTGATCCCATTATTGGGTAATATGGCTTTATTGATCACATTATTGGCTGATATGGCTTTATTGATCACATTATTGGGTGATATGGCTTTATTGATCACATTATTGGGTGATACGGCTTCATTAATCACATTATTGGGTGATACGGCTTCATTGATCACATTATTGGGTGATACGGCTTCACTGATCACATTATTGGGTGATACGGCTTCATTGATCACATTATTGGGTGATACGGCTTCATTGATCACATTATTGGGTGATACGGCTTCATTGATCACATTATTGGGTGATACAGCTTCGTTGATCACATTATTGGGTGATACGGCTTCATTGATCACAATATTTGGTGATATGGCTTTATTGATCACATTATTGGGTGATATGGCTTCATTGATCACATTATTGATGATATCGCTTCATTGATCACATTATTGGGTGATATGGCTTTATTGATTAATTTATTGGGTGATATGGCTTTATTAATCACATTATTGGGTGATATGGCTTTATTGATCACATTATTGGGTGATATGGCTTCATTGATCACATTATTGAATGATGCGCTTTTTTGATCCCATTATTGGGTAATATGGCTTTATTGATCACATTATTGGGTGATATGGCTTTATTGATCACATTATTGGGTGATATGGCTTTATTGATCACATTATTGAGTGATATGGCTTTATTGATCACATTATTGGGTGATACGGCTTCATTGATCATATTATTGGGTGATACAGCTTCATTGATCACATTATTGGGTGATACGGCTTCACTGATCACATTATTGGGTGATACAGCTTCATTGATCACATTATTGGGTGATACGGCTTCATTGATCACATTATTGGGTGATACGGCTTCATTGATCTCATTATTGGGTGATACGGCTTCATTGATCACGTTATTGGGTGACACGGCTTCATTGATCACATTATTGGGTGATACGGCTTCATTGATCACATTATTGGGTGATACGGCTTCATTGGTTACATTATTGGGTGATACGGCTTCATTGATCACATTATTGAGTGATACGGCTTCACTGATCACATTATTGGGTGATACGGCTTCATTGATCACATTATTGGGTGATACGGCTTCATTGATCATATTATTGGGTGATACAGCTTCATTGATCACATTATTGAGTGATACGGCTTCACTGATGATATTATTGGGTGATACGGCTTCATTGATCACATTATTGGGTGATACGGCTTCACTGATCACATTATTGGGTGATACGGCTTCACTGATCACATTATTGGGTGATACGGCTTCATTGATCACATTATTGGGTGATACGGCTTCATTGATCACATTATTGGGTGATACGGCTTCATTGATCACATTATTGGGTGATATGGCTTCATTGATCACAATATTGGGTGATACGGCTTCACTGATCACATTATTGGGTGATATGGCTTTATTGATCACATTATTGGGTGATATGGCTTTATTGATCACATTATTGGGTGATATGGCTTTATTGATCACATTATTGAGTGATATGGCTTTATTGATCACATTATTGGGTGATACGGCTTCATTGATCATATTATTGGGTGATACGGCTTCATTGATCACATTATTGGGTGATACAGCTTCATTGATCACATTATTGGGTGATATGGCTTTATTGATCACATTATTGGGTGATACGGCTTTATTGATCACATTATTGGGTGATATGGCTTCATTGATCACATTATTGGGTGATACAGCTTCATTGATCACATTATTGGGTGATACGGCTTCATTGATCACAATATTTGGTGATATGGCTTTATTGATCACATTATTGGGTGATATGGCTTCATTGATCACATTATTGATGATATCGCTTCATTGATCACATTATTGGGTGATATGGCTTTATTGATTAATTTATTGGGTGATATGGCTTTATTAATCACATTATTGGGTGATATGGCTTTATTGATCACATTATTGGGTGATATGGCTTCATTGATCACATTATTGAATGATGCGCTTTTTTGATCCCATTATTGGGTAATATGGCTTTATTGATCACATTATTGGGTGATATGGCTTTATTGATCACATTATTGGGTGATATGGCTTTATTGATCACATTATTGGGTGATATGGCTTTATTGATCACATTATTGGGTGATACGGCTTCATTGATCATATTATTGGGTGATACGGCTTCATTGATCACATTATTGGGTGATACGGCTTCACTGATCACATTATTGGGTGATACAGCTTCATTGATCACATTATTGGGTGATACGGCTTCATTGATCACATTATTGGGTGATACGGCTTCATTGATCTCATTATTGGGTGATACGGCTTCATTGATCACGTTATTGGGTGACACGGCTTCATTGATCACATTATTGGGTGATACAGCTTCACTGATCACATTATTGGGTGATACGGCTTCATTGATCACATTATTGGGTGATACGGCTTCATTGATCACATTATTGGGTGATACGGCTTCATTGATCACATTATTGGGTGATATGGCTTCATTGATCACAATATTGGGTGATACGGCTTCACTGATCACATTATTGGGTGATATGGCTTTATTGATCACATTATTGGGTGATATGGCTTCACTGATCACATTATTGGGTGATATCGCTTCATTGATCACATTATTGGGTGATATGGCTTTATTGATTAATTTATTGGGTGATATGGCTTTATTGATCACATTATTGGGTGATATGGCTTTATTGATCACATTATTGGGTGATATGGCTTCATTGACCACATTATTGAATGATGCGCTTTTTTGATCCCATTATTGGGTAATATGGCTTTATTGATCACATTATTGGCTGATATGGCTTTATTGATCACATTATTGGGTGATATGGCTTTATTGATCACATTATTGAGTGATATGGCTTTATTGATCACATTATTGGGTGATACGGCTTCATTGATCATATTATTGGGTGATACGGCTTCATTGATCACATTATTGGGTGATACGGCTTCACTGATCACATTATTGGGTGATACAGCTTCATTGATCACATTATTGGGTGATACGGCTTCATTGATCACATTATTGGGTGATACGGCTTCATTGATCTCATTATTGGGTGATACGGCTTCATTGATCACGTTATTGGGTGACACGGCTTCATTGATCACATTATTGGGTGATACGGCTTCATTGATCACATTATTGGGTGATACGGCTTCATTGGTTACATTATTGGGTGATGCGGCTTCATTGATCACATTATTGAGTGATACGGCTTCACTGATCACATTATTGGGTGATACGGCTTCATTGATCACATTATTGGGTGATACGGCTTCATTGATCATATTATTGGGTGATACGGCTTCATTGATCACATTATTGAGTGATACGGCTTCACTGATGACATTATTGGGTGATACGGCTTCATTGATCACATTATTGGGTGATACGGCTTCATTGATCACATTATTGGGTGATACGGCTTCACTGATCACATTATTGGGTGATACGGCTTCATTGATCACATTATTGGGTGATACGGCTTCATTGATCACATTATTGGGTGATACGGCTTCATTGATCACATTATTGGGTGATATGGCTTCATTGATCACATTATTGGGTGATACGGCTTTATTGATCACATTATTGGGTGATACGGCTTCATTGATCACATTATTGGGTGATACGGCTTCACTGATCACATTATTGGGTGATACGGCTTCACTGATCACATTATTGGGTGATACGACTTCATTGATCACATTATTGGGTGATACGGCTTCATTGATGACATTATTGGGTGATACAGCTTCACTGATCACATTAATGGGTGATACGGCTTCATTGATCACATTATTGGGTGATACGGCTTCATTGATCACATTATTTGGTGATACGGCTTCACTGATCATATTATTGGGTGATATGGCTTTATTGATCGCATTATTGGGTGATATGGCATCATTGATCATATTATTGAATGATGCGCTTTTTTGATCCCATTATTGGGTAATACAGCTTTATTGATCACATTATTTTGTGATATGGCTTTATTAAACACATTATTGAGTGATATGGCTTCATTGATCATAATTTTGAGTGATATGGCTTCATTGATCACATTATTGGGTGATACGGCTTCATAGATCACATTATTGGGTGATACGGCTTCATTGATCACATTATGGGGTGATACAGCTTCATTGATCACAATATTGGGTGATACGGCTTCATTGATCACATTATTGGGTGACGTGCCTTCACTGATCACATGATGATGCGGCTTTATTAATTACATTATTGGGTAATATGGTTTAATGATCACATTATTAAGTGATACGGCTTCATTGATCACAATATTGGGTGATACCGCTTCATTGATCACATTATTGGGCGATACGATACGGCTTCATTGATTACATTATTGGGTGATATGGCCTCATTGATCACAATATTGGGTGATACAGCCTCACTTCATGATCACCATATATAAATACATAAGGGGGGATATGATCTCCATGTATAAATACATAAGGGGGGATATGATCACCATGTATAAATACATAAGGGGGGATATGATCTCCATGTATAAATACATAAGGGGGGATATGATCTCCATGTATAAATACATAAGGGGGGATATGATCACCATGTATAAATACATAAGGGGGGATATGATCACCATGTAAAAATACATAAGGGGGGATATGATCACCATATATAAATATATAAGGGGGATATTCATATATAAATACATAAGGGGGGATTAGATTCACAATGTATAAATAAATAAGTCCTTATGATGAACTTGGTGTTGAGTTATTCACTTTAAGGTCATCACAGAGGACAAGGGGCCGCTCTTTATGCCTGAAAATGTGGAACAGACTCCCTCCAGATGTGGTTCTTGCTAGATCAGTAGATTGCTTTAAGAAAGGCCTGGATTCTTTCCTTAATGTACAATCTAGCGGGGTGCTAAACTTAGCGGAAGTGTTTGAGTGGTAGTTTGCTCAAACACCCTAATATGTCAGGGTTATTGCAACCGTTTTATCCACAGGAAGAGTATCGGTGTACAGTTCCCTGTGGCCTACAGGTGACACTGCCACAGTAGGCTAGGGTTGAACCGCCGATACAGTGCTGTGCCTTGTGTGTCCCCTCTCGGCAACCGTACAGTATGGCGGGGTTAACCTGGGGCAGACGCTTCTTGTTCCATCCAAACACTTCCCCTAAATTTACCACCCCGCTACATATCTATGACACATGGTGGACTATGTTGAACAGTCACAGTGACTGGAGTAATTTGGGGTATATGGGACTTTATTAATATGACTTTTTGGCAGCCATAATTTACCACCAGCAACGATCATACTGGCCAAGGGCCCCTCCACTCTTCTTCATGAGATAGGAGAGAGGGGTACGCACCTGGATAGTGAGAATTCCTGCCAACTTGTTACTCATATTCTCCTGGCCTGAGCCCCCCCCCCCCATCTCCACAACATCAAGTCCTGCAGTCTAGCACATTACAATGTGATATCTCTTGAAGACAGAATATGCCGCCAACTCTCTAACACTCCACCAAGTAGGTCTTTACGAAGTGAGACTCTGGAGGACACCGGTCCTCCAGAGTCTCCGTGGCCCTGCTCCAAAAGGGCCCTTCTTAGTCTATAGGTCTACATGCTGCTAACCATGGGTAGCCTAATCCCGTCACTCCTCTGACCAAGACTCCTCCCACAACAGATGACATGGAGCAAATGTCTCCAAACTGCGGCCCTTGGAGCGCTATTCTTCCCACTGATTCCAACAATGGGGCACTATTCCTCCCAGTGATACCAACAATGGGGCACTATTCTTCCCACTAACCTGAATGATGGGGCACTATTCCTCCCATTGATACCAATGATGGGACACTATTCCTCCCACTAATACCAATGATGGGACACTATTCCTCCCACTGACACCAATGATGGGGCACTATTGCTCACACTGACACCAATGATGGGGCACTATTCCTCCCACTGACACCAATGATGGGACACTATTCCTCCCACTGATACCAATGATGGGACACTATTCCTCCCACTGATACCAATGATGGGACACTATTCCTCCCACTGACACCAATGATGGGACACTATTCCTCCCACTGACACCAATGATGGGGCACTATTCTTCCCACTGACACCAATGATGGGACACTATTCCTCCCACTGACACCAATGATGGGGCACTATTCCTCCCACTGATACCAATGATGCGACACTATTCCTCCCACTGACACCAATGATGGGGCACTATTCTTCCCACTGACACCAATGATGGGGCACTATTCCTCCCAGTGATACCAACAATGGGGCACTATTCTTCCCACTGATACCAATAATGGGGCACTACTTCTTCCACTGATACCAAATGTGGTGATGATTACTTCCACTGATGCCAGGAAATTTTCCACTCCAGCCTCCCTAAAGTCTGAAGGACAATAAACTGTCCCTTTGTTTAGAAAGTTTGGAGGCCCCTGATATAGGGGTACAGTACTCCACCCATCAACCACACCCAGGGGAGGGGTCTGACTACAATGGGGTATATTAAATTTAATTGGTATTATGTTTATGGTTTTTAAGCTTAATGTTTGAAAGGTGTTTTTAACACAACAGGTCCTGGAGTACTCAGGACCTCTAGATATATTGGTACACACACACACACACGTGGGCGGAGCTTAAATTATATTATTGTGGGTTTTTTTGTTTGTTTTTTTGCAGTAGCTTGTTTGCAGACATCATGTGTGTTATTGTTTATGTGCCATCGGTTACAATAGCAAAATTACTTTGCGGTAATAGATTGTGCCAAGTTTAATTTGATTGCATAATATATTATTATTGTAGGGTTTTAGTATCCTGCATATGCTGGCGGTACAGAGCATCCGGAAAGTATTCACAGCGCTTCACTTTTTGTTATGTTACAGCCTTATTCCTCAAAATTCTACAAACAATCCCCCATAATGACAACGTGAGAGAAGTTTGTTTGAAATCTTTGCAAATGTATTAGAAATAAAAAAGGAAAAAAAATCACAGGCTCCTCCCATGTACATAAGTATCACAGACTCCTCCCATGTACATAAGTATCACAGCCTCCTCCCGTGTACATAAGTATCACAGCCTCCTCCCGTGTACATAAGTATCACAGACTCCTCCCATGTACATAAGTATCACAGCCTCCTCCCGTGTACATAAGTATCACAGACTCCTCCCGTGTACATAAGTATCACAGACTCCTCCCATGTACATAAGTATCACAGCCTCCTCCCGTGTACATAAGTATCACAGACTCCTCCCATGTACATAAGTATCACAGCCTCCTCCCGTGTACATAAGTATCACAGCCTCCTCCCGTGTACATAAGTATCACAGACTCCTCCCATGTACATAGGTATCACAGACTCCTTCCATGTACATAAGTATCACAGATCCCTCCCATGTACATAAGTATCACAGGCTTCTCCCATGTACATAAGTATCACAGGCTCCTCCCATGTACATAAGTATCACAGGCTTCTCCCATGTACATAAGTATCACAGGCTCCTCCCATGTACATAAGTATCACAGACTCCTCCCATGTACATAAGTATCACAGCCTCCTCCCATGTACATAAGTATCACAGGCTCCTCCCATGTACATAAGTATCACAGACTCCTCCCATGTACATAAGTATCACAGACTCCTCCCATGTACATAGGTATCACAGACTCCTTCCATGTACATAAGTATCACAGGCTTCTCCCATGTACATAAGTATCACAGGCTCCTCCCATGTACATAAGTATCACAGACTCCTCCCATGTACATAAGTATCACAGACTCCTCCCATGTACATAAGTATCACAGACTCCTCCCATGTACATAAGCATCACAGACTCCTCCCATGTACATAAGCATCACAGACTCCTCCCATGTACATAAGTATCACAGGCTCCTCCCATGTACATAAGTATCACAGGCTCCTCCTATGTACATAAGTATCACAGGCTCCTCCCATGTACATAAGTATCACAGATTCCTCCCATGTACATAAGTATCACAGATTCCTCCCATGTACATAAGTATCACAGGCTCCTCCCATGTACATAAGCATCACAGATTCCTCCCATGTACATAAGTATCACAGGCTCCTCCCATGTGCATAAGCATCACAGACTCCTCCCATGTACATAAGTATCACAGGCTCCTCCCATGTACATAAGTATCACAGGCTCCTCCCATGTACATAAGCATCACAGATTCCTCCCATGTACATAAGTATCACAGGCTCCTCCCATGTGCATAAGTATCACAGGCTCCTCCTATGTACATAAGCATCACAGATTCCTCCCATGTGCATAAGTATCACAGGCTCCTCCCATGTACATAAGTATCACAGATTCCTCCCATGTACATAACTATCACAGGCTCCTCCCATGTACATAAGCATCACAGATTCCTCCCATGTGCATAAGCATCACAGATTCCTCCCATGTGCATAAGTATCACAGGCTCCTCCCATGTACATAACTATCACAGGCTCCTCCTATGTACATAAGTATCACAGGCTCCTCCCATGTACATAAGCATCACAGATTCCTCCCATGTACAGAAGTATCACAGACTCCTCCCATGTACATAAGTATCACAGACTCCTCCCATGTACATAAGCATCACAGATTCCTCCCATGTACATAAGCATCACAGACTCCTCCCATGTACATAAGTATCACAGGCTCCTCCTATGTACATAAGTATCACAGGCTCCTCCCATGTGCATAAGTATCACAGGCTCCTCCTATGTACATAAGCATCACAGATTCCTCCCATGTACATAAGTATCACAGGCTCCTCCCATGTACATAACTATCACAGGCTCCTCCCATGTACATAAGCATCACAGATTCCTCCCATGTGCATAAGTATCACAGGCTCCTCCCATGTACATAACTATCACAGGCTCCTCCCATGTACATAAGCATCACAGATTCCTCCCATGTGCATAAGTATCACAGGCTCCTCCTATGTACATAAGTATCACAGGCTCCTCCCATGTACATAAGTATCACAGATTCCTCCCATGTACATAAGTATCACAGGCTCCTCCCATGTACATAAGTATCACAGGCTCCTCCTATGTACATAAGTATCACAGGCTCCTCCCATGTACATAAGTATCACAGATTCCTCCCATGTACATAAGTATCACAGGCTCCTCCCATGTACATAAGTATCACAGGCTCCTCCCATGTACATAAGTATCACAAACTCCTCCCATGTACATAAGTATCACAGGCTCCTCCCATGTACATAAGTATCACAAACTCCTCCCATGTACATAAGTATCACAGGCTCCTCCCATGTACATAAGCATCACTGGCTCCTCCCATGTACATAAGCATCACAGGCTCCTCCCATGTACATAAGTGTAGCGATACCCCCAGACTAAGGGAGCCGCTGGTTTGCTTTTCGGCCCTGTACACAGCACAGCCAACCCCCGGCAATCTACTCAGCCCTTCTCTGGCACAGCTAGTCTAGGGGTGGTATTTCTATATATCTTTATAACAGTTTATGCACAATCCCACAATACCTTTCTTCTAGTGATAAGACGTGTATATATATATATATATATATATATATATATATATATATATATATACTCCAATACCAAATTTGAGAAAATGTAAAAGGTTTACTTGTAGATAAAAAAAGGTTAACAATTAATATTCCATATAACGCATGCATGCAGAGCCCTGCAGTAATACTAACAATAGTTAATTATAGTGCGCAATTAGTTCTAACACACACCAACATATAGCTTGGGTCCCCGTTAGCAATATGGCGCCCAATAATACTATCAACTCCCAGTCAGGCCTGACTTAACTAAAACTCAGTCTCTAGAGAAGGAATCTTCGCATGCCAGATGATCGGTGGTGCACATACAGGAACAATATTTGTAATCCAACAAGGTATAAGGTAATGGAACAACTCCCCGGAGACTATGTGACTCAGTCCTCCAACTAGTCTCCTGACAGGAAAAGGGAAATATCTCCCGATGGGCCAAGGCAGTCTATAGGCCTAGTAAAGTACTCGAGTATGGTTGTGAGCAGGTGCTCTCTCACCCCTCCGGACTCGATCCCAGTCCGGTACTCCCACCACTGTGTCCACACACACAGGATCTGTCACCGCCTGATCTCCGGTTCACTGACGTCCTTCAAGCAGGTAGATGTCTGTCGCCGCACAGGCTCCGCAGTGGGGTGGAAGGCTCTCTGGAAGTGCGCAAGGCCCAGGCCTCGGGCCTTGCACTCGCAGCAGGTCCGCACAGGAAGTCCTTTTGCCAGCTGCGCGGTGTCCAAAGAGGCCAGGCTTAGCCTCGCCCTCCCCTTTTATACCCCACCCATGAGTCTCTGCAGCAGCCCAATGCACCTTGGGTGCCAAACGGGGTTCTGGGTAACGTAGTCCATGGGGCCTCAACGGAGACCCCGCTACACAAGCATCACCTTTGCTCAATACTTTGGTGAAGCACCTTTGGCACCAATTACAGCCTCAAGTCTTTGTGTATGATGCTACAAGCTTGTCACACCTATTTTTGGGCAGTTTCTCCCATTCTTCTTTGCAGGACCTCTCAAGCTCCATCAGGTTGGATGGGGAGTGTCGGCGCACAGCCATTTTCAGATCTCTCCAGAGAGGCTCAATCGGGTTCAAGTCTGAGCTCTGGCTGGGCCACTCAGGGACATTCACAGAGTTGTCCCGTAGCCACTCCTTTGTTATCTTGGCTGTGTGCTTAGGGTCGTTGTCCTGTTGGAAGACGAACCTTCACCCCAGTCTGAGGTCCAGAGTGCTTATGGAGAAGGTTTCCATCAAGGATGTCTCTGTATATTGCTGCATTCATCTTTCCCTCCATCCTGACTATTCTCCCAGTTCCTGCCGCTGATAAACATTCCCACAGCATGATGCCGCCACCACCATGCTTCACAGTAGGGATGGTATTGGTCAGGTGATGGGCGGGGCCTGGTTTCCTCCAGACATGACACTTGCCATTCAGGCCAAAGAGTTCAATCTTTGTATCCTCAGACCAGAGAATTTTGTTTCTCATGATCTGAGAGTCCTTCAGGTGCCCTTTGGCAAACTCAAGGTGGGCTGCCATGTGCCTTTTACTGAGGAGTGACTTCCGTCTGGCCAGTCTACCATACAGGTCTGATTGGTGGAGTGCTGCAGAGATGGTTGTTCTTCTGGAAGGTTCTCCTCTCTTCACAGAGAAACGCTGAAGCTCTGTCAGAGTGACCATCGGGTTCTTGGTCACCTTCCTGACTAAGACCGTTCTCCACCGATCATTCAGTTTGGTCGGGCGGCCCGCTCTAGGAAGAGTCTTGGTGGTTCCAAACGTCTTTCATTTACAGATGATGAAGGTCACTGTGCTCATCGGGACCTTCAATGCTGCAGAAATGTTTCTGTACCCTTCCCCCGATCTGTGCCTCCATACAATCCTGTCTCCAAAGTCTACAGACAATTCCTTGGACTTCATGGCTTGGTTTGTGCTCTGACATGCACTGTTAACTGTGGGACCTTATATAGACAGGTGGGGAGTTTTGTCTTCTAGAACTGACCCAGGACAGATAGCTTCTCCTGTATTTTTTTTTGTGGCACATTGGCTCGCTGATCCAATTCTTTGAATCCAGCTTATCTTTGTTTGCTTGTGGAACCGGGTATTGTGGACCATCTGTGCCATATGCATGGTCAGTGGAGGAGGCATGGAGCAGAGTCTGAAGAACAACCTGGTATTTACCAGAGCATCCCGCAAGGGGTGATGGGCTTTACTGCAGGGCAGCTCCCAGGTTGCAGCCTTTTTGCAGCTCCAAGTTTGCAGCCTTTGGACACACCCTACACGGGGTGATGAGCTTTACTGCAGAGCAGCTCCCCGGTTGCAGCCTTTGGACACACCCTACAAGGGGTGATGAGCTTTACTGCAGGGCAGCTCCCCAGTTGCAGCCTTTGGACACACCCTACAAGGGGTGATGAGCTTTACTGCAGGGCAGCTCCCCGGTTGCAGCCTTTGGACACACCCTACAAGGGGTGATGAGCTTTACTGCAGGGCAGCTCCCCGGTTGCAGCCTTTGGACACACCCTACAAGGGGTGATGAGCTTTACTGCAGGGCAGCTCCCCGGTTGCAGCCTTTGGACACACGCTACAAGGGGTGATGGGCTTTACTGCAGGGCAGCTTCCAAGTTTCAGTCTTCAAACACACCCCACAAAGGATGATGGTCTTTACTTCAGGGCAGCTCCCAGGTTGCAGCCCCCAAACACACCCCACAAGGTGTGATGGGCTTTACTGCAGCATAGCTCCCAGGTTGCAGCCCTCAGACACACCTTGCATGGGATGATAGGCTTTACTGCAGCATGGCTCCCAGGTTGCAGCCCTCAGACACACCTTGCATGGGATGATGGGCTTTACTGCGGCATGGCTCCCAGGTTGCAGCCCTAAGACACACCTTGCATGGGATGATGGGCTTTATTGCAGGTCAGCTCCTAGGTTGAAGCCCTCGGACACACACCACAAGGGGTGATGTGCTTTACTGCAGGCTACTCTCAGGTTGAAGCCACTGGACACGCACCTCAAGGGGTAATTGGCTTTATTGTAGGATGGTTTCCAGGTTGCGGATCTTGGAAACACCCATGCAAGGGCAGTTGACCTAGAAAACAACCAGGGTGTAGTACAGAATTGATAGCCAATCTCGTAAATGGAGACAGACCTGAGGTCAGGGCGGGCAGTGAACAAGCAGGGTCAGATACTAAACTAAGGTTGATAACCAGAGAGAAAGAAACCCGAACACCACATGCCACAGAAAATACTAGGGTCACTGGGTGAAGCAGGATGCTCTGGGCCACTGGTTGACACAGGGGTCACTGAAGATCTAGGGTAAGACACATGTGTACAGGGATGCTGTAGGCACTTGAATTCTGGGGTACATTGGAGGCTGTGGGGGTCACAGGACTGTACAGGGGTCACAGGAACAAGGAACTCTTATTGTGAAATGAAATAACTAAAAAACTGGAGAGAAAGGAGGAAGAAAAAGGTTAAGGGCAGGAACAAGGAAATCCTTTAAAGTAATGGGAGGGGAGGAGCAGCATGGGAGACGTCGTGAAGTCAGGACTGACTTGGGGGCAACTCCAAGGGATCTGGTTGAGTGTGTACAAAGGGTCCTTGGCCGGTAAAGGAGGACGGTAAACAGACAGAAGAGAATTCTGTGGAAACCTCCAACAACAGTGAAGAACAGTGGCGTCACTAGGGTGGGGCCAGAGGGGCCATGCCCCCCCCCAACATTATACTGTGACCCCTATGTGCCCCCCAATTTAAAAAATGGACACTGGGAATGCAGGGGACAGGTATGGACTGAGCCGCCGTATTGCTGTCTCCGGCTCCTCCTACACCTCCTATGTCTACTCCCGGCCACTGGTTGTTAGAGCCGCCTCAAATCTTGCAACCAGTGACGTCAGAGACCCCTCCTTCCCCTCTCGCACAGAATGATGAGAGAGGAGACAAGAATGTCAGATATGTACAGGAATGGTGGCAGACATTTACCGATGATGTTCTATCACCCCGTATGGAGGCGATCTGGCAGATGTAAAGGGTGTACATAGACATCCAGAGGAAGAATTCTGGAGAATAATGCCATAATCTGAGATCTGAGGCCTCAAATAAACATTTCCTGGTACATTGTCTGTATGGTATATCTGTAGATGGACAGATAACATAACTCTGACTCGTTCTTCCATAACTTAGAAAGTGGAACTAAACCTGAGTTGTGGAGTCTATGTAAAGGACAGTATGAAAATAAGATTAGCTGAGTTTTTTTTTTTTTTTGATTTTAGATGGAGGGGTAGAACTACAGATGAGGGTCAGTTAGGAAGCAGCACTTTAATTCTGAGTGCTAGCTCTTTGGGCAATAAACCCCTTTGATACAAGAACAGAGCACCCCTAATCCACCTCACATTATATCACTCACGTTCACTGCACCCCCCATCCCCATAGTAAAAATTAAAGTTGTCAGGGAGACACAACAGCGCTATCTGAGTGTAGTAAGCTGAGTAAAGTAAAACATTCACTGGCCACTTTATTAGGTGCACCTTGCTAGTAGCGGGTTGGACCCCCTTTATTAGGTGCACCTTGCTAGTAGCGGGTTGGACCCCCTTTATTAGGTCCCCCTTGCTAGTAGCGGGTTGGACCCCCTTTATTAGGTCCCCCTTGCTAGTAGCGGGTTGGACCCCCTTTATTAGGTCCCCCTTGCTAGTAGCGGGTTGGACCCCCTTTATTAGGTCCTCCTTGCTAGTAGCAGGTTGGACCCCCTTTATTAGGTCCTCCTTGCTAGTAGCGGGTTGGACCCCCTTTATTAGGTCCTCCTTGTTTGTAGCAGGTTGGACCCCCTTTATTAGGTCCTCCTTGCTAGTAGCGGGTTGGACCCCCTTTATTAGGTCCCCCTTGCTAGTAGCGGGTTGGACCCCCTTTATTAGGTCCCCCTTGCTAGTAGTGGGTTGGACCCCCTTTATTAGGCCCCCCTTGCTAGTAGCGGGTTGGACCCCCTTGATTAGGTGCACCTTGCTAGTAGCGGGTTGGACCCCCTTTATTAGGTCCTCCTTGCTAGTAGCGGGTTGGACCCCCTTTATTAGGTGCACCTTGCTAGTAGCGGGTTGGACCCCCTTTATTAGGTGCACCTTGCTAGTAGCTGAATAGGGGGGGAGTGTTTGGACTTTATATGAGGCAATTGAAATGCGGAGGTAAGAATTTTTTTTTTGTTTTATTCATGACATGGATTAATGTCCAATAAAGAAATGATTCCATATATATACACATATCTAGCACCACATATGAACAATATACAGTAAATAGTAATAAACATAAATACATGGTCAATAGCATTGCATAAAATGGTGTAAATAAATACATAGGTGGAAAGACCAACTAAAAACTAACAGCAGCGTGTATCAGTAGTCACATGGTGTGTCAAAGTATGCTGGGTCTTGATGGCATCGTCAAAGTAGGATACTGTATGGATAGCATTCCATGTATAATATAACTGTGGCATCAAGTGTAGCTTGACGCGTTTCGTGGAAAACTCCACTCATCAGGAGCAGATGCGACAGGAATTCCTATGGAATATATAATTATAATAATAAACCGCACTCAGTATAGAGAGGGATATATGACAGAAAAATTACTATATATGAGTAATTAATGGAACACACTCACCAAGCAGTACAGTGCATGCGGCATGCAGTGACCGTCAACAGGGTGGGCCGAGAGCATATACCCTGTCACGGGAGCTGAGGTGGCAATATATGACGATGCAGCAATGGATGATGTGAAAGGTGTGTGAATGTGAAAAAATTGATCTCCATTTGATAGAGTATTGGAGGTATGGCATCTGGGAACAATAAAACATTATTATTATTATTAACTGTTAGTTGCATTAAATGTTGTATATTGTATATTATATATGATTTCCACAGTATTGAGATGAATAAATCATGATGATAATTCATAAAAGGTGAGCCCAGTATGGCTACCATAAATGTATATGATTATTGGTTGTAACAGTATTGAATATACATATATGTAAATATATATAATAGTATCAAGATAGATTGATTAGGGTTAATAATTGATAATTATTGAACCCAGGATGAGTGATAATGAAGGTAAATAAAATGAGTTGACAGTGACAGTGAATAAAACTAGTAAATAGACTAGTGTGTGCAAAGGGATTTAGAAATTATAAGTGTATTAATGGATGCTCAACGAGTGAGCAACAACCTCTGGGTGAAAAAGGAATGACTGAACAGACTCTTTTGTCCAGAGAGATAAGGTGGAGAAAAAAAGGGACCAAAAAAAAAACCGATATCACCAAAATGAAATGAACCTAAACCGAAAGAGAACTTACCCCAAAGCTGCATCCGTGCATCACTAGCAAGGTATGTGACTGGTGTGCAGAAACCCCAGGAGGAGACTAGCCACCTGAGCAGCTCGCTCGAAATGGGGAGTATATATGTATATTGCCACCAACGCCACGCATGTGAACCAATTGAGGGAAGGGGTCTGCACCTGAGCCGAGGAATCACTCAGTGGGCGGCGCCATGCTCCCTCGTACGGAACACAAGATGTTGTATCCAACGTCGACGCGATGACATCACAGCTGGCGTCATACGTGCGACGTGGAGAGCGTGGTGCCGATGCGCAAAGGGGCGCCCGCCCGAGCCTCCCGAACACCGGAGTGCAAAGGGAGGAGGGGGGGGGGAACCCACAGGGCGCATCACAGCTCCCGAAAACAAAGAGAGACCCACGGCACCACACAGATTGGCGGTACATCACGAAGGCCGCATGGCATTGACCAGGTGACGGGTGTTCATTGCATAATGGACAAACACATGAAAAATCACTAAACCGGTGTCGGCCCCACTGTCTGTTGATGGTGCAATGTGTAGCACTTATGAGTAAAATACCCACAAGCAATATATATGAGAGAGTCCCTAGTTTTTGAGCCTTATAAAGCGCATCAACAGGGGGAGCAAACCTCACACCTGGATGGCAGGGGAACACTGCCACCCAATTTAACAATAGCCTCCATCCCGTTTCAGCAAAAAAGCTACTTTATAGGGGGGGATTTTGGGACTTTGAATGAAGCACATGAATGCCTCCATCCCTTGGTATATGAATAGGGAGGGAGTTTTGGGACTTTATATGAGGCAATTGAAATGCGGAGGTAAGAAAAAAATGTTGTTTTATTCATGACATGGATTAATGTCCAATAAAGAAATGATTCCATATATATACACACATATCTAGCACCACATATGAACAATATACAGTAAATAGTAATACACATAAATACATGGTCAATAGCATTGCATAAAATGGTGTAAATAAATACATAGGTGGAAAGACCAAC
Source organism: Rana muscosa (assembly GCA_029206835.1). NCBI lineage: Eukaryota > Metazoa > Chordata > Amphibia > Anura > Ranidae > Rana > Rana muscosa. The sequence continues at coordinate 395,823,177 of CM055118.1, forward strand.
TAAAAACTAACAGCAGCGTGCCCAATACTTGTATCAGTAGTCACATGGTGTGTCAAAGTATGCTGGGTCTTGATGGCATCATCAAAGTAGGATACTGTATGGATAGCATTCCATATATAATATAACTGTGGCATCAAGTGTAGCTCGACGCGTTTCGTGGAAAACTCCACTCATCAGGAGCAGATGCGACAGAAATTCCTATGGAATATATAATTATAATAATAAACCGCACTCAGTATAGAGAGGGATATATGACAGAAAAATTACTATATATGAGTAATTAATGGAACACACTCACCAAGCAGTACAGTGCATGCGGCATGCGGTGACCGTCAACAGGGTGGGCCGAGAGCATATACCCTGTCACGGGAGCTGAGGTGGCAATATATGACGATGCAGCAATGGATGATGTGAAAGGTGTAAGAATGTGAAAAAATTGATCTCACCTTGCTAGTAGCGGGTTGGACCCACTTTATTAGGTCCCCCTTGCTAGTAGTGGGTTGGACCCCCTTTATTAGGTGCACCTTGCTAGTAGCGGGTTGGACCCCCTTTATTAGGTGCACCTTGCTAGTAGCGGGTTGGACCCCCTTTATTAGGTCCCCCTTGCTAGTATTGGGTTGGACCCCCTTTTGCCTTCATTCTTTGTGGCATTCCGTTCCACCACATCCCAAAGGTGCTCTATTGGATGAGATGTGGTGAATGTGGAGGCCATTGGAGGACAGTGACCTCATTTTCCAGTGGTGAGATGATTGGAGCTTTGTGACATGGGTCATTATCCTGCTGGGAGGAGCCATCAGAAGATGGGCACTGTAGTCATAAAGGGATGGACATGGTCACCAACAATACTCAGGTAGGCCGTGGTAATTAAACTATACCCAATTGGTACTACGGGGCCCAAAGTGAGCCAAGATAATATCCCCCCCACACCATTACACCACCACCACCAGCCTGAACCGGTGATACCCCATCCCCCACCACCAGCCTGAACCGGTGATTCAAGGCAGGATGGATCCATGCACCAAATTCTGACCCCACCATCTGAATGTCGCAGCTGAAATCCAGACTCATCAGACCTGGCAACGTTTTTCCAATCTTCTGTTGTCCAATTTTGGTGATCCTGTGCCAATTGTAGCCTCAGTTTCCTGTTCTTAAACTAAATATAGGTATGGAGAGTATGGGACTTTTAAGGTGCAACAACTACACAATGTTCTATTTAAAATATGATTTTATTACAAAGACATTTCCATAGAAAGATATATTTTCTCATATGTACATTAAATACATGAGCCATCAAATAAACATATTTAAAATTTCCAACATGCATATAGACAGATTAACTCAACATGTTTCGCCAATTTTGGCTTCTTCAGGAGTTGTGTCATGCAATTGCTGAGAATAAGAAAAAGAAAAAAATAATAAATACAACATAATTTGTTCAATCTATTATCAAAGTTGAAGACACAAAAAACACAAAAAATATAATTTTATTTAGAGATGACTGAAAACCAAATCCACCCAGAAGGATATTTCCAATCTCAGTTCAGTTTTACCCCATATTATATATATATATGCTTTACCTGTAAATATGTTGGTATGATCATAAAAAGGGGGTAAAAAAAAGATAACCAGTAAGTTGAGCCACGTAGGGAGACCTCAAAAGGAAAGATTATTGGTGTATCATAGAAGGGAGAATATACTGGCACGAGTAGCCACCCGGAGCACACCCACAGAAGAACAGAGGATCATCTGGGGGAAACTATGAAAAGGAGTATTGGTCAGAACTTATAATATCTTTTAATTTTGACTTACTTCGTTTTATATCCTATATTTCCCATCCATATTTACCTTTCTATATATCAAGTTGATTTCATAACAAGCAACCGAAGAGATGGATGAGGAGGAGAAAAAGGAGTGACAGAGAAGAAAAAGGGAAATTATCCCTATCCCTCCAAATCACCCCCTGTCGCCCCACTTCTATCCGTTCTATGGAGACACAAAAAAGGGAGGAGGAAAAATTATTAATTATAAGGATGTTGAATAACCTTATTTTATTATGTTTTTTATTTTTTTATTTTTTCTATATATAGTCAAAAAATTGCCATATATTTATGACTATTGATTACCTATTGTTTTCCCACATCTGGGTTAAATCCACCTTAAGGTATTTTTACCGGTATAAACAGCCAGTTCCTAAAAAAAATTTTTTTTTTTTTAGAAAATATATGTATGTATAAAGATTGCTACTTTGAATTAACAGCCTATTAGACCAAAAAGATAGGATAAGAACAATAATTCAGTATCAAGTCATTAATTACCTTAGCCTAGTAACGCAAGACGTCTTTTCCCCAGGGTGTTGGTCATGTTACTGAATTAAACCAGACTGTGCTCTGGACTATATATCTCCCCTCCTCCTTCCCATTGGACGCCTATTTCGCGCCAAATCAATGGGAGGAGCGGGCGCGTCATTTCCTGCATCCACCCCCTTTTCTATGCTGACCCGGATGTGACGATTGTGCTGGAGAATGCCGCACCGAAGTCTGCAGGCCACTGCAAACCTGTCTGTTGGACAAGCCCCCGACAGGCAGGAAGCGCCGCACACCTGATACAGGAAGCGGAAGTAGCCTAAAGTATAGAAAATAGGCCAACTTCCCTTTAACTACAGCACTGTCGACGCATGTTGATGTTAGGTATGGGGCCAGGATATCATCGCGGGTTTTGTCAGATGGCGCTCCCCTTGTTCCCAGTTTAGGGACAAAGGAAAGCGCCCTGGGCGCCCATATGATCACCTAATCTGCCCCCTTTTATGGAGGTGAATATTTTTGGCTCAATTGTGTTCCGTTTTATATAAACATATAACCAATATATTTTACTGAGATTGAGACATTTCCCTCTGAATAGATGGGGATAATATATTCAGCCATCTACATTTTACACCATAGGCAACAAAAATATTAAACACAATGTAATAGATAAACAACATTCGAGTTGTTTAGAACAAAGTTTACATAACCAGCATTACTATTGAGATCCTATAGAAAGGGTTTGAAGCTGATGGACTCATTTAACCCCGGGTACATAGTTGCTCGTAGACTATGTATCCATCTGGTTTCCCGTTGTAGGAGATTTTTATCCACATCCCCACCTCTTTCGTTTATAGATATATATTCTAGGGCAAAAAATTTGATCTTTTGTAGATCGAAGGAGTGAAAAAGGCCACTGTGTCGGCTAATGGGAGTCTCCATTTTTTTCTTCTTAATAAGAGACCCATGGTCTCTTATTCTATGAAAAAATGGCCTTTTCGTTTTTCCAACATAAAAGGCCTTACAATCACAAATCATCAAATAAATGACGCCAATTGACTGGCAGTTACAGAAAAAATTGGGTCTGTAGGTGATTCCATTAGGCAAAACTAATTCGGTTACATCTAAGATGAACCTACAATACTCACAGTGACCACATGGTGCAGAACCCTTTCTACTTTCAATCCTTTTAGTTTCAAAGTGACTATGTACTAGTTGGTCTTTTAAAGATCTGGATTTCCTGTATGTAATTTGAGGGAACGGCTTGACATATTTTGAAATAGTCTGGTCAGTTGCTAGCAGTGGCCAGAATTTTTCAATGATCCTTCTTATTTTATAGTGTTCACCTGAGAACCTGGTAATTAGGCGTACCGTTTGGTCTTTGGTTTGAGATTTTTTAGGATGTATTAGATCTTTCCTATTTTTGTTTTTTGCTCGTTTATAGGCTTTTTTAAGGGTTGATCTACTATATCCCCTAGCAATCAACCGAGATTGGAGGACTGAAGCCTCCTTCTCAAAGTCAGCTTCCTTGCTACAATTTCTTCGAATTCGTAGATATTGACCATACGGTATGTTTTGTACCAGAGTTCTAGGATGAGAGCTTTTGGCATGTAAGATAGTATTGCCTGATGAAGGCTTTCTATATAGGGAGGATCCCAAAGTATTATCAGGATTCAGATAGATCGTAATGTCAAGAAAATTTATCAAATTTTGATCACACATCATTGTAAACTTCAGATTATAAGAGTTTACAGCCAATACAGACATAAAGGAGGTTAATTCTTCTAAGGAGCCAGTCCACACCATAAAAATGTCATCGATAAAGCGTCGCCAAATCAAGACCTTATCAAAAAACATTTCCATTGATTGAGACGAAAAAATCTCCCGTTCCCACCCCCCCAGGTACAGATTGGCGTACGATGGGGCACACTTTGTCCCCATCGCCACACCCTGTACCTGGAGGTAGTGGGAACGGTCGAATATAAAAATATTGTTGGTAAGTATAAAAAATAACAGTTCCCTAATGAAATTGTTATAGGGCTTGGCTCCTGGTCCTCTCTCTAAAAGGAAGCCCTCTATCACTTGGACACCCTTGACATGGGGAATAGAGTTATAGAGGGCCTCGACGTCTATAGCTACTAGCCATGATCCCAATGGCACACACAGGCCATCCAATGATCTAAGTAGGTCAGCAGTATCTTGGATATAAGAACTTAAGGAACCTACATGAGGCCTCAAGTAATCATCTACCAACTGGCTAGCTGGTTCTGTGAGACACCCAATCCCTGACACAATAGGACGGCCAGGGGTTTTTTTTAGATCTTTGTGCACTTTTGGTAGTGCATAAAACGTGGGAAGTCTCGGCTTTTCAATAATCAGAAATTCACACGTTTTTTTGTCTATCAAATTATCACAGAATGCTCGATTTATAAGTATGCGATATTTAGTCTCTGCATATTTCACCTGTGCAAAAGGAATGGAGCGATACCAACTTTTATTTAAAAGAAGGTTCATAACCATCTGCTTGTAGTTTTTTACATCCATTATCACTATGTTTCCTCCTTTATCCGAGGATTTTATCACTAATTGTTCATTCTTTTTTAATTCTGTCAAAGCTTTTTGTTGTGATGGTTTAAGATTAGTATTTCTTTTTGACTTTTTCCAGTTGGTACTTTGTATTTCCTTTGTCACTTGTTGGGTGAAAGCCCAGATGTTGGGATTGCCCTGAAGGGTAGGGAAGGTTCTGGATTTTGGCTTATATAAGTTTGGTGGGGGGAAAATTCTTTCCGTGGAAGTCTCATCCACGGGGCCCAATTGGGGTTCCTCAAGGGGTTCGTCTAATGGGTTACCCTCTTCCCATAATTCCATTAAATCATTAATTGCCTGAATTTCTCTAATTGTTTTATTCTGCCAGAGATCATCCCCCATGGATATCATGGGAGAGCATCTTTGGTCCTTGTCAAACATAATTTTAAAGGTAAGTTTTCTCGCAAAGAGATTGACGTCCTTTATAATTTCAAAGGCGTCAGCTTCCTGATCTGGACAAAAAGTCAGACCGAGGCCCAAGACCTCCATTTGGTCCGGTGTAAGTGAATATGAAGATAAATTAATTACTTGGAAATTACTTTGGGAACTACTTTGGGTGCTTGTGGAAGAACTGGTGTCTTTTTGATATCTACTATTTGGGAGGGTGAAAAGATCGGTGCAGTGCGAAGATCCCCTGTTATGGGGGTTTGGGAGTCCCCCGACGGGGTATTTGTTAGTAGATTTAACTTAGGTGCATTGAAACTATTCGAGGAACTAGATGGAAACATATTAGAGTGACCGTCAACTGTGGAGTTAGTGAGAGGAGAGATATGTTTAGATTGTGAACGTAAACCCTGACGGTTACTATCCCGTTGGGCACGTTTAGAAAGTGCAGACGATGAGGGTGCTCGATCTGTTTTTCTTTTTTGGGAACTTACTGAGGTATTGAAGGTATTGCCTGATACAGATGAAGAAGATAAAGACGTTTCATCAGAATCAGTAGCTTCCTGGTTTATATTTGTTTGTTTTCGAACTGAGGATTTAGATTTCCTCCATTGATTTTCTGAAGTCCAACGATAGGCTGTGTTTGATTCATATGCCAGACGATCCCGATAGTATTTTTTATCTTTAGTTTTGAGGATATTGGAGACAAAGAGCTCCAAGTGTTTTTCTAAGAGAGCCTCTCTATTAGAGAAGGTCTCTTCAGTAATCAAATTGGAGTTATCAGCATATAGTTTTTCTATGTCATTATTTACTATTTCCAGATCTTTCGAATAGTTTAGGCATAAAGCCTCCATCATTTTAAATGAACATGACTGTAGATTAAACTCCCAGTTTAGTTTAAATTCTGTCTCTATTTTAAACACATTAGGAAATATCTGTATACGTAGTCCCCATGGTACGATTTTATCCTCTAAATATTTCAAAAAATACCTGTGATTCCAGAAAATACGAGCTTTCTTTTCCAACAGTCGTTGAAGGCTATTGAAAAAACGTTCAAGGGTCATTCCACCAAATGTAGACCCTTGGGCAAGATGAATTTTTGTCATAAGACCATCAAATGCCGACCCCCTATAGGTAGCCATGCTGATTGAAAAACTCTGTTATACAAATAAGAAACTATAAAGAAATTAATCTTTAAACACAATTCAAAAAAAGGTCTATTTAAACAAGATGATATAGAGGTGATAGGTATAAGAAAGATTTTGGGCGTTTTCCACCCGGTATAATCACATGGAAAATTTGAAGATAATACCTATCACCTGTATCTCATAGGCACCACATCCCTTAATTTGTAAACTAAATATAGGTATGGAGAGTATGGGACTTTTAAGGTGCAACAACTACACAATGTTCTATTTAAAATATGATTTTATTACAAAGACATTTCCATAGAAAGATATATTTTCTCATATGTACATTAAATACATGAGCCATCAAATAAACATATTTAAAATTTCCAACATGCATATAGACAGATTAACTCAACATGTTTCGCCAATTTTGGCTTCTTCAGGAGTTGTGTCATGCAATTGCTGAGAATAAGAAAAAGAAAAAAATAATAAATACAACATAATTTGTTCAATCTATTATCAAAGTTGAAGACACAAAAAACACAAAAAATATAATTTTATTTAGAGATGACTGAAAACCAAATCCACCCAGAAGGATATTTCCAATCTCAGTTCAGTTTTACCCCATATTATATATATATATGCTTTACCTGTAAATATGTTGGTATGATCAAAAAGGGGGTGGATGCAGGAAATGACACGCCCGCTCCTCCCATTGATTTGGCGCGAAATAGGCGTCCAATGGGAAGGAGGAGGGGAGATATATAGTCCAGAGCACAGTCTGGTTTAATTCAGTAACATGACCAACACCCTGGGGAAAAGACGTCTTGCGTTACTAGGCTAAGGTAATTAATGACTTGATACTGAATTATTGTTCTTATCCTATCTTTTTGGTCTAATAGGCTGTTAATTCAAAGTAGCAATCTTTATACATACATATATTTTCTAAAAAAAAAAAAATTTTTTTTAGGAACTGGCTGTTTATACCGGTAAAAATACCTTAAGGTGGATTTAACCCAGATGTGGGAAAACAATAGGTAATCAATAGTCATAAATATATGGCAATTTTTTGACTATATATAGAAAAAATAAAAAAATAAAAAACATAATAAAATAAGGTTATTCAACATCCTTATAATTAATAATTTTTCCTCCTCCCTTTTTTGTGTCTCCATAGAACGGATAGAAGTGGGGCGACAGGGGGTGATTTGGAGGGATAGGGATAATTTCCCTTTTTCTTCTCTGTCACTCCTTTTTCTCCTCCTCATCCATCTCTTCGGTTGCTTGTTATGAAATCAACTTGATATATAGAAAGGTAAATATGGATGGGAAATATAGGATATAAAACGAAGTAAGTCAAAATTAAAAGATATTATAAGTTCTGACCAATACTCCTTTTCATAGTTTCCCCCAGATGATCCTCTGTTCTTCTGTGGGTGTGCTCCGGGTGGCTACTCGTGCCAGTATATTCTCCCTTCTATGATACACCAATAATCTTTCCTTTTGAGGTCTCCCTACGTGGCTCAACTTACTGGTTATCTGTTTTTTACCCCCTTTTTATGATCATACCAACATATTTACAGGTAAAGCATATATATATATAATATGGGGTAAAACTGAACTGAGATTGGAAATATCCTTCTGGGTGGATTTGGTTTTCAGTCATCTCTAAATAAAATTATATTTTTTGTGTTTTTTGTGTCTTCAACTTTGATAATAGATTGAACAAATTATGTTGTATTTATTATTTTTTTCTTTTTCTTATTCTCAGCAATTGCATGACACAACTCCTGAAGAAGCCAAAATTGGCGAAACATGTTGAGTTAATCTGTCTATATGCATGTTGGAAATTTTAAATATGTTTATTTGATGGCTCATGTATTTAATGTACATATGAGAAAATATATCTTTCTATGGAAATGTCTTTGTAATAAAATCATATTTTAAATAGAACATTGTGTAGTTGTTGCACCTTAAAAGTCCCATACTCTCCATACCTATATTTAGTTTACAAATTAAGGGATGTGGTGCCTATGAGATACAGGTGATAGGTATTATCTTCAAATTTTCCATGTGATTATACCGGGTGGAAAACGCCCAAAATCTTTCTTATACCTATCACCTCTATATCATCTTGTTTAAATAGACCTTTTTTTGAATTGTGTTTAAAGATTAATTTCTTTATAGTTTCTTATTTGTATAACAGAGTTTTTCAATCAGCATGGCTACCTATAGGGGGTCGGCATTTGATGGTCTTATGACAAAAATTCATCTTGCCCAAGGGTCTACATTTGGTGGAATGACCCTTGAACGTTTTTTCAATAGCCTTCAACGACTGTTGGAAAAGAAAGCTCGTATTTTCTGGAATCACAGGTATTTTTTGAAATATTTAGAGGATAAAATCGTACCATGGGGACTACGTATACAGATATTTCCTAATGTGTTTAAAATAGAGACAGAATTTAAACTAAACTGGGAGTTTAATCTACAGTCATGTTCATTTAAAATGATGGAGGCTTTATGCCTAAACTATTCGAAAGATCTGGAAATAGTAAATAATGACATAGAAAAACTATATGCTGATAACTCCAATTTGATTACTGAAGAGACCTTCTCTAATAGAGAGGCTCTCTTAGAAAAACACTTGGAGCTCTTTGTCTCCAATATCCTCAAAACTAAAGATAAAAAATACTATCGGGATCGTCTGGCATATGAATCAAACACAGCCTATCGTTGGACTTCAGAAAATCAATGGAGGAAATCTAAATCCTCAGTTCGAAAACAAACAAATATAAACCAGGAAGCTACTGATTCTGATGAAACGTCTTTATCTTCTTCATCTGTATCAGGCAATACCTTCAATACCTCAGTAAGTTCCCAAAAAAGAAAAACAGATCGAGCACCCTCATCGTCTGCACTTTCTAAACGTGCCCAACGGGATAGTAACCGTCAGGGTTTACGTTCACAATCTAAACATATCTCTCCTCTCACTAACTCCACAGTTGACGGTCACTCTAATATGTTTCCATCTAGTTCCTCGAATAGTTTCAATGCACCTAAGTTAAATCAACTAACAAATACCCCGTCGGGGGACTCCCAAACCCCCATAACAGGGGATCTTCGCACTGCACCAATCTTTTCACCCTCCCAAATAGTAGATATCAAAAAGACACCAGTTCTTCCACAAGCACCCAAAGTAGTTCCCAAAGTAATTTCCAAGTAATTAATTTATCTTCATATTCACTTACACCGGACCAAATGGAGGTCTTTGGCCTCGGTCTGACTTTTTGTCCAGATCAGGAAGCTGACGCCTTTGAAATTATAAAGGACGTCAATCTCTTTGCGAGAAAACTTACCTTTAAAATTATGTTTGACAAGGACCAAAGATGCTCTCCCATGATATCCATGGGGGATGATCTCTGGCAGAATAAAACAATTAGAGAAATTCAGGCAATTAATGATTTAATGGAATTATGGGAAGAGGGTAACCCATTAGACGAACCCCTTGAGGAACCCCAATTGGGCCCCGTGGATGAGACTTCCACGGAAATAATTTTCCCCCCACCAAACTTATATAAGCCAAAATCCAGAACCTTCCCTACCCTTCAGGGCAATCCCAACATCTGGGCTTTCACCCAACAAGTGACAAAGGAAATACAAAGTACCAACTGGAAAAAGTCAAAAAGAAATACTAATCTTAAACCATCACAACAAAAAGCTTTGACAGAATTAAAAAAGAATGAACAATTAGTGATAAAATCCTCGGATAAAGGAGGAAACATAGTGATAATGGATGTAAAAAACTACAAGCAGATGGTTATGAACCTTCTTTTAAATAAAAGTTGGTATCGCTCCATTCCTTTTGCACAGGTGAAATATGCAGAGACTAAATATCGCATACTTATTAATCGAGCATTCTGTGATAATTTGATAGACAAAAAAACGTGTGAATTTCTGATTATTGAAAAGCCGAGACTTCCCACGTTTTATGCACTACCAAAAGTGCACAAAGATCTAAAAAACCCCCCTGGCCGTCCTATTGTGTCAGGGATTGGGTGTCTCACAGAACCAGCTAGCCAGTTGGTAGATGATTACTTGAGGCCTCATGTAGGTTCCTTAAGTTCTTATATCCAAGATACTGCTGACCTACTTAGATCATTGGATGGCCTGTGTGTGCCATTGGGATCATGGCTAGTAGCTATAGATGTCGAGGCCCTCTATAACTCTATTCCCCATGTCAAGGGTGTCCAAGTGATAGAGGGCTTCCTTTTAGAGAGAGGACCAGGAGCCAAGCCCTATAACAATTTCATTAGGGAACTGTTATTTTTTATACTTACCAACAATATTTTTATATTCGACCGTTCCCACTACCTCCAGGTACAGGGTGTGGCGATGGGGACAAAGTGTGCCCCATCGTACGCCAATCTGTACCTGGGGGGGTGGGAACGGGAGATTTTTTCGTCTCAATCAATGGAAATGTTTTTTGATAAGGTCTTGATTTGGCGACGCTTTATCGATGACATTTTTATGGTGTGGACTGGCTCCTTAGAAGAATTAACCTCCTTTATGTCTGTATTGGCTGTAAACTCTTATAATCTGAAGTTTACAATGATGTGTGATCAAAATTTGATAAATTTTCTTGACATTACGATCTATCTGAATCCTGATAATACTTTGGGATCCTCCCTATATAGAAAGCCTTCATCAGGCAATACTATCTTACATGCCAAAAGCTCTCATCCTAGAACTCTGGTACAAAACATACCGTATGGTCAATATCTACGAATTCGAAGAAATTGTAGCAAGGAAGCTGACTTTGAGAAGGAGGCTTCAGTCCTCCAATCTCGGTTGATTGCTAGGGGATATAGTAGATCAACCCTTAAAAAAGCCTATAAACGAGCAAAAAACAAAAATAGGAAAGATCTAATACATCCTAAAAAATCTCAAACCAAAGACCAAACGGTACGCCTAATTACCAGGTTCTCAGGTGAACACTATAAAATAAGAAGGATCATTGAAAAATTCTGGCCACTGCTAGCAACTGACCAGACTATTTCAAAATATGTCAAGCCGTTCCCTCAAATTACATACAGGAAATCCAGATCTTTAAAAGACCAACTAGTACATAGTCACTTTGAAACTAAAAGGATTGAAAGTAGAAAGGGTTCTGCACCATGTGGTCACTGTGAGTATTGTAGGTTCATCTTAGATGTAACCGAATTAGTTTTGCCTAATGGAATCACCTACAGACCCAATTTTTTCTGTAACTGCCAGTCAATTGGCGTCATTTATTTGATGATTTGTGATTGTAAGGCCTTTTATGTTGGAAAAACGAAAAGGCCATTTTTTCATAGAATAAGAGACCATGTGTCTCTTATTAAGAAGAAAAAAATGGAGACTCCCATTAGCCGACACAGTGGCCTTTTTCACTCCTTCGATCTACAAAAGATCAAATTTTTTGCCCTAGAATATATATCTATAAACGAAAGAGGTGGGGATGTGGATAAAAATCTCCTACAACGGGAAACCAGATGGATACATAGTCTACGAGCAACTATGTACCCGGGGTTAAATGAGTCCATCAGCTTCAAACCCTTTCTATAGGATCTCAATAGTAATGCTGGTTATGTAAACTTTGTTCTAAACAACTCGAATGTTGTTTATCTATTACATTGTGTTTAATATTTTTGTTGCCTATGGTGTAAAATGTAGATGGCTGAATATATTATCCCCATCTATTCAGAGGGAAATGTCTCAATCTCAGTAAAATATATTGGTTATATGTTTATATAAAACGGAACACAATTGAGCCAAAAATATTCACCTCCATAAAAGGGGGCAGATTAGGTGATCATATGGGCGCCCAGGGCGCTTTCCTTTGTCCCTAAACTGGGAACAAGGGGAGCGCCATCTGACAAAACCCGCGATGATATCCTGGCCCCATACCTAACATCAACATGCGTCGACAGTGCTGTAGTTAAAGGGAAGTTGGCCTATTTTCTATACTTTAGGCTACTTCCGCTTCCTGTATCAGGTGTGCGGCGCTTCCTGCCTGTCGGGGGCTTGTCCAACAGACAGGTTTGCAATGGCCTGCAGACTTCGGTGCGGCATTCTCCAGCACAATCGTCACATCCGGGTCAGCATAGAAAAGGGGGTGGATGCAGGAAATGACGCGCCCGCTCCTCCCATTGATTTGGCGCGAAATAGGCGTCCAATGGGAAGGAGGAGGGGAGATATATAGTCCAGAGCACAGTCTGGTTTAATTCAGTAACATGACCAACACCCTGGGGAAAAGACGTCTTGCGTTACTAGGCTAAGGTAATTAATGACTTGATACTGAATTATTGTTCTTATCCTATCTTTTTGGTCTAATAGGCTGTTAATTCAAAGTAGCAATCTTTATACATACATATATTTTCTAAAAAAAAAAAAATTTTTTTAGGAACTGGCTGTTTATACCGGTAAAAATACCTTAAGGTGGATTTAACCCAGATGTGGGAAAACAATAGGTAATCAATAGTCATAAATATATGGCAATTTTTTGACTATATATAGAAAAAATAAAAAAATAAAAAACATAATAAAATAAGGTTATTCAACATCCTTATAATTAATAATTTTTCCTCCTCCCTTTTTTGTGTCTCCATAGAACGGATAGAAGTGGGGCGACAGGGGGTGATTTGGAGGGATAGGGATAATTTCCCTTTTTCTTCTCTGTCACTCCTTTTTCTCCTCCTCATCCATCTCTTCGGTTGCTTGTTATGAAATCAACTTGATATATAGAAAGGTAAATATGGATGGGAAATATAGGATATAAAACGAATTAAGTCAAAATTAAAAGATATTATAAGTTCTGACCAATACTCCTTTTCATAGTTTCCCCCAGATGATCCTCTGTTCTTCTGTGGGTGTGCTCCGGGTGGCTACTCGTGCCAGTATATTCTCCCTTCTATGATACACCAATAATCTTTCCTTTTGAGGTCTCCCTACGTGGCTCAACTTACTGGTTATCCGTTTTTTTACCCCCTTTTTATGATCATACCAACATATTTACAGGTAAAGCATATATATATATAATATGGGGTAAAACTGAACTGAGATTGGAAATATCCTTCTGGGTGGATTTGGTTTTCAGTCATCTCTAAATAAAATTATATTTTTTGTGTTTTTTGTGTCTTCAACTTTGATAATAGATTGAACAAATTATGTTGTATTTATTATTTTTTTCTTTTTCTTATTCTCAGCAATTGCATGACACAACTCCTGAAGAAGCCAAAATTGGCGAAACATGTTGAGTTAATCTGTCTATATGCATGTTGGAAATTTTAAATATGTTTATTTGATGGCTCATGTATTTAATGTACATATGAGAAAATATATCTTTCTATGGAAATGTCTTTGTAATAAAATCATATTTTAAATAGAACATTGTGTAGTTGTTGCACCTTAAAAGTCCCATACTCTCCATACCTATATTTAGTTTACAAATTAAGGGATGTGGTGCCTATGAGATACAGGTGATAGGTATTATCTTCAAATTTTCCTGTTCTTAGCTGACAGGACTGGCAACCGGTGTGGTCTTCTGCTGCTGTAGCCCACCTGCATCAAGGTTTGATGTGTTGTGCGTTCAGAGATGGTATTCTGCATACCTTGGATGTAACGAGTGGATATTTGAGTTACTGTTGCCTTTCTATCACCTGGAACCAGTCTGCCCATTCTCCTCTAAAACCAGCAAGGTATTTAACTCCACACAACAGCCGCTCACTGGATATTTTCTCTTTTTCCCACCATTCTCTGTAAACCCGAGAGATGGCTGTGTGTGAAAATCCCAGAAATACTCAGACCAGCCCGTCTGCCACCAACAACCATCCCACGTTCCAAGTCACTTCAATCCCCTTTCTTCTCCATTCTGATGCTCAGTTTGAATTTGGATTGGAGGGCTCAGATTCAGTATAGTAATCGCTTCCCAGTCACTGTGACGTCACCGGAAGCGGTGTGGAGGGGCCGGCAGGCGCGCGTTCAGAGCATGCTTTCTCCTTCTTCAGGCTGTGATATTAGTATAGGGCTGGGTGGTTATATATGTCATTACCCAGCATGCATGTTTAGCATTACAAACACACGTCCAATAAGAACATTCTAGCACCATAATCGGCACATAGTAATAGAAATAAAACAATACAAAAAAAGGTAATATGCAGCCATATGCTGTGTAAGCTGTTAGTAGAATGTTGAGGAGCTACAGACTGTTGTAAGGCTGACTAGTTGTAGGATGCCATCTAGTGGTAGATTTAGTTCTCTGAACATTTACATCAAGGGCGCCACACATACAGTGGGGGGAAAATAATGATTGGCTCCCCTGCAGATTGTGTAAGTTTGCCCACTTACATAGAAATGAAAGGTCTATAATTTTTATCATTGGTGTATTTTTAATGATAGAGACAGAATATCAACCAAAAATCCAGAAAAAAACACCTGATACAAATGTTATAAATGGAGATGCAGTTTAGTGAAGATCTGGGGCTAGAGCCCATAGGAGTGAAGTAAAGAAAGTCATACGCTTGGGCGGGCATACACATGTATAAACTATATGTGTGTGGGTATATATATATGTAGCGGGTATTTGAATTTAGGGGAGGCATCTGGGTGGTAGTGTAACCCAGATGCACTGATTGTTAGGGAATTTGGGACCATTTGTTGTTCATGGAAGACTCTGGTGGTGTGAGGTTCCCTTTGGCCTGTGGGTGGCGCTGTCGCCCTGGTCCGGGGTTGAACCCTCACTGTAGTACTGTACCCCTTTTGTCATCTTCCAGCGGTTGTACCGCAGGGCGGAGAACCTGTGGTGACGCTGAGGGAGAGGAGATAAGAGGGGCGGACGCGGAGGGGCGACTTCTACACAGTCCGTGGCAGCGACTGTACGCCATAACCGTTGGTGACACAACAATGGTTGGTTCTATCTAAGGATTGTGCCTCGACCTACTCCCCACCTATACTGAACTGTTCTTTGGTCACAACCTGTCTGTGCTAAATGACGATTTATTGCTGTTGGAGAATAAATACGAGTTGGACCTTTTTTAGTGGTGTGGAACTCCAGTTACTGGGAGCAGAGGGGGTCATTTACAGAAAAGACTTGGCTCTGGGTTATGCACACGACCCAATGGTAAAATAGGTTCTGGCCTTCACCTCTATCCAAAAGAGGACATGGGCCGTGGTGTATCACATCCCTCCTCCCATACTCCCCCCTAGACGAGACAACAAGCCGAGAAGAAGAAGGGGTGAGAGGGGTGAGGTCGCTACACGTGGGGGCATCGTTCCGGGATGTGTTATACATATGGAGCTGAGAATGTCTGAATTTGAACTTTGCTGCCCGGAGTAGTTCCGAGTAGGTTGGCCATATTGGCTAGCGCGCCACAAGGCACACCATAGCTGTGCAGTTTGTGGACGGGGAGAAAAGAAAGCCCGCGAACAAGTGCAGAGTATGGGAGGAGTCTGGCCATGTGGAAGGACACACGTGGAGATTCCGGCGCAAATTGGTCAGTGCGCAATGGAGCAGCAGACAGTCGGGATGACCTCAAGTACCCCGTGGATTCCTGGTCCTTCTACTACGAAAATGACTTATTTTGCTGCTCCGATCACAGACACAGGAATAAGGCTAAGGCCCCGAGGACGTTTGGCTCTGTACACATGCAGAGACATAGAGGCCCTCGGTGTGATCTGTCCCAGCTGTTCGGGACTGGTGGTCCACTTTGAGCCGTTCGTGAGGCCTGCAAGGAATTCCTCTTTGAGGTGGAGCCATCCACAGAAAGGCCTCGCGCCTTCTGCCTCACAGGCACCGCTACTCCTGAGGGAGAGATCAAAGCCTATGCGGACATTCCTACGCGCACTGACCGGGGCGAGGAGAAGGCCCCAGCGGAGACTGAGAAAAAGAAATCCGAGGATGCTGCCTCGGTCACCACAAGCTCCCTGCTCCCACCGCCGAAGAGGAAAGTTAGCCTGGTGAAGGCAGCCTGCGGTTGTGGAAGAGCTTCGCCCTGTTGCTTGCCTGGCCTGGATGGATCCGGAGGGAAGAGCCCTGTACGTCCCTGTTCTACTAAAGGCCTAGGTGAGCCAGGAGTTGGGACTGTGTGTGCGGTTGGAGGTGTCGGAAGCCCACAGTCGGTGGGGGCCGTTCAGGGGAGTGATTCCATGTCCACTGGGAATTACCTGCCCGCGGAGTTTTATGACACCTCCGAGCTGGAGTCATTATCTGATGCTGGTGATGACGGGGAAATAGATGAGCTATTTCACCGGAAAGGTTGGGACAAGATGCCGCTACCCTCGTCCCATGCAACAAGGGACCCACCCATGTCCATTGGGGATAGTACAACCCGGGTGGAGGCCCCGGAGCCTGAGGAGGAATCTGGTCCCCTGTCTGCCTTTCCACCCCCTGAATCATCTGATGTTTCATCGGCTCCTGTTGCGGGAGTGCAACGCAAATCACTGCGGGCTCCTAAGCCCAAGTCTATGGAGGTAGTGAAAGTACCTCGTCACCCTGAATCCATTGTCCTGCCTGGAGAGGGAGATCGTGCCACCATGCCACTGTTGGCCCGGCTAAAGTGACTCTTTTGCCAGAAGGTTTCTTGTGAATATGGATGGGAATACCCATATTTACCCCGAGACTTGCTCTATGAGGTGGAGGTCTTGCGGCAGCGGTGGTACGATGAGTTCGTCTGGACAAAACTTAAGGTACCTCACGCTCGCAGATACCTCTCGTGTTCACCTACAGTTTCCAAGAAATTCAGAGACTGTAAGGCAGAGTGGATGTTGGGTCGGCACATCCATGCGGACAGGGTGCTTATCTGTCGCAAGGACGGAGAGAATGTAGAATATAATGTGGAGACCTTTGATAACCCTTTAAAGCCCCTGTTCCTGCTGCACCAAAGTTCTATCTCTAGGAGGAAAACACTCCTTTTTGTTTTTTCATTGTTGGACTTTCCGGAGTGCCTTTGCCGGAACCCAGGGACTGTGTCCTAGTTTTTGGGTGTTTTACTCTTTGGAGAAATGGGAGCTGTTACTGTTATTTGTTCTCCCTTCTTCTCCTCTCACCGCAAAAGATTACAGTGACTTTGGGGTATAGTCAGCATAGGGCCACAGCACAGAAAAGTAGAGTTTCATCTGGATTTTTAACCAAGTGTCTTTACCGTAGCACTGTCACCAGGTGGCAGTGCTGCGCAATGATTGTTTGTTTTTTTCACTTGCACCATACTCATTGGAGTGAGTGGGTTTCTTTTCGCATAGACCCATTCATTCCAAGGGGAACACACATTGTGATAGTGTGTGTTTTTCTTTCTTTTTCTTCTTCCCCTCTGCAGGAGATTCATCTATCAAGGCTGCTGAGAATGGGGTGGTTCTTAGATAGCAGAAAGGGGGAAATGTCAATGTGTAAAATGCCTAAGTATTTAAAAAAAAAAAAGGGGTTAAGTTGATTGTTTTATATTCCTGTTTCCTTTTCCCATTTTAGGTCCTGGCATGTTACCACTCTTTGGGAGACATGGGTTTGCACCAAACACTGGGGACCAGTGTCAAATCACCAGGGGGAGAGTGTAGCGGGTATTTGAATTTAGGGGAGGCATCTGGGTGGTAGTGTAGCCCAGATGCACTGATTGTTAGGGAATTTGGGACCATTTGTTGTTCATGGAGGACTCTGGTGGTGTGAGGTTCCCTTCGGCCTGTGGGTGGTGCTGTCGCACTGGGGTGGGGTTGAACCCTCACTGCAGTACTGTGCCCTTTTTGTCCTCTTCCGGCGGTTGTACCGCAGGGCGGGGAACCTGCGGTGACGCTTATGCCGCGTACACACGATCATTTTTCCCGTCGGGAAAAATGACATTTTTTCCTTTGGACGAGAAAAACGATCGTCTGTGGGCTTTTTGCCGTTTTTCCCGACGGGAAAAACGGCATTAATCACGATGAGAAAAATTAGAACATGTTCTAATTTTTCTCGTCGTTTTTCCTGACATTTCTTCCGCGGCAGTGTTTCCCATAGGGAAACACTGCCGCGGAGCCCATAGACGATCGTTTTTCTCGTCATTTTAAAAAATGACGAGAAAAATGACCGTGTGTGGGGAACAAGCTGTTCCCTCGTTTAAAATGTCATTATTCACGGCGGTTTTTAAACCGCCGTGAATAATGATCGTGTGTACGCGGCATGAGGGAGAGGAGATAAGAGGGGGCGGACGCCCGGAACACGGGGTTCAGAGTCGGAGGTCAGAGTCGCGCCCAGGCACCTTCAGCCTGGGTGCCGGCGTTCCGGAGTTCCGGGCCCAGGTGCCCTTGACCTGGCCGGAGCGGGAGATGGAGTCCATCCCAGGCACCTTTAGCCTGGGGTGAGGTACTATTGAGGAGGCCTGGGGCCCGGTACCTTCGACTGGGTCCCGCAAGGGTGGAGGAATCCGAGGGGGCCCTAAAGCCTTGGGTGCCCGAGTCTGAGATGAGGAGGCCAGGGAGCGTAACCCCTCCGAACAGTCCGGTGCAGCATTGCTGGTGACGGCGGGGCCTCTGGTAACTCTCTTGGACAGATGTCTTCCCTCTGACAGGGGCTGCGCTTAGCGAAAGTAATTCACTTTCTATTCTACACAGTCGTGGCAGCGACTGTACGCCATAACCGTTGGTGACACCACAATGGTTGGTTCTATCTAAGGATTGTGCCTCGACCTACTCCCCACCTATACTGAACTGTTCTTTGGTCACAACCTGTCTGTGCTAAATGACAATTTATTGCTGTTGGAGAATAAATACGAGTTGGATCTTTTTAGTGGTGTTGAACTCCAGTTACTGGGAGCAGAGGGGGTCATTTACAGAAAAGACTTGGCTCTGGGCTATGCACATGACCCGATGGTAAAATAGGTTCTGGCCTTCACCTCTATCCAAAAGAGGACATGGGCCGTGGTGTATCGCATCCCTCCTCCCATACTCCCCCCTAGACGAGACAACAAGCCGAGAAGAAGAAGGGGTGAGAGGGGTGAGGTCGCTACACATTTATATATATATATATATATATATAAATAACATTGTATATTATATATAATACCTTACATCAGGGTCCCCTTAGAGTCCCCTCTTACATCAGAGTCCCCAGAGAGCCCCCCACTTACATCAGAGTCCCCAGAGAGCCTCCTCCTTACATCAGAGTCCCCAGAGAGCCTCCCCTTGCACCAGGGTCCCCAGAGAACCCCCCACTTACATCAGGATCCCCAGAGAGCCCCCTCTTACATAAGGATCCCCAGAAAGCCTCCCCCTTACATCAGGGTCCCCAGAATGCCTCCCCTTATATCAGAGACCCCAGAGAGCCCCCCACTTACATCAGGGTCCCCAGAGAGCCCCCCACTTACATCAGGATCCCCAGAAAGCCTTCCCCTTACATCAGGGTCCCCAGAATGCCTCCCCTTACATCAGAGTCCCTAGAGAGCCTCCCCTTTGCATCAGGGTCCCCAGAGAGCCTCCCCCTTACATTAGGGTCCCCAGAGAGCCCCTCCTTGCATCAGGGTCCCCAGAAATCCTCATCCTTACATCAGGGTCCCCAGAAAGCCCCCCCCCTTACATCAAGGTCCCCAGAGTTCCTCATACTTACATCAGTTTCCCAGAAAGCCTCCCCCTTAC
The DNA here is from genome assembly GCA_029206835.1 of Rana muscosa. Lineage (NCBI taxonomy): Eukaryota > Metazoa > Chordata > Amphibia > Anura > Ranidae > Rana > Rana muscosa. Next base: position 395,843,209 of record CM055118.1, read on the forward strand.
ATCAGGGTCCCCAGAGAGCCTCCCTTGCATCAGGGTCCACAGAGAGCCCCCCACTTACATCAGGTTCCCCAGAGAGCCCCTCCTTGCATCAGGGTCCACAGAGAGCCCCCCACTTACATTAGGGTCCCCAGAGAGCCCCCTTACATTAGGGACCAGAGAAAGTCTCCCCCTTACATCAGGGTCCCCAGAGAGCCCCCCCTTACATCAGGGTCCCCAGAGAGCCCCCACTTGCACCAGGGTCCCCAGAGAACCCCCCACTTACATCAGGATCCCCAGGGAGCCCCCTCTTACATAAGGATCCCCAGAAAGCCTTCCCCTTACATCAGGGTCCCCTGAATGCCTCCCCTTACATCAGAGTCCCTAGAGAGCCCCCCACTTACATCAGGGTCCCCAGAGAGCCCCCTCTTACATAAGGATCCCCAGAAAGCCTTCCCCTTACATCAGGGTCCCCAGAATGCCTCCCCTTACATCAGAGTCCCTAGAGAGCCTCCCCTTTGCATCAGGGTCCCCAAAGAGCCTCCCCCTTACATTAGGGTCCCCAGAGAGCCCCTCCTTGCATCAGGGTCCCCAGAAAGCCTCATCCTTACATCAGGGTCCCCAGAAAGCCTCCCCCTTACATCAAGGTCCCCAGAGATCCTCATACTTACATCAGTTTCCCAGAAAGCCTCCCCCTTACATCAGGGTCCCCAGAGAGCCTCCCTTGCATCAGGGTCCACAGAGAGCCCCCCACTTACATCAGGTTCCCCAGAGAGCCCCTCCTTGCATCAGGGTCCACAGAGAGCCCCCCACTTACATTAGGGTCTCCAGAGAGCCCCCTTACAATAGGGACCAGAGAAAGTCTCCCCCTTACATCAGGGTCCCCAGAGAGCCCCCCCCTTACATCAGGGTCCCCAGAGAGCCCCCACTTGCACCAGGGTCCCCAGAGAACCCCCCACTTACATCAGGATCCCCAGGGAGCCCCCTCTTACATAAGGATCCCCAGAAAGCCTTCCCCTTACATCAGGGTCCCCAGAGAGCCTCCCCTTACATCAGAGTCCCCAGAGAGCCCCCCACTTACATCAGGGTCCCCAGAGAGCCCCCTCTTACATAAGGATCCCCAGAAAGGCTTCCCCTTACATCAGGGTCCCCAGAATGCCTCCCCTTACATCAGAGTCCCTAGAGAGCCTCCCCTTTGCATCAGGGTCCCCAGAGAGCCCCCCTTACATTAGGGACCAGAGAAAGTCTCCCCCTTACATTAGGGTCCCCAGAGAGCCCCCCTTACATCAGGGTCCCCAAAGAGCCCCCACTTGCATCAGGGTCCCCAAAGAGCCCCCCGCTTACATCAGGCTCTTCCATGCTGCTTGCCTGCTCTCTGGTTCTCCCATGCTGCCCACCGCACTTGCAGCCCAGATTCAGAGAGGCTGCAAGTGCATGTAGGGTCATATGGTTCTGGTGAGTGCATGGTGTGAAGGGGGCATGTAGGGTCATATGGTTCTGGTGAGTGCATGGTGTGAAGGGGGTATGTAGGGTCATATGGTTCTGGTGAGTGCATGGTGTGAAGGGGATATGTAGGGTCATATGGTTCTGGTGAGTGCATGGTGTGAAGGGAGCATGTAGGGTCATATGGTTCTGGTGAGTGCATGGTGTGAAGGGGACATGTAGGGTCATATGGTTCTGGTGAGTGCATGGTGTGAAGGGGGCATGTAGGGTCATATGGTTCTGGCGAGTGCATGGTGTGAAGGGGGCATGTAGGGTCATATGGTTCTGGTGAGTGCATGGTGTGAAGGGGGTATGTAGGGTCATATGGTTCTGGTGAGTGCATGGTGTGAAGGGGGCATGTAGGGTCATATGGTTCTGGTGAGTGCATGGTGTGAAGGGGGCATGTAGGGTCATATGGTTCTGGTGAGTGCATGGTGTGAAGGGGGTATGTAGGGTCATATGGTTCTGGTGAGTGCATGGTGTGAAGGGAGCATGTAGGGTCATATGGTTCTGGTGAGTGCATGGTGTGAAGGGGGTATGTAGGGTCATATGGTTCTGGTGAGTGCATGGTGTGAAGGGGACATGTAGGGTCATATGGTTCTGGTGAGTGCATGGTGTGAAGGGGGCATGTAGGGTCATATGGTTCTGGTGAGTGCATGGTGTGAAGGGGGCATGTAGGGTCATATGGTTCTGGTGAGTGCATGGTGTGAAGGGGGCATGTAGGGTCATATGGTTCTGGTGAGTGCATGGTGTGAAGGGGGTATGTAGGGTCATATGGTTCTGGTGAGTGCATGGTGTGAAGGGGACATGTAGGGTCATATGGTTCTGGTGAGTGCATGGTGTGAAGGGGACATGTAGGGTCATATGGTTCTGGTGAGTGCATGGTGTGAAGGGGGCATGTAGGGTCATATGGTTCTGGTGAGTGCATGGTGTGAAGGGGACATGTAGGGTCATATGGTTCTGGTGAGTGCATGGTGTGAAGGGGGCATGTAGGGTCATATGGTTCTGGTGAGTGCATGGTGTGAAGGGGACATGTAGGGTCATATGGTTCTGGTGAGTGCATGGTGTGAAGGGAGCATGTAGGGTCATATGGTTCTGGTGATTGCATGGTGTGAAGGGGACATGTAGGGTCATATGGTTCTGGTGAGTGCATGGTGTGAAGGGGACATGTAGGGTCATATGGTTCTGGTGAGTGCATGGTGTGAAGGGGGCATGTAGCACAAGAATGGTTTAAAGCACTTTAATCATTGTAGGCATAACGAAGATTTATTCATCGCTGCATTTTTTTTCTTAATAAGGATCGCACTATCTGTATTTTGCATATGGACTTTATACTGTATATCACAAGTAATTGCTGATATAAAGAAACACACGGACACTTCTTAAATTGGTTTGAATCATACTGTACATTTATCTTGGCTGTCGTTTTTGTTTTTTGTCTATCTGTTTCATTTAAATATTTTTAGTGCACAGTAGAGAGACAATAGCGCTGGTTACCTTATATTAATAGCTATTAACACTAGGTGGCAGTATAGCACGCACTTAGGATAGAACAGCCAGCTGTGCTTCACACATATCTCTGCAATTACAGCTGCAAGTCTTTTTGGGGGTGTCTCTACCAGCTTTGCACATCTAGAGAGGGACATTTCTGCCCATTCTTATTTGCAGAATATCTCAAGCTCTGTCAGATTGGATGGAGAGCGTCTGTGATCAGCAATTTTAAAGTCTTGCCACAGATTCTCAATGTGATTTAGGTCTGGACTGTGACTGGGCCATTCTAACACATGAATATGCTTTGATCTAAACCATTCCATTGTAGCTCTGGCTGTATGTTTAGGGTCATTGTACTGCTGGAAGGTGAACCTCCGCCCCGGTCTCAAGTCTTTTGCAAAGAGAGACATAGAGATTGTGTCAGTGTCAGTGGGAGGAATGCACCCATCATTGGGCTGGCCAGTAAGTCCTGCCAGGGGAGACTCAACTTGTCTTTGGGGCAGCTGAAGGGACAGTTTTCTGGATACTTCCCAGCTGGAGAGGGACTCAAAGATAGACCTGTGGACCGAGGTGCAAGATCTGATCGGTCTGGTCGCCACGATCACAGTACCAATGACGATGGAGGTGTGCCTCTTGGGCCTGATAGAAACACTGGTGCCGACTGTTGCAAAGAGAACTTTGATTGGGTTATTACTCTTTTATGCTCAGAAAAATATAGCTATGCACTGGAAGAAACCCTCAGTGCCTTCTCTGGCTCAATGGAAGCGTCTCGTAAACAAGAGCCTTCCCCTGTATAAAGATACAGAGGTTACCCCTTGAAATATGATAAAATCTGGCGTACATTGCTAGTGGAACCTACTACGGCTTGATTGTCAGGTGAAGGGCTTACGGATTAGTTTTTTATGTGTCAGCTTCTAGGTACTATGCCAAAACGGGGAAATGGAGGCTTACAGTCAGGTCCATAAATATTGGGACATGGACACAATTCTAATCTTTTTGGCTCTATACACCACAATGGATTTGAAATGAAACAAACAAGATGTGCTTTACCTGCAGACGTTCAGCTTTAATTTGAGGGAATTTACATCCAAATCAGGAGAACGGTGTAGGAATTACAACAGTTTGTATATGTGCCTCCCACTTTTTAAGGGACCAAAAGTAATGGGACAGATTAACAATCATCAATCAAACTTTCACTTTTTAATACTTGGTTGCAAATCCTTTGCAGTCAATTACAGCCTGAAGTCTGGGACGGGATGACATCACCAGACGCTGGGTTTCATCCCTGGTGATGCTCTGCCAGGCCTCTACTGCAACTGTCTTCAGTTCCTGCTTGTTCTTGGGGCATTTTCCCTTCAGTTTTGTCTTCAGCAAGTGAAATGCATGCTCAATCGGATTCAGGTCAGGTGATGACTTGGCCATTGCATAACATTCCACTTCCTTCCCTTAAAAAACTCTTTGGTTGCTTTCGCAGTATGCTTCGGGTCATTGTCCATCTGCACTGTGAAGTGCCGTCCAATGAGTTCTGAAGCATTTGGCTGAATATGAGCCGATAATAATATTCCCCAAAACACTTCAGAATTCATCCTGCTGCTTTTGTCAGCAGTCACATCATCAATAAATATAAGAGAACCAGTTCCATTGGCAGCCATACATGCCCACGCCATGACACTACCACCACCATGCTTCACAGATGAGGTGGTATGCTTTGGATCATGAGCAGTTCCTTTCCTTCTCCATACTCTTCTCTTCTCATCACTCTGGTACAAGTTGATCTCGGTCTCATCTGTCCATAGGATGTTGTTCCAGAACTGTGAAGGCTTTTTTAGACGTTATTTGGCAAACTCTAATCTGGCCTTCCTGTTTTTGAGGCTCACCAATGGTTTACATCTTGTGGTGAACCCTCTGTATTCACTCTGGTGAAGTCTTCTCTTGATTGTTGACTTTGACACACATACACCTACCTCCTGGAGAGTGTTCTTTATCTGACACACATACACCTACCTCCTGGAGAGTGTTCATCTGACACACATACACCTACCTCCTGGAGTGTGTTCTTCATCTGACACACGCACACCTACCTCCCGGAGAGTGTTCTTCATCTGACACAAATACACCTACCTCCTGGAGAGTGTTCTTCATCTGACACACATACACCTACCTCCTGGAGAGTGTTTTTCATTTGACACACATACACCTACCTCCTGGAGAGGTTTCTTCCTCTGACACACATACACCTACCTCCTGGAAAGTGTTCTTCATCTGACACACATACACCTACCTCCTGGAGAGTGTTCTTCATCTGACACACATACACCTACCTCCTGGAGAGTGTTCTTCATCTGACACACATACACCTACCTCCTGGAGAGTCTTCTTCATCTGACACACATACACCTACCTCCTGGAGAGTGTTCTTCATCTGACACACATACACCTACCTCCTGGAGAGTGTTCTTCATCTGACACACATACACCTACCTCCTGGAGAGTGTTCCTTATCTGGCCAACTGTTGTGAAGGGTGTTTTCTTCACCAGGGAAAGAATTCTTCGCTCATCCACCACAGTTGTTTTCCGTGGTCTTCTGGGTCTTTTGGTGTTGCTGAGCTCACCGATGCATTCTTTCTTTTTAAGGATGTTCCAAACAGTTGATTTGGCCACACCTAATGTTTTTGCTATCTCTCTGATGGGTTTGTTTTGTTTTTTCAGCCTAATGATGGCTTGCTTCACTGATAGTTACAGCTCTTTGGATCTCATATTGAGAGTTGACAGCAACAGATTCCAAATGCAAATAGCACACTTGAAATGAACTCTGGACCTTTTATCTGCTCCTTGTAAATGGGATAATGAGGGAATAACACACACCTGGCCATGGAACAGCTGAGCAGCCAATTGTCCCATTACTTTTGGTCCCTTAAAAAGTGGGTGGCACATATACAAACTGTTGTAATTCCTACACCGTTCACCTGATTTGGATGTAAATACCCTCAAATTAAAGCTGAAATCTGCAGTTAAAGCACATCTTGTTCGTTTCCTTTTTAAATCAATTGTGGTGGTGTATAGAGCCAAAAAGATTAGAATTGTGTCGATGTCCCAATATTTATGGACCTGACTGTATGTGCCCGATCACGGAATAGTTGGTTCCGATGACTGTGGAGACGTCTGACATACTGGATATCATGCTGTGTCCCGAGTACGCATATCTATAGTCATGAATTGTTCATTTTACATGCCAATCATACGGATATTTGTTAAGCACTAAATGATCCGTTGTTTATGTCCCTGTTGTTTTTTCCTTTTTTTTGTGTTGTTCAAAAATGCAATAAAAAAGATTTATATAAAAAAAAAAGATAGACCTGTGGATGGAAGTCAGAGATTTGTTAAACGAAAAAAAAGAAGTGAGAAGAACTGGAAAGAAAAGGAAAAGAATGGGAAGGGAAGGAGAAAAGAGGAAATGAGGTAGATAAAAAGAAAGGGAAGGAAAGGGAATCCCTGTAAAGTAGACGGTAGGCGAGGAGCTGCATTGTGAAGGCAGGACAGGCAATCCAGGAGGAATCCCGTTGAATGTGTACATAGGACCTATGGCCAGTTGGTGGTGGTGGTGGCGGGACAGGTTGGGGGGCAGTAAATATCACCATCTGGTGACAGAAGAGAATTTTGTGTAAACTTCCAATAACAATAAAGAACGTCAAATGGGTACATCAGGAATGGTGGTGGTGACCTTCTTTAGACATCTATGTTATATCGCCCCATGTGGGGGAGATCTGACGGAAGTACAGGGAAAGGAGTAGAGTAGACAGTCAGAGGAAGAATTGGCCCCGAGGGGAATTGTTGTCACAGCGTCACCAGAAAATGTTTTTCAGAGCTCAGAAACTGTGTGAAAGCCTCAAATAAACATTTCCTGATACATTTTCTGTGAAGTATTTCTGTGAGAAAGATTCCATCACCAGAAGGTGGAACTAAACCTGAGTCATAGAGTTTATGTAAAGGGCAGTATAAAAATAGGAGTATTTGACCTTTTTTGGTTTTGGGTAGAAAGGTGAAAGGTTAGATTGAGAGAGAACAGAAAGGGCGGGGCTTTAAATTAAGCTTGTGTGGGAAAAGGGTCTAGTTGTTTTTAGTAATGAATATATTTGTTATACGCTATACCAGGGATATGCAATTAGCGGACCTCCAGCTGTTGCAAAACTACAAGTCCCATCATGCCTCTGCCTCTGGGTGTCATGCTTGCTGCTGTCAGAGTCTCGCTATGCCTCATGGGACTTGTAGTTTGGCAACACCTGGAGGTCCGCTAATTGCATATCCCGGCGCTATACTATATCTTAATTTTAACATGATTTTTTAAAGAGGAAGTAAACCCTCTTTTTTTTATATATTTTTTAACCACTTCAGCCCCGGACCATTTGTCAGCTTAACCACTTTAGCCCCGGACCATTTGTCAGCTTAACCACTTTAGCCACGGACCATTTTGGCTGGTTAAAGACCAGGCCCCTTTTTGCGATTCGGCACTGCGTCGATTTAACTGACAATTGCGCGGTCGTGCGACGTGGCTTCCAAACAAAATTGGCGTCCTTTTTTTCCCACAAATAGAGCTTTCTTTTGGTGGTATTTGATCACCTCTGCGGTTTTTATTTTTTGCACTATAGACAAAAATAGAGCGACAATTTTGAAAAAAATACAATGTTTTTTACTTTTTGCTATATTAAATATTCTCAAAAAATATATAAAAAAAAAAATTTCCCCTCAGTTTAGGCCGATACATATTCTTCTACATATTTTTGGTAAAAAAAATCGCAATCAGCGTTTATTGATTGGTTTGCGCAAAAGTTATAGCGTTTACAAAATAGGGGATAGTTTTATGGCATTTTTATAAAAAAATTTTTTTTACTAGTAATGGCGGCGATCAGCGTTTTTTTTCATGACTGCGACATTATGGCGGACACATCGGACACTTTTGACAGTATTTTGAGACCATTGTAATTTTTACAGCGATCAGTGCTATAAAAATGCGCTGATTACTGTGAAAATTACACTGGCAGTGAAGGGTTAACCACTAGGTGGCGCTGTAGGGGTTAAGTGTTCCCTGCATTGTGTTTCTTACTGAGGGGGGGTTGGGCTCTGTGTGACATGACACCGATCTCGGCTCCGAGTACACGGAGCCGAGATCCATGTCATTGTCACTAGTCAGAGCGGGGAGATGCTTGTTTACACAAGCATCTCCCCGCTCTATACCTCCGTGAGACGATCGCGGGGATCCCCGCAGCGATTGAGTCCACGGGACCCGCGGCCCGACTCACGGGGATGGCGACAGGGTCGCGAGCATGCCGCCGGCGGCACGCGCACGACCACACGTCAGGCAGTTAAAGGGGAAGTACAGGTAGGTGGATGTGCCTGTACGTCCCATTCTGCCGACGTATAAGTACAGGAGGCGGTGGGCAGGTGGTAAAAAAAAACCTTGCAAGAGAAAGGCATAATGAGCTAGTATGCATAGCATACTAGCTCATTATGAATGACTTACCTTAGATCGAGGCCCCCGAAGCGCTCCTCGTTCCCCTCCGCCGCCGCCATCTTGCTTTCGAGTCCCTTCCGTGTATCGCCGCTCCGGCACTGTGACTGGCCATAGCGGTGATGACGTCACTCCCGCGCATGCGCCATTCAGGAAAACGGGACGCTCAGTGCGCCTGCGCCATTGTCTACAGTGTGCATGCGCCGTAGACATCGGTGCAGTGTTTTCTGCAAATATCTCCTTAACCACGAAGGTTAAGGAGATATTTCTTGCATCTACAGGTAAGCCTGAAGCCTCGTACACACGACCAAGTTTCTTGTCAAAAAACGACAAGAAACTTGCTGGCAGAGCTTTCTTGCCGAGTAAATCGGCCGTGTGTACGCGGCTATCAGGTTTCTCATCAAGAAAACCGACAAGAATCTCGACGAGAAAAATAGAACCTGCTCTCTATTTTCTCGTCGAGATTCTCGTCAGCATGTTTCTCGACGAGAAAATTGTGTGTGTGTACACTTACCTGTCGCCGTGGAAACCCGCGCATGCTCGAAATGACTTTGACGCATGCGCAGTAGCTTCCTAGGCATAGGTAGGGTGTAGCAAGATGGCGGCGACGGCATCGAATGTGACGAGCGCACGCTCATCGTAGTCAATTACGTCACCGCGTACGCTCCATTCAAAGAACCGCGGGTTCTTTGAATCGAGCGTGTGTACACTCGCCCGTTTTTTTCATGGCCGTGTGTACGAGGCTTAAATCTAGGCTTACCTGTAGGTGCAAGTTGTCAGAGTGGGTTTACAACCACTTTAACTGGTTGACATATTTTATTGTTCAGACAGATACATAAATATACATAACAATAAGTACCTACTAGGTTAAATGTTAATAGACTACTCCAAAATAAGGATAGAAAAATATGAAGGATTAAAATGATCCACTTTTATTATATAAAGATAAAAAATTATGTATGGCGCACAAGGTCCACATAGCAATGGACACGGGTAAACAGCAATATACAGACAAAAAATAATTTTAGTAATGCATTATATAGATGCTGGTTAAGACACATGGTTGACACTGTATCTGTTGGCTCTACGCGTTTCGTGACTTTAAAGTCGTTCATCAGGAGAAAAACGTGTATTGTGTCTCTGCAATGACAAAATGCAAATTTACAAATTATTCCAGGACATTCACACATTGGGGGACTGTGAGCACAGGGCCAGAGTCCTAGCTGGTACTTACAGGGTATCCGTGTATTTCTGGCCTGGGAGCCGGACCACCAACGCCTCCATTAGCAGACAACAATTCCCCCCCCGGGGGCTGAGACGGGGCACCCGCACAACAAGCAACCCACACATGGCATGCCCAGGGTGGACAAGCATTCGGCCATTGTGGATGTGGGGATGTGAGATATGAATGGGAGGCAGTGACTAAAAAAATAAAAAATAAAATAATGAATATGTGAATGCGTTAAGAATGAAGATGTAAATAAGGATCATGGAAAGGTGGAATATGTGGCTTTAGGTGGGTGGAATGTGAAGGTGGAGTGGGGAAGAAAAGAGCTGATGACTGTAAATTAGGCAGAGTCAAAGAAACACATGAATTAATGGAGGCAGCTCCCCGGAAAAACCAAAGGGAACATGAGGTGTAAAAAATGGGGCAAAGTAATGTGTGAGGAAAAACAGAAAGTTAGAAGCAGGGATGAGTCGGGGTTAGGATGGTCAAAAGGGGGCTTTTATTGAAGCCAGCCCCTTGCTATAAAATGGGGCACAGGGCAGCCATGGTGTCAATGCATTGCAAGCTGTTATAGGTGTAGCAATACCCCCGAAGGGGCCGCTGGTTTAGATTTGGGCCTGCCGTTACCTTTCTGTTCACCACACTCGTCTCACGGGTTCCTCTTGAAGAGCTTTCATGAATGTCCACACCAACACCTGGTTTCTTTTTCTTCAAGAGTTTTATTAAACAGTTCCAACAGAGGGTTGGAGGGATAGGGGAGGTTCAGGTACCTTGCTTTGCGGATCACGGGCACAATCTTAGATCCAGAGGACAAATCAGTTCCACGCTGGATTCAGCAACCACCGGATAGGCCTACTCTCACTGGCCTAGCAACCGGTGCGAAGCTCGCTCAAAGTCTCTGCCACAGACCTGATGAGTGCCGTCGAGTCGTTCCACGATATTCCGCCACAAGATGGTGTAACCACACTGACACTTTGCAAAAGTTCCTTCAGAAAGTACACAGCTCACGGTGCCAGAATCTTTCAGCCAGCTGGCAGCACCGTGAGGTAAACTGGCCAGGATGCATCCTTCAATTGAGTCCCCAATTGTTCTGCTTCTTCCCACAGGCAAGACCGCGTAGGACCATCCCTGGACTAGTAGGCCCCAGAAACTCCTGGGCCTACTCTCAGTTGCAGAGCCTCGGGCCAGCAGGACCAGAGGCAGAGAAACAGCTCGCACATCCCTGAGGCCAGGAGGGCCCTCAGGTCAGGATCCGGCAAACGAACCCCGATAGTGCGGTCCCTGTCCCTTAAGTACCCCTCTCCAGAATGCACAGCGGGTTGACCACTCCCCCTGAGCCACTTCTGGGAAAGAAATACCCAATACACCTAGCCCGCTGCATTTCCAAGCTTGACCCGTGGCGACAGTGACACCTACTGTCAAGGGGAAAACCATGCAACCCAGCTGGACTGAAACAGAGCCAACAATTTAGCTTAATCCTTCTGAGCTAAACTACAGCTCAGATACCTAAATTTAACACATAGTGCCTACCCAACAGGAGCAGGGCGCTACACAGGGAAAGCTGACAAACTACATAGTGAGAGATGAGGGTCAATTAGGAAACGGTACTTTCTGATTGCTAGCTCTTTGGGTAATCAACCCTTTGGTGCAAGAACAGTGAGCCACTAAACCACCTCCCATTATATCACACACTTTCACTGAAACCCCTTACACCCCCTTAGTAAAAAATAAAGTTAGGCATACATCAGTTGGGCCTATTATAAGTAGTGCTGCTGGCACATTATACACTTCTGCATAATTTGCCGTCTCCTAATTCTTAAAGAGGGTTTGATAGAAATTGGCCAGCAGCTGGAAATGGAAAAACAGCATCAATGAACTGTAATGTAAAAGAAGACACATGCTAGGTTGAATGTCCTCTATATGTACAGTGGCCATGTGTTGGGGAAGCAAGCAGTCTCTTTACCCATTCCTGCCTTTACCCATTCCTGCCTACCCACCAGGATACTATGGGCTGGAGGCTCCCCAGAGTACCCACTGCACCAGGCAGAGCTCCTGCACCTCCCACTTTCTAAGGATCACCCTTTGAGACTCCTGGCTTGGCCTAACCAGCATCCCCAGCCATCTGCCACAGTTTGCAGTCTCTCCCAGCCATAGACATTTAGCCAGAGGAAGGTCCCACCCTGAGGTTAGGAGAAAAAAAAAGTCCACACAAACCCAACAATTATATGGCGTCAGACATTCTAGATAGGAGATAGAACATTCACTTTTAGTTGCAAACCATATAGAGAGAGGGTTGACTGGGAAGAGAGCCAAGGAGAAGCAGCTCATAACTACAATAGGCATTGCCCTGAGTCCGGCATCCCATGCAAAGCAGAGTCCTGTAGTCCCAAAAAGTCCTTCAACTTCCTTTCCTGCTTCCACTCTAAGGAGAAGCCACATGAAAATACCCTACCAGCTACATATTGATGAATAGTAATGTACTGCACCCCTTTTGGAGCTGCTGGTTTGATGAACCCTCTGAAACGTAGCCTTTTTTTTTCTAGGTGCGAGCCTCCCCCAGAACCACTCTGACACACCCCCCTTGTTGAATAACCCACAACAGGTTAAGGAAACACTGTCTGTATTGGTGTTGAATTGGTTAAATAAGACAGAGTAGTACAAACTATGGGCAATATAAAATAAGATAGTTACACAGAGCACTTCTATACCACAGTTGGGTGCAAGACACAACACTATAGGTAACTGGGCCCAGATTTTACCAGTCAGCTTAAACTGCAAAAGAGTTGCCTAGCGCAGTGTTTCTCAACTCCGGTCCTCAAGGCTCCCCAACAGTTCATATTTTCAGAACTTCCCTCAGATGAAACGGCTGTGGTAATTACTAAGGCAGAAAAGCCCAGAGCAAGGAATGCAATGAATGGGTGGAGGGCGAACATGACTAGGGAAACAGGGACTTATGTGAAGGATTAGGGGATTGGTGGGGTAAGGCTGAGGAAGAGGGGATAAGATTGGTGGGTTAATTTGTGTGGGAGGGGACATTGAGGGTATAAAGGAAGACTCCGCCCCCTCCCCGGATAACATGCGGCGCAGAGAAAGTTCAGGATGGCAGACTTGGAGCAGCTCCTGGCCCAATTGCGGGAAGAGACAGCAGCGCGAGGCCCGCGGTGGGCCCAGGAACATTTAGGGCCTTTGCTCGGGCGTCCGGTGGAGGAAGAGGTTAATGGGGGGAGAGTGTCAGCGCGAGCTCGGCAGTCAAAACCGCCGGAGCGCTTCTCTCCTGACCTCTCCTCCGGAGCTCGCAGACACATTGGGAATCCCCATTCGCGGGCCCCTTCGGGTCCTCCCGCGAAGCGAGCTGCTGTCGCCGGGTTGGACGCCGGAAGGAATCCCCAGCAGAGTCGGAGCTCCGCGGGCGGCCGTTCCGGGAGTTCCGGAGCGGCCACCAGGCCCGCACGGCGATTGGAGTCGGAGGCAGCGGGCCCAGCCCCCAGAGTGATGTCACCGGGGACGGCGCCTCGGCGGGGGAGATCCAGTGTGGCGGTGGCCGGGCCTTCCACTGCGGCGGCCGGGGACCGTGCGGCGGAGGAGCAGAGGGAAGAGGCAGCGGAGGTAGGCAACAGGGCTGGACGGAGCCCCCCCGGCCTGGGCAAGGCAACAAATAAATCGGTGGGCGGGTCCAGAACACGAAGAAGGAGTCGGTGGGGAGCGGGACCCTCGGCATCCAGGGATCCTTCCCCTGGAGGGCTTGCATCGGGAGCTGAAGGGGAGGAGCAACGGTTGGACGGTGCAGGGTCGGAATCGGAGGTGGAACGTGAGCCTCTCAGAAGGTCAGCATCGATGGAGGCGGGACGGTCGGCTGGTGGGTCGCTTCCTAGGCAGCCCGGTAAGTTTGTTTTTCCTTTATCTTCACTGGGTCAGTCACAGGTGTTGGGTGCTGGGGGCTGCAGTGGTAGGGGTGATGCTGGGATGGCAGTGTGGGGGTGCTCGGCTGGGGGTGGTGACTTGGCAGACCGGGGTCAGAGGTCGGTAGTAGGGATGGATACAAGTATGAGGGGGTTTTTAGCAGGGATCAAGGAACTGGTGGACAGGTTTGAAAATTCAGCAGGTGGGGCGCCATGCCCGGCAGAGGCATGGGTTTCCCCGGTGGGGGGATGGCAGGAGCGGGGTGGCAGGGGCAGCGGTGGTGGTGCCACAGCAAGGGGGGACGGACAGTCCTCCGCTACGGAAGGAGGGGGTTGATACGCCTGCGGCAGTAGGGGAGACGGGCAGGCAGGACCTGGTGAGGTTGGCTGACGCGGCGATGTGCGAGGTCTATATCTGTTTTGAGGGACCGTTGGGAGCGCATTTAAAGGTGGAGGTACGTGACAAGATTTGGAAAGGTGAGTATGTGGAGATATTCTCACTGCTGCCATTGGGGAAGTTCAACTTGGACAGAGTCAAGCCGGATGATTCCAAGAAGGAAGATGAGGAGAAGCGTAGGTATCGACTTATCCCTCGGACATTTACAAATTGGCTGCAGGCATTTGGCATTTTGGCAAGTGTGATAGGGGTAAAGAAGCCGGAGTTCTGCTCTGCTCTGTTTTGCTACCAGGATGCTATAGGGGAAGCATACAGAACCTTCGGGGGCACGGCTTGGTTGAGATACGACGAGCAGTTTCGCCAGAGGATGGCGATGCGGCCGGAGTTGAGATGGGACCACAAAGACATTAGTTTGTGGATGCGATTGATGACTTCGGCGAGGGCCCCGAACCAGTTTTTTCAGGGGGGGGGGGGGGGGCGGTGGATCGTCTTCCCCTGGACAACCGGCCGGTAAGGCAAAAGGGGTTTGTTGGCAGTTTAATTCGGGTACATGCAAGTTTGGAGGAACGTGCCGTTTCAAACATGAGTGTTCCGGATGCGGGGGTTCCCACCCCTCGTCTGGATGCTTTAAGCAAGGGAAGAACCATTCCGGAGAACTTACGAATAAGAGGGAAGACGCCGGTGATGGTGGAAAGGATGCGGCCATTTCTAGGTAGGTATCCTGACAGGGCGGCTGCGCGGTTGTTGGAAAGGGGGTTTGCGGAGGGTTTTCGTATTCCATGCTCATTGAGGGAGGTCCCCCCCGTGCCGCGCAATTTGCGATCGGCGTTGCTACATTGCGACGTAGTTTCGGAGATACTTGGTGATACGTAATTTTGAGCTGGAGTTGGAGACATGGCGTTCGGAGAAACTACGAAAGGAAGTGGCGTTGGGCCGCATGAGCGGCCCTTTTCCAGTTCCCCCATTGAAGGATTTGGTGGTCTCTCCGCTGGGTGTGGTGCCAAAAAAGGAGCCGAATAAATTTCGGCTCATTCACCACCTTTCTTTTCCAAAAGGGGGGTCGGTGAATGACGCCATTGAGCCGGATGCTTGCACGGTGAGTTACACATCATTCGATGCAGCAGTGGTTTGGGTCCGGCATTATGGAAGGGGGGCTCTCATGGCAAAATCAGATGTGGAGGCGGCCTTTCGGCCTCTTCCGGTTCACCCGGATAGTTTTCGATTATTGGGGTGTCACTGGAACGGGGAGTTTTATGTGGACCAGTGCCTGCCTATGGGCTGTTCCATATCGTGTGCATTATTTGAGGAGTTTAGCTCCTTTCTGGAATGGGTGGTCAGGGACGTGGCAGGGGTTAATTCGGTCATACACTATCTGGATGACTTCCTCTGCGTGGGCCCGGCTTCATCCAGGAATTGTGCGATTCTGTTAGCAACGCTGGAGCATATGGCGGATCGTTTTGGCGTCCCATTGGCGCCTGACAAGACGGAGGGGCCAAGAACGGTCATTACGTTTTTGGGGATACAGCTGGATTCTGTAGCCATGGAATGCCGTTTACCGGAAGATAAGCTTGCGGCTCTGAAAGAAGAAATTAAAATGATGTTGGGTTTGCGTAAGGTACAGCTGCGAACGCTGCAATCTTTATTGGGGAAGCTGAATTTCGCCTGTCGCATTTTGCCGATGGGGAGAGCGTTTTGCCGACAAGTACGGCTGGGGTGCAGTCGCCGCGACATTTTGTTAGGCTGGTACGTTCCCACAGGTCTGATCTGCAGGTCTGGCATACATTCTTGGAGTCCTTCAATGGTAGGGCACTATGGATGTCGGGCCCGGTCAGCAACTTTGATATGGATCTGTTCACGGACGCTGCGGGCTCAGCAGGTTTTGGGGCTTTTTTCCAAGGCCGATGGATTGCGGGTTCGTGGCCACAGAGTTGGGTGGAGGCGGGCTTCATAAAGAATATGTTGCTGCTGGAACTGTTTCCAGTGGTACTGGCAGTGGAACTATGGGGCGAGGCTTTCCGGGATCAGAAGGTGCATTTCCACATCGACAACATGGGTGTGGTGCAGGTGATTAACAGAGCATCGGCGGCATCGCCGCCGGTGGTTCGCCTGCTACAACAGCTGGTGTTGAGATGCCTACAGTTAAACATCTTCATGTATGCTGTTCACCTTCCGGGAGTGGACAATGTGGTGACTGACGCTTTATCTCGCTTTCAGTGGGACAGGTTCCGAGAGTTGGCACCGGACGCGGAGCAACGAGGGGTACCTTGTCCAGACTGGCTGTGGAAGATTGCGTTAGATTAGTCGCCAGATGGATCAGCAATTCGGTGAGTGAGACGACGTGGGCTGCATATCAGAAAGTTTGGCTGGAATGGGCGGATCTGGGTAGAATGGCGGGAGTGGATATTGATGGTCCGGAGGTGAGGTTGCTAGTTTTGTACTTTATCTCCAGGAGCATGGAAGCAGGGGTGTCGGTATCCGCGCTGGATAAAAAGGTTGCTGGGTTGGCATTTTTGTTTAAATGGCAAGGTTTGCCTGATTTCACGAAAGACTTCTGGGTTCGACAAGCGCTCAAAGGTTATAGGCGGGTTAGGCCGTTAAAAGACACCAGACGCCCTGTGTCTTTTGGGGTCCTGAGGGGGGTGTTGGCTAAGCTACCGGAGGTTTGCACCTCGGAATACGAGGCTGCCTTGTTCCGAGTGGCATTTTCCTTGGCATTTTTTGGGGCGTTCAGGATCGGCGAGCTGGCTAGCTCGTCTAAGAAAGTGCACGGGGGGATTGGGGCTAATGAAGTGCGTTGCCAGGAGGACAGAGTGTCCTTGTGGTTACGTAGATCAAAAACGGATCAAAAAGGGAGGGGCAAGAGAGTTCAGATCTTTTCATTGCCGGGCTCACCGCTTTGCCCGGTTGGGGCCGTTCGGGGTTTTCTGGCGGTACGCCCAGGGAACGTGGGGTCCTTTCTGATACATGCGGATGGGTGTCCGTTGTCCAGGTTTCAGTTCATATCGGTTTTCCGAAAATGTTTGGGTTGCCTAGGTTTAGAGGCGAAAGAATTTTCGTCACATTCATTCAGAATTGGGGCGGCTACGGAAGCGGCTCGAAGTGGGTTGGATAGTGAGTCGGTCAAGCGCATTGGGAGATGGGAATCGAGGAGATTTCGATCTTACATTCGCCCTCACTTAGTGGTAGGGGTGTGAGGAGAATAGGAGTAAGAGTATGAGGAGAGTAGGAGTGGGGCTGATTGGAGTTTAAAAAAAAAAAAAGAAAACAAACAAAAAGGAAATAAAATAATGAGGTTACGTTGACAGGCTTGGCTGTGGTTACGGTGGATACATGTTTTTCTCTCTTTCAGGTGTGGCGCCGGCGTTGGTCTGGATACTGGGGCACTCTTACGTGTACAGGGGGGGTAAGAGGGCTGAGGCAAGACCGGAAGGTCGGCAATTGGGGTTTCCAAGGCAGGAGGCCCGGATTCACTGGCTGGGAATTCCGGGAATGTTGGGGAGTAGGACGGTTCCAGAAGTGCATCGTTATGCGCGACTGGACCGCCCACCTGACGTTTTAATTTTGCACGTAGGTGGGAATGACTTAGGTGTTAGATCTATGCTGGATGTGACGAAGGATATCAAATTTGATATTCTTCGTCTTTGTATGGCATTCCCGGAAACGGTGATAGTGTGGTCCGACATGGTGGCTCGTACTTCATGGCGGACGGCTAGATCCATAGAAGGCATCAATAGGGCGCGGAGGAAAGTTAATCGGGATGTGGCCAGGTTCATGGTTAGGAATGGGGGGGTTGGTGATACGTCATTTTGAGCTGGAGTTGGAGACATGGCGGTACCTTCGGGGTGATGGGGTACACCTCAGTGATGTGGGTATAGACCTATGGGCGTTAGGGTTACAGGATGGTATACAGAGGGCTCTCAGGGTGTGGAGGGGCACCCAATTGTAAAGGCTTTTACATTCGGGTGCTGTGGCGGGTGTCTGTTCTTTGCAGGGGAAGGATGATACCTCGGAAAGAAGGGTTCAGGACCTGTCGTTGGTATGGGTCCTGACGGTGGGCTTACAGTTAACGGAGGTTTAGCTTGAAGCATTGGGATGGTGCACTGCGGTCATGGTTGTCTCTGAGCCAGCATGTCGGCTTGAGGCCTATTAGCGGATTTTGAGAAGTACCGCAGTGCAATAATGGACACAAAAGTTAATAGAGGTTCCTGCAGAGAGCGACACCAGTAATTTACTGAGGGTCCTTTAGGACAGAGTTTATGGTTACTGTTAAAAAAAGTTATACAGTGTTTTAATAAATAAGGCTGCTACGGCCTATGTTTTCTCCAACTCCTGGTGTGGTCTCGTTTACTTAGTCATAAGTAAGATAGTAAATAAGGGGTATATAATAAGGACATCTGTTATACGATAGTCAAGAGAAACTGATCAAATCACTTGTGCAAAATAATAGAAAGAACGACAACATGACCTGTTGGGGCACCTTGAGGACTGGAGTTGAGAAACACTGGCCTAGAGCAAGGTAAGGACAGCTAAAAAGAGACAATTCAAACCCCCAGAGGCTACGCTGCCTTAGGCCCTGGGGGTGACTCTGCTAGGTCCAAGTCTGTCTGCCAGTATTAGGCGTACCAGAATGAGCAGAAACAGCTTAAAGGGGTTGTAAAGGTTCGTGTTTTTTCACCTTAATGCATCCTATGGTGAAAAAACACCTGGCAATGACGGCCCCCCCAGCCCCCCCGTTGCACTTACCTGAGACCGTTCACCTGCTGTGCTCGCCCCCAATGTCCCCTTCTCCACAGAGTCTGGCCATTGATTGGCTAGATTGGATAGATTATTAGCAACGCAGCCATTGGCTCGCGCTGCTGTCGATCACATCCAATGACACGGGGAGCTGGGGGGCAGGGCCGAGTGATACAGTCGGCGGCTATAGCCGCCGGCTGTATCACGGGAGCGCGCCCGCAGGCTCACCCCCTAGGGAGAGAGCATCCCATAAAGGGGGTTAGCTCTTGTGGGGAGGAGCCGAGACAGCTGCAGAGGGACCCCAGAAGATGAGGATCGGGGCCCCTCTGTGCAAAACGAACTGAACAGTGGAGGTAAGTATAACATGTTTGTTATTTAAAAAAAAAAAAAAACTAAGCTTTACAACCACTTTAAGTCTGTGGAAATAATATAAACAGGGAGGAATAATTTCCAACTGGAAAAGAGGATAAACAAATTTAGAGTTGCTTCTGCCCGTTTGGGTGGGGTCCATACGGTGGTGCACTAGTGCTGTTGTTAAATAACTTCCTGACTCCCTCCCCCCTGTTAAGGGAGGTGAAGACTTGACAAAGAGTTCTGAGAGAAAAAACTTGACCTGGGTTTAGCAGTAATGAAAGTGCAGCAAAAGGTGCAAAGAATTAACTGGATCCTGGGTGGTAAAGTAATCCTAGACTGGTAATGTGGCACCCCTCAGAGATGTATAGCAGAATTATGGTAGTGTCTGAAGAGCCTAATCGCATGCTGAGTATTTGAGGTCTCACTTAGTTTTGTGGTGCAGAGTGTCTCGTGGGTTTGAAACCCTCTCATCAATCCTGCACTTCAATGTAAGTTCCGACAGAGGGGCCCCTAGTGGAATCGTGGAATGGTGGCTTGTGCTCCAACAAACCTGCTCTGGATGGATGCAGCCCATTTTGTGATTGGCGTACCCGTTGTGTAGGACTGTAGATGCAGATGGTGACCAGCGAACCAACTCTGTAGAGCTGAAGCTGCCGATGGTGACTGGCCGACCCACGATGTAGAGACGGCATGAGGGCTGCACTGGTGGATGGATTCCCAGGAGCTCAGCACTCTCCTTGGACATACGCCTCCTTCTCAGGTCTGGTGCCAAAATACCTCTTTTGAGCAACCCACTGAATTTCCTCCACTACTCCTCCTGGGGATTGTAGTTTCCTCCAAAATAAGGGGGGGGGGGTTGCCGCTTGACCTAACTGAAACTACATCTCCCACAATCCTTAACACTTCTCTCCAGTCTAAGAACGGCCAATCTAGAATGAGTCAATGAGGCATTGCCTCTGAACATACTGCAAACTGTTGTCCCACTTTAATAACTCTGAAACTTTTTCCTTTAGGTTGTGACCCCCAAAGAAGGATTGTGGCAGCAACCCTGGCTGCAGTAATATTATAGGGGTGCTAAAAATCTAATTCTGCAGAAATCATTCTGTGCAGATAAAGAAACACACCTATTCTATGTAATAATAAATGATTGGTACATATAGCAGATATAGATACAATTGAGTTACTGTATGTTAGAGTTGCCAACTGTTCGGGATTCACCAGGACAGTCCGGGTGTTGAATCATATGACTGAAACCCGAACACATTATTCAGACCTGGCTGTGGTTCCTCAAGTAACCAAGATAGTCACACAGAAATCTGTTGACATCTGGGAGCTGTGAGCAACTTCAGCATCACTGTGGGGGGGGGGGGGGGGGCAGGGCCATGATGTCAGCAAGAGTAATTTGGCCACACCTACTGTTCACTGCGGCACGCTATGCAGGGTTGCCACCTTTTCTTCAAGTCAAACCCAAACACTTAATCAGCGCACAGCAATTTTTTTTATAGTATAAAGTAAACTATACATATATTTTGCAATTAATTAACATTTTTAATCATATGAAGTTAATCACAAGAGTCCCCCTTTGCATCAGAGTCCACAGAGTTCCCCTTTTCCATCTGAATCCGCAGAGTTCCCTTTCACTGTAAGGGGGGACTCTGCAGACTCTGATGTAAGGGAGAACTCTGGGGACTCTGACATAAGGGATGATCTGGGAACCCTGATTGAAGGGGGAACACTGAGAACTCTGATGTACAGAGAGGACTCTGATGTAAGGGGGAACAATGTGACCTCTGGTGTAAAGGGGAACTCTGATGTAAGGGGTGCTCTGAGAACCCTGATTTCCCTTGGTGTACTCACTCAGAGGCAGGAGAGAGAAGAGGGGAGACTTCAGTCACACACAGGGATGGATGGTGAGCTCACTCACCCCTTGGCAGTCAGCACCTCTCATCCAGATGTATCTGAAGCTGCTGGACTTCAAATTTCCGGCCTCCACTTTCCTTTTCTGAGGCACAGTGCTGGGGATTGGAGTGTGGGGCAGACACAGAGGGGGAGGGGCGGGGGGAAGAGGGGCAGATCGAGTCCTCTCTCCTCTCCCATCTGTATGTGGGGGATTGTTAGTGCTGGCTTTGGGCAGCGTGAAAGAGAGTGTAATAGACACTCTCAGCTTAGACAACTGGAAGTCAGCAGAGGCCATAGTCCAGTCTGAATAATGTGTCTGGGTTTAAGGCACATGAATGCAAACCCGAACTGTCCGGGTGAATCCCGGACAGGTGGCAACCCTAACGCTATGTGCACCACATTACTACTCTCCTTGGGGCACCCAAAGGTGTCCCAGGTCGCTAAAGTGTTCAGGTTCGGCTTGAAGAAAAGGTAGCAACCCTATGGTATGTGGTTGAATGATATCAATCATAATTTATATATTCTCATGAGGACAATCGTAGATAATCTCTGGACACCAGAGATGGATGGAGAACCTTCACTCTTGGGGGGTGAATAGAACCAGACAGCCCTTTGGTTGGGACAGAGTTCAGTGAGCTACAGAAAGTGCAAAGCAAACTGTGCCATGGTGTTGCAGTGATTGGTGACCATCGTTAGTGGCTGGTGGTTCCTAAAGTACAAACCCAAGGACCACCCTATGCACAGTATGAGCTCTCTTCTGCTGTTCTTGCCATTTGGCCACATGATATGTTGGAGTTGCTTAGAAAGTCGGTGATGGGAGACTCCCCTGTGCCAGATGCTTGACCACAAGTCTGAGAGCAGAGAGCCTATAAACTGCCCACCAATCCCCTCCGATTGCAGGCCCAGCTCTAGACAAAGTCTAAACGGTGAAGTATCATCTCTGTAAGGTAGCGGTGTCAGCCAAATGATCGGACAAACGGCAACCTGAGGCTTACTTGACAATGCAAACAAGACTGTAAGTGCCGGTTCACACAGGGGCAACCCGACTTTCAGCACAACTTGGAGCAACTTACAACAAGACTTTAAGTCTCAGATCAAAGTCACTCACCACTCTCAATGTTAGAGTGGGTATTGCTCACCCGGATAGTCCCCTCTCACATGGCCTAGAAGCCGGAGTGACACACGAACCAGCAATAGGGCAGTCTCTGCCACAGACTGCCCAAGATGGAGGAGGTCTCTGCCACAGACTGCCCAAGATGGAGGAGGTCTCTGCCACAGACTGCCCAAGATGGAGGAGGTCTCTGCCACAGACTGCCCAAGATGGAGGAGGTCTCTGCCACGGACTGCCCAAGATGGAGGAGGTCTCTACCACAGACTGCCCAAGATGGAGGAGGTCTCTGCCACAGACTGCCCAAGATGGAGGAGGTCTCTGCCACAGACTGCCCAAGATGGAGGAGGTCTCTGCCACAGACTGCCCAAGATGGAGGAGGTCTCTGCCACAGACTGCCCAAGATGGAGGAGGTCTCTGCCACAGACTGCCCAAGATGGAGGAGGTCTCTGCCACAGACTGCCCAAGATGGAGGAGGTCTCTGCCACAGACTGCCCAAGATGGAGGAGGTCTCTGCCACAGACTGCCCGAGATGGAGGAGGTCTCTGCCACAGACTGCCCAAGATGGAGGAGGTCTCTGCCACAGACTGCCCAAGATGGAGGAGGTCTCTGCCACAGACTGCCCAAGATGGAGGAGGTCTCTGCCACAGACTGCCCAAGATGGAGGAGGTCTCTACCACAGACTGCCCAAGATGGAGGAGGTCTCTGCCACAGACTGCCCAAGATGGAGGAGGTCTCTACCACAGACTGCCCAAGATGGAGGAGGTCTCTGCCACAGACTGCCCAAGATGGAGGAGGTCTCTGCCACAGACTGCCCAAGATGGAGGAGGTCTCTACCACAGACTGCCCAAGATGGAGGAGGTCTCTGCCACAGACTGCCCAAGATGGAGGAGGTCTCTACCACAGACTGCCCAAGATGAAGGAGGTCTCTGCCACAGACTGCCCAAGATGGAGGAGGTCTCTGCCACAGACTGCCCAAGATGGAGGAGGTCTCTACCACAGACTGCCCAAGATGGAGGAGGTCTCTGCCACAGACTGCCCGAGATGGAGGAGGTCTCTGCCACAGACTGCCCAAGATGGAGGAGGTCTCTGCCACAGACTGCCCAAGATGGAGGAGGTCTCTGCCACAGACTGCCCAAGATGGAGGAGGTCTCTGCCACAGACTGCCCAAGATGGAGGAGGTCTCTGCCACAGACTGCCCAAGATGGAGGAGGTCTCTACCACAGACTGCCCAAGATGGAGGAGGTCTCTGCCACAGACTGCCCAAGATGGAGGAGGTCTCTGCCACAGACTGCCCAAGATGGAGGAGGTCTCTACCACAGACTGCCCAAGATGGAGGAGGTCTCTGCCACAGACTGCCCAAGATGGAGGAGGTCTCTACCACAGACTGCCCAAGATGGAGGAGGTCTCTGCCACAGACTGCCCAAGATGGAGGAGGTCTCTGCCACAGACTGCCCAAGATGGAGGAGGTCTCTACCACAGACTGCCCAAGATGGAGGAGGTCTCTGCCACAGACTGCCTGAGATGGAGGAGGTCTCTGCCACAGACTGCCCAAGATGGAGGAGGTCTCTGCCACAGACTGCCCAAGATGGAGGAGGTCTCTGCCACAGACTGCCCAAGATGAAGTAGGTCTCTGCCACAGACCTTTTGAAGTTGAGCGAATGGATAGTCCAGGAATCCTCTGACACAGGATTTCAATGTCCCAAACTTCCAGCCGTACAGTTAAAGAGCCTTTAAGCCAATCCAGCGAACTGTAGGGCTCGTAGTATAGTGGATCCCTCCTTGATAAAGTTACCGGGCCTCACCTGAGACAGCAGCACTTTGCCGGTCTACTCCAGGGCAGGTCCTCCCCTGGTCCCCTTCATTAAGACAGCTTCCTTCCCATTTGGATGGACAGCTTGGGATTCCCTCTGAATGTGGGCCCCAGCCAGACTAGCTGGGCCTACTAGATAGCGATGCAGCCTCGGGCCAACGTGGCCCTGAGACCAGAACCACACACACATACCTCATGCCCTGAGGGCCACGAGGCGAAGACAGGCCCCGATCAATGGCGTCTGCCCCTTAAGTATCCCCTCCCAGCAGGCACATCAGGTTGACCACTCCCACCGTACCGCTGCGGAGAAGGGAAACTCAATGCACCATGGTTTGCCCGTGTTCCAACAGGTGCCTTAGGTGGTAACGCCACCTACAGGCAATAAGGGAAAATGCTATCGGGCAAACCACATCTAGAACAGAGGTAAATTTCAATGTAATTCAACCGCCTGAGCCCAACTACTGGCTCAGACATCCCTCTATATTTGAACTAGCGTCCCAACCTTTTGGGGAGGGCGCTACAGGTGCATTAAGACGGCTCTCATTCACTTCAATTGAATTTCTCATGTCGCGTGACTTGGGGCGACACAAGTCGGATCCCAAGTGGCGGTAGTGTGACCCGGCACTAACAGGGTGTACAATGAGCACAGAACAAATAATAACAGGGAATGTAATTTTACATGAGAGTGTGCCCGCACAGTGGCTAAGTGGTTAGCACTGCTGCCTGGGCGTGGGTTCAAATCCCAACCACAGCACCATCTGCCTGGAGTTTGCATGTTCTCCCTTGTGCCTCTGTGGGTTTCCTCCCACACTCCAAAGACATGCTGGTAGGATAATTGTTATATAACCTTAAGGTGAGCGCTAGGTGCTGTAAACAACTACATTGCGTAAGTGAAAAAAAAATGGATCTGTGCAACATCAGGCCTCTCAAGACATAAGGTCAGGGCCACCATCAGGGGGGTACAGGCAGTAAGAGGCCTGGAGGTCCCCAGAGGCCCGGATGGCCCCCCTTTTTTCTTTTTCCTTTTTTTTTTTCTTATTTTTTTTGTAAGGGGCCCAGAGATCCCCAGGGGCCAGGAGTTCCCCAGGGCCCCGAATGTCAACCCCCCTTTTTTTATTTTATTTTTATAAAAAATAATTATTAATTTGTTTTATTTAATTTTTTTTTATTTATTTATTTTATTTATTTATTTTTGTAAGGGGCCCAGAGGTCCCCAGAGGCCCGTAGGTCCCCAGGGCCCCGGATGGCAGCCTCCCTTTTTTTTCTATAACATTTTTTTTTTTTATTTAAAATTTTTATTATTTTTTTTATTTTTTTTTTGTAAGGGGCCCAGAGGTCCCCAATGGCCTGGAGGTCCCCAGGGCCCCGGATGGCAACCTCCCTTTTTTTTTATTTTATAAAAATAATATATATTTTTTATTTTTATTATAATTTTTTTTTTAAGGGGCCCAGAGGTCCCCAGAGGTCCGGAAGTCCCCATGGCCCTGGATGGCAACCTCCCTTTTTTTTTTTTATAAAAATTATTATTATTATTATTATTTTTTTTTTTTAGAATTATTTTTTTTATTTTTTTTGTAAGGGGCCCAGAGGTCCCCAGAGGCCTGGAGGTCCCCAGGGCCCTGGATGGAAACCCCCCCCCCTCAACAATTTGTGGCGGCAGCACCATGGGCGTCCGCTTCATAGGGCAAGGGAGGGCGTTTGCCCCCCTGGAATCCAGTGCAGTGATTCTCGGGGAGGAAAACAGGCAGCGGGCAGGAAGCAAGGCGGCGGCGCGGCAAATTCAATTAGAGCCACTCTCTCTCTCACTCTCTCTCTCTTTTCGACTGACAGAAAGGGGGAGGGGGCGATCGGGGGAGATATACAGACAGCCCGCAGCTCTCCTCTCCCTGTCACGGCGCCGCTGCCAAGTTCTCTGGTAAATGGAGCAGGGGCGCTGCCAGTTGCTTGATAGTTGCATCAGGTTTCTCATACCTTTGCATGCCTGTGCTTTATGTGATAATGACTAAGCCCCTCCCCTTCATGACATCGTCAAAAAGGGACCGAGCATGGATGACCTTAAAATGATGCCCCACCTGAAAAAAAAGTTCAGCGGACGCCCATGGGCAGCACCCCCCGCATCTCAATTCGTGGCACCCCCCGCTTCTCGATTTGCGGCAGCCCCCACCCCCCGCTTCGCGGCGGCAGCACCCCCCCCCCTGGTTCTCCTCTGCTCTAGGGGGCCCATGCCTGAAGCTGTGTAAGGGGCCCCAAAATTCCTGATGGCAGCCCTGCATAAGGTTCTTCCACTGTGCAAACAATATACGTGACCCCACATAATTAACTAGTAAAATACATTTTCACATTTATCGCTGTTGGAGTATAAATAAGATACTCTGTTTGAAACAACTTTAAAGGTTGAAGAAAAATGCTGTGATTAAGTTAATGTGAGACACCACTATTTATGTTTTCTCCCTATTTATTTTTTTTTCCCCAATTTTTTTTTTATTTTATTTATTTTTTTGTTTTGTTTTGTAGCTCTGAGCATATGGAGGGGAGTTTTTTTTTTTTTTTTTGGAGAAATGTATTATTGTGGAAACAAAATGATTTGGTATTTATGACTTCAATGAACATCTCGGCTGGATATGTACTCGGAATGACTGTATTTCTTTACGTATGTATATTTGTTTTGTTGTTTGTATAAAATTTAAGAAAAATCAATAAAAAATATATTGGAATAACTAGTAAAAAAAATAATAATAATAAAAATGCCATAAAACTATCCCCTATTTTGTAGACGCTATAACTTTTGCGCAAACCAATCAGTAAACGCTTATTGCGATTTCTTTTACCAAAAATATGTAGAAGAATACGTATCGGCCTAAACTGAGGAAAAAATAGTTTTTTTATATATTTTTGGGGGATTTTTATTATAGCAAAATGTTAAAAATATTACTTTTGTTTTTCAAAATTTTCGCTCTATTTTTGTTTATAGCGCAAAAAATAAAAACCGCAGAGGTGATCAAATACCACCAAAAGAAATCTCTATTTGTGGGAAAAAAAGGACGTAAATTTTGTTTGGGAGCCACGCCGCACGACCGCGCAATTGTCAGTTAAAGCGACGCAGTGCCGAATCGCAAAGTCGCAAGTCGCCTCCAGGACAGGCGACTTTCCAGTAGCCAATCAAACAACAATCAGCTCTGTGGGAGGGGTTTGCCTGAGAAAACAATTTTCTCTTCCTGTAAAGTTGCTTCAGTTAAGACAGGGGATCCGACTTTGGAGGCGACTTGCATTGAAATCTATGGGTACAAGTCGCCTAGAAGTCGGATTGAAGTAGTACAGGAACCTTTTCTGAAGTTGGAGGGACTTCAGTAGTGTGCATTAAGATGGCTCTCATTGACTAACATGGAATTTGACATGTTGCGTGACTTGGGGTGACTTGGGGCGACTTGGGGGCGACTTGGGGCGACTTCAAGTCGGATCCCAAGTCGCCCCTGTGTGAACCGGCTCTAAGGCACCACCGATGAAATCAGCACCCACATAAATAATGACCGCTATCCTACCCTGCCCTTTTACCCCAATTTAGCTGCAATAACACCATGACATCACTTTGGTGTAAAACTCGCCATAGCGGCCATTAGTGATGAGCCGAACACCCCCGGGTTCGGTTCGCACCAGAACCCGCGAACGGACCGAAAGTTCGCACGAACATTAGAACCCTATTAAATACAATGGATGCGAACTTTCGAATTCTAAAGTGCTAATTATAACAACTATTATGCATGTTATTGTCATAAATAGGGTTTGGGAACCCGGGTTCTGCACCAGGGGACATGTATCAATGCAAAAAGAAGTTTTAAAAACGGTCGTTTTTCGGGAGCAGTCATTTTAATGATGCATAAAGTGAAAAAAAAAAAGTCAAATATTCCTTTAAATATCGTACCTGGGGGGTGTCTAAAGTATGCCTGTGAAGTGCCACGTGTTTCCCGTGTTTAGAACTGTCCCTGCACAAAATGACACTTCTAAAGGAAAAAAAAGCCATTTAAAACTGCTTGCGGCTTTAATGTAATGTCTGGTCCCGGTAATATGGATGAAATTCTTTAAGAAAAATGGCATAGCTACCCCATGACCCCCCCCCCTACCCCAGCCCATTACCAGCCCCTTTGGGTCTTGTATGGATATTAAGGGGAACCCCGCACTCAAAATAAAAAAGGCCCTATATACTCTGAACAGCCAGCCGTATACAGGTGATGCATACAAGACAGGGACTGTAGGTTTGTTCTTATGTAGAATCTGTTTGTAATTTTGAACAGGTACATTGTTTAAGTGTAGCTCCAGCCCAAATACCTATTTTTAAACTTTTTGGAAAACATAGGGAAGGGTTATCACCCCTGTAACATTTGTTTTGCTGTCTGTGCCCCTGTTCAGAACATTTCACCTCACTTTCCGTCCCAATGACAACTGTTTTTGAAATGTGGTGTTTTTATTGAAACAAGGATTGGTGATAAAGCATCAGTAGAGAGGAGACACCTTTCTCCCATATTAATTCTTACAGGAGAGAATTTTCCTTCCTAGGGGTAGATTTCCTCTCACTTCCTGTTGTCTTCTTCCGTTTGCAAGTAGGAGTCGTTTGTAAGTTGGATGTTTGAAAGTAGGGACCTGCCGTATATACTCTGCAGAAATTGGCCCCTTAGGTGTTGGTGTTGGCACAACACTGTGAGCACTCACAGTTACTCTTGGTGGGTGCTGGAACGCCCTGCTGTCAACTATTATATCAGGAATTGTAATAACATATAATTGTTGAACAGTGGTAGCAAAAATTGGGCCTTTGATGGTGGTGCTGGTGCCACAACACTGTAAGGCCTGACAGTTACTCTTGGTGGGCGCAGCAATGGGCCCTGCTGTGAATTATTAGATCAATAATTATAATTGCATGCCCCTGTTGAACAGGGGCTGAAAAATTGGGCCTTTGGTGGTGGTGGTGGTGGTGGTGGTGGTGGTGGTGGTGTTGACACAACACTGTAAGGCCTGACAGTTACTCTTGGTGGGCGCAGCAATGGGCCCTGCTGTGAATTATTAGATCAATAATTATAATTGCATGCCCCTGTTGAACAGGGGCTGAAAAATTGGGCCTTAGGCACTGGTGGCACAACACTGCAACCCCTCACAGATACTGTACTTGGAGCACAGCAATGAGCCCTGTTGCAAAGTATTGCATCAAAAATTGTAATTACACGCCCCTGTTAAACAGGGGCTGAAAAATTGGGCCTTAGCCACTGGTGGCGGCACCCATAAACCAAAATGATCTTCCAAGCTATCATCATTAATCGGATCATTGAGGAGGAGGAGGAGGATAGCTAGTCAACATAACAGCACAGGAACTCAGCATCAGCATCAGTCTTGAAGGGATGTGACATTTTAAAATCAATTAGTCTGTTATATCAGCATCAGGTGTGTGGTAGCTGGTGGTGATCCAAGACTGGTTCATCTTGATGAAAGTCAGTCGATCAACCGAGTCGGTGGACAGGCGCACCCTGTGATCCGTGACAAATCCTCCAGCAGCACTGAATGTGCGTTCTGAAAGAACGCTGGATGCAGGACAGGCCAGTAGCTCAATTGCATACTGTGCAAGCTCTGGCCAGTGATCCAGCCTCAAGACCCAGTAAGCCAGAGGATTTTCGGTGGGGAAGGTGTCCAAGTCTGACCTTGCCCCTAGGTATTCCTGCACCATGTATATCAGACGCTGGCGATGGTTGCTGGAAACGATCATACTTTGGGGCTGCGGACTAAAGAATTGTCTGAACGCATCGGTCAGACGGCCACCTTCCCCACCGCTACTTCTTTGACTGCCCGAACCCTCAGCAACTCGTTGTCCAGGACCAGGAGTTTGTAACCTCCCAGTCTCTGGGAACGCGTTGCACAGACCTTTCTGCAAGGCCTCCCGGAGTTGTCTCATCCTCTGCTCCCTCTGCGACGGTAACATAAGGTCCGCAACCTTACCCTTGTACCGTGGATCAAGAAGAGTGGCCAGCCAGTAATGGTCCCTCTCCTTGATCCGAAGAATACGAGGATCCTTCCGCAGACTTTGCAGGATCAGGGAGGCCATGCAGCGTAGGTTAGCTGAGGCATTCAGTCCGGAGTCCTCTGGGTCACTAAGGACGACATGATCCGCAGCCACCTCCTCCCAGCCACGTACAAGTCCACTGGTTTCTTGGGACTGTAAATCATCCCTAAAAGACTGCTGCTGATGATGCTGAGTGCCAGCCTCCACCTCCATGCTGACACAATCCTCCTCCTCCTCCTCCTCCTCCTCCTCCTCCTCTTCCTGTGCGATGGGTGGGACAGAAGGAACACTGTCTGGGTAAAGGGGGCCTTGAGAGGCAAGGAAGTCCTCCTCTTCCTGCCTCTGTTCTGCCTCAAGTGCCCTGTCCATTATTCCACGCAGCGTGTGCTCCAACAGGTGGACAAGAGGTACAGTGTCACTGATGCATGCACTGTCACTGCTCACCATCCTCGTGGCCTCCTCAAATGGTGCCAGGACAGTGCATGCATCCCTGATCATGCCCCACTGGCGTGGTGAAAAAAACCCGAGCTCCCCTGACCCTGTCCTGGTGCCGTAGTCGCACAGGTACTCATTGATGGCCCTCTGCTGCGTGTGCAGCCGCTGCAGCATGGCCAACGTTGAGTTCCACCTGGTGGGCATGTCACATATAAGGCGGTTCTTGGGCAGGTTCAACTCCTTTTGCAGCTCAGCCAGGCGAGCACTGGCATTATAAGATCTGTGGAAATGAACACAGACTTTCCTGGCCTGCCTCAGGACATCCTGTAAGCCCGGGTACCTGCCCAAGAACCGCTGCACCACCAGGTTAAGGACGTGAGCCATACAGGGCACATGGGTCAGTTGTCCCTGTCGGAGGGCGGAGAGGAGGTTGGTGCCAATTGTCGCAAACCACCATTCCTGGCTTAAGCTGGCGTGGCGTCAACCACCTCTCGGCCTGGCCCTGCAGAGCAGACAGGACCTCTGCCCCAGTGTGGCTCCTGTCCCCCAAACACACCAGCGCAAGCACGGCATGGCATCTTTTTGCCTGCGTACTTGCGTAGCCCCTTGAACGCCTACGGAGCACCGCTGGTTCCGAGGACAAAGCACAGGAAGAGGCCATGGAGGAAGAAGAAGAGGAGGGGGTGGAGGAGAGAGGTGTGTCACAACCAGTAGTAGCATTTTGGAGGCGTGGCGGTGGAACAACCTCCAACACTACTGCACCTTGTCCTGCATCCTTCCCAGCTGCCAAAAGAGTGACCCAATGGGCCGTGAAAGAAAGGTAACGTCCCTGTCCATGCCTGCTGGACCATGAGTCAGCGGTAATATGCACCTTACCGCTGACCGCCCTGTCCAGCGAGGCCAAGACATTGCCTTCCACATGCCTGTAGAGAGCCGGAATCGCCTTCCGTGAGAAAAAGTGGCGTTTGGGAACCTGCCACTGAGGAACCGCACATTGCACAAACTCACGGAAGGGGGCCGAGTCTACCAACTGAAAAGGCAGCAGTTGAAGCGCTAGCAATTTAGCCAAGCTAGCATTCAACCACTGGGCATGTGGATGGCTGGGAGTGAACTTTTTTCGTCGGTCCAGCAGCTGGGGCAGGGAAATTTGCCTGCTAGAATCGGACGTCGGTGTACTGCTAGCAGAGTGGCCGCAAGTACTTGCCTGTGACACACCTAATTCTACACCTTCATTCCTCTCAGTGCAGGTTTCAGAGAGGACTGAAGGTATAGTGGGGTTGGAGATCCCAGCTGATGTGGTGCAAGGAGAGGTCCGCTTTGTTCTTTGGTGTGGGTCTTTAAGGTAGGCTTGCCAACGAGCTGCATGGCAGGTCAACATATGTCTGATCAAGCATGTGGTGCCCAAGCGGCTGATGTTTTGGCCACGCGATACACGCTTGAGACATATGTTGCAAACAGCAGCTGTGCGATCTGATGCACTCGCCTCAAAAAAGGCCCACACCAAAGAACTTTTTGAATGACGGGCAGAGGCAGCGCCCTGCACAGGCGGAGCTCTGCGGTGTGATTCCGTCGGTGTGCTGCCCATACGCTGGCCACCCAAGGGCATCCTGCCTCGTTGGAGATGTGCCTCCTCCTCATCCTCCTCCTCCTCCTCTCTCCTATTAGGCACCCACGTGGAGTCAGTGACCTCATCATCCCCTCCCTCCTCATCACTGGAGCCAATCTGGCAGTATGCTGCAGCTGCTGGAGCATGACTGCCAGATTGGTGTCCTTCTTGAGCATCCCCTCTCTCTGCTCTCACGCTACTGCCTTCCTCTATCTGGGTATCATCATCAGATCCTTCGAAACGGTGGGCATCCTCCTGGAGCATGTACCCAACACTGTGCTCAAACAGTTCGGGGGACTCCTCAGGAGGAGGACATGGTGGGTCTAGGGAAGGATTGACTAATGAAGATAATGATACCAGAAAAGAGGACGCTTTGGCAGCTGCTTTGCCAGTACCCTGAGCCTGGGTGAGAGAGGATGAGGAGGATGAGGTGGGCTTGGTCATCCACTCTACCAAGTCTTCGGCATGATGTGGCTCAACATGTCCAGCTGCCGAAAAGAAGGACAAGCGTGTCCCATGGCCATGTGCTGATGACAATGCACCGCGTCCACGACCAGCACTGTTGCCCCCAGACACAGAGCCTGCTTGCCCTCTTTTTTTGCCTCCTGTCTGTCTGCCTCTCCTTGTTTGCCTTCCAGACATTTTAATGGACGGCCTGCAGGGAGATGGGAAAAACAGCAATAAGGGCTACCTTCAGGTGTATATTGTGCAGGAGGCTTAGCAACAATGACACTGACACTGTCCCCTGCCTATCCTTCTCTCTCCCTGCACACAAGGTTTAGCAAAGAATAGGACACTGACACTGTCCCCTGCCTATCCTTCTCTGTCCCTAAACACAAGGATTTGCAATATGCTTCAGCAAGATTGGTTTAACACAGAATAGCACACTGTCAGTTTCACTCACTGTCCTACTCTGTCCCTACAAACAAGATTTAGCACAGAATAGCACACTGATAGTTTCCACGAGTGTCCTTCTCTGTCCCTAAACTCAAGGATTTCAAATATGGTTCAGCAAGATTGGTTTAGAACAGAATAGCACACTGTCAGTTTCACTCACTGTCCTACTCTGTCCCTACAAACAAGATTTAGCACAGAATAGCACACTGACACTTTCCCTCACTGTACCTCTCTGTCCCTAAACTCAAGGATTTCAAATATGGTTCAGCAAGATTGGTTTAGAACAGAATAGCACACTGACACTTTCCCTCACTGTACCTATCTGTCCCTACAAACAAGGTTTAGCACAGAATGACACACTGACACTCTCCCTACCTATCCTTATTTGTCCCTAAACACAAGGAATCCAGGATTAGTAAAGGAAAAAAAATGACACTGTCCCTGCCTATGCTTCTCCTTCCCTGCTCCGGAACACACTACACAAGGCCGCCGCGCTGGCGGCCTTTTATAGTGTGGGGCCTGTGCTAAACCCCCTCAAGAATAATTGGCCACAGGCATCCTGCCTGTGGCCAATCATTGCTCTCCTCGCTGCCGGCGCTGTGATTGGCCAAGCATGCGGGGTCACAGTGCATGCTTGGCCAATCACAGCGCCTGGATGACACTGCGATGGCGTAGTGCATTGTGGGCCGTTCGCGTCACTCGAATTTGGCGCGAACGGCCCAAATCTTTTGATCTTCGTCGAACGATCGAACAGCCGATGTTCGAGTTGAACGTATGTTCGACTCGAACACGAAGCTCATCCCTAGCGGCCATTTATTAACCAATAACCAAACATAACAAACATTGCTTAAAACAGTAACAAAAGTAATAATACAAGTAAACATAACAATAAACATAAGGTTGCCGGTCTTTGGAGACATCCAAGTATCAAGTATCCACTTTTGTATCTGCGTAACACTTACACGGTCCCCAGCCGCACCCCACCGGCGCGGGGAAAACCTCAAATTTCTGCAGATGCCCTATCAGTATAACTTAGCAGTTAGCCCACCATTAACTGGCATTCCACAGGGGACTCCATACCTTAGATCAGTGTTTCTCAACTCCAGTCCTCGAGGCGCCCCAACAGGTCATGTTTTCAGGATTTCCCTCAGAAGAAACGGCTGTGGTAATTACTTAGGCAGTGAAACTGATCAAATCACCTGTGCAAAATAATGGAAATCCTGAAAACATGACCTGTTGGGGCGCTTTGAGGACTGGAGTTGAGAAACACTGCCTTAGATGGGTCCCTAATATGGTAAGCGCAGCAGGTTTGAAGAACGCCTCCAAAGACCTCAACCGCCAGGCCAACCTGACCACTTAAAGAAGAACCGATCTAGTGCAGGGGTGGGTGGGGTGGGAACATTCTTCCTCCATGTGTCCTCTCTGGAAGCTGGGAACTTACCGGACCTCCAAGACCCCCCCCCCTCCAGCAGGCCTCACTCCCCACCGAAAAACCCACCAATCCCAGCATCCGACTAAACATCAATTAACTTCCTGAACATTTCATTCCTAAACCCTCTGTGACGGGAGGGCCCATGGAACCCAGAATCCCTTGGAAAGGTAGGGAAACCCTTGTTTCAGCTCCCCATGCACCTCTTATGTCTAAGTCACCCTGTGCCATCCTGGTGCAGGGTGACTGAGAAAATATATCTTGGATTACTTAAAATGGGACAGTTATATTTATCCACAATATCTCCCAGGATAGATGTAAAGACTATTCTTGGTTTGTTTTGATTCTGAACTCAACATGTTAGTTGAGAGAGCCAATCACATTGGCCTCTGTACAATGTAGGAGACGGGCCGACTCCTGCTGGAGCTCCTGCTATTGTGTGAAGGTGTCCTGTGTTTATACTTATGATAATGTATAATCTACTGTGTGAAGCTCGGTGACAACAAGTCTGACCTGTATGAAATCCTGATTTATCATAACAATGCCCAGGAGGGCACAGAGTCACATCAGCTGCTTTAAGGGATTAGTTGTTTAGCTCATGTTAATTTATGTTTCTGGTTACAGGTGTATTGTTAGAGTAATATGAGCAGGAGGTAGGAACCTCCTCCTCAACTGTATATAAGACTTGTATTCTGGTTCTAATAAACAGTCCATGTTCAGCAAACAAACGAGTATTGTCTTGTTTGTTGTTGATAGCGGTTGGAATATCTGATATCTATATTCAGACTGGGAGGAAGTGGTATATGACGAAAGCACTCAAGCTGAGTGTGGGACGTTTCGTTACACCCTCTCTATCCCTGATTACACTGTCCCCCCAGTCATGCTAGCCCTACACAATTTTCTATTTATTTTTGCTTCGGGCTGTACTTTAAACATGAAGGCTTTTTGATCCCATTAGGGAAAGAGAGCCTTGACTGATGGGGGCATGGCCAGGAGCTCATGTGGACATGGATGATTGGTGGTAGGTCACAAGGTGATGGGATGGGCCTGAGCTCATTAAAAGTTCTACCCCCAGGGTATTCTGGGTCCTTTTTAAAACCTCATGGCTGAAAGAGCTGACCACCCTCCCGCCCTCTTTTGGATGGTCTGTCACAGCTTTAGCAGCGTTTTTTTGACCTTGCCAGCATTTAAAGTTGATGTAATGGGCTATGCCCTTGACTGAAGTTGGAATTGGTCTGTCTGTCCAGCACTTATGGTAAGAACAGGCCCCCCTTTGAAATTTTGCCTAGTTAATGTTAAAGCGCGCTCATAGTACAGCGGTGACTGGCACTGGTTAAAAGTGTTTACATGTTCAGTGTTGAAATTAAATAAAGCTGTGGCCTTTCCCTTTTCCAACCTAATGGTTGTAAGTGTGGTTTCTTTATCGGGGGGGGGGGGGGGGCAAGGGGTTTGTGATTATGTTAACAGTTGGTTTTCCTAGACCTATGCTCAACAGCATTCAAGTTAATCATAAGTGCCCAAAGACCACATATAAAAAACACTGATGTCAAAGGTGCTCTTCACACTCCATGCAGATGTGATATTTGCTTGTGTACACACCATCCCCCCCTTTGTTGGTAAAACTCACCAGATCCCTAGACCCAATGTTAAGTGGGTCTAGTGGCGCTTTTTTGGGGGGGTAGGGGAGAGGACGGTGTCAGTAGGGCAGTGGATGGTGTCAGTAGAGCAGAAGACGGTGTCATTAGGGCAGAGGATGGGTTCAGTAGAGCAGAGGATGGTGTCAGAAGGGGCAGAGGATGGGGTCAGTAGGGCAAAGGATGGTGTCAGTAGGGCAGAGGATGTTGTCAGTAGGGCAGAAGATGGGGTCAGTAGGGCAGAAGATGGGGTCAGTAGGGCAGAGGATGGGGTCAGTAGGGCAGAGGATGGGGTCAGTAGGGCAGAGGATGGAGTCAGTAGGGCAGAGGATGGAGTCAGTAGGGCAGAGGATGGTGTCAGTAGGGCAGAGGATGGGGTCAGTAGGGCAGAGGATTGTGTCAGTAGGGCAGAAGGTGGGGTCAGTAGGGCAGGGAATGGTGTCAGTAGGGCAGAGAATGGTGTCAGTAGGGCAGAGAATGGTGTCATTATAGCAGAGGATGGTGTCAGTAGGGCAGAGGATGGTGTCAGTAGAGCAGAGGATGGTGTCATTATAGCAGAGGATGGTGTCAGTAGGGCAGAGGATGGTGTCAGTAGGGCAGAGGATGGGGTCAGTAGAGCAGAGGATGGGGTCAGTAGGGCAGAGGATGGGGTCAGTAGGGCAGAGGACGGTGTCAGTAGGGCAGTGGATTGTGTCAGTAGGGCAGAATATGGGGTCAGTAGGGCAGAGGATGGTGTCAGTAGGGCAGATAGTGGGGTCAGTAGGGCAGAGGTTGGGGTCAGTAGGGCAGAGGTTGGGGTCAGTAGGGCAGAAGATGGGGTCAGTAGAGCAGTGGAAGGTGTCAGTAGGGCAGAGGACTGTGTCAGTTGGGCAAAGGATGGGATCAGTAGGACAGAGGATGGTGTCAGTAGGGCAGTGGATGGTGTCAGTAGGGCAGAGGAGGGTGTCAGTAGGGCAGAGGAGGGTGTCATTATAGCAGAGGACGGTGTCAGTAGGGCAGAGGATGGTGTCAGTAGGGCAGAGAATGGTGTCATTATGGCAGAGGATGGTGTCAGTAGGGCAGAGGATGGTGTCAGTAGGGCAGAGGATGGTGTCATTATAGCAGAGGATGGTGTCATTATAGCAGAGGATGGTGTCAGTAGGGCAGAGGATGGTGTCAGTAGGGCAGAGGATGGGGTCAGTAGAGCAGAGGATGGGGTCAGTAGGGCAGAGGACGGTGTCAGTAGGGCAGTGGATTGTGTCAGTAGGGCAGAATATGGGGTCAGTAGGGCAGAGGATGGTGTCAGTAGGGCAGATAGTGGGGTCAGTAGGGCAGAGGTTGGGGTCAGTAGGGCAGGGGTTGGGGTCAGTAGGGCAGAAGATGGGGTCAGTAGAGCAGTGGAAGGTGTCAGTAGGGCAGAGGACTGTGTCAGTTGGGCAAAGGATAGGGTCAGTAGGGCAGAGGATGGTGTCAGTAGGGCAGTGGATGGTGTCAGTAGGGCAGAGGAGGGTGTCATTACAGCAGAGGATGGTGTCAGTAGGGCAGAGGATGGTGTCAGTAGGGCAGAGGATGGTGTCAGTAGGGCAGTGGACGGTGTCAGTAGAGCAGAGGATGGTGTCAGTAGGGCAGGGGATGGTGTCAGTAGGGCCGAAGGTGGTGTCAGTAGGGCAGAGGATGGTGTCAGTAGGGCAGAGGATGGTGTCAGTAGGGCAGAGGATGGTGTCAGTAGGGCAGGGGATGGTGTCAGTAGGGCAGGGGATGGTGTCAGTAGGGCCAAAGGTGGTGTCAGTAGGGCAGGGGATGGTGTCAGTAGGGCAGAGGATGGTGTCAGTAGGGCAGAGGATGGTGTCAGTAGGGCAGAGGATGGGGTCAGTAGAGCAGAGGATGGGGTCAGTAGGGCAGAGGACGGTGTCAGTAGGGCAGTGGATGGTGTCAGTAGGGCAGAATATGGGGTCAGTAGGGCAGAGGAGGGTGTCAGTAGGGCAGATAGTGGGGTCAGTAGGGCAGAGGTTGGGGTCAGTAGGGCAGAAGATGGGGTCAGTAGAGCAGTGGAAGGTGTCAGTAGGGCAGAGGACTGTGTCAGTTGGGCAAAGGATGGGGTCAGTAGGGCAGAGGATGGTGTCAGTAGGGCAGTGGATGGTGTCAGTAGGGCAGAGGAGGGTGTCAGTAGGGCAGTGGATGGTGTCAGTAGGGCAGAGGATGGTGTCAGTAGGGCAGAGGATGGGGTCAGTAGAGCAGAGGATGGGGTCAGTAGGGCAGAGGACGGTGTCAGTAGGGCAGTGGATGGTGTCAGTAGGGCAGGGGATGGTGTCAGTAGGGCAGGGGATGGTGTCAGTAGGGCCAAAGGTGGTGTCAGTAGGGCAGAGGATGGTGTCAGTAGGGCAGAGGATGGTGTCAGTAGGGCAGAGGATGGTGTCAGTAGGGCAGGGGATGGTGTCAGTAGGGCAGGGGATGGTGTCAGTAGGGCCAAAGGTGGTGTCAGTAGGGCAGAGGATGGTGTCAGTAGGGCAGAGGATGGTGTCAGTAGGGCAGAGGATGGTGTCAGTAGGGCAGAGGATGGGGTCAGTAGAGCAGAGGATGGGGTCAGTAGGGCAGAGGACGGTGTCAGTAGGGCAGTGGATGGTGTCAGTAGGGCAGAATATGGGGTCAGTAGGGCAGAGGAGGGTGTCAGTAGGGCAGATAGTGGGGTCAGTAGGGCAGAGGTTGGGGTCAGTAGGGCAGAAGATGGGGTCAGTAGAGCAGTGGAAGGTGTCAGTAGGGCAGAGGACTGTGTCAGTTGGGCAAAGGATGGGGTCAGTAGGGCAGAGGATGGTGTCAGTAGGGCAGTGGATGGTGTCAGTAGGGCAGAGGAGGGTGTCAGTAGGGCAGTGGATGGTGTCAGTAGTCACTCCTCAGTAAAAGGCACATGACAGCCCACCTTGAGTTTGCCAAAAGGCATCTGAAGGACTCTCAGACCATGAGAAACAAAATTCTCTGGTTTGATAAAACAAAGATTGAACTCTTTGGCCTGAATGGCAAGTGTCATGTCTGGAGGAAACTAGGCCCTGCTCATCACCAGGCCAATACCATCTCTACTGTGAAGCATGGTGGTATGGTGGTTGGCAGCATCTGTGGGGATGTTTTTCTGCGGCAGGAACTGGGAGACTAGTCAGGATCGAGGGAAAGATGAATTCAGCAATGTACAGAGACATCCTTGATGAAAACCTTCTCCATAAGCACTCTGGACCTCAGACTGGGGCGAAGGTTCATCTTCCAACAGGACAACAACCCGAAGCACACAGCCAAGATAACAAAGGAGTGGCTATGTGACAACTCTGTGTATGTCCTTGAGTAGCCCCGCCAGAGCTCAGACTTGAACCCGATTGAGCCTCTCTGGAGAGATCTGAAAATGGCTGTGCACCGACCCTCCCCCATCCAACCTGATGGAGCTTGAGAGGTCCTGCAAAGAAGAACTTCCCAAAAACAGGTGTCCAAAGCTTGTAGCCTCATACTCAAAAAGATTTGAGGCTGTAATTCGTGCCAAAGGGGCTTCACCAAAGTATTGAGCAAAGGCTGTGATACTTATGTACATGGGAGGAGCCTGTGATACGTATGTACATGGGAGGAGCCTGTGATAGTTATGTACATGGGAGGAGCCTGTGATACTTATGTACATGGGAGGAGTCTGCGATACTTATGTACATGGGAGGAGCCTGTGATACTTATGTACATGGGAGGAGCCTGTGATACTTATGTACATGGGAGGAGCCTGTGATACGTATGTACATGGGAGGAGCCTGTGATAGTTATGTACATGGGAGGAGCCTGTGATACTTATGTACATGGGAGGAGTCTGCGATACTTATGTACATGGGAGGAGCCTGTGATACTTATGTACATGGGAGGAGCCTGTGATACTTATGTACATGGGAGGAGCCTGTGATACGTATGTACATGGGAGGAGCCTGTGATAGTTATGTACATGGGAGGAGCCTGTGATACTTATGTACATGGGAGGAGTCTGCGATACTTATGTACATGGGAGGAGCCTGTGATACTTATGTACATGGGAGGAGCCTGTGATACTTATGTACATGGGAGGAGCCTGTGATACGCATGTACATGGGAGGAGCCTGTGATAGTTATGTACATGGGAGGAGCCTGTGATACTTATGTACATGGGAGGAGTCTGCGATACTTATGTACATGGGAGGAGCCTGTGATACTTATGTACATGGGAGGAGCCTGTGATACTTATGTACATGGGAGGAGTCTGTGATACTTATGTACATGGGAGGGATCTGTGATGCTTATGTACATGGGTGGAGCCTGTGATACTTATGTACATGGGAGGAGCCTGTGATAATTATGTACATGAGAGGAGCCTGTGATACTTATGTGCATGGGAGGAGTCTGTGATACTTATGTACATGGGAGGAGCCTGTGATACTTATGTACATGGGAGGAACCTGTGATACTTATGTACATGGGAGGAGCCTGTGATACTTATGTACATGGGAGGAGCCTGTTATACTTATGTACATGGGAGGAGCCTGTGATACTTATGTACATGGGAGGAGTCTGTGATACTTATGTACATGGGAGGAGCCTTGTGATACTTATGTACATGGGAGGAGGCTGTGATACTTATGTACATGGGAGGAGCCTGTGATACTTATGTACATGGGAGGAGCCTGTGATATTTATGTACATGGGAGGAGCCTGTGATACTTATGTACATGGGAGGAGCCTGTGATACGCATGTACATGGGAGGAGCCTGTGATAGTTATGTACATGGGAGGAGCCTGTGATACTTATGTACATGGGAGGAGTCTGCGATACTTATGTACATGGGAGGAGCCTGTGATACTTATGTACATGGGAGGAGCCTGTGATACTTATGTACATGGGAGGAGTCTGTGATACTTATGTACATGGGAGGGATCTGTGATGCTTATGTACATGGGTGGAGCCTGTGATACTTATGTACATGGGAGGAGCCTGTGATAATTATGTACATGAGAGGAGCCTGTGATACTTATGTGCATGGGAGGAGTCTGTGATACTTATGTACATGGGAGGAGCCTGTGATACTTATGTACATGGGAGGAACCTGTGATACTTATGTACATGGGAGGAGCCTGTGATACTTATGTACATGGGAGGAGCCTGTTATACTTATGTACATGGGAGGAGCCTGTGATACTTATGTACATGGGAGGAGTCTGTGATACTTATGTACATGGGAGGAGCCTTGTGATACTTATGTACATGGGAGGAGGCTGTGATACTTA
This sequence comes from Rana muscosa, assembly GCA_029206835.1. Classification (NCBI taxonomy): domain Eukaryota; kingdom Metazoa; phylum Chordata; class Amphibia; order Anura; family Ranidae; genus Rana; species Rana muscosa. The sequence continues at coordinate 395,884,390 of CM055118.1, forward strand.
TGTACATGGGAGGAGCCTGTGATACTTATGTACATGGGAGGAGCCTGTGATATTTATGTACATGGGAGGAGCCTGTGATACTCATGTACATGGGAGGAGCCTGTGATACTTATGTACATGGGAGGAGTCTGTGATACTTATGTACATGGGAGGAGCCTGTGATACTCATGTACATGGGAGGAGCCTGTTATACTTATGTACATGGGAGGAGCCTGTGATACTCATGTACATGGGAGGAGCCTTGTGATACTTATGTACATGGGAGGAGTCTGTGATACTTATGTACATGGGAGGAGCCTTGTGATACTTATGTACATGGGAGGAGGCTGTGATACTTATGTACATGGGAGGAGCCTGTGATACTTATGTACATGGGAGGAGCCTGTGATATTTATGTACATGGGAGGAGCCTGTGATACTCATGTACATGGGAGGAGCCTGTGATACTTATGTACATGGGAGGAGTCTGTGATACTTATGTACATGGGAGGAGCCTGTGATACTCATGTACATGGGAGGAGCCTGTGATACTTATGTACATGGGAGGAGTCTGTGATACTTATGTACATGGGAGGAGCCTTGTGATACTTATGTACATGGGAAGAGCCTGTGATACTTATGTACATGGGAAGAGCCTGTGATACTTATGTACATGGGAGGAGTCTGTGATACTTATGTACATGAGAGGAGCCTGTGATACTTATGTACATGGGAGGAGCCTGTGATACTTATGTACATGGGAGGAGCCTGTGATACTTATGTACATGGGAAGAGCCTGTGATACTTATGTACATGGGAGGAGCCTGTGATACTTATGTACATGGGAGGAGCCTGTGATACTCATGTACATGGGAGGAGCCTGTGATACTTATGTACATACAGTAGGATTATTATTTTTTTCATTTTCAATTTTTAATAAATTTTCAACGATTTCTAACAAACTTATTTCACGTTGTCATTATGGGGAATGTTTGTAGAATTTTGAGGAAAATAATTAATTTAATCAGAATAAGGCTGTAACATAACAAAATGTGGAAAAAGTGAAGCGCTGTGAATACTTTCCGGATAAACTGTACATTAAAGTTATAAAGAATTTGCAATAAACCAGTTTCTTGTGTTGAGCTCACTAACTGGTGCCCGTCCTTCCTACCCCTCCTGAGATTGGATGAGAGCCTGGGATCTTATTGGCCTGCTTAGGACATTCGTAATGTAGCTGCCGGTCAGATAAAGATCAATATTCATTTATACTTATTGAACGCCATCAGCAAAAGCGGTAGACTAAAACAAGCGAACCCTTTCTAATAAAAGATAACCGCACCACCTTCCCTTGTGGAAGTGATCATTATGGGGCTTCCACACTAAAATGTCCCAAAATACAACAAAGCTCACAACTAGGAATGAGGTTCATTCAGCCTGGACCCAGCTGAGCAGAACCTGTGGGAAGCTCCGCCCCCTACGCCGCAGATACCTGGAGGCAAAGGGGTGGAGACTTCCTATGATACGGCCATATGGGGCAGGGCTGCCATCAGGAATTTTGGGGCCCCTTACACTAAGGTGACCAGATTTTTAAAATGAAATCCGGGGACATATTTTTTTTTTTACTAGTAATGGCGGCAATCAGCGACCGCCGCCTGCCTCACAGCCTGTCAAGTCTCACTCTCCGGGCCCTGGAGGAAGATCACTCCACCGGGGAAAGCCAGGAGATAGGCAGGCGGCTGGCCGGGACTTGAGCCAAGGCAGAAGAACATGCGGGCGGAGCTGAATGGGCACCCGAAACTGAAGAAATATTCCCTCCGCTCCGACCAGCACATGATCATCAGAAAGGGGCACAGATAATGGACAGAAAATACACCCCCTACGCTAGTAGGAGCGGGGGGGGGGGGTGTAATTCAGAATTTTTTTTTATTTTTTTATTCTGCACTGACTGTCTTTGAAATTGCCCCAGCTCCTGTTCAAATCCAATCCGGGGACGAAACCGGGGACAGACCTGGTCCGGGGACAGTGTCCTCAATCCGGGGACTGTCCCCTGAAACTGGGGATGTCTGGTCACCCTACCTTACACAGCTTCAGGCATGGGCCCCCTGGAACAGAGGAGAACCAGAGGGGGGGGGGGGGTTTCTGCCTCCGCAAATTGAGAAGAGGGGGGGGCTACCGCAAATTGAGAAGCGGGGGAGGGGTTGCCATCTGGGGCCCTGGGGACCTCTGGGCCCCTTACAAAAAGAAAAAAAAAAGGGGGGTTGCCATCCGGGCCCCTTACGAAAAAAAAGGGGGGTTGCCATCCGGGCCCCTGGGGACCTCTGGGCCCCTTACAGGTGTACTGCCTGTACCCCCCTGATGGCGGCCCTGATATGGGGCCAATGACATTGACCTAAGCTGATTGGGCCGGCAGGGATACTATCATGTGACGGCTTCCTATGGGCTCTGCTGAGCTAGGTTTGGACCGTACCAGCTTTGAACCAAGTTCAGACCAAACCCATCTCACCCCTGATCACAACATCCAAAACCAATAATACTTTCTCATACAAACACCACGAGTCCTCTTATTTTTCTCTTCTAAATACTCCTTTCATTACTCATAACTCATCGGCGAATCACGGCAGTGTATCATACATTACACAACATTCCCTACACAGAGGAGTGATTCACCTTCCATTGCTGCTAATCCCCAACCCAGCGTTTATCTATAGACTTCCAAGGACCTTGCCTTATGCCGGAGTGTCCCCGCCGGTTACATTAAAGGGGTTGCTCCACCGGAAATTTTTTTTTTAAAGCCAGCAGCTACAGCTACAGCAGCTGCTGGCTTTTAATATTTGGACACTTACCTGTCCTGGAGTCCAGCGACGTCCGCAGCAGAGGACGAACGATCGCTCGTCGCTCTGCTGCTCCCTCCGCCATCCTCGCTGAGGGAACCAGGAAGTGAAGCCCTGCGGCTTCATGCCCGGTTCCCTACGGCGCATGCGCGAGTCGCGCTGCGCCGTTCTGATTGGTGCTCCTGTGTTCTGGGAGCCGAGTGTCTCCCAGAACACCAAGGGAAGTCTGCGGGAAGTGACGTCACTCCCGCAGATTCCCAGAGAGAGGACTCCCGGATGTGGGTGAAAATACCTGTCTTAGACAGGTATCTTCACCCCCCTCCCCCCTGAAAGGTGTCAATTGTGACACCGGAGGGGGGGAGGGTTCCAAATAGCAAAAGTTGCTATTTAGGGTGGAGCTCCACTTTAAAGTGGTTGTAAACCCTTACAACACCCTTTTTGCTACAGGTAAGCCTATATTAAGGCCTAGATTAGGGCTTACCTGTAGCTACCCAGGATATCTCCTAAACCTGAACGGTCCCCCTGTATCTGCATGTGCCAAAGTCACATCGGCACATGCGCACTGAAGCACTGGCACGTCGTGCCGTTGCTTCAGTTAGACTGCGCCGTTACCGGCGGCTCCCGCACGCATGCACGGGGGGGGGGGGGGAGGCGACGTCGTCGCGGCTCCGACCAATCACAGCGCTGGAGCCGGCAATACCCGGAAATAACTCAGTGGACGACATGTCGCCGGCCGGTGCTGTGTACGGGCACCGCAGCGGGGGCTTCGATCTCAGGTGAGTATTACATAATGAGCTAGTATGCTATGCACACAAGCTCATTATGCCTTTGTCTTGCAGGTTTTCTTTTTTGTTTGTTTTTTGTCACTAGAGCCCCGTACAAACGGGTCGGACTTTTTACCAACAAACTTCAAAATGAGCAGGTTTTCCAAAAAATCAGACCGTGTGTACGCTCCATCGGACAAACTTTTTTGGTTTTCATCGGACAAAAGTTCGCTCTGCAAACGGACAAACTTTTCGGCAACAAAAGTCCGATGGTGCAAAGTCCTATCGTGTGTGTACAGAAATCCATCGGACTTTTGTCTGAAGTACAAACACACATGCCCAGAACCAATGTTAAAACCAACCACCAATAGCAGACCAAAGGGTGGCGGTAAAGAGCAGAAAAGAGCAGAAAAAACCACGTGATGTTGGGAAAGTTTTGGGAAAGTTTGCAGAAAAGTCCTGCCGTGTGTATGCTATGGGTGTGCCCGGCCAACTCCCTTCGGGCAAAAATCCACGGAAAAGTTTGTTTGAAGTCCGACCGTGTGTACGAGGCTTAAGGGTTTACAACCACATTAAGGCGGCATTCACACCTGAGCATCGCATTTGAGTGTTTTTTTCGGGCGTTTGTATCCATGTTTTTTGAGCGGTTCTGTGCAGCATTTTTAGAGTGTTTTTGAGCTCTGGTGGGTTTTTTTTAGTCACTGGAGAAAAATGTCATCTGCTTCATCATTTGTTGCCATGTTTTTCAGCCTTTTCATCCGCTTTTATTTATTTTTACTTTTTTAAAGGGGCTAAAAGTTAAAGGTTATGGTTAATTTATTTATTTTATTTACTTAATTTGATGTTTTATTTTGTTATGTTAGGGGCAAGGATTAGGATTAGGGGTCAATATTAGAATTAGGGGTCAATATTAGGATTAGGGGTTAATATTAGGGCTAGGGGTTAAGATTAGTGTTAGGGGTTAGGATTAGGGGTTAATATTAGTATTAGGGGTTAATATTAGGATTAGGGGTCAATATTAGGGATAGGGTTAGGATTAGGGGTTAATATTAGGGGCAAGGATTATGGTTAGGGTCAGGATAATATTGGGGGTTAATATTAGGGTTGGGGGTCAATATTAGGATTAGGGGTTCATATTAGGATTAGGGGTTAGGATTAGGGGTCAATATTAGGGCTAGGGATTAGGATTAGGGGTCAATATTAGGGATAGGGTTAGGATTAGGGGTTAATATTAGGGGCAAGGATTATGGTTAGGGTCAGGATAATATTGGGGGTTAATATTAGGGTTGGGGGGTCAATATTAGGATTAGGGGTTCATATGAGGATTAGGGATTAGGGGTCAATATTAGGGCTAGGGGTTAGGATTAGGGGTTAATATTAGGATTAGGGGTCAATATTAGAATGAGGGGTCAATATTAGTTTTAGGGGTTAGGATTAGGGGTTAATATTAGTGTTAGAGGTCAATGTTAGGATTAGGGGTTAATTAGGATTAGGGGTCAATATTAGGGCTAGGGTTAGGATTAGGGGTTAATATATTAGGGTTAGGGGCAAGGAATAGGGTCAATGTTAGTGGTTAGGGGATAATATTGGGTGTTAATAATAGGATTTTTATAACAGCTTACCTGTAAAATCCTTTTCTTGGAGTACATCACGGGACACAGAGCGACATAGTCATTACTAATGGGTTATATAGATACCTTCAGGTGCTGGCACTGGCAACTTCCAAAACCGGAAGTACCCTCCCCTATATAAGCCCCTCCCATCCGGGAGTACCTCAGTTTTGTAGCCAAGCAATAAGTGTCCCCAAAGAGGGGTGGGAGCTCTGTGTCCCGTGATGTACTCCAAGAAAAGGATTTTACAGGTAAGCTGTTATAAAAATCCTATTTTCTTTCTCGTACATCACGGGACACAGAGCGACATAGTCATTACTAATGGGATGTCCTAAAGCAATGCCCAACGAGGGGGGGGGGGATACACCATACATAAGCTGAGCGCTATCAGACATGAGGATCTTTTGCGGCCTGCAACACACTGCGCCCAAAGGCGACATCCTCCTGACTTCTAACGTCCACCTGGTAGAACCTAGTAAACGTGTGTACTGAAGACCATGTTGCGGCCTTACAGATTTGAGCCAGGGAGGCCTGGTGATGCACTGCCCATGAAGTTCCAACTGCTCTCGTGGAGTGCGCCCTAACTTTGAACGGAGGCGGTCTCCTTCTCAAGCCATAGGCTTGCATTATGACCTGTCGAATCCACTTGGCTAAAGTAGATTTTGACGCTGCCTGACCCCTTCTGGGGCCTTCCGGCAGAATAAACAAAGTATCCGTTCTGCGAATCTGAGCAGTGGCTTTTAGATAAGCTTTAACTGCTCTTACTACATCCAAAGAATGCAATAACTTTTCCTCTACCGAAGTAGGTTTGGGGAAAAAAGAAGGAAGAACCACATCTTGGTTCAAATGAAACCTCGATACCACCTTAGGAAGAAAGGCTGGATGAGGACGTAACACTACTCTGTCCTTATGGATAACCAGATATGGCTCCCTACAGGACATAGCGGCCAATTCCGACACTCTTTTAGCCGAACAAATGGCTACTAGAAAAATCAATTTCCTGGTGAGAAGAACCAAAGAAATATGCTGTAATGGTTCAAATGGTTGTTTCTGTAGAACTGACAGAACCAAGTTTAGATCCCATGGACATATGGGAATATTAACCGGAGGGCTAATACGCATCACTCCTTGTATAAAGGCTTTGACTAGTGAATGCGAAGCCAAGGGCCTTTGAAAAAATATTGACAAGGCCGAAATCTGACCCTTGATAGTACTCAAGGCAAGCTTCCTATCTACAGCCCATTGTAGGAAGTCCAGAATCCTACCTATTACGTATTTACGTGGATGCCATTTCTTGGCCTCACACCAGGCGATGTACGCCTTCCAGATTCTATAGTAGATCTGCCTGGATACCGGCTTCCTGGCATTGATCATGGTAGATACCACAGCATTAGAGAGCCCTCTCTTTTTTAGAATGTGGGCTTCAATAGCCAGGCCGTCAAACCTAGGGCTGGTAAGGAAGGGTGGTATATCGGTCCTTGCGAAAGCAGGTCCGGACGATGTGGGAGGGTCCAAGGACTCCCCACAGACATCTTTACAATCTCCGCGTACCATGCTCTTCGGGGCCACGCTGGAGCCACCAGAATCACTGGTTTCTTTTCTACCCTGATTCTGCGGAGTAATCGAGGTAACAATTGTGGCGGTGGGAATGCATATATCAGCTTGAACTGATCCCAAGGGAACACTAGGGCATCCGAGCCGCAAGCTAGGGGATCCCTTGTCCAAGAGACAAACCTGTCCACTTTTGCGTTGAATCTGGATGCTAGCAGATCTACATCCGGTGTTCCCCACCGCTGACATATTGTCCGGAAAACCTCGGGATGAAGGGACCATTCCCCTGGGCATAATTGTTGGCGACTTAGAAAGTCCGCCTTCCAATTCTCCACTCCTGGAATGAATACCGCAGATATGGCTGGGACATATCTTTCTGCCCATCTCAGGATGTAATTTACTTCCCTCTGGGCTGCACGACTCCTGGTGCCCCCCTGATGATTGATATATGCCACTGCTGTGGCATTGTCTGATTGAATTCTGACAGGGGACCCTTGGAGTTTGGATGTCCATGCTACTAGGGCATACCGGGCTGCTCGTATCTCTAAGAGATTGATGGGCAGGGCCTTTTCCGCATCCGACCATCTGCCCTGGAGAGACCATTGCTCCAGTACTGCTCCCCAGCCTATAAGGCTGGCATCTGTAGTGACCACCTTCCAAGAAATCGGACTGAAGGATTTCCCTCTTTCTAGATTCTGGGGAATCAACCACCAGCGGAGGCTCTTGCGAACGGAAGGGGACAAGGACATTGGTAAGTCCAGAGCCTGAACTTTTTTGTTCCAGGCTGACAGTATGGCCCTTTGCAAATTCCTTGAATGGAATTGACCGTAGGGTACTGCTTCGAATGGTGCCACCATTTTTCCCAGCAGCCTCATGCACAGGCGTATGGATGGCTGTCTTTTTGAACCCACTAAGTGGATCAAATCTCTCAAAGACGACCCCTTTTCTTGAGGCAAGAAAATTTTTCTCTGGCCTGAATCTAGCCTTAGCCCCAAGTATTCCAGACTTTTGACTGGTTTTAGGACTGACTTGTCTCGGTTGATAATCCAACCGTGATATTCCAGATACTTGATTGTCTCGTGAACAACCACTTCTAGTTTTTCCACTGAGTGGTCTATCAGCAACAAGTCGTCTAGATATGCCATTATCGTTACACCTCGTGTTCTTAGATTGGCCAATAATGGGGCCAGAATTTTTGTGAACACTCGTGGTGCTGTGGCCAGACCGAAGGGTAAGGCTCTGAACTAAAAATGGCGCCCTTCTACCGCAAAGCGTAGAAATTTTTGGTGGGCTGGAAAGATGGGAATGTGCAAATAAGCATCTTTGATGTCGATCGAGGCTAACCATTCCTCCCCTTGTAGGGCAGTGGCCACCGACCGGATCGACTCCATCCGGAAAGTCCTGATATGTAGGAATTTGTTTAGCCCTTTTAAATTTAATATGGGCCTCACATCCCCGTTTGGCTTCGGGACTGTAAAGAGGTTTGAGTAAAACCCGAACCCCCATTCTTCCAGGGGAACCTCTATAATTACTGCTTGGAGCAATAATTGTTCTAGTGCCAACAGGAGGGATCCTCTCTTCTGGGGATCCCTTGGCACGTTTGACTTTATAAAGTGGGAAGGAGGGGAGTCTTTTAACTCCAATTTGTATCCCGGATTTACTGCGGAGAGCACCCATCTGTCTCTGATCGTGTCCCGCCAGGTCTCTGTGAACAACTGAAGTCTTCCCCCCACCCGATTGAGTGGGGGCAACCCTTCATGCATTTGACTTTGGGGGAGGTTTTGTACCTCTCCTGCTCCAGGGCTTCTTGTTACCCTGCAATTGTCCCTGATTTTTACCTCCGGGATTTGACCGAGGAGGCCGTCGGAACTGTTTCACAGCCGATGTCCTAGGGACTGGAGAAGCAGGCCTCTTAAAAGAGGGACCTCTAACTCTGTTTTTAACCGGCAAAAGTGTACTTTTACCGCTGGAAATTCTCTGGATATATTTGTCCAGGTCTTCCCCGAATAAGCGTTCACCATGAAATGGGAAGCTGACCAGCAATTTTTTACAGGGAGCTTCAGCAGACCAGTTTTTGAGCCATAGAAGCCTGCGCATATGTACTACAGACAGCGTAAGGCGGGAGGCCTGATGGACTGAATCCTCTATGGCGTCCACCGCAAAGCATAAGGCTCTAGGTAGATCAGCTAGGGCAAGAGCCTGCTGATCTGTCAAGTCCCTCAAGACCTGTTTCAACTGATCCTTCACTGCTTGGCAGACCCCAATAGCTGCCACTGCTGGTTGTGTCACCAATCCTGCTGTAGCAAAAGCAGATTTTAATAAGGACTCCAATTTTTTATCTATTGGGTCCTTTGACATGTCCAGTAGATAATGTCCAAATGTTCGTGATTTATTCACACAAGAGATGGCTGCGTCCACTGTAGGGACCCTCCATTTTTTGATGAACTTATCCTCCATGGGATAGACCACTTGAAATCTCTTGGGAGGAGTAAATATTTTATCAGGATGCTCCCAATCCTGGTAAATGAGCCCTTCCAGTAAAGGATGGATCGGAAAGGAACAAACAGTCTGGGGAGCTTTTAGCGACCCCAACGAGGAGACAGAAGTGGATGATGGCTCCGCAAGGGGCATTTTAAATGCTGATCGGACCATGTTAGTCAGAGACTGAACCCATAACCTTTCAGCATGTGATGCTGAGAATGGCTCTTCCACTGTTGATTCCTCTACAACCGAATCAACCTCATCCTGATCCCCTTCAGGTAGGTCGATCCCTGTATGGGACTGTTGCTCTGTTAACAGGCACTCTGAGGGAGGAGATGGAGATCGGGCGTTTTTTTCCTGTGACAGGGAAGCAGCGATCAATGTTGTCAATCTCTCTTCCAACCCTCCCAGAGCTGAGGAAAAAACCTCCTCTGTTACATACACAGGAGCAGGTGAACTGAGGACAGCCACAGTACCAGGTACTCCTGAGGGTGCTCTACGGTCACTAACCTCTGATTATTCAGGGGAGACTGGTGCAGCCGAAGCATGCCCAAGATCCTCAGAGCCCGATGGAGACCCCCTATGCTTCCTGGAATTTTTAGTCCCGGAGTTTTTAGACGGCATATTCCTAAGCCCAAAGCTGAGGTATTCCAGCCGAAATACACCACTTACTGACAATAGTCTAGCACAATTGCTGCTATATAAACAGTTGGTGTCTACTAATGTGCCTTTCTATGGGGATGCCTGCATCAACCGCTTGCTGTATGCCTTTTTTAAATGTTGCCAGCTCTGTCTCTGCACTCCATAGCCAGCTCACAACACATAATTGTGGTTTTTAACATGCTGGGACGCCCGCACATGCGCAGAAGCGCTGCGGCGCGCACAGAGCGTCATCCCCCAAGCTCCGCCCCCTTTCCCGGCTCACCTCTATATATAGAGGCGCGTGCACGCGCACGGCCACGTGCGCCTTCGGCGCTAATTTTGAAAAGGAAACCAGGGACAAGAGCCAGGGCCCTTTTTGCCGCAGGCCGGGGGATGGACGAGCATTGCAACATGGCAGAGGAAGCAGTTTCCCACAAGAGAACTCACCATCTGCCTGGACTTGCTCTGATAAAAAGAAACTAGTCCACATGACAAGAAACGTTCCACAGCGGCCTCTAGTGGATTAACACAGGTACCGCAGTCTAATATATTAAATATATATATATATATATATATATATATATATATATATATATATATATATATTTTTTTTTTTTCTTGACCACTATTAAAATTATTACATTTTTCAGTAGTTACAGGCATGCACAGATATTAGCGGGAATACCGTTAGGTAACAGACAGAAAGACAAATTAGGCTTGGGGGTCCCCCAATAGAACCAAGTTCCTGGGGGCCCCCACTTACCTGTTCCCCGCCGCAGGACTTTGTTTGGTCCACAGAAGCCCAAACTTCACCTATCACGGCAGGCATTGTAATTAAACCTTCAGGGACCGGGTTCCCAAGGATTCCACTCCCCTGGACCTGTATAGCACCCTGCACAGAAAACATCTTGGTCGTGGGTATGACCAGAGCTCTGGATCCCAGGGTCCAGCTCTCCTAAGAGAAGCATTACAGGCAAAACCTTGCTCTTCTCTGCAAGGCCCGGGTACCGACCGTTTAGCTATGAAGCTTTTTTGGTCGGATCCGGAATAGCTTACTGAGGCCCAAAAGAACCTGTACGCAAGCTCAGTGAAAAACACATGTTTCTTCTTGGCCAACACCTTAGACACTGGCAAAAAACTGAGGTGCTCCCGGATGGGAGGGGCTTATATAGGGGAGGGTACTTCCGGTTTTGGAAGTTGCCAGTGCCAGCACCTGAAGGTATCTATATAACCCATTAGTAATGACTATGTCGCTCTGTGTCCCGTGATGTACGAGAAAGAAATTAGGGTTAGGGGTCAATATTAGGGTTAGGGGTTAGGATTAGGGGTCAAAATTAGGGCTAGGGGTTAGGAAGGATCAGGGTTTAATATTAGTGTTAGGATTAGGGGTTCATATGAGGGTTAGGGGGTCAATATTAGGATTAGGGGTTATTCTAGAGTTAGGGGTCAATATTAGAATTAGGGGTTAGTATTAGGGGTTCATATGAGGGTTAGGGGTCAATATTAGGTTTAGAATTAGGGGTTATTAGGGGGTCAATATTAGGATTAGGGTCAATGTTAGAGGCTGCTGCTCTGATAGTTCCTCCTATCTTCTAGACTAGAGGATTCCAGAATCATAGTGGAAGAGAGAACAGGGCATGCAGCCTGAATATTTATGGGACCCCAGCCAGCCCAGATGGTGGTGTATCTTGCTGTATCCTTATAGACTGTACTACATGTACCTGCTGTAAAATTGCTTTTAAACATTTTCTTACCAATGTTAAAATAAAGTGTTTTTCTTTTACATGTATTTCTTTGGATCTATTTACTAATATATGAACCTTAAAATTCCCATAAATACTTCTATGCTTCTTTATCTCAGGGATTTGGTGCTAAATTTGGCGTTTTGTCCATGGTCAAGAAAAGAACCCATAAAACAGTCTGAGGCCCAGGCAGCAGAGTGCAGTGTTCCTGGGTCCAGTCCTGCAGGAGGAGACCCGTGTGCAGGGGGCTCTGCCCCTGAGGCAGGAGTCTGGGAGGAAGCTATCAGGAAGACAGAGGTCCCAGCTAGGCTTAGCTGGGGGGGGGGGGGGGGGCGGTCTATTCGCAAGTTCAAGTCCAGGAATCAAGTTGGAGAAGCTCACTGGAGAGAGAGCCAGGAGGAAGTTGTTGGGAAGGAGTCCAGCTTTCCTATGGTGGTTTGGAGACACGGAGAGACAACAGACAGAGGGATCCGACCCTTCCCAGCTAGATTAGGAAATTGTATTTCATTACTGTCAGTTGCCTCATTAGGTAGATTCCTTCTCACTTCCCAAATGGTCACGGGTACAGGCAGGGCCGCTGATAGTGGGGGGGACCACCAGCCCTCCCTGTAGGGGGCCCAAGCACATAGGGGGGCCTGAACAGCAGGGGGAATCGGTGCAGTCAGGCAGAAGGGCAATTACAGAAGGATGCCCCGTGCGACTATCTGCAGCAGCTGAAAGCCGGTTTCTCTCCCTCCTGTCAGCTTTCAGCTGCTGCAGGGAGAGACGCAGACATAGGGCACTGTTCCTGTATTTGCTTCCCCCGACCCCTTCCTGTTCTGCATGTTTATGATCCCCCCATGTGCCCCCCTCTCACTCCAACCCCCCCCCCCCTGTAGCCCTGTAAAAAAAAAAAATTGTAAAGAAAATAATTTTTAAATATTGTAATAAATCATTTTTAAACATTGTAAAAAACTACCGTATTTATCGGAGTATAACACGCACCCCAATTTAAGAGGGAAGTTTCAGGAAAAAAAGTTTATTTTTATTTTATGGTCTGTGTCCATCTGCAGCCTCAATGCAGCCTAATCTGTGCCCATCTGCAGCCTCAATGCAGCCTAAATGCAGCCTATGTGCCCATCTCCAGCCAAAATGCAGCCTATGTGCCCATCTCCAGCCTAAATGCACATGCAGCCTATGTGCCCATCTCCAGCCTAAATGCAGCCTATGTGCCCATCTCCAGCCTAAATGCAGCCTATGTGCCCATCTCCAGCCTAAATGCAGCCTATGTGCCCATTTGCAGCCTAAATGCAGCCTATGTGCCCATTTGCAGCCTAAATGCAGCCTATGTGCCCATTTGCAGCCTAAATGCAGCCTATGTGCCCATTTGCAGCCTAAATGCAGCCTATGTGCCCATTTGCAGCCTCACCATCTCTCGTGCAGTGAGGGAATCACTGAGCTGTCCTCTCCTGTTCACTCGGCTCTCAGTCGCGTCGGCAGTCACATACACGGTCCCACCTCCGCCATCGGCATTGGACCAGCTCCTGTGATTGATAGAACACTGGTCCAATGCCGGTGGCGGAGGCAGGACTGTGAGTGTGACGTCAGAGCCGAGTAAACAGGAGATGGCGGCTCGGTGAATTCCGGCGGCGCTCGTCCCCCTCCTTCCCCTCAGAGTCCGAGGTACACTATCGGCGTATAACACGCACCCGTGATTTTCCCCCAATTTTCAGGGGGAAAAAGTGCGTGTTATACGCCGATAAATACGGTATTTAAAAAAGGGCCAATTCACACGTTCTTCAGCTAATAATGATTTTAGTGCATTTTGAGTGAAAATATTGTTTGGATATATTTGGGGCGTGGGGGGGGGGGTCCCTGCCAGGTAGGCTGTACGGGGCCCCATGATTTCTAACAGCAGCCCTGGGTACAGGAAGTGATTGGTAAACCTTCCCAGCAAGGGCACAGACAACATAAAACCCTACAGAGGCTCCCCCTCTTCCTCATTCAACCCAAAACCACCAATCATTTTTTGGCTTTACCACTTTACCGATTATCCACACCTCACCCCAGTAAACCAAAGACAAACGTAGTATAATAAAAATTTTATTTCCCGAAGTAACGATATAAATCTCTATAATGTACAATATAAATACAATATATCTCTGCATACATGTAAACCAAGGCTTGTTCGGCCCAGGGGTTGATATATACAGGGTTAAATACAGCTATGTACATACAAGTCAGGCGTGAGAACTCTGCTATGGAAAGACCAGAATGGCGACATTCCTCAGTACTGCGTGTTGGAGGACGGAGCTTCTCAACCTGACATAATCAGTCATCAGTAAAATATCCTGGAGATACACACAGTGCATGCTGGGAGTTGTACGTCTCCCTGAGAGTAGTTTTAAAAACAGGCACCACAACCACTTTTTTATTTTTTTAAATACTTAACTCCATGATTGAACGTAAAAAATACAGTTTATGGTATCACCTTTACCTATATGGCCAAAAATATGAGGACCCCCCCCCCCACTGATGGAGTTGAGGTGTCTCCCCCTTAAGGGTCCTGTTAATACTCCATCATACAAAGACATTGTAGACAATTGTGCTCCTCCAACCTTGTGGTAACAGCTTGGGGAAGACCCCAAAAAGGAGAAGCTCCATAAAGGGATGGATTGACCATTTTGGCGTAGAGGAATGAGTGGCCCCCACCTCGTGGTTTTAGAATAGGATGTCCACCAAGGTGTGATGGCCAGGTGTCCAAAAACTTTTGGCCATATAGTGTGTGATATAATCCCTGAAGAAAAAAAAGAATCAGAACACTGTAAGCACAGACCATCTACATATGTATAGGTTCCTCTCACATGTGGACCCTCCGTAACCTCACTCTGTAACAGTCTCTTCTAAGGGGAACCAAGTCGTTGACTACAAAAATGTTGGGAGAGCGTCACGCCAGCCCCAACCGTTTGATCTTTAGGCGGTAAAGTGATTAACACTGGAAAATCCTTCTCTAATTATCAATGAGCCCATACTATTAGAGCTCTGGTGCCCAACTTTGGTGCTTGCCATGAAACCCTTGGACAGTCAGTGGTGGGAGAGTTGGTTTTGTAAAGGAGCTATAACGACATTGATCTCTAGCAGTCTCATGTAATATGTCCCCACTCTCTGACGGTCTTCTGCAAAATATCTTCAACCACATGTGTAACATGTCTGCAGTTTCTGGCTGTTTCCTCTAGTACTGTAAGTCTTCAGTATCTGACAGTCTACTGTAACATTACATATACTTAATATAATGTGCAGCCCTTTGTGGATATGTGGGGCTAAAGTTGAGGCCCCCTTTACTTCACAAGTTGACAACCAGTGTCCTAGAGTAAGATCATTGCTGATAAATGTGACACCATCGTCCATAGTAGATGATGCTGGGCCCATATTGGGTATAATCTTTTGCCCATAGTAGATAAAGTCAGGCCCATGTTGGGTACCATGCATTGTCCATGGTAGATGATATCAGGTCTGTGTTGAGTACCAGCCATTGTCCATAGTAGATTATGTGAGGGTTATGTTGGGTATCATCCATTGTCCATGGTAGATGACATTGTGTAAACATTGGGTACCATCCATTTTCCAATGACAGAAGAAGCCAGGTCTACATTGGGTACCATCCTTTGTCCACAGTAGAAGATGTCGGGTCTACATTGGGTACCATCCATTGTTCATTGTAAAAGATGTCAGGTCTACATTTGGTACCATCCATTGTCCACGGTAGAAGATGTCAGGTCTACATTGGGTACCATACATTGTCCATGGTAGAAGATGTCAGTTCTACATTGGGTACCATCCATTGTTCATTGTAAAAGATGTCAGGTCTACATTTGGTACCATCCATTGTCCACGGTAGAAGATGTCAGGTCTACATTGGGTACCATCCATTGTCCACGGTTGAAGATGTCAGATCTACACTGGGAATTATCCAAACCACCTCCTCCCTATTAGTCTTGGAAAGCCTTCATACTATTTCACAAAACTGAAGAGTTAATAAATATTCTTCATGGCTACAAGCCAGACCAGCTGGCATCATGAAGCTTTGAAGAGACATCAGAAGCCCAGAATTCAAAAGAAAAGGCAACCAGCACCCCCCAAAATTCCGGGCTATTGTTACATGACCTTCAACAGAAGATTATATTTCTGCCCTTGTCCATAATTCTCCACCGATGTGGAATCCCAGTAAACAGAACCATCATCTAGACAATCCAGGCACTCCTCAGCAGTCTCTGGTGCCGTTCTGAGCGGACAACACGTTTAAATTGCTCTCTGAGCAGGAAAAATCTTCAATCAGGAGTTGTCAAATGTCCCATCAGTGAGGTTGCGGGCGCCGCAGAACGTAGCGGGAAGCCGACTCCAGGTTCCACCTGCATTTATCCAGTATGCGTTGGCATTCTTCCTTGCTGAAGCGGCAGATGTTGTAGAGCTGCTCCACCTGGGGAGAGGAAATAATGCGCAACATAAGAACACAACTCAAAAAGGTGGAAATCCAAATCCAATACAGTGGAACCTCGGATTGTGAGTAACATGGTTAACGAGCGTTTTGCAATACGAGCGCTGTATTTTTAAAAATCCTAACTCGGTTTGCGAGTTTTGTCTCGCAAAATGAGCAGGAATCAGGCCAAAGCGCTGTGCAGTACCATGTTTGGCCTGAGGTGGGGGGGGGCGAGCGGAGCCAAATGGTGCCGATCGGAAAAGCTTGGTGTGTTTTCGAGGCTCTCTGGCGCCCCCACCCACATTTGGCCACGTGGTATTGCATGCCATTGAAGTCAATGCAGGAACAAATTATTTTCGTTTCCATTGACTTTGATATGCGAGTACTTTGGATTATGAGCTTTCTCCTGGGATGGATTATGCTCGTAATCCGAGGTTCCACTGTACTAAATTATACGCGGGGAACCCTCTTGGTGACTGGGACACCTTGCATTAAAGCTTCCTTACAGTTATAGGGGCCCCTCTTCTGTACAGACATTCCTTACTCTAATATCACTGCACACTGAGTTTTCCACAATGTGCATTAGAAGCTGCAGCAAGTCAGATTCAGCCCGCCTCATTTTCTGTCAGGAGGACACCCAGCATCTACTAGACCAGTGGTCTTCAAGCTGCGTGCCTTTGCTTGCTAAGATCTGGCCCTTGGGGCACTATTTCATCCACTGATAACAATGGGGCATAATTCCTGCCCACTGACACTCATGAAGGGGCATAGTTCCTACCAATGACACCAACGATAAGCTCTATTTCTCCCACTGACACCAATGATGGGGCACTATTCCTCCCACTGACACCAATGATGGGGCATTATTCCTCCCACGGACACCAAAGATGGGACACTATTCCTCCCATGGACACCAAAGATGGGACACTATTCCTCCCACTAATACCAAATGATGGGACACTATTCCCCACACTGACACCAATGATGGGGCACTATTCCTCCCATTGACACCAAAGACGGGGCACTATTCCTCCCACTGACACCAACGATGGGGCATTGCTTTTTCCCACTGATGTTGGGACCTTTTCTACTCCCAGTGGACACAGTCCAATATAAGCAGATTAAACTTCAGCTTTAATATAATGGGAGCAGGGTTGCAGTTTACTCCATTCATTTTTGAATGGGTTCTCTGTACAGTTCCATATTCTTCTACTAAACTAAAAACCCGAACTTTTGAATGACCCCTAAAACTAAAAAGAACTGCGGAGGGCATTTCAAACATGCTCACCTTTAAAGACTGCACGGCCCGCGTTACGTCCCCTCCAAAATTGCGCAGAGCCTCGCGGCTCTCTTCTGTGGTCACTCCATGTACGCAATCCTCCACCTGCACAGCAGAAAACAAGATTAGGTAAATATACACCTATGTTCAGGGTGTGTGAAGAAGTTTGATGGATGGTTAACATGGATGTTTGAACTCTGAATTAGACATTACGGAGCGTTATAGACCTGAATTCACTGAAAGTCTACAAGCTATTTGCATTCACGGCTGGTGTTAACAAATGGAACTTTGTATTGTGTGACCGGTAATGTTGAACAACCAGTTCTGCTTTGTTGTCGCTTTTTGTAGCTGCGATTATTCCCAAAAAACAGGTCAACAAAGAAATGCTTCTCAAGCATCTCAGAAGAATTTCAATTGAGTCCCTGATTTCCCTGAAGGCAACTAGAAGAAAGCTGCATCTGACATTTCTCTGGGCCTGGTGTATCAAGTTCAACCTCAAAGTGAAAGCCTACACTCCGTTGGACCGCAGCCAATCCAGTGGAAGGCAAAGTCCATCATAAATAAAGTCCAATCTGCATCATCAGGCCACAAACTTCCTTTCTGTCCTCTAATGGCAGCTTTCATATATAAATACTAGATCAGTGCCGGGAAAAGGTCATCCAGTGCCTGGGGCAAAGATGCCAAACGGCACCTCCCCCACCCCCCTCCATTCATGATGTGCAAGCTTAGGGGACCCTACTCCCAGCAGTCTCTTACTTGTCCAAATCACTGCAGCTGTCACTACTCCTGCCAGCCTTGCAACATAAGGAAGGCCCTCCATCCCTACAGTAAACCATTGCACCCAGGAAAGCTGTCTCTCCTTCCCGCCCCTTGTCCTGGCCCTCTACTAGATTTAGGAGCAAATCCTGAAAGACATTTTTTAATTCAAATGATTCTGAAAGACATTTTTATCATTGATCATAAGATGGGTTGTTACAAATAGAGCCAGTTAGGTTTCTATTGTGTGAAAAAGGAACTGAGCCTTGGGGAGGAGGCAAATTATAAAACCTAAAACCCCAATGTCCATTTTTAAGCTACCATAAGCAGTACATCCCACTCCAGTTCTCCTCCAGCCAAACCTGATGGCCTTGGGTCTCTAAGCCAAAAATATACAAGGAGCCTTTGCAAATACCAGCCAGTGCCCCCCCCGAGTGATGATTCATAGGTTGGACTTGATGGACTTGTGTCTTTTTTTTCAACCTCACCTACTATATAACTATGATGAAGGGGGATGTTCGTGGGACAGGATGGTAGATGAATTGGGACCACCATTAGTCTACACTGAGTTTTAAACCAACACACAGAGCTTTCAGGCTCCTCACCTCTTTAATCCTCTTTTGAAGATCAGCGTCTGCAGTAATGGCTCTGTACCCCGCGGATTTACTTTCTGCCGGCAGACGAGGGACCGGGTGCGTCTCTCCTGGAGCCAGGATCGAAGAAGATGGGAGTTTATCTTTATTGCGAATCATCTGTTGCATGGGGTGATCCACTGTAGGGGGGCCAAGACACCGATCCTTAGGAGCCGACATTTTTGGTTTGGGAGGAGGTAGGGGTCGGCTGTTGGCCAGCATGCGCCGCGGTGGAAGGTCGCTCAGTCTTCTTGGGGACGGCTCACGAGGTGGCGATGCTATGCTCTCCAGATCTCGCCCACGTTGCTTGGGTGTGTGGTGGCTTTGTGGCTTGCTATGCATTAAGTCAAAGTCAGAGAGGGACTCCAAACTTCTAGACAGACCTGTTGGTGGAAGTGAGAGCAGGTGAGAGGTGAGAAATAAAGAGAGAATGAGAAAATTTGGGGACAATAACAATTGCAAAGTTAAAGATTAGAGGGGAAGGATGGAGAGGATGACAGTAAGGAGAGGATGGATGGAGAAGATGACTGTAAGAAGAGGAATGATGGAGAGGATGACAGTAAGTAGAGGAAGGATGGAGAGGATGGATGGAGAGGATGACAGTAAGTAGAGGATGGATGGAGAGGATGACAGTAAGTAGAGGAAGGATGGAGAGGATGGATGGAGAGGATGGATGGAGAGGATGACAGTAAGTAGAGGAAGGATGGAGAGGATGGATGGAGAGGATGACAGTAAGTAGAGGAAGGATGGAGAGGATGGATGGAGAGGATGACAGTAAGTAGAGGATGGATGGAGAGGATGACAGTAAGGAGAGGATGGATGGAGAAGATGACTGTAAGAAGAGGAATGATGGAGAGGATGACAGTAAGTAGAGGAAGGATGGAGAGGATGGATGGAGAGGATGACAGTAAGTAGAGGATGGATGGAGAGGATGACAGTAAGTAGAGGAAGGATGGAGAGGATGGATGGAGAGGATGACAGTAAGTAGAGGAAGGATGGAGAGGATGGATGGAGAGGATGACAGTAAGTAGAGGATGGATGGAGAGGATGACAATAAGTAGAGGATGGATGGAGAGGATGACAATAAGGAGAGGAAGGATGGAGAGGATGGATGGAGAGGATGACAGTAAGTAGAGGAAGGATGGAGAGGATGGATGGAGAGGATGACAGTAAGTAGAGGATGGATGGAGAGGATGGATGGAGAGGATGACAGTAAGTAGAGGAAGGATGGAGAGGATAGATGGAGAGGACGACAGTAAGTAGAGGATGGATGGAGAGGATGGCAGTAAGTAGAGGATGGATGGAGAGGATGACAGTAAGGAGAGGATGGATGGAGAGGATGGCAGTAAGTAGAGGATGGATGGAGAGGATGGCAGTAAGGAGAGGATGGATGGAGAGGATGGATGGAGAGGATGGCAGTAAGGAGAGGAAGGATGGAGAGGATGGCAGTAAGGAGAGGAAGGATGGAGAGGATGGCAGTAAGGAGAGGATGACAGTAAGTAGAGGAAGGATGGAGAGGATGGATGGAGAGGATGACAGTAAGTAGAGGAAGGATGGAGAGGATGGATGGAGAGGATGACAGTAAGTAGAGGATGGATGGAGAGGATGGATGGAGAGGATGACAGTAAGTAGAGGAAGGATGGAGAGGATGGATGGAGAGGATGACAGTAAGTAGAGGATGGATGGAGAGGATGACAATAAGGAGAGGAAGGATGGAGAGGATGGATGGAGAGGATGACAGTAAGTAGAGGAAGGATGGAGAGGAAGGATGGAGAGGATGGATGGAGAGGATGACAGTAAGTAGAGGATGGATGGAGAGGATGGATGGAGAGGATGACAGTAAGTAGAGGAAGGATGGAGAGGATGGATGGAGAGGATGACAGTAAGTAGAGGATGGATGGAGAGGATGGATGGAGAGGATGACAGTAAGTAGAGGAAGGATGGAGAGGATGGATGGAGAGGATGACAGTAAGTAGAGGAAGGATGGAGAGGATGGATGGAGAGGATGACAGTAAGTAGAGGATGGATGGAGAGGATGACAGTAAGTAGAGGATGGATGGAGAGGATGACAATAAGGAGAGGAAGGATGGAGAGGATGGATGGAGAGGATGACAGTAAGTAGAGGAAGGATGGAGAGGATGGATGGAGAGGATGACAGTAAGTAGAGGATGGATGGAGAGGATGACAGTAAGTAGAGGATGGATGGAGAGGATGACAATAAGGAGAGGAAGGATGGAGAGGATGGATGGAGAGGATGACAGTAAGTAGAGGAAGGATGGAGAGGATGGATGGAGAGGATGACAGTAAGTAGAGGATGGATGGAGAGGATGGATGGAGAGGATGACAGTAAGTAGAGGAAGGATGGAGAGGATGGATGGAGAGGACGACAGTAAGTAGAGGATGGATGGAGAGGATGGCAGTAAGTAGAGGATGGATGGAGAGGATGGCAGTAAGTAGAGGATGGATGGAGAGGATGGCAGTAAGGAGAGGATGGATGGAGAGGATGGATGGAGAGGAAGGATGGAGAGGATGGCAGTAAGGAGAGGAAGGATGGAGAGGATGGATGGAGAGGAAGGATGGAGAGGATGGCAGTAAGGAGAGGAAGGATGGAGAGGATGGCAGTAAGGAGAGGAAGGATGGAGAGGATGGCAGTAAGGAGAGGAAGGATGGAGAGGAAGGATGGAGAGGATGACAGTTAGGTGAGGATGGATATAATAACTCAATAGACATGTGTCTATTATTGACCAAACAAATTATGTAACTATGAAGACAAGTAGGAGGTAAAAAGGAGTGAAGAAAACAAAGGAAGGAAGGAAGAAAAGGAAGGAAGGAAGGATGGACGGGTGACAATGAAAAGGGAAGTGAAAGAATGAGGGTAATGGTTGCTTCCATAAGACACCTACGTTGCATACGAATCATCATCTCCTCATTTTTGATGCGACTAGCAGCGCCCCCTCCTGCTCTCCGTTGACCTTCTTTTGCTCTGATTCTTTTGCTGAAAGAAACTAAAGTTCATGAGTATATGGTGGGAGGAGACATGTATGATTATCTTCTTGACCCAGAGGCATTGAGGCACTTACTTATTTTCTGCATCCACAAGAGAGATCTTCCCAAGATTGCTCGACAAGCTGATAGAGTTTCGGGAGCGTGCCAAGTCCTCCGGAGAGATGACGGCAGAGGGGAATGGTCCAATCCTAACAGTACGCTGATTCTGTCCTCTCCAGGGCTGAGAGTCCGACCTGAGGGAAGCAAATCAGAGTTTAGTGATCTATGATTACCAAGCAGGTGAACCACTTTAGGGTTGATTTACTAAAACTGGAGTGCAAAATCAGGATCAGCTGTGCGTGGTAGCCAATCAGCTTCAAAATTCAGCTTGTTCAATTAAGCTTTGACAAAAAAAAAAATAAAAAATCTGGAAACTGATTGGTTTCTTTGCAGCGCTGCACCGGATTTTGCACTCTCCATTTTTAATAAATCAACCCCTTTGTCCCATTTAAATTACAGCGCCTCTTGGATTCTCCCACCGCCGGGCCTACTAAACAGGCAGGAGGCTCCAGGACAAGTCCAAAAGATTTTATCTGCAGGCTCGCCTGGCAATGGCCATAAACTTTCAGGAAGAGCTGAAATATGTGGCCAGGGAAAGGGAAGTTGGGAATTATTGGCCTGCAGCCTTCTAATCAGATGAATGATGGATGAATGGCCAGTTATGAATGATAAAATAAATAACAGAAGACAGGTCATGATTTCGAGCCCAATGAATGACCAAGAATGAGATAAACAATGGATAGATAAACAATGGACGATGAAGGTACATGGGAATGAGTTTAATGCCTTCTTACCCAACATCAATGACGGTGACAACGTCCCCAGCATCCAGCGGCAGCCAAGAGGGATTGTTCACTTCTTGAATAACACGGACCTCTTGTGGTTTCACCTGAAGAGATAAGTTGACCGTAAGATAATGAACTAAGAACAGGGGTCAAATAAGAACATGGGCTTGGTGGAGGAATGGGAAGTATTGAGTCTTATGGCCCCGTACACACCATCCAAAAATCGGACGACAGATCGTCCAACTTTTTTCGCTTAATAGTCGCAAGTAGAAATTGAATAGGTTACTAAAGTCACGAAAATTCTCATACGACAGAAAAAAAAATGGGAAGTGATGTCATGTGTTGTAATGTATTTGTGTTGTATTTTCGGACGACAACTATACTGACTAAACTAAAATCGTACGATCTGGTGTCGTACAAAGAAAATTTTCGTGCTTGTCCGATCGAATAATATCGGAATAATTGTCGTGATCGGCTCTCGAAAGCTCTGTACTAACGATCAGATTATCATACGATTCTTCCTCGGGCGACAGTTTTCGTACGGTATTCGGATCGTGCATATGGGCCGTTAGAACCAGAGACATGGCTGTAGGAGAATTTTACGGATAACTTGAGATATAAGCATGATTTGATTATTTACATATCTAAAAAGAGGACGGTATTAGGGATGGATTTCTAGGATTCATTCGAAGGGACAGGGATGGAGATGCACTATATGGGCAAACATTTTGGACACCTGACCATAACACCTGTATGATCTTGTTGGACATCCCATTCCAAAACCATGAGGGTGAATATGGAGTTTCCTCCATCTTTGCAGCCACAACAGCTCTTCTGGGAAGATGTTAAACAAGATTTTGGAGGGTGTCTATGGGGATTTGAGCAGATTTGTGAGGTCAGGTACGAAGACCTGGATCACAATTGGTGTTGGATATCCTATACCAGTGATGGCAAACCTTGGCACCCCAGATGTTTTGGAACTACATTTCCCATGATGCTCATGCACTCTGCAATATAGTTGAGCATCATGGGAAATGTAGTTTCAAAACATCTGGGTACCAAGGTTCGCCATCACTGTCCTATACTATAACCATGGTCATTAATATGGAGTTTCCCCCATTGGATCAATAACAGCCTCCACTCCACTTTGAAGGCTTTCCACAAGATTTTGGAGGGTGTCTATGGGGATTTGAGCAGATTTGTGAGGTCAGGTGGGTACGTGGTGGAACCAAGGGACAGTGCTTGGAGGTGGGTACGTGGTGGAACCAAGGGACAGTGCTTGGAGGTGGGTACGTGGTGGAACCAAGGGACAGTGCTTGGAGGTGGGTACGTGGTGGAACCAAGGGACAGTGCTTGGAGGTGGGTACGTGGTGGAACCAAGGGACAGTGCTTGGAGGTGGGTAGATGGTGGAAGCAAGGGACAGTGCTCAGAGGTGGGTAGGTGGTGGAACCAAGGGACAGTGCTTGGAAGTGGGTAGGTGGTGGAACCAAGGGACAGTGCTGGAAGGTGGGTAGGTGGTGGAACCAAGGGACAGTGCTTGGAGGTGGGTAGGTGGTGGAACCAAGGGACAGTGCTTGGAGGTGGGTAGGGGGGCGAAAAAAATGGTGACTCATAAGGGACGGTTCCTGCACCTATTCTCCAAGAAAAAAAGCCCTGGTAAGGGTGATACTGGATATATATTTCACTTACATCTTGGAGAAGGCTGATGAGAGTGGTGAAATTTGGCCTCTGTTCAGGTTTGTGTGCCCAACACTTCATCATGATGTTGTACAAAGCGAGAGGACAATCATCTGGATGTTCCAATCGCTCTCCTTCTCGGTCAATCTTCATTAAAATCTGGAGACATGAACACAGATATGTAAAGTTCGGTTCTGTGAGACTTACGGATGAATTTTGAAACTGAAACCCTATGAGAGCACCAAGTTACCTGTCTCCCAGCAAGGCCCAACCAGGGCTCCTGTCCATAGGTGAACATTTCCCACATGGTGACCCCAAACATCCAGACATCTGATGAGTGTGAGAAGGTACCAATCTTCAAGCTTTCTGGTGAACACCTGTCACAAAGAAGGCAAATAGTGGGCAAATTAGTGATTTGGGTTTCCGAGAGATTACCCAACATTAGTTCTGATGAGCATCCTCAACCTCCCACCATAGGATTGATCCACTTCTACCCTACTATGTTCTGACTCCCTTCCTCACCATGCAAAGGGTATCCTTCGGCGAGCAGACATGATGTATTGTTCATCGTTCGCCCTCAGCGCTCTTGTCAGGCCAAAATCACCGATCTTTACCATTTCATCACTCATGAGCAGGACATTCCGTGTTGCCAGGTCCCTGTGGATGAACTTCTGGTTTTCAAGGTAGCTCATCCCAGAGGCGATCTGGATGGAGTACGACCACAAGAGCTGCAGAGGATATGCTCCATAGCGAGAACGCAGAGCATCATGTAGAGATCCGAGAGGTGCCAACTCTGTGACCTGAGATGGAAGAAGGAAAGACACAAGAGGGTAAATATCCAGCTACACACATCACATTCCCATTTCCCTTGCTGGAGGGAGGGGACAAACTAATGCCCCGTACACACGACCGGTTTTCCTGACATGCCAAAAACCGAAGTTTTTCCCCAACGTGATTCCTCTCAAGCCTGCCTTGCATACACACGTTCAGGCAAAAAAACGCTCGACCAAAGCGCGGTGACGTACAACGGCACTATAAAGGGGAAGTTCCGTTCAAATGGCGCCACCCTTTGGGCTGCTTTTGCTCATCCTCGTGCGTAGAAGGAAAGGCGTGGCGTCACTATCTGGAGAGTGAGGAGCACACCAGTCCCTGCTGCTTAATTCTGGGTGCCAGAGAAGGAGGAGTTGCCGAGGTGGGTGGGGACAGCAATGCTGCACTAGGCGCAGGCCTCGCTCCCGGCCTCACTGTCTGAGAGTAAATTGTCGCTGGTTGCAAGATGCCAGGCAGAGCCGGCCCTAGCAACCAACCAGTTCCGGAAAGTTAGTCAGTAGAGGGTGACTGTGTCCTCTATTTCATTCCGGGACACTGTATTGTCCCGGAATGAAGGTGCCCGGGACCCAGGACAGACATGTCAATTGCGGGACAGTCCCGGGCAATCTGGGACATGTGGGCACCCTATCGTGTGTACGAGGCATAAGTGTCTCCCCGCTGTTGTGTGTCACCCTGACGGAGGGGGGTCAGACTTAGAGTCCTCTCTTGCATTAACCTGGTGTGGATAAAATTACCCCATTAAAGAGAACCAACCACTCACCATTTTCATTGGCTGGGTCAGAACCACCCCGTAGAGTCTGATGAGATGTTGGTGATCCAGGGCGTACATGGAATTCACTTCTTGCAGGAAGTCCTGAAGAATTTCAGGGTCAGAGCTGGCATCTGTACGGAGGGTTTTCACAGCAACATTCACCTAAAAAAGACAAAGCCGGTGAATGAGACCACTGCCGACTCAGTGCCGAGTAACAGGACATGATAGGAGGACCGAGAGCTCAGGGAACTGGAAGAGATAAAAGGAAGAGGATACTCACTGTCCTTCCACCAGGAATCCTCCACTCTCCTCTACGGACCACTCCAAAGCAACCATCCCCCAGACGCTCCATCAGGTGCAGGTCTCGGTCATTGATCAGACACTTCAAGGAGTAGTCACTTTCCCCACGATGGGAGGAGGGCGACATGGAAAAGGGCAATAGGTTGGGGGGTGATGAGTTGTCCAGATCTGAGGGTGATTCGGGGCTCTCAGAGCCTCTGTTTGCAAACATCTAAAAAGAGGAGAAAATGAAGACAATAATTAGAACAGGTTCTGAATGTGACTTCTCTAAGGATTTCCCAACAATAGTTTGTGTCTCTGCCCCTCCCACAATGGTGAGGTCAGTAGTATGTGTCTCTGCCCCTCCCACAATAGTGAGGTCAGTAGTATTTGTCTATGCCCCTCCCACAATGGTGAGGTCAGTAGTATGCGTCTCTGCCCCTCCCACAATGGTGAGGTCAGTAGTATGCGTCTCTGCCCCTCCCACAATGGTGAGGTCAGTAGTATGTGTCTCTGCCCCTCCCACAATGGTGAGGTCAGTAGTATGTGTCTCTGCCCCTCCCACAATGGTGAGGTCAGTAGTATGTGTCTCTGCCCCTCCCACAATGGTGAGGTCAGTAGTATGTGTCTCTGCCCCTTCCACAATGGTGAGGTCAGTAGTATTTGTCTCTGCCCCTCCCACAGTGGTGAGGTCAGTAGTATGTGTCTCTGCCCCTCCCACAATGGTGAGGTCAGTAGTATGCGTCTCTGCCCCTCCCACGATGGTAAGGTCAGTAGTATGTGTCTCTGCCCCTCCCACAATGGTGAGGTCAGTAGTATGCGTCTCTGCCCCTCCCACAATGGTGAGGTCAGTAGTATGTGTCTCTGCCCCTTCCACAATGGTGAGGTCAGTAGTATGTGTCTCTGTCCCTCCCACAATGGTGAGGTCAGTAGTATGTGTTTCTGCCCCTCCCACAATGGTGAGGTCAGTAGTATTTGTCTCTGCCCCTCCCACAATGGTGAGGTCAGTAGTATGTGTCTCTGCCCCTCCCACAATGGTGAGGTCAGTAGTATGCGTCTCTGCCCCTCCCACGATGGTGAGGTCAGTAGTATGTGTCTCTGCCCCTCCCACGATGGTGAGGTCAGTAGTATGCGTCTCTGCCCCTCCCACAATGGTGAGGTCAGTAGTATGCGTCTCTGCCCCTCCCACAATGGTGAGGTCAGTAGTATGTGTCTCTGCCCCTCCCACAAAGCGCTCACCTTGTACATCCATGTCTTGGGGCGGAGGGGTGGCTTCCTTCGCTTTAAAGCTTCTAAGAGTCTTCTCTGAGCTGAAAAACATAACACGGCAAGTCAGGCGTGAGGCATGCGGCACTGCAGCTCCTCCACATTCATTTAAAGTGAACTGGTAATTTGGAGATCTTGCAACTCCTTGACCTCTGTAGAGGTGGGATATGAGGAGGTCTAAGCTACAACTGCCAATATTCTATCATTGGGGAACCACCACCAATACTTTATTACAGATTCAGACCGGCTTCTGACCTAATGTAGGCACTAAGCATAAGCCATGGCCGCTGCAGGAACTCCTCAAACTGAAAGCCAAGTGCAATTTGATTTCCGGATGGTGACTCTGCCCGGGTTCCATCCAACCAAGGGTTTGGTGAATTTTGTTTGAAAATTGGCAAACCCAAAAGGTTAAGGCGGATCCAGTGGAGGGGGGGGGGGGGACAGGAGTAGACAAATCGTGTTTGAAATTTCAGAGAACCCAAATGCAGTGTGTGTCCGGGTTGTAGGGTGACACATCCAATCCATCGATATCTCATACCTCATTAAAAGCTAAGCGGTGACCTCATTCCTGGAGGAACCGGGTCATGTGACACACCTGAGTCACCCGGTACACGTGAGAACGTTCTGTGACAACTGGCAGAACACAAACACGCATGGGGGGACATTATGTAATGTACAGTATGAAGACAACTTTCCCAATCGTGGTCCAACCCCCTTCCATGTCCCCGGAGAACCTATTATTGTTATGAATCATCAGAGAAGGAGCGCAGGGTGCAGCATGGGGACACCATGAACTCAGCTGCCTGGGACACACATGTCAGGGATAACAATGGGGGGGGGGGGATTAGGGGTGTCATAGCAAATTATTCACCTCCAAGGAGAGGACGGGGATGCCATACTTCATACAACCTGCATGGAGCCTGACCTTAGAAAGTACTCTACATATGACCGACCAATGGCAATACTCTACATATGACCGACCAGTGGCAATACTCTACATATGACCGGCCAGTGGCAATACTCTACATATGACCGGCCAGTGGCAATACTCTACATATGACCGGCCAGTGGCAATACTCTACATATGACCGGCCAGTGGCAATACTCTACATATGACCGGCCAGTGGCAATACTCTACATATGACCGGCCAGTGGCAATACTCTACATATGACCGGCCAGTGGCAATACTCTACATATGACCGGCCAGTGGCAATACTCTACATATGACCGGCCAGTGGCAATACTCTACATATGACCGGCCAGTGGCAATACTCTACATATGACCGGCCAGTGGCAATACTCTACATATGACCGGCCAGTGGCAATACTCTACATATGACCGGCCAGTGGCAATACTCTACATATGACCGGCCAGTGGCAATACTCTACATATGACCGGCCAGTGGCAATACTCTACATATGACCGGCCAGTGGCAATACTCTACATATGACCGGCCAGTGGCAATACTCTACATATGACCGGCCAGTTGCAATACTCTACATATGACCGGCCAGTTACAATACTCTACATATGACCGGCCAGTTACAATACTCTACATATGACCGGCCAGTTACAATACTCTACATATGACCGGCCAGTGACAATACTCTACATATGACCGGCCAGTGACAATACTCTACATATGACCGGCCAGTTACAATACTCTACATATGACCGGCCAGTGACAATACTCTACATATGACCGGCCAGTGACAATACTCTACATATGACCGGCCAGTGACAATACACTACATATGACCGGCCAGTGACAATACTCTACATATGACCGGCCAGTGACAATACTCTACATATGACCGGCCAGTGACAATACTCTACATATGACCGGCCAGTGACAATACTCTACAAATGACCGGCCAGTGACAATACTCTACATATGACCGGCCAGTGACAATACTCTACATATGACCGGCCAGTGACAATACTCTACATATGACCGGCCAGTTACAATACTCTACATATGACCGGCCAGTTACAATACTCTACATATGACCGGCCAGTTACAATACTCTACATATGACCGGCCAGTGACAATACTCTACATATGACCGGCCAGTGACAATACTCTACATATGACCGGCCAGTGACAATACTCTACATATGACCGGCCAGTGACAATACTCTACATATGACCGGCCAGTTACAATACTCTACATATGACCGGCCAGTTACAATACTCTACAAATGACCGGCCAGTGACAATACTCTACATATGACCGGCCAGTGACAATACTCTACATATGACCGGCCAGTGACAATACTCTACATATGACCGGCCAGTGACAATACTCTACATATGACCGGCCAGTTACAATACTCTACATATGACCGGCCAGTGACAATACTCTACATATGGCCGGCCAGTGACAATACTCTACATATGGCCGGCCAGTGACAATACTCTACATATGACCGGCCAGTGACAATACTCTACATATGACCGGCCAGTGACAATACTCTACATATGACCGGCCAGTGACAATACACTACATATGACCGGCCAGTGACAATACACTACATATGACCGGCCAGTGACAATACACTACATATGACCGGCCAGTGACAATACACTACATATGACCGGCCAGTGGCAATACTCTACATATGACCGGCCAGTGACAATACTCTACATATGGCCGGCCAGTGACAATACTCTACATATGGCCGGCCAGTGACAATACTCTACATATGGCCGGCCAGTGACAATACTCTACATATGGCCGGCCAGTGACAATACTCTACATATGGCCGGCCAGTGACAATACTCTACATATGGCCGGCCAGTGACAATACTCTACATATGGCCGGCCAGTGACAATACTCTACATATGGCCGGCCAGTGACAATACTCTACATATGGCCGGCCAGTGACAATACTCTACATATGGCCGGCCAGTGACAATACTCTACATATGACCGGCCAGTGACAATACTCTACATATGACCGGCCAGTGACAATACTCTACATATGACCGGCCAGTGACGATTCTCTACATATGACCGGCCAGTGACGATACTCTACATATCACCCTCCAGTGACAATACTCTACATATGGCCGGCCAGTGACGATACTCTACATATCACCCTCCAGTGACAGTACTCTACTTATGACCGGACAGTGCTTCACATATATCCGGCCAGTAACAGTACTCTACATATGGCCGGTTAGTGACAGTACCCCACATATTACCCTCCAGTGACAGTATTCCACATATAACCCTCCAGTGACAGTACTCCACATATAACCCCCCAGTGACAGTACTCCACATATAACGCCCCAGTGACAGTACTCCACATATAACCCCCCAGTGACAGTACTCCACATATAACCCCCCCAGTGACAGTACTCCACATATAACCCCCCCAGTGACAGTACTCCACATATAACCCCCCCAGTGACAGTACTCCACATATAACCCCCCCAGTGACAGTACTCCACATATAACCCCCCCAGTGACAGTACTCCACATATAACCCCCCCAGTGACAGTACTCCACATATAACCCCCCCAGTGACAGTACTCCACATATAACCCCCACAGTGACAGTACTCCACATACAACCCCCCCAGTGACAGTACTCCACATATAACCCCCCAGTGACAGTACTCCACATATAACCCCCCAGTGACAGTACTCCACATATAACCCCCCCCAGTGACAGTACTCCACATACAACCCCCCCAGTGACAGTACTCCACATACAACCCCCCCCAGTGACAGTACTCCACATATAACCCCCCCAGTGACAGTACTCCACATATAACCCCCCCAGTGACAGTACTCCACATATAACCCCCCAGTGACAGTACTCCACATATAACCCCCCAGTGACAGTACTCCACATATAACCCCCCAGTGACAGTACTCCACATATAACCCCCCCTCCAGTGACAGTACTCCTCATATAACCCCCCAGTGATAGTACTCCACATATGGCCGGCCAGAGACGGTACTTCACATATGACTGGTTAGTGACGGTACTTCACATATGACTGGTTAGTGACAGTACTCCACATATGACCGGTTAGTGACAGTACTCCACATATGACCCCCAGTGACAGTACTCCACATATAACCCCCCAGTGGCAGTACTCCACATATAACCCCCCCCAGTGACAGTACTCCACATATGACCGGTCAGTGACAGTACTCCACATATAACCCCTCAGTGATGGTACTCCACATATAACCCCCCAGTGATGGTACTCCACATATAACCCCCCAGTGACGGTACTCCACATATAACCCCCCAGTGATGGTACTCCACATATAACCCCCCAATGACGGTGCTCCACATATAACCCCCCAGTGACGGTGCTCCACATATAACCCCCCAGTGACGGTACTCCACATATAACCCCCCAGTGACGGTACTCCACATATAACCCCCCAGTGACGGTACTCCACATATAACCCACCAGTGACGGTACTCCACATATGGCCGGCCAGTGACAGTACTGTATTGTCAGATCTCGGAGTATACACAGTATATTTATGGTAAGGCTGCTCCTCTCTCACCTGGTCTCCCCATCCCGATATGGTCCAAGTCGAAAGGTTTGACAAAGTCGAAGTGTCCCGGTCGGGTGACATTGAGCTCATCGCGGATACTCTTGTAGAACTGTTCAAGTTGGACCTCCCGTAAGAGTTGGGTGAGCCAGTCGCTCCCCTCTTCGGTCACCATCTCTACACCTGACACCAGAGAAATACAGAGAGACGTCAGGTCAGGTCTATGGCAGTGCAGAGTTCTGAGGTCTCATGTGTGAGCGCTGAGTCTTCTATAGACACATGTGTACAGTCAATACATCCGACACGCTGTATACACACAACACACAGTACGCCACGCCCTCTCTCTCTCTCTCTGTACGGTACCTCATGTACACGCTCACGTGTGGAATGTCTATGGACGACATGTTCCAACGCGGCAGGAATGAGGAAGACTTCACGGAGAAAACAAAACACTCATCATGTTGTTACAGAACGCAAAGTGAGACTTCCCGAGATTAACCGGGGAACACATAACATTGCCAGGACCAGCAGTGAGATAATGTTCCTAGGATGGGCAGTGAGATAATTTTACTCTGTCAGCATTGCTGGCACCGGCCGAACATATGACATTCTCCTATCACCATTCCCAGAACCAGCAAGCAGATATCATTCCCCCATCGACATTTCTGAGACCCCCAAGCAGATACCATTCCCCCATTGCCATTCCTGGGACCACCAAGCAGAAATTATTCCCCCATCACTATTTCTGGGACCACCAAACAGATAATATTCCCCATCACTATTTCTAAGACCACCAAACAGATAGCATTCCCCATCACTATTCCCAAGACCACCAAGCAGATAGCATTCCCCATCAGTATTCCCAAGACCACCAAGCAGAACATTCCAAAGGCCATCAAGCCGATAGCATTCCCCATCACTATTCCTGAGACCACCAAGCAGACCATTCCAAAGATCAAGCAGGAAACATTCCCCCATCACTATTCCCAAGACCACCAAGCAGATAGCATTCCCCATCAGTATTCCCAAGACCACCAAGCAGACCATTCCAAAGACCATCAAGCCAACAACATTCCTCATCACTATTCTTGAGACCACCAAGCAGACCATTCCAAAGACCATCAAGCAGATAACATTCCTCATCACTATTCCTGAGACCACCAAGCAGACCATTCCAAAGATCACCAAGCAGATAACATTCCTCATCACTATTCCCGAGACCACCAAATAGATAACATTCCCCATCACTATTCCCGAGACCACCAAGCAGACCATTCCAAAGATCACCAAGCAGATAACATTCCCCATCACTATTCCCGAGACCACCAAGCAGATAGCATTCCCCATCACTATTCCCAAGACCACCAAGCAGATAGCATTCCCCATCACTATTCCCGAGACCACCAAGCAGATAGCATTCCCCATCACTATTCCCAAGACCACCAAGCAGATAGCATTCCCCATCAGTATTCCCAAGACCACCAAGCAGATAGCATTCCCCATCACTATTCCCAAGACCACCAAGCAGATAGCATTCCCCATCAGTATTCCCAAGACCACCAAGCAGAACATTCCAAAGGCCATCAAGCCGATAGCATTCCCCATCACTATTCCCGAGACCACCAAGCAGACCATTCCAAAGATCACCAAGCAGATAACATTCCCCATCACTATTCCTGAGACCACCAAGCAGACAACATTCCCCCATCACCATTCTCAGGACCACCAAATAGATAACATTCCTCATAAAACACGGAGACATTTCCTGGTTACGTCAATGAAGATGAAGGGGACAATTTCTACCTATCTACTATTCCTCAGAGATTGGCCAGCCAGGGGTTATCTGCAGGAAATTTGCACCATATCTTTGTGAAAATGTACAGACTGGTCACTTTTCTCTTAAATCAGGCACAGTTGCAGAGTCTACAGATTGGGTCATCTGACCACATATGTTACAATGTGATTGTACAAGCTTTAGATGTAACAACAGCTGACCTCATAGGTGTGCACACCCTAATCCCCCTGTGAGATGCAGATTCCTCCTGCTGAACTCCCCTGTCGCAGTTGAGGCTACAGAGAAAAGGGACTGGAGAATCTCTGTCCTCAGTCCCTTTCTCTGCTATTTCACCAAAGCCCCTCCTAACAAACTGTAAAAAAAAAAAAAAAAATATTGTAAAAACAAAATGGCAATTTTTTTTATTATTAAAAATAATAAAAAATAAAAACTACTGACACCAATTTAATTTCTACTGACACGGTCCTCTACTCTACTGACACCATCCACTGCTGTTCTGCGCATGTGTATTTGAGCTTTGGGGCTATCACCTATGGCCGACCTTAATGGATTGTTCAGGCCACTGCCAAGGTTTGGTCAACCCCACTGTACAATGAGATTGTAATGTGCATTGCCAGTGGAGGAGACACTTCCTCAGAGGAGTAGTGAACCTCCAGAACCCCAGAAGTGTGGGAAGCCCAGGGCTTGTGGTGGGGCAGAGGTAGATCTATAAATAGGATTGTGTATGGAGGGCAGGGTGGGAGGAGCCTTATTATAATAATGGCATCATAAGGTGTTTGGATTTGGCCATGTTTTGCGTTTTCACGCAGTAATTGTAGGCCAGTGTACCAGAAGCCTTAGAAGCCAGTGATGGCTCCCTTTTAGTGGCCCTATTGTAAATATGAGATTGCAATTACTGGAGGAGGAGACATTTCTATAGACCGGGGTGAACCGTCAGAACCCAGAAGTGTGGGAAGCCCATGGCCGGTGGTCGGGCAGAGGTAGATCTATAAATAGATTGTGTATGGAGGGCAGGGTGGGAGGAGCCTTATTATAATAATGGCATCATAATATGTAGTACTGGAGAAGAGGACACTTCCATAGACCGGGGGTAAACCTCCATAACTCAGACGTTTGGGAGGTCCAGGGCCGATTGTGGGTGCCGAGATAAATCAATAATTAGATTGCGTATGGAGGGCAGTGTGCGAGGAGCTTCATTATAAAAATAGGATCATAATGCGGATTACTGGAGGAGCAGAGACTTCCATAGACCAGGGATGAACCTCCAAAACACCTGAAGATTGGGAGGTGGAGGGCCGGTGGTGGGGCCGAGGTAGATCTCTAAAAAGATTGTGTATGGAGGGCAGAGTGGGAGGAGCCTTATTGGAATAATGGGATTGTAATGTGTATGGCCTGAGGAGGCCCTTTCATAGACCAGGGGAGAACCGCCAGAAGCCCAGAAGTATAGGAGGTCCAGGGCCAGTGGTGAGGCCGAGGCAGATCTACAAATAGATTGTTAGTGAAGGGCAGAGTGGGAGAGCCCTATTATAATAATGGGATCATAATGTGTATAAGAGCCGGTTCACACAGAGGCGACTTGAGATCCGACTTGAAGTCGCCCCAAGTCGCACAACATTAGAAATTCAATGGAAGTGAATGGGAGCCGTCTTAATACACACTACTGAAGTCACTCCGACTTCAGAAAAGGTACTACTTCAATCCGACTTCTAGGCGACTTGTATCCATTGATTTCAATGGAAGTCGCCTCCAAAGTCGGATCACTGTCTTGACTGAAGCGACTTTCCAGGAAGTGAAAATAGTTTTTAAGGGCAAACCCCTCCCTCCCACAGAGCAGATTATTATTTGATTGGCCACTGGCAAAGTCGCCTGTCCTGGAGGCGACTTGAGTCGCATTGTAAGTCGCTCCAAGTCGCTAGGGTGACCACATTTCCAAACTACCATTCAGGGACACTCTCCCTTCCCAAAAATCAGCTTGTGCTGTAACAAATCACAGCACAGTGATTGGACACAAGAGGCGGGATTTATGATTTCTCCAATCACAAGCAGGGGGCGGGATTGTGCTCCTCCAGGCATTCCCGGCCAGGGCAAGTACTGTCAGTGAGTAAAGCGGTGATGTGGCGGCCTTTTTTGGGGGCATCACACCCGGGGGGGTGGCTGTGTCAGTTTCATTCCGGTACACTGTATTGTCCTGGAATGAATGTTCCCGGGACAGACCTGCAAAATGTGGGACTGTCCCGGGCAATCCGGGACATGTGGTCACCCTACAAGTCGCGCTGCTGTTCATGCTCAAGTCGTTTCCAAGTTGCCTGTAAAAATCGCGCTGGAAGTCGTGTTGCCCCAGTGTGAACCGGCTCTTACTGGAGGAGGAGACACTTTCATAGACCAAGGGTGAACCTCCAGAATCCAGCCCAAGACCAGTGGTGGGGCCAAGGTAGATCTATAAATTGATTGTGTATGGAGGGCAGAGTGGAAGGAGTGTTTTTATAATACTGAGATTGTAAATGTGTATGTTTGGTGGAGGAGACACTTCCATAGACCAGGGAGGAACCTCCAAAACAAAGACGTTTAAGAGGCCCAGGGCCGGTGGTGGGGCCGCCAAGATAGATCTATAAATAATAGGCATACACGGAGGGCAGTATGGAAGGAGCCTTATTATAATAATGGGATTGTAACATGTATGGCCTGAGGAGACACTTCCATAGATAGGGTTGCCACCTGTCCAGGATTCACCCGGACAGTTCGGGTTTTGAATCATGTGTCCGGGTTTCAGTCCTCCTGAAACCAGGACACAATATTCAGACAGGAATGTGGCTCAGAACAGGGCCTGACAGGAGGATGAGGGGGCACTATGCACGCCACATTACTGTTTTCTTTGGAGCCCACAAAGGTGTCTCAGGTCTATTACAATCCTCTAGTCACTAGTGTTTCCCCCCCCCCCCAAAAAATTTAAAATTAAAGTGTTCGGGTTTGGCTTGAAGAAAAAGTGGCAACCCTATCCATAGACCAAGGGCGGACCTCCAGAACCCCAGAAGTTTGGGATATCCAGGGCTGGCAGTGGGACCGACGTAGATCTACAAATAGATTGTTGGTGGAGGGCAGAGTGGGAGGAGCCTTTTTATAATAATGGGATTGCATTCATTATCATTAATTAGTTGGAGATGAGTCAGTTCAGCGTCTCCACACACCTTGGGGGTGCCGGCCTCGCCCTCCAATCTTCATAAACAAGATATAGATATTAAATCCGGCCAATTATTTTCCTGTCTGCCTGAAGCGCAGGGACTGTCTGGGCGTATTTTAGGCCGGGGAACAGCTTAGATTGTGCTGGAGATCTAAAAATAACAGAGGATCATCCGGGAAGCAGGAAATGTAAATCAGTAAGGTAGTCATTGCTTTCAGAATAACAACTACTTTTTTATAACGTATTTTGGGTTATCTTAGGCCAGTGATGGCGAACCTTGGCACCCCAGATGTTTTGGAACTACATTTCCCATGATGCTCATGCACTCTGCAGTGTAGTGGAGCATCATGGGGGGAAATGTAGTTCCAAAACATCTGGGGTGCCAAGGTTCACCATGACTGTCTTAGGCTATGGCCTCTTTTCTACTGCTTCCAGACAGCAACTAAAGAGCAGGGGAGATCAGATTGGACTGGTCAGTTGTTTACAGGCAGCATGGAGGAAACATTGGACCTTCTCCTATCAAAAAGCCTTGCAAACTGAGTATGGGTGACCCGCGTGAAATGTTTAAATTTCTATTTTAGTCGTTAAAAATCATATAAAAGAGCTTAAAACGTGCAAACTTTTACAATTTAAAGAAAAAGTAAACTGCAGAGATTCTCAACATTAAAGGAAACTGTCTTGACTTCCTGTTGCCAGTGATGACATCACCTGCCCGGTTGACCCTGCTGGTGAACGTCAAATGGGGCCCCAGCGCTGTCCTGGGAGCACCAAGAGCTTCTCTGCAGATCTGGAGCTTTTCGGAAAGTCGAGTGTAGGTCTAAAACAGATCCCACAATGCACTGCGTTGGGTGCCACTCTGCCGGTCTCCCGGTTGCAGCATTGCATTGTGGGATGTGCATACAGGTCAGTGCGCCATTGCCAAATTCCATGGAGACCTGGGATCTGCCGGTGGCAGGCGGACTTTGCCATCACAACAACAGCTCATTTGAAGTCCACGTACGTTTTTTTTTATTTTTTAGATGGAGTGGTGAGGGGTCACATCCCCTGTCAAGTTTTTATTTCCGT
The DNA here is from genome assembly GCA_029206835.1 of Rana muscosa. Lineage (NCBI taxonomy): Eukaryota > Metazoa > Chordata > Amphibia > Anura > Ranidae > Rana > Rana muscosa. The sequence continues at coordinate 395,922,314 of CM055118.1, forward strand.
TGGCGTCTCAATTGGGAGGTTCACCCTTCTACTCTATATCCACTCCCAGGCCGGGACTTTTCTGGCACTTTTTTGTTCACAAGTAACAATCAGTGTTTCTTGCTAGAAAATTTGGTAGAACCCTCCCCCAAATAATATATATTTTATTAAAGCAGAGGCCCTGGAGAATAAATTGGTGGTCGTTGCAATTTTTTATATGTCACACGGTATTTGTGCAGCGTTTTTTCAAATGCACTTTTGTGGGGGAAATTTTTTATTTATTTTTAATTTTAGTGCAAAAAAACACAATACGTGACCCTATGTTTTTGTAAGATAGAAAAGATGATGTTACGCCGAGAAAATAGATACCTAACTTGTCACACTTTAAAATTGCGCATGGAAGTGATGACAGGACATTGCTTTCGGGTTACTATCATGTGAACAGCGGATCAAAGCCGATCCGGGCTTTGTTCGGCTCTCCGACCAGCTGGCGGACGCGCTGGCTGGTCACTTGGGTCTCCTGTTGGGGTGGGAGAGGCTAAGAAAGCCATGGAAGGTGGCAAAAGGGTGGGGCGGAGACGTCCCCATCCGCTGCTTGTAAAAGCAATCCAGGGGCTAGTTAGGTGACGGGCGTAGGGATGGAGATCGGGGTTCAGGTTGGACCTGGCAGGGGGGAGGGCCACAGTCAGTTTGTAAATGAGGACTGAGTGATGGAATTCCACCACATTGGTTCTGGAAAACTGCTGGAAGTTCAGTTGGGAATCCCGACTGAACTCCAAACAATTTTCTAGAACCAATGTGGTGGAATTCCATCGCTCAGTCCTCATTAAAAAAACAGTTCTGGAAAACTACTGGAAGTTCAGTTGGGAATCCCGACTGAACTCCCAGCAATTTTCTAGAACCAAGGTGGTGGAATTCCATCGCTCAGTCCTCGTTAACAAACCAGTTCTGGAAAACTCCTGGAAGTTCAGTTGGGAATCCCGACTGAACTCCCAGCAATTTTCTAGAACCAATGTGGTGGAAATCCATTGCTCAGTCCTCGTTAACAAACCAGTTCTGGAAATCTCCTGGAAGTTCAGTTGGGAATCCCGACTGAACTCCCAGCAATTTTCTAGAACCAAGGTGGTGGAATTCCATCGCTCAGTCCTCGTTAACAAACCAGTTCTGGAAAACTCCTGGAAGTTCAGTTGGGAATCCCGACTGAACTCCCAGCAATTTTCTAGAACCAATGTGGTGGAAATCCATTGCTCAGTCCTCGTTAACAAACCAGTTCTGGAAATCTCCTGGAAGTTCAGTTGGGAATCCCGACTGAACTCCCAGCAATTTTCTAGAACCAATGTGGTGGAAATCCATTGCTCAGTCCTCGTTAACAAACCAGTTCTGGAAATCTCCTGGAAGTTCAGTTGGGAATCCCGACTGAACTCCCAGCAATTTTCTAGAATCAATGTGGTGGAATTCCATCGCTCAGTCCTCGTTAACAAACCAGCCACGGTCTCCCCTCCCTAAAATCTTGTGCCTGTCTTGGTCCCAGAAATTGCTGGATGTTTAATCAGGATTCGTGTTCTTCAATAGAAAACTGAATGACCCCCATACTGGACATGTCACCAAGTCAGGCACTAAATTCATGAGAAGGCCCACGGTTGGATTGTTAAACAGGACTGAGCAATGGAATTCCACCACAATGGTCCTAGAAATTGCTGAGCGTTCAATCAGGATCCGTGTTCCCCAAAGAAAACAATGACCACCATACCGGTCATGTGACCAACCCAGATGATAACCTCAAAAGGAAAGGTTTGACGTCTCAACAGACACAATGAGGACATTCCGGTTTCTCCTCTTTTCACTTGTAGTGATGACGAATTGGCCTATCCTCCAGATAATCATGGCGGATGAAAGGAAACGTTGAGAAGTATAAGGCCGGGGGGGAAAACAATCTATACATAAACCAGACTATGGCCAGGCAAATCCAAGATGGAGCCAGATACTGGCATACAAGTTAACCATGAGCAGCTCCTCTCAATGCCAAGTGGCAGCTGTAAAAGCAAACACAATAGACTGGAACTCCAAGATCGTACACATCATCTTATAGGATCCCTACGTTTTTATTGGCAAGAACATAAAGACAGACCTCCCCAAATATTACTAAAATTCAAAACAATTACTAAGATTTTGTCTGCTTTTGCAGATTCTGCTTGGCATTGAGTGGACTTGATTATTGTTGGTTGGTATCCCCGAATCCGGCTCCATCTCGGTTCTGCCCGGCCATATTTTGGTTAACTCATAAATGAAATTTGTGATATATCACATGTATGAACCCCTGATAGGACCACATCTATAAATACGGGTCCGGTGTTGTGATATATGTATGAACCTCCCGATAGGGCCACATCAATAATACGGGGTCCGGTGTTGTGATATATTGTACAGTATGTATGAACCCCTAATGGGGCCACATCTATAATACGGGGTCCGGTGTTGTGATATATTATATATATGAACCCCTAATGGGGCCACATCTAGAATATGGGGTCCCGTAGTGTGATATAATATATATATGAACCCCTAATGGGGCCACATCTAGAATACGAGGTCCGGTGTTGTGATATAATATATATATGAACGCCTAATGGGGCCGCATCTAGAATACGGGGGCCGGTGTTGTGATATATTGTATGTATGAACCCTTAAAGGGGCCACATCTAGAATACGGGGTCCGGTGTTGTGATATATTATATATATGACCCCTAATGGGGCCGCATCTAGAATACGGGGGCCGGTGTTGTGATATATTGTATGTATGAACCCTTAATGGGGCCACATCTATAAGACGGGGGCTGGTGTTGTGATATATTATATATATGACCCCTAATGGGGCCACATCTATAATAGGGGGGCCGGTGTTGTGATATATTGTATGTATAAACCCTTAATGGGGCCACATCTAGAATGCGGGGTCCGGTGTTGTGATATATTATATGTATGAACCCATGATAGGGCCACATCTACAATACGGGGTCATGGGTAGGGCCACATCTAGAACGCGGGGGCCAGTGTTGTGATATATTATATATATGAACCCCTAATGGGGCCACATCTAGAATACGGGGGCCAGTGTTGTGATATATTATATGTATGAACCCCTAATGGGGCCACATCTAGAATACGGGGTTCGGTGTTGTGATATATTATATATATGAACCCATGATAGGGCCACATCTAACATTCAGGGTCACGGTTAGGGCCACATGTAGAATGCGAGGGCCAGTGTTGTGATATATTATATGTATGAACCCCTAATGGGGCCACATCTAGAATACGGGGGCCAGTGTTGTGATATATTATATGTATGAACCCATGATAGGGCCACATCTAACATTCAGGGTCACGGGTAGGGCCACATGTAGAATGCGAGGGCCGGTGTTGAACATTCCAGAGGTGTAGAGAGATGAGAGCAGACATCGAATGATAACAACAATAATTAGAGGGAGAGTTATGTAAGATTCCCCCGTGGCAGGAAGAGTATAAATACGCGGTGAGAGTCTGCACAGCCCTCGATTACCGCGGCCGCACCCCTCGCATGTCTTCACGTGTGGAGGGTGCGATTGGAGCTGCGCCCAGATGGGCCACACGTGTGTTCTGTGCTGCCGCGGGATCTCCATGTTTTGTGTCCTGTGTGTGGCTTGCACACGTGTGTACTGACACCCAGCATGGACCACGGGGGAGGGGGTGCTGAGGGACGGAGAGGCGGAGTGACTGGGAGGATGATGGATTGGTGGGGTGGGATATGCTTTTGTAAGCCGTTCATACCAAACTATAGACGTACAATCTGCACACACACACACATTTGTGCACTGCGTTAAGTTTTAGTAATTGTTTTGAAAGATGTCCCTATTGCAGCATCAGCATCTTAATGTACTAAGATCGGGGGTCAGGAGTAAGTAATGCACCGAGATCGGGGGTCAGGAGTAAGTAATGCACCGAGATCGGGGGTCAGGAGTAGGTAATGCACCGAGATCGGGGGTCAGGAGTAAGTAATGCACCGAGATCGGAGGTCAGGAGTAAGTAATGCACCGAGATTGGAGGTCAGGAGTAAGTAATGCACCGAGATCAGGGGTCAGGAGTAAGTAATGCACCGAGATCGGGGGTCAGGAGTAAGTAATGCACCGAGATGGGGGGTCAGGAGTAAGTAATGCACCGAGATGGGGGGTCAGAAGTAAGTAATGCACGGAGATCAGGGGTCAGGCGTAAGTAATGCACCAAGATCGGGGGTCAGGAGTAAGTAATGCACCGAGATCAGGGGTCAGGAGTAAGTAATGCACCGAGATCGGGGGTCAGGAGTAAGTAATGCACCGAGATCGGGGGTCAGGAGTAAGTAATGCACCGAGATCGGGGGTCAGGAGTAAGTAATGCACCGAGATCGGGGGTCAGGAGTAAGTAATGCACCGAGATCGGGGGTCAGGAGTAAGTAATGCACCGAGATCGGGGGACAGGAGTAAGTAATGCACCGAGATCGGGGGACAGGAGTAAGTAATGCACCGAGATCGGGGGACAGGAGTAAGTAATGCACCGAGATCGGGGGACAGGAGTAAGTAATGCACCGAGATCGGGGGACAGGAGTAAGTAATGCACCGAGATCGGGGGACAGGAGTAAGTAATGCACCGAGATCGGGGGTCAGGAGTAAGTAATGCACCGAGTCTGGGGGTCAGGAGTAAGTAATGCACCGAGTCTGGGGGTCAGGAGTAAGTAATGCACCGAGTCCGGGGGTCAGGAGTAAGTAATGCACCGAGATGGGGGGTCAGGAGTAAGTAATGCACCGAGATGGGGGGTCAGAAGTAAGTAATGCACGGAGATCAGGGGTCAGGCGTAAGTAATGCACCAAGATCGGGGGTCAGGAGTAAGTAATGCACCGAGATCAGGGGTCAGGAGTAAGTAATGCACCGAGATCGGGGGTCAGGAGTAAGTAATGCACCGAGATCGGGGGTCAGGAGTAAGTAATGCACCGAGATCGGGGGTCAGGAGTAAGTAATGCACCGAGATCGGGGGTCAGGAGTAAGTAATGCACCGAGATCGGGGGTCAGGAGTAAGTAATGCACCGAGATCGGGGGACAGGAGTAAGTAATGCACCGAGATCGGGGGACAGGAGTAAGTAATGCACCGAGATCGGGGGACAGGAGTAAGTAATGCACCGAGATCGGGGGACAGGAGTAAGTAATGCACCGAGATCGGGGGACAGGAGTAAGTAATGCACCGAGATCGGGGGACAGGAGTAAGTAATGCACCGAGTCCGGGGGTCAGGAGTAAGTAATGCACCGAGTCCGGGGGTCAGGAGTAAGTAATGCACCGAGTCCGGGGGTCAGGAGTAAGTAATGCACCGAGTCCGGGGGTCAGGAGTAAGTAATGCACCGAGATCGGGGATCAGGAGTAAGTAATGCACTGAGAGCAGGGGTCAGGAGTAAGTAAGATACAGAGTGCTGGGGTCAGGAGTAAGTCATGCACCAAGCGCAGGGGTCAGTAATAACGCACAGAGAGCAGGGATCAAGAGTAAGTAATGCACCGAGATCGGAGGTCAGGAGTAAGTAATGCACCGAGTTTGGGGGGTCAGGAGTAAGTAATGCACCAAGATCGGGGGTCAGGAGTAAGTAATGCACTGAGATCAGGGGTCAGGCGTAAGTAATGCACCGAGATCGGGGGTCAGGAGTAAGCAATGCACCGAGATCGGGGGTCAGAAGTAAGTAATGCACCGAGTTTGGGGGGTCAGGAGTAAGTAATGCACTGAGATCAGGGGTCAGGCGTAAGTAATGCACCAAGATCGGGGGTCAGGAGTAAGTAATGCACTGAGATCAGAGGTCAGGCGTAAGTAATACACCGAGATCGGGGGTCAGGAGTAAGTAATGCACCGAGATCGGGGGTCAGGAGTAAGTAATGCACCGAGATCGGGGGTCAGGAGTAAGTAATGCACCGAGATCGGGGGTCAGGAGTAAGTAATGCACCGAGATCGGGGGTCAGGAGTAAGTAATGCACTGAGATCGGGGGTCAGGAGTAAGTAAGATACAGAGTGCTGGGGTCAGGAGTAAGTCATGCACCAAGCGCAGGGGTCAGGAATAACGCACAGAGAGCAGGGATCAAGAGTAAGTAATGCACCAAGAGCAGGGGTCAGGAGTAAGTCATGCACTGAGAGCAGGGGTCAGGAGTAAGTCATGCACTGAGAGCATGCATCAGGAGTAAATAACGCAGCAGCTGTCAAGTACTAGAAACTGTGCTGCAGTGGGCAGAAGTTTTGGACCCCCTATCCCCCCCCCCTTATCTACGCCCCTGACACCATCAGCCAGAGTCCCCAGAGACTCCAATCTTTGGCACGTTATGGTGTGTGGGCAGCTCATTCATTTAAATAAAAATGCACATTAACAACCTGCACAGAAGGTGGGGGGGAGGATTAGAGGCCCTGCCTGGCCTATACTTCCTGTCCTGATGACACAAGTTTCCCCAGACAGGAAGTGAGGGAAAATTAAAGCGGTAATAACCCCAAAACTAGAAAATGTCCTACATCGCAGCTCACCCATCATTAGATGTGGCGGTTGCATTTGGTTTTTTTTTGGGCTTTTTTCCCCCCTCTCTGTTTTCACCTGGTGATCTGGCCAAAAACACACGTCTCATCAGAGGTAATAGTGATCTGATGACTATGGGGCCCCACTGTCTCATCAGGGGTAATAGTGATCTGATGACTACATTGATTTATTGGGGTAATAGTGATCAATAAGCTTGGAAAGTTCAATCCAATCAATTTGATATTGTTCCCCTCCCCCCTAGGGTGACCACGTGTCCCGGATTGCCCGGGATTGTCCCTTAATTCATATTTGTGTCCCATGTCCCGGGCAACCTCATTCCGGGACAATAGTGTTCCGGAATGGCCCTGGGCCGATCTAATGCCCCCTAAAATAGCCTATGCATTGTCACTGTCCCAGCCTGTGGTGGACCCCTAGCTGACAGAGAGCCAGAGACCCCTTTTTACTTTATTTACCACCGCCGCTGGCTCAGTGCCCAAACTGGTTGCTACCTGCCGCCCGCTTGGCGTGTAGCAACCAGTGACGTCAGAGCAGGAGAGAGGCAGAGACCTATCACAGCGGAGGAGATTTAACTTCCTCCTCCGCGCCTTCTGTTTAACTCCACCCACCTCCTCCCTGTATGTTCTGGACTCCCGCCAGGCAGCGGCATGCAGAAGAAACCTCTGAGACAGACTGCAGTGTACAGACGAAACAGAGAGATGGTGAAAGGCAAGTAAACATGCAAAGCACTGACTGACCAACATTACAGATCCATCGGGGTTAAAGTCCTGTCAGCTCTCCCCCAGCAGCCACAGTTCAGCACTTCTCAGAAACTGGAGTGTGTGTTAGCCTGGAGCCTGGAGCCCTGAGTGTGTCAGCCTGGAGCCTGGAGCCCTGAGTGTGTGCGTCAGCCTGGAGCCTGGAGCCGGGAGCCCTGAGTGTGTGTGTCAGCCTGGAGCCCTGAGTGTGTGTGTCAGCCTGGAGCCTGGAGCCCTGAGTGTGTGTGTCAGCCTGGAGCCTGGAGCCCTGAGTGTGTGTGTGTGTCAGCCTGGAGCCTGGAGCCCTGAGTGTGTGTGTGTGTCAGCCTGGAGCCTGGAGCCCTGAGTGTGTGTGTGTCAGCCTGGAGCCCTGAGTGTGTGTGTGTCAGCCTGGAGCCTGGAGCCCTGAGTGTGTGTGTCAGCCTGGAGCCTGGAGCCCTGAGTGTGTGTGTGTCAGCCTGGAGCCTGGAGCCCTGAGTGTGTGTGTGTCAGCCTGGAGCCTGGAGCCCTGAGTGTGTGTGTGTGTGTCAGCCTGGAGCCCTGAGTGTGTGTGTGTGTCAGCCTGGAGCCTGGAGCCCTGAGTGTGTGTGTGTCAGCCTGGAGCCTGGAGCCGGGAGCCCTGAGTGTGTGTGTGTCAGCCTGGAGCCTGGAGCCCTGAGTGTGTGTGTGTGTCAGCCTGGAGCCTGGAGCCCTGAGTGTGTGTGTGTGTCAGCCTGGAGCCTGGAGCCCTGAGTGTGTGTGTGTCAGCCTGGAGCCGGGAGCCTGGAGCCGGGAGCCTGGAGCCCTGAGTGTGTGTGTGTCAGCCTGGAGCCTGGAGCCCTGAGTGTGTGTGTGTCAGCCTGGAGCCTGGAGCCCTGAGTGTGTGTGTGTGTCAGCCTGGAGCCCTGAGTGTGTGTGTGTGTCAGCCTGGAGCCGGGAGCCTGGAGCCTGGAGCCCTGAGTGTGTGTGTCAGCCTGGAGCCCCGAGCCCTGAGTGTGTGTGTCAGCCTGGAGCCCTGAGTGTGTGTGTCAGCCTGGAGCCTGGAGCCTGGAGCCTGGAGCCCTGAGTGTGTGTGTCAGCCAGGAGCCTGGAGCCCTGAGTGTGTGTGTCAGCCTGGAGCCCTGAGTGTGTGTGTCAGCCTGGAGCCCTGAGTGTGTGTGTCAGCCTGGAGCCTGGAGCCCTGAGTGTGTGTGTCAGCCTGGAGCCTGGAGCCTGGAGCCCTGAGTGTGTGTGTCAGCCTGGAGCCTGGAGCCCTGAGTGTGTGCGTCAGCCTGGAGCCCTGAGTGTGTGTGTCAGCCTGGAGCCTGGAGCCCTGAGTGTGTGTGTCAGCCTGGAGCCTGGAGCCCTGAGTGTGTGTGTCAGCCTGGAGCCCTGAGTGTGTGTGTCAGCCTGGAGCCTGGAGCCCTGAGTGTGTGTGTGTCAGCCTGGAGCCCTGAGTGAGTGTGTCAGCCTGGAGCCTGGAGCCCTGAGTGTGTGTGTCAGCCTGGAGCCTGGAGCCCTGAGTGTGTGTGTCAGCCTGGAGCCCTGAGTGTGTGTGTCAGCCTGGAGCCTGGAGCCCTGAGTGTGTGTGTGTCAGCCTGGAGCCCTGAGTGAGTGTGTCAGCCTGGAGCCTGGAGCCCTGAGTGTGTGTGTGTCAGCCTGGAGCCTGGAGCCCTGAGTGTGTGTGTCAGCCTGGAGCCCTGAGTGAGTGTGTCAGCCTGGAGCCTGGAGCCCTGAGTGTGTGTGTGTCAGCCTGGAGCCCTGAGTGAGTGTGTCAGCCTGGAGCCTGGAGCCCTGAGTGTGTGTGTGTCAGCCTGGAGCCTGGAGCCCTGAGTGTGTGTGTCAGCCTGGAGCCCTGAGTGAGTGTGTCAGCCTGGAGCCTGGAGCCCTGAGTGTGTGTGTGTCAGCCTGGAGCCTGGAGCCTGGAGTGAGCCTCTCAGTGTACTGTGCAGAGTAAGGAGATAAGGGGTGGGCAGGAGAGGACACTGACAGATTACACCCTGGATGGAAGGAGGACACATCCTTAGATATCAGGGCAGGGTTCATGCTGGGTCCCAGCATGAACCCCTCAGAGCTGAAGATGTTTCCTCCATCCCTGCACACATAACTCCTCCCACCCAGTCCTATCCAGCTGCTCACTGTCTCTTTTCTCCCAATACTTGTTTGCCTCTCACTGCAGCAACCCCCCCCCTCCCCCTCATTTAGGGCAATGTCCCTCTGTCCCTCTTTCCTCCTTGTTTGTCCCTCATTTTGGTCTGATCTATATAAAATGCACTAATTATCTATTAAAAAGCATTTTACAGAGAAAAACCTTTAATCCATATTCCAAATTGCTGCAATTGTAAATTCCAGAAGCCAATATAAAAGAATAGTAGTGGTAAAAAAGCACCTGTGGGTTTAACCAGTTTTCTTTTTTTTTGTATAATTCTCCCTTAAAGGGGGTGTGTCCTATGCCTACATATTTTTGCTAATAGGTGTCCCTCATTCCTATCTCAGAAAGTTGGGAGGTGTGCCTCTATCCATCCCACGGTCCCCCTGTCCATCCCACGGTCCCCCTGTTTATCCCACTGTCCCCCTGTTTATCCCACTGTCTCTCTGTCTATCCCACTGTCTCTCTGTCTATCCCACTGTCTCTCTGTCTATCCCACTGTCTCTCTGTCTATCCCACTGTCTCTCTGTCTATCCCACTGTCTCTCTGTCTATCCCACTGTCTCTCTGTCTATCCCCCTGTCTCTCTGTCTATCCCCCTGTCTCTCTGTCTATCCCCCTGTCTCTCTGTCTATCCCCCTGTCTCTCTGTCTATCCCCCTGTCTCTCTGTCTATCCCCCTGTCTCTCTGTCTATCCCCCTGTCTCTCTGTCTATCCCCCTGTCTCTCTGTCTATCCCCCTGTCCATCCCACTGTTCCCCCTGTCCATCCCACTGTTCCCCCTGTCCATCCCACTGTTCCCCCTGTCCATCCCACTGTTCCCCCTGTCCATCCCACTGTTCCCCCTGTCCATCCCACGGTCCTAGGGTTGCCACCTCATCCCTTTAAAACCAAACACATATTAATTACACAGGTTCTGTGGCTGATTAAGGTGGTAATTAAACTCACTTGGTGCCTTATCTGCATTAAATTAGCCTCAGAACCTGTGTAATTTATATGTGTTTGGGTTTAAAGGGATGAGGTGGCAACCCTACACGGTCCCCCTGTCCATCCCCAGGATCCCTCTATCCATCTCACGGTCCCCCTGTCCATCCCACTGTCCCCCTGTCCATCCCACTGTCCCCCTGTCCATCCCACTGTCCCCCTGTCCATCCCACTGTCCCCCTGTCCATCCCACTGCCCCCCTGTCCATCCCACGGCCCCCCTGTCCATCCCACTGTCTCTCTGTCTATTCCACTGTCCTGCTGTCTATCCCACTGTCCCACGGTCCACCTGTTCATCCCACGGTCCACCTGTTCATCCCACGGTCCACCGTCCATCCATCGGCCCCCCTGTCCATCCCACTGTCTGTCTATTCCACTGTACTTCTATCTATCCCACTGTCCCCCTGTCCATCCCACGGTCGACGGTTCCCCTGTCCATCCCACGGCCCCCCTGTCCATCCCACGGCCCCCCTGTCCATCCCACGGCCCCCCTGTCCATCCCACGGCCCCCCTGTCCATCCCACTGTCCCCCTGTCCATCCCACTGCCCCTCTGTCCATCCCACTGCCCCTCTGACTACTCTGCGGCCCCACTGACCACTCTGTTGTTCTTCTTGATGCCTAGGGCCCACTTTTGATTTTGCACACGGGCCCGCTGATTTCATACACCCCTGCCCCAAAAATCTTTTTAAAAAAATGTCAAAAATCATCTTTTTTTTGAGGGGGGGGGGGTGTCCCCGAATGGCAGTTTGGAAATGTGGTCACCCTACCCCCCCCTGCATGGGATAAAGAGGAATGCTCAGCCGGTCACACAGCCTGCAGATACCTGTGAAGGGCCCCGCAGTGTGTAAATAGGAAGTGATACACACAGACGCCCCTCCCCCACACAATTCAGGTGGAGGAGTGAGACTCCTGTACATTATATTCATAATGAGGTGAGGCCTCCCCCTGCAGGGGGGGAGGGGGAGATAATCAAATCACCACAAACATTCCTCATCACCATACAATTATCGCTCCTTATCCATTGTACCCCACCAACAACCGACCAAACACAATCATCTGGGGGAGGGGGGGTGCACCCCAGAATGAAGTCCCCCCCAGTTCCTGAGACTAAATGATGTTTCACTGCCTCCCAAGACTCCATCAGACAACAGTGACAACCAATTCAGACCGATCGACCAATGCGATCGACGTTTGTAGATTTATATAACCTCCCAGGAATGTCCAAATCAGAACTTCACCTTCCAATAACCAGAGGAAGGATAGTGGGGAATGTGCTGAAAATTTCCCTCCAGTAAAACCGACCACCCCCCCTCCCCCCTCCACCTTCCTACCTGTCCGTCCGCTCTCCTCCTCGGCCCCCCTCTCGGCGGCGGCGGATCTCATGGTTGTACCTGTAGTGACTCGACGGCTCTGTCACCTCTCTCCGGGAACACCCTGATTCCCTGCCCTGCCGCCGGTCATGTGACCCGCCCCCTCCCTAATCACACTGCATACTGACAGCCTGAGACTTCCATACCGACAGTTATTGTACTGCCTACTGACACTGATACATTGTATAATAATACTGACACTGATACATTGTATAATAATACTGATACATTGTATAATACTAACACTGATACATTGTATAATAATACTGACACTGATACATTGTATAATAATACTGACACTGATACATTGTATAATAATACTGACACTGATACATTGTATAATAATACTGACACTGATACATTGTATAATAATACTGACACTGATACATTGTATAATAATACTGACAGTGATACATTGTATAATAATACTGACACTGATACATTGTATAATAATACTGACACTGATACATTGTATAATAATACTGATACATTGTATAATAATACTGACACTGATACATTGTATAATACTACATACTGACACACAGATAGATACAATGTACTATATACTGACACTTACAGTGCCTTGGAAAAGTATTCATACCCCTTGAAATTTCCCACATTTCCTCATGTTACAACCAAAAAACGTAAATGTATTTTATTGGGATTTTATGTGATAGACCGACACAAAGTGGCACATAATTGTGAATTGGATGGAAAATGATAAATGATACAAATAAATATGTGAAAAGTGTGGGGTGGGGGGGGGGGATTTGTATTCAGCCCCCTTTACTCTGATACCCCTAACTAAAATCTAGAGGAACCAATTGCATTCAGAAGTCACTTAATTAGTAAATAGAGTCCACCTGTGTGTCATTTAATCTCAGTATAAATACAGCTGTTCTGTGAAGCCCTTAGAGGTTTGTTAGAGAACCTTAGTGAACAAACAGTATCATGAAGGCCAAGGAACACACCAAACAGGTCAGGGATAAAGTTGTGGAGAAGTATAAAGCAGGGTTAGGTTATAAAAAAAAAAAATCTCCCAAGCTTTGATCATCTCACGGAGCTCTGTTCAATCCATCATCGGAAAATGGAAAGAGTATGGCACAACTGCAAACCTACCAAGACATGGCCGTCCACCTAAACTGACCGGGCCAGGCAAGGAGAACATTCATCAGAGAAGCAGCCAAGAGGCCCATGGTAACTCTGGAGGAGCTGCAGAGATCCACAGCTCAGGTGGGAGAATCTGTCCACAGGACAACTATTAGTCATGCTTCTCCACAAATCTGCCCTTTATGGAAGAGTGACAAGAAGAAAGACATTGGTGACAGAAAGTCATAAGAAGTCCTGTTTGTAGTTTGTGAGAAGCCATGTGGGGGGGACACAGCAAGCATGTGGGGGACACAGCAAACATGTGGGGGACACAGCAACCATGTGGGGGGACACAGCAACCATGTGGGGGGACACAGCAATCATGTGGGGGGACACAGCAATCATGTGGGGGGACACAGCAATCATGTGGGGGGACACAGCAATCATGTGGGGGGACACAGCAATCATGTGGGGGGACACAGCAATCATGTGGGGGACACAGCAACCATGTGGGGGACACAGCAAACATGTGGAAGAAGGTTCTCTGGTCACATGAGACCAAAATTGAACTTTTTGGCCTAAAAGCAAAACGCTGTGTGGGGGAAAACGAACACTGCACATCACCCTGAACACACCATCCCCACTGTGAAACATGGTGGTGGCAGCATCATGTGGTGGGGATGGGAAGATGGATGGAGACAAATACAGGACAATCTTAGAAGAAAACCTGTTAGAGTCGGCAAAAGACTTGAGACTGGGGGGGAGGTTCACCTTCCAGCAGGACAACGAGCCTAAACATACAGCCAGAGCTACAATGGAATGGTTTAGATCAAAGCATATTCATGTGTTAGAATGGCCCAGTCACAGTCCAGACCTAAATCCCATTGAGAATCTGTGGCAAGACATGAAAATTGCTGATCACAGACGCTCTCCATCCAATCTGACAGAGCTTGAGATATTTTACAAAGAAGAATGGGCAGAAATGTCCCTCTCTAGATGTGCAAAGCTGGTAGAGACACCCCCAAAAAGACTTGTAGAGAAAGGGGGTTCTACAAAGTATTGACTCCGGGGGGGCGCCATACAAATCCCCCCCCCACACACTTTTCACTTATTTATTTGTATCATTTATCATTTTCCTTCCACTTCACAATTATGTGACACTTTGGGGTTGATTTACTAAAGGAAAATCCACTTTGCACTGAAAGTGCACATGGAAGTGCAGATGCTGTAGATCTGGGGGGGACATGCAAGGAAAATAAAAAACAGCATTTTAGCTTGCACATGATTGGATGATAAAATCAGCAGAGCTTCCCCTCATTTCAGAGCTTCCCCTCAGATCTACAGTGACTGCACTTCCATGTACACTTTCAAGTGCAAAGTGGATTTTCCTTTAGTAAATACACCCCATTGTGTTGGTCTACTACTTCTATATCACATAAAATCCCAATGAATACATTTATGTTTTTGGTTGTAACGTGAGAAAATGTGAGAAATGTCAAGGGGTATGAATACTTTTTCCAGGCACTGTATATACAATGTACAGTACTGCACACTGACACACACTGATACACACTGATACAATCCACATTACTATCCCAGGAGAGCAACAAAGTATTCACTGCACAATGGATAATGATACAATGTTTCACTGACACCAAGCAGACTGGGTAAAGTTGGTGACAGTGGAAGGTGGGCACATGCAGACCGGGCACAGGTGGTGACAGTGGAAGGTGGGCACATGCAGACCGGGCACAGGTGGTGACAGTGGAAGGTGGGCACATGCAGAACGGGCACAGGTGGTGACAGTGGAAGGTGGGCACATGCAGAACGGGCACAGGTGGAGACAGTGGAAGGTCGGCACATGCAAACCGGGCACAGGTGGTGACAGTGGAAGGTGGGCACATGCAGACCGGGCACAGGTGGTAACAGTGGAAGGTGGGCACATGCAGAACGGGCACAGGTGGAGACAGTGGAAGGTGGGCACATGCAGAACGGGCACAGGTGGAGACAGTGGAAGGTCGGCACATGCAAACCGGGCACAGGTGGTGACAGTGGAAGGTCGGCACATGCAGACCGGGCACAGGTGGTAACAGTGGAAGGTGGGCACATGCAGAACGGGCACAGGTGGAGACAGTGGAAGGTGGGCACATGCAGAACGGGCACAGGTGGAGACAGTGGAAGGTGGGCACATGCAGAACGGGCACAGGTGGAGACAGTGGAAGGTGGGCACATGCAGAACGGGCACAGGTGGAGACAGTGGAAGGTGGGCACATGCAGAACGGGCACAGGTGGAGACAGTGGAAGGTGGGCACATGCAGAACGGGCACAGGTGGAGACAGTGGAAGGTGGGCACATGCAGAACGGGCACAGGTGGAGACAGTGGAAGGTGGGCACATGCAGAACGGGCACAGGTGGAGACAGTGGAAGGTGGGCACATGCAGACCGGGCACAGGTGGAGACAGTGGAAGGTGGGCACATGCAGACCGGGCACAGGTGGTGACAGTGGAAGGTGGGCACATACAGACCGGGCACAGGTGGGGACAGTGGAAGGTGGGCACATACAGAACGGGCACAGGTGGAGACAGTGGAAGGTGGGCACATACAGACCGGGCACAGGTGGGGACAGTGGAAGGTGGGCACATACAGACCGGGCACAGGTGGGGACAGTGGAAGGTGGGCACATACAGACCGGGCACAGGTGGGGACAGTGGAAGGTGGGCACATACAGACCGGGCACAGGTGGTGACAGTGGAAGGTGGGCACATGCAGAACGGGCACAGGTGGAGACAGTGGAAGGTGGGCACATGCAGAACGGGCACAGGTGGAGACAGTGGAAGGTGGGCACATACAGACCGGGCACAGGTGGGGACAGTGGAAGGTGGGCACATACAGACCGGGCACAGGTGGTGACAGTGGAAGGTTGGCACATACAGACCGGGCACAGGTGGTGAGAGTGGAAGGTAGGCACATGCAGACCGGGCGCAGGTGACAGTGGAAGGTGAGCACATGCAGACCAGGCACAGGTGACAGTGGAGGGTGGGCACATGCAGACCGGGCACAGGTGACAGTGGAAGGTGGGCACATGCAGACCGGGCACAGGTGACAGTGGAAGGTGGGCACATGCAGACCGGGCACAGGTAACAGTGGAAGGTGGGCACATGCAGACCGGGCACAGGTGACAGTGGAAGGTGGGCACATGCAGAACGGGCACAGGTGGAGACAGTGGAAGGTGGGCACATACAGACCGGGCACAGGTGGGGACAGTGGAAGGTGGGCACATACAGACCGGGCACAGGTGGTGACAGTGGAAGGTTGGCACATACAGACCGGGCACAGGTGGTGAGAGTGGAAGGTGGGCACATGCAGACCGGGCGCAGGTGACAGTGGAAGGTGAGCACATGCAGACCAGGCACAGGTGACAGTGGAGGGTGGGCACATGCAGACCGGGCACAGGTGACAGTGGAAGGTGGGCACATGCAGACCGGGCACAGGTGACAGTGGAAGGTGGGCACATGCAGACCGGGCACAGGTAACAGTGGAAGGTGGGCACATGCAGACCGGGCACAGGTAACAGTGGAAGGTGGGCACATGCAGACCGGGCACAGGTGACAGTGGAAGGTGGGCACATGCAGAACGGGCACAGGTGGAGACAGTGGAAGGTGGGCACATACAGACCGGGCACAGGTGGGGACAGTGGAAGGTGGGCACATACAGACCGGGCACAGGTGGTGACAGTGGAAGGTTGGCACATACAGACCGGGCACAGGTGGTGAGAGTGGAAGGTGGGCACATGCAGACCGGGCGCAGGTGACAGTGGAAGGTGGGCACATGCAGACCAGGCACAGGTGGTAACAGTGGAAGGTGAGCACATGCAGACCAGGCACAGGTGACAGTGGAGGGTGGGCACATGCAGACCGGGCACAGGTGACAGTGGAGGGTGGGCACATGCAGACCGGGCACAGGTGACAGTGGAAGGTGGGCACATGCAGACCGGGCACAGGTGACAGTGGAAGGTGGGCACATGCAGACCGGGCACAGGTAACAGTGGAAGGTGGGCACATGCAGACCGGGCACAGGTGACAGTGGAAGGTGGGCACATGCAGACCGGGCACAGGTGACAGTGGAAGGTGGGCACATGCAGACCGGGCACAGGTGGTAACAGTGGAAGGTGGGCACATGCAGACCGGGCACAGGTGGTAACAGTGGATGGTGGGCACATGCAGACCGGGCACAGGTGGTGACAGTTGTGGGGCACACACCAGACACAGGTGGTGGCAGTTGGGGGGCACACACCAGACACAGGTGGTGGCAGTTGGGGGGCACACACCAGACACAGGTGGTGGCAGTTGGGGGGCACACACCAGACACAGGTGGTGACAGTTGTGGGGCACACACCAGACACAGGTGGTGGCAGTTGGGGGGCACACACCAGACACAGGTGGTGGCAGTTGGGGGGCACACACCAGACACAGGTGGTGGCAGTTGGGGGGCACACACCAGACACAGGTAGAATGTATTAGTGGCTTTGCAGGGAAATCTCTTGCAGTGAGGAGATTGTACGGTGTGTGGAAGGTTGGGGGGGACATTGGGGGGTCATTATCTCAGACACTCACCTGAGAGACGGCCTGAGAGGAGGAGGACAGCGGCGCTCTTAATCCAAACCATGGCGAGACCCCCTCAAGAGACCTCCACACGCTCTCTGGATGTGGGTACAATGTGGGTCTGGCGGTGCACAGCGCTCTCTCCCTTTGTAGATACAATGTTGGCACTTCTCCTAGTAATGGGTGCCAGTCTCACTGACTCACCTGATTTATACTGGGATGTCTCCAGCTGTTATTCTGATGACGCGCTCTCTCCTCCCCCCACTTTCTTCATGCGGTCTCCACTGTAGATGGGGCGGTGATGTCTCTGCTTCAATTTCTCAGCTGTCTCTCTGATCCCGTCCCCGAGGTTTCTAGTGTCACGTGCAGTCTCTGTAGATGTGTGCAGTCTCTTGTGATTTTCTCCCTGCAGTCTCTTGTGATTTTCTTCCTGCAGTCTCTTGTGATTTTCTCCCTGCAGTCTCTTGTGATTTTCTCCCTGCAGTCTCGTGCGATTTTCTCCCTGCAGTCTCGTGCGATTTTCTCCCTGCAGTCTCGTGCGATTTTCTCCCTGCAGTCTCGTGCGATTTTCTCCCTGCAGTCTCGTGCGATTTTCTCCCTGCAGTCTCGTGCGATTTTCTCCCTGCAGTCTCTTGTGATTTTCTTCCTGCAGTCTCTTGTGATTTTCTCCCTGCAGTCTCGTGCGATTTTCTCCCTGCAGTCTCGTGCGATTTTCTCCCTGCAGTCTCGTGCGATTTTCTCCCTGCAGTCTCGTGCGATTTTCTCCCTGCAGTCTCTGGAGCTGTGTAGTCTCCTGTGATCCTGTCCTTGCAGTCTCTGTAGATGTGTGCAATCTCTTGTCCTTTTAGACTCTCCCCTCCCCCCAGGCTCCTCTGTGTAATCTCCTCTCTCTGTTTGTCCAGTTGGGTCACCTGAGTGTACCTGGCTGTCCCCTCCCAGAAATGTGACATCGCAGAGACCCCCCTTCCCCCACCTCTCTTATCTCATGAGACTCCCAGTGCAGGAACTCCAATTACACCGACACCTGGATGGTTGCTATGGGTTACTGCAATGCTCCACCTGTGCTGGTAACCCCTCTGCTGCCAGTCCATGGTCCCGGAACCCTCCATGGGACCCCAATACAAGAAATATCTCCTCTACGTGGATAATCACTTTATTTACAATGGAAACTCCGACTGACCCCCCCAATAGGGCCACTTATAGGGCGAGTCAGGGGGGGGGGGGGGCGAGTTTATTCCGTCTTCTTATTCTCAGCAAATCCCTCCAATCACATTTCTCCAATACCTGAGAAGAAGAAGAAGAAGAAGAATAGAATATGTTAGATTGTTCTGTACACTCAACACTCTACAATGTATCCTTCTATAATGTTTACATAGCAATGTATCCTTCTATTGTACTAATATAGACAGCCCTGTGCAGTCTACAGGACAACAATGTATCCTTCTATTGTACTAATATAGACAGCCCTGTGCAGTCTACAGGACAACAATGTATCCTTCTATTGTACTAATATAGACAGCCCTGTGCAGTCTACAGGACAACAATGTATCCTTCTATTGTACTAATATAGACAGCCCTGTGCAGTCTACAGGACAACAATGTATCCTTCTATTGTACTAATATAGACAGCCCTGTGCAGTCTACAGGACAACAATGTATCCTTCTATTGTACTAATATAGACAGCCCTGTGCAGTCTACAGGACAACAATGTATCCTTCTATTGTACTAATATAGACAGCCCTGTGCAGTCTACAGGACAACAATGTATCCTTCTATTGTACTAATATAGACAGCCCTGTGCAGTCTACAGGACAACAATGTATCCTTCTATTGTACTAATATAGACAGCCCTGTGCAGTCTACAGGACAACAATGTATCCTTCTATTGTACTAATATAGACAGCCCTGTGCAGTCTACAGGACAACAATGTATCCTTCTATTGTACTAATATAGACAGCCCTGTGCAGTCTACAGGACAACAATGTATCCTTCTATTGTACTAATATAGACAGCCCTGTGCAGTCTACAGGACAACAATGTATCCTTCTATTGTACTAATATAGACAGCCCTGTGCAGTCTACAGGACAACAATGTATCCTTCTATTGTACTAATATAGACAGCCCTGTGCAGTCTACAGGACAACAATGTATCCTTCTATTGTACTAATATAGACAGCCCTGTGCAGTCTACAGGACAACAATGTATCCTTCTATTGTACTAATATAGACAGCCCTGTGCAGTCTACAGGACAACAATGTATCCTTCTATTGTACTAATATAGACAGCCCTGTGCAGTCTACAGGACAACAATGTATCCTTCTATTGTACTAATATAGACAGCCCTGTGCAGTCTACAGGACAACAATGTATCCTTCTATTGTACTAATATAGACAGCCCTGTGCAGTCTACAGGACAACAATGTATCCTTCTATTGTACTAATATAGACAGCCCTGTGCAGTCTACAGGACAACAATGTATCCTTCTATTGTACTAATATAGACAGCCCTGTGCAGTCTACAGGACAACAATGTATCCTTCTATTGTACTAATATAGACAGCCCTGTGCAGTCTACAGGACAACAATGTATCCTTCTATTGTACTAATATAGACAGCCCTGTGCAGTCTACAGGACAACAATGTATCCTTCTATTGTACTAATATAGACAGCCCTGTGCAGTCTACAGGACAACAATGTATCCTTCTATTGTACTAATATAGACAGCCCTGTGCAGTCTACAGGACAACAATGTATCCTTCTATTGTACTAATATAGACAGCCCTGTGCAGTCTACAGGACAACAATGTATCCTTCTATTGTACTAATATAGACAGCCCTGTGCAGTCTACAGGACAACAATGTATCCTTCTATTGTACTAATATAGACAGCCCTGTGCAGTCTACAGGACAACAATGTATCCTTCTATTGTACTAATATAGACAGCCCTGTGCAGTCTACAGGACAACAATGTATCCTTCTATTGTACTAATATAGACAGCCCTGTGCAGTCTACAGGACAACAATGTATCCTTCTATTGTACTAATATAGACAGCCCTGTGCAGTCTACAGGACAACAATGTATCCTTCTATTGTACTAATATAGACAGCCCTGTGCAGTCTACAGGACAACAATGTATCCTTCTATTGTACTAATATAGACAGCCCTGTGCAGTCTACAGGACAACAATGTATCCTTCTATTGTACTAATATAGACAGCCCTGTGCAGTCTACAGGACAACAATGTATCCTTCTATAATAATAATAATAATAATAATAATAACTTCTATAATATAGATAGTCCTATACATTGTATAAAACAAAATGTATCCTTCTATGATAATAATAGAGATAGCCCTGTACAGTCTACAGGAAAACAATGTATCCTTCTATTATAATATTAATAATATAGATAGTCCTGTACAGTCAACACTCTACAATGTATCCTTCTAAGATGTTTACATAGCAATGTATCCTTCTATAATAATAATAATAATAATAATAATAATAATAATAAACTATAATATAGATAGTTCTATACAGTCTATAAAAAAATGTATCCTAAGATAATAATAATAATAATAATAATAATAATAATAGAGATAGCCTTGTACAGTCTATATGAAAACAATGTATCATTCTCAGTTGTTTACATAACATACATATTCTATAATAATAATAATGACAACTACTATAATATAGATAGTTCTATACAATCAAAAAAAAAAAAAGTATCCTTCTATGATATTATTATTATTAATAATAATAGAGATAGCCCTGTGCAGTCTATATAAAAACAACGTATCATTCTGTAATAATAATAATAATAACTATAATATAGATAGTCCTATACATTCTATGAAAAAATGTTATCCTTCTATAATAATAATAATATTATAGATAGCCCTTTACAGTCTATATGAAAACAATGTATCATTCTATTATTATTATTATTATCATCGAACGATACATTTTTTTTTATAGAATGTATAGAACTATCTATATTATAGAAGTTGTTGTTATTATTATTATTATAATAATAATAATAGTAACAACTACTATAATATAAATAGTTGTATACATTCTATATATTTTTTTTATCCTTCTATGATAATAATAATAATAATAATAATAATAGAGATAGCCTTCTACAGTCTATATAAAAACAATGTATCCTTCTATAATAATAATAATAACTATAATATAGATTAGTCCTATACATTCTAGAAAAAAAAATGTATCCTTCGATGATAATAATAATAATAATAATAATAATAATAACTATAATATAGATAGTCCTATACAGTCTATAATATATATATATATATCCTTCAATAATAATAATAATAATAATATTAATGATAGCCCTGTACAGTCTATATGAAAACAATGTGTCATTCTAAGTTATTTACATAACAATGTATCCTTCTATAATAATAATAATAATAATAATAACTAGAATATAGATTAGTCCCGAAAATTCTATAAAAATAAATAAATGTATCCTTCGATGATAATAATACTACTAATAACTATAATATAGATAGTCCTATACATTCTAATGTATACAACAATGTATCCTTCTATGATATCATAATAATAATAATAATAATATAGATAGCCCTGTGCAGTCTATATGATAACAATGTATCATCCAATGATATCCATATAATAATAATAATAATAATAATAATAATAATAATAAAGATAAATGTTACATTGTCAGGCTGAGTAGAAGAAGCAATCGTTGTTACATTGTCAGTACAATCTGATCTTGCCGCGTCATCTGATCCTTGGCTCAGGCAGTTCCCCCCACATTGTTCTATGACAGAGCCCCCCCCCCCCCCCCGTTCCCTGATCTCAGTGCAGAGATTCCTATAGACAGGAAGTGAGGTGTGCGCAGAGAAATATCTTCCCCTCAGGACCACAACTTCATCTCCTCCAATCTCTGAGGGTCCCTCATGGGATCAGAAGTTGTAGTCGGGGATCCCCCTAAAAGGTCACTTTTCATTTCCCCTCCCCCGATGGGAACGTTTGTGACAAAATAAAGGAGTAAAAAAATAAAATAAAAAAAATAAAATAATAATAATTGGACATTCGATAATTTCCACTTTGGTTGTCTGTGGATGGCGCCGAGCGAATCGCCTACTCCTCCCCGTGAATTGGGATCTTTTGGATTCTCCTGAAGATCTGTCTGACCTGCGGAGAATCGTCCGAATCACGAGTCCTGATTGGCCAGATTCCTGAATTTCGAGATTCTCCCGATTCCCCGGTACAGCTCCGCCCCCTTTCTATGTTCTGTTCTCTGAATTTTCGATAAAATCTTTAATTATGCCAGACAATGTGATTGTACAATCTCTTTTCATCCCCCCCATACACCTAGCAATCTGATTGTACAATCTCTATACAACCTATACTTAGATAGTCCTACACCTTGCAATCTGATAATGCAATCTTGATACAATCTCTTTGAAGGGGGGGGGGGGTCACACACACGTGATAATCTGATTGTCTCTATGCAATCTTCTTTGACAGCCATACACCTGACAATCTGATTGTACAATCTTTATAAAATCTCCTTGGGCAGCCCATTCATTTTACAATCCGATTGCCACATATTAATAATTTTCTAATCCCCCCCCCCCCCCTACAATCTATTGGTAGATTTATCTACAATCCCAGCTGCCATCATCAGGTTCTCGGGACCCTTCTGGGTTCTGGAAAATGGCCACACATCTTACAATCTGATTGTACAACCATGGCACAATCTTCTTTACTAAAACTCAGTCCATTCGATTTTTTATCCAGACAGACCCTCAGAATCGTACAATCAGATTGCAATGATTAGCTATTGTGAAGACCAACCTAAACCCAACCATTCCGTCTGATATCCGGCCAGGCAGACATAGTTATCTGTAAATCTGAAGGAGATTGTACAATCAGATTGTACCGTGTGTGGCCAGTTCTATGGATGCCAGGCAGTGCCCACCTATCAGACATCTCGTGTCTTGGAGGGGGGGTTTATTCCTTTCCTGGTGGTCGGTATTACATTAATCTCGGTCACCTCGGTTGTTACTTTGTTGTTTTTCCTCGGCAGTCATGTGACCGGGGGAAGGGGGAACATTGCGATCTCGGGACGTTGGGGAGTCCTCTCTGCCAGCGGAACACACCCGTCATGTGCGGGGTGAGATAAGAGTACAGTAGGCGGGCGAAGGGTTGGCACGTTTCTGGGCGCACGAGACACACGAGATGGAGTTGGCAGAACGCGGTGTCTCCGGGTGTGGCACTAATACTGTACTTCCTCCCGACACTTCCCTGGTACACGGTGAGCCCTGAGGATGTACAGTACAGCCAGGGAAGTCCAACCGGACGGACAGGTTCCTTGAGGACCACCCACCGAGCCGACACTTCGTGGTGGATCAATTCCCTAACCAGTCACCCCCCCCCCATTGGTGTCACCGATGCCAGGAAAGGTGGGCGGGGTCATGTGACTTCTCTGAGACGGATCAAAAGGATCTTCTGTGAAAAGTTGGCTCACAGGAGGAGGCGCTTTCTGTACTTTGTGATTTCAAGTGAATGAACTTAGGAAACAGGTTAACCAACAAACATGGGATTTATCGAGGAACGTACCACTGGGGGACGGAATGAGGAAGTACCGATGGATCTAAGAAAACGCCCCGTGTATGGAACACCACCGCCGACTCGTCACAGCAATATACAAAATGTTCAACGTTTTACAAATGTCCAAAAACAGAGCTGTACCCCTTGGAAGATCTTTATTCTCTCATACATAGAACTTCACTGTATAAATAATCCCACCAAAACCAAAACCCACCCCACAATGATAGCATGGAATCTATAAATATATAGCTTAGAGTAATCAGACTGCCATACCTGACAGAGGTCTACTGAACCCCATCAGGTATATCAAAGGTTCCCTGACCTCCATCGGGTATGACAAATGTCTACTGACCTCCATCAGGTATATAGAAAAAAAGTACAGCGCTAATTCGATAATGAAAAAGTATCCAAAAAATACTAGTGAAAAATATATAGTGTATACAAAAGAAATTTACATTTTATACAAAATATATAATATATTCAAAAACCATCGGTAATATACCTTTAAAGTGAATAAAGTGAATATACCTCTAAGTGAATTATCAATTAAAATAACAGTGAAAAACAATCCATAAATAAAGTGAAAAGAGCTGAGGAATAACTGAAATCCCGCAGCATAAAAAATCTTTAAAAAGTATTCAAACAGAAAAGTGCCACAAAATGAAAGTGATCAATCCTGAAGTAAATGTGAAAGGAAAGAGTATTCTTCATCCACCAGAATGGAGAGACACCAGAAGAATAGTAATATATTCTCCTTACCGCATCAGTATGATCACTCATGCAGTGATCTCTTCAAGCACAGGGGTTTAGGGTCTCCCTCTAGACCAAAGAAAATAAATGTATCTCCGAAGTAGTATCTGTTCAACTCCCAAAGAAAAAAGGAACCATAGCATAATACTGCAAGCAAACGTTTATTATCCACACAGTATTGCACTTACAGTATGACAAAGGTCCCCTGACCTCCATCGGGTATGACAAAGGTCCACAGACCTCCATTAGGTATGACAAAGATCAATTGAACCCCAGCAGGTATGACAAAGGTCCACTTACCTCCATCAAGTATGACAAAGGTCTACTGACATCCATCGGGTATGACCAAAGTCCACTGAACCCCATCAGGTATGACCAAAGTCCACTGAACCCCATCAGGTATGACCAAAGTCCACTGAACCCCATTGGGTATGACAAAGGTCATCTGAACCCCATTGGGTATGACAAAGGTCATCTGAACCCCATTGGGTATGACAAAGGTCATCTGAACCCCATCAGGCGTAACAAAGGTCCACTGAATGCCGTCAGATATGGCAAAGGTCCACTGAACCCCATTGGGTATGGCAAATGTCCACTGAACCCCATCAGGCGTAACAAAGGTCCACTGAATGCCATCAGGTATGACAAAGGTCCACTAAACCCCATTGGCTAGGGAAAATGTCCACTGAACCCCATCAGGCGTAACAAAGGTCCACTGAATGCCATGAGGTATGACAAAGGTCCACTGAACCCCATCAGGAATGACAGAGATCCACTGAACCCCATCAGCTGTAACAAAGGTCCACTGAACCCCATCAGGTATGACAAAGGTCCACTGAACCCCATCAGGTATGACAAAGGTCCACTGAACTCCATTGGGTATGGAAAATGTCCACTGAACCCCATCAGGCGTAACAAAGGTCCACTGAATGCCATGAGGTATGACAAAGGTCCACTGAACCCCATCAGGTATGACAAAGGTCCACTGAACCCCATCAGGTATGACAAAGGTCCACTGAACCCCATCAGGTATGACAAAGGTCCACTGAACCCCATCAGGTATGACAAAGGTCCACTGAACCCCATCAGGTATGACAAAGGTCCACTGAACCCCATCAGGTATGACAAAGGTCCACTGAACCCCATCAGGTATGACAAAGGTCCACTGAACCCCATTGGGTATAACAAAGGTCATCTGAACCCCATTGGGTATGACAAAGGTCATCTGAACCCCATCAGGCGTAACAAAGGTCCACTGAATGCCGTCAGATATGGCAAAGGTCCACTGACCCCCATTGGGTATGGCAAATGTCCACTGAACCCCATCAGGCGTAACAAAGGTCCACTGAATGCCATCAGGTATGACAAAGACCCACTAAACTCCATTGGGTATGGAAAATGTCCACTGAACTCCATCAGGCGTAACAAAGGTCCACTGAATGCCATGAGGTATGACAAAGATCCACTGAACCCCATCAGATATGAAAAAGGTCCACTGAACCACATTGGGTATGAAAAAGGTCATCTGAACCCCATCAGGCGTAACAAAGGTTATCTGAACCCCATCAGGCTTAACAAAGGTCCACTGAATGCCGACAGATATGGCAAAGGTCCACTGAACCCAATTGGGTATGACAAATGTCCACTGAACCCCATCAGGAGTAACAAGGGTCCACTGAACGCCATCAGGTATGACAAAGGTCCACTGAACCCCATTGGGTATGGCAAATGTCCACTGAACCCCATCAGGCGTAACAAAGGTCCACTGAATGCCATGAGGTATGACAAAGGTCCACTGAACCCCATCAGAATTACAGAGATCCACTGAACCCCATCAGCTGTAACAAAGGTCCACTGAACCCCATCAGGTATGACAAAGGTCCACTGAACCCCATCAGGTATGACAAAGGTCCACTGAACCCCATCAGGTATGACAAGGGTCCACTGAGCCCCATCAGGTATGACAAAGGTCCACTGAACCCCATCAGGTATGACAAAGGTCCACTGAACCCCATCAGGTATGACAAAGGTCCACTGAACCCCATCAGGTATGACAAAGGTCCACTGAACCCCATCAGGTATGACAAAGGTCCACTGAACCCCATCAGGTATGACAAAGGTCCACTGAACCCCATCAGGTATGACAAGGGTCCACTGAGCCCCATCAGATATGACAAGGGTCCTCTGTACACAGTAATTTCAGTAGAGAATTGAAGGAATTTAGCAAATGAGGCAACCAAGACTGGATTTATTATAGAGTGAAGAACAATGGGGTGAAGGAAGGATTCCATATGTATATATCTAAGGGAAAAAAATAAGCCTGTATATGGAAGACCACCATGGACCAGTCAGAGCAAAATACTAAATATTCAACAAATGTCCAAAAACAGAGCTGTACCCCTTGTCAGATCTTTCCCCCCCTTACATAAAACATCACAGTATAAACAATCCCACCAGAACCCCCACCCACCCCACACCTCAAAACGATATTGTGGAATCTTTATTGTAAATACGTAGCTGAGAAGATTGTGTAGCGAGTGATGGAGGTGAATATTTAGAGCACCACATCCCCTCATCTGCATATGAAAAATAATCTTAAAAAAAGGAGTGGCCTCTTAAGGCGTCTGTACTCTTGGGAAGGAGTGTATCCATAAATCTTACTCCAAGGACTGACAACCTGTGATAAATATCATCCTAATCAGTACATAGATGGTACAAATCCAACAAGGTCGTGATTAAAATGTGATGTTGGCAGAGGGTGGGGAGTGTACCTCTATTCATTTTGCAGAAAAGCCGATTCAGGAGGTACAGAGGTGCTATTAACAGGAAGAAGGTTATTAGAACATCGGACTTCAATACTAATGCAGAATACGAGGAACACATTAAGTGTCCTAATAGACCAGGGATATGCAATTAGCGGACCTCCAGCTGTTGCAAAACTACAAGTCCCATCATGCTTCTGCCTCTGGATGTCATGCTTGTGGCTGTCAGAGTCTTGCTATGCCTCATGGGATTTGTAGTTCTGCAACAGCTGGAGGTCCGCTAATTG
Organism: Rana muscosa; assembly: GCA_029206835.1. Lineage (NCBI taxonomy): Eukaryota > Metazoa > Chordata > Amphibia > Anura > Ranidae > Rana > Rana muscosa. Next base: position 395,950,168 of record CM055118.1, read on the forward strand.
CATATCCCTGTAATAGACCATAATAGAACAACGTATACTCACAAATCCTACATCAACTACTAGATATTCATGTGGAGGGAACGTCATAACCAAGGGAGGAATAGAGGATGCAGGGCCATGTCAGCACAGGAAAAGACAAGGGACATGGCGTATGTGGGGTACACAGGGTCCCCATTGCTGTTCCCTGCACCTGGAAGAAGTGGGAGCCACTGAAATTTAATACATTCCTGGATAGAATGTACTCCATTTTCAAAACAAATCTATTGTAGGGAAGAGCAGATCATCTTAATTCTCTGAGAAATTCAGCAACCACTGCTCTCCCGTGTTGGTGGATGGAGCTGTAAAGGGCCTCCATGTCAATGGTTACCAGCCAATCATCACAGGGAATCTGGGATTTGTAGTACAGATCCTTTCTCAGGATCAGTACGACCCAATCGGACCCTTTATTCACCTCTAAGGAGTGGCAGATGTAAATGGACTTGTGTCCGTTTACAAACGCCTACCTCCAATCCGATCCACTAAAAAAAAAAGTGTAGAGTGGGCTTTATAGAGTAGAGTGGGCTGCCATCCACCCGCTCCGCTCATTGTGGCCCACGACCGGTTACCAAGTCGCTTAAGTGGCCCTCGCTCTTCAAAAGGTTGGGCACTCCTGATCTAAACCATTCCATTGTAGCTCTGGCTGTATGTTTAGGGTCGTTGTCCTGCTGGAAGGTGAACCTCCGCCCCAGTCTCAAGTCTTTTGCAGACTCTAACAGGTTTTCTTCTAATTGTCCCGTATTTGGCTCCATCCAGCTTCCCATCAACTCTGACCAGCTTCCCTGTCCCTGTTGAAGAAAAGCATCTCCACCACATGATGCTGCCACCACCATGTTTCACGGTGGGGATGGTGTGTTCAGGGTGATGTGCAGTGTTAGTTTTCCTCCACATGTATCGTTTTACTTTTAGGCCAAAATGTAAAATTTTGGTGTCATGTGACTAGAGCACCTTCTTCCACATGATTGCTGTGTCCCCCACATGGCTTCTCACAAACTGCAAACAGGACTTCTTATGACTTTCTTTCCCCAATGTCTTTCTTCTTGTCACTCCTCCATAAAGAGCAGATTTGTAGAGAAGCACGACTAATAGTTGTCCTGTGGACAGATTCTCCCCCCTGAGCTGTGGATCTCTGCAGCTCCTCCAGAGTTACCATGGGCCTCTTGGCTGCTTCTCTGATGAATGCTCTCCTTGCCCGGCCCGGTCAGTTTAGGTGGACGGCCATGTCTTGGCAGGTTTGCAGTTGTGCCATACTCTTTCCATTTTCCGATGATGGATTGAACAGAGCTCCGTGAGATGTTCAAAGCTTGGGATATTATTTTATACAGTAACCTAACCCTGCTTTATACTTCTCCACATCTTTATTCCTGACCTGTCTTGGCCTTCATGATGCTGTTTTTTTTCACTAACGTTCCCTAACAAACCTCTGAGGGCTTCACAGAACAGCTGTATTTATACTGAGATTAAATTACACACAGGTGGACTCTATTTACTGATTAGGTGACGTCTGAAGGCAATTGGTTCAACTAGAATTTAGTTAGGGGTATCAGAGTAAAGGGGGCTGAATACAAATGCCCCCCCCCCACACTTTTCACATATTTATTTGTATAATTTATCATTTTTCTTCCACGTCACAATTATGTGCCACTTTGTGTTGGTCTATCACATAAAATCCCAATAAAATACATTTATGTTTTTGGTTGTAACGAAAAAAAAATTGGAAAATTTCAAGGGGTATGAATACTTTTTAGAGGAAATGTAAGTCCCTTCTATCCTGTACATAAGAGGGACATGATATAACTTACAGTCTCAGGTAGTCATCAATCAATGTGCTCACATTTTCAGGGGTACAACCAATGCCCGAAACTCCAGGGGTATCCAGAAAGGTCAAAGTGGTGACGATACAGTTAGAGATGTATAGCGGTCACCCCCTAAAGGGCCTGCTGATTTGGCCCCAAGGCTCCTCCCCTAATAGGTGCGCTAGCAGCCCGATCCACAGTCTCAGTCACTCTTCTGCCTCAATAATCAGTCTAGGGGTATTTTTTTTCTTGCTTTATTGAAAGAATCTTGAGCTTGGATGGGTGCAGGGTAACCATGGGATACTCCAGCAATGCTAAGTAGTAACTTGAGGACACCTATCTGCCTCTTAGGATTCTGAGCCATGCGGCCGCAAACGATGGGCTGAGCTATACAGGGACACCATGAACAAGGTCCACTTAAAATACAGGCTGACTCTGATGCAAGAGGGACAACATCAGCACACAGTCACTGGGATCTCACACATGGGTCTGTACTCACTAATGTTCTTGGATAATTGGATGCCTCCTTCCAATATCTTCCAGACAAATCTCCTTTGACTTCCTCAGACCAAATCCCAAGAGAAACCCCTCAGTCAGCTCCAGCAGGGTTCAATAGAGTGGACCCCAAGATAGCTAAGCTGGGACCCTGATGAGCAGTAGAAAGCATAGCTGGACTGCTCAGAGGGGCAGCAGCCCTTTAAGGTGGGATCTCCTCCTCCTGGGCAAGAGGAAACCCCTCTATTCCAGGTCCCATATTATTTATTCTCCCTCCCAACCATCTGGGCAACCTGCCCCAGGGATTGGCTGGAACCGCAAAGATATTCAGCTGCTGATTAAACTCTCCTAACCCACTACATTCCAGAACCCTCCAGAAGGCAGGGGAAAGCAGTCAATCCTGCAAGCAGAGAGACACAGAATAGACCAAAGTAAACACAAGCAGATCAACTGATTTACCTAACCTAGCACCTATCTAGGAAGGTGCTACAGATGAACCTAGGCAATACACTGCCACCTGTTTGGTGTTGTCAGGAAGCTAGTTTAGCTAATGCCAATTCTTATGCAGCTAATGCTTGTGCACACAGACAAGCTCAGGCTAATGTTCAACGTGCACTGACACATAGGGGCATTTTTGTGAGCCAGCGTGCACCAGCCTGCATGTTCTCAAGCATTGGCGCCAAACTACCTATTTAAAGGAGACCCTGCTGAATGCTAACTGCTGGATGTTCTTCCGTTTTCCCTGATCCTTGTTCCTGTGTTCCTACTTGTGCTGATTGATCATTTGTTGCTGACCTGGCTTGTTCATAACCTCACTCTGTGTATACAGCATTCTGGATTCTGACATTGCCTCTGACTTTTCTCTGCCTGATCTCCTGGTGCTGACCTCGGCCTGCCTTTGACTATTCTCTGCCTGATCTCCTGGTGCTGACCTCGGCTTGCCTTTGACTATTCTCTGCCTGATCTCCTGGTGCTGACCTCGGCTTGCCTCTGACTATTCTCTGCCTGAACTCCTGGTGCTGACCTCGACTTGCCTTGGACTATACTCTGCCTGATCTCCTGGTGCTGACCTCGGCTTGCCTTTGACTATTCTCTGAGCATTGCGCTGTCGGTGTATGACCCCTGCTCACCTTGGCTACATCCCTAACCATGCCAGTCATCTGCTATCAAGCTACTGGCACCCGTGCTTTTTTTTTTAGCCTTGTACCTCTGTCACCACATTCAGGGGTGCTCGGACCAGAGCCGTAAGGGAAGCCCTCTCGTCAACTCGGCCTACAACCAAGGTACGTGACAGGTGTTTAGGAATTGGTTCTTAGATTGTGATTGGTTTACAATCAGGGCCGTCTTTAATGCAAGGCAAACAGGGCAGCTGCCCTGGGACCAGTCATTGTTGGGGGGCCCAAAGCAGCTGCCCCTTAAACCTGCGCTGCCCATACTTTTCAACTGTCACAGATTCAAGCTGTCAAGATTCAAGCTGTCAAGATTCAAGCTGTCAAGATTCAAGCTGTCAAGATTCAAGCTGTCAAGATTCAAGCTGTCAAGATTCAAGCTGTCAAGATTCAAGCTGCCTGTCCGGCTACGCTTTTGTCCGTGGCTGCTTCCCGGAAATCAGAGCAGCGGTCGGGACAATTTACAACCATTCTCAGTTTTAGCAATTGCTGCCCACCCACATACATCAGGACTGGAAGCCTGTATCTCCCCAAGGAGTTTTCCGGATGCTCTCCTACAGGACTAAGGACCATCCCCGAGGTGGAGCCTCCAGGCTTCCACTGCTTGAGTGGGTGGGATGGGGTTGTGCCTGATCGCCGCGAAAAGGCAGTTGTGACAGTAGCTGAGCAGAGGGAGCCCGAATGTGCAGGGAGGTAAAATCCTCTAGTAGTACATTGTGGATTTGTGTGCAAGCACCTCTATGCTAAGTCTGATAAATTACTGCAGTTTAGCATAGAGGTACTGTTAGCTGACAAATGGGAAGACAGCATCTCCTTTTTCATGTAGCACTAGGAGAAATGTTGCTCATTAAATCATTGTCACTGCCCCCTCTGGTGTGTGCTCCCTGGCCCCTCTGGTGTGTGCCTTCCCAGCCCCCATACTGTACCCTCCTAACCCCTCTGGTGTGTTCTCTGCCGACCCCCCTGGTGTGTGCCCTCCCAGCCCCATACTGTACCCTCCCGACCCCCCTAGTGTGTGCACTCCCAGCCCCTATACTGTACCCTTCCAACCCCCTGGTGTGTGCCCTGCCGACCCCCATACTGTAACCTCCTGGGCCCCCAGGCATGTGCCTCCCCTGGTGTTTGACCCTTCTGACCCTCCTGGTGTGAGCCCTCCCAACCCCCCTGGTGTGTGCGCCTTCCTAGCCCCCATACTGTACCCTCTTGACCCCCTGGTGTGTGACCTGCCAACCCCCATGGTGTGTGCCCTCCTGAGCCCCCTGACACATGGCCTCCCCTCGTATTTGCCCCTTCTGACCCCCCTGCCGTGTGCCCTCCCAGCCACCATACTGTACTTTCCCAACCCCCTAGGTATGTCCTCCCAGACCCCCTACTGTACCCCCCGATCCCTCTGGTGTGTGCCCTCCCAACCCCCCTGGCATGTGCCCTCCTGACCCCCGTACTGAGCCCTCCCAACCCCCCTGGTGTGTGCCCTTCCAACCTCCCTACTGTACCCTACCAATCCACCTGGTGTGTGCCTCACCATCCCCCATACTGTACCTTCCTGACCCCATGGTGTGTGCCCTGCCGACCCCCTGGTGTGTGCTCTACCGATCATCATACTGTACCCTCCTGAGTCCCCTGGCATGTGGCCTCCCCTGGTATTTTTCCATTCTGACCCCCCTGGTGTGTGCCCTCCCAGCCCCCATATTGTACCCTCCCAACCCCCCTGGTGTGTGTCCAAACGACCCCCCAGGTGTGTGCCCTCCCAAGCTCTCTGGTGTGACCCTCCCCTGGTGTGTGCCCCTTCTGACCCCCCTGGTGTGTGCCCTCCCAGCCCCCCTACTGTATCCCCCACCCTCTCCTAGTGTGTGCCCTCTAATTCCTCTGGTGTGTGCCCTCCCGATCCCTCTGGTGTGTGCCCTTCCAACCCTGGCATGTGCCCTCCTGACCCTCCCCTGGTGTGCACCCTCCTGACCCCTGTACTCCACCCACCAAACCCCCCTGGTGTGTGCTCTCCCAGCCCCCATACTGTACCCTCCCAACCCCCATATTGTACCTCTCCAACCCCCCTAGTGTGGGCCCTCCCAACCCCCATACTATGCCCTCCTGACCCCTCTGGTGTGTGCCTTCCCACCCACTGTGCTGTGCCCTCCTGATCCCCCTGTACTTTGCCTTCACTCCCTGCAGTGTGCCGTGTGCTCTCCTGACCCCTTAACTGTGCCATGCCGACCACCATACTGTGCTCTCTTGATCCCCTGTCCTCTGCCCTCGTGACACCCAGTCCTTTGCCCTACTGATCCCTGTACACTGTTCTACGTTCTAATGACCTCTGCACACTGCTCTTCATCACACTGACCCCTATACACTATCCTGTTGCCCCGTCCTTTGCCCTACTGACCCCCTATCCTCTGCCCTTTGGCCTGCTGACCCCATATCCTTTGCCTTACTGTTCCCTGTACACTGCTCTGCATACTACTGACCTCTGTACACCGCCCTACCTTCTACTGACCTCTGTACAATGCCCTACATACTACTGACCTCTGTACACCGCCCTACATTCTACTGACCTCTGTACACAGCCCTACATTCTACTGACCTCTGTACACAGCCCTACATTCTAATGACCTCTGTACACAGCCCTACAAACTACTGACCTCTGTACACTGCCCTACATTCTGCTGACCTCTGTACACAGCCCTACATTCTACTGACCTCTGTACACCGCCCTATATTCTACTGACCTCTGTACACCGCCCTACATTCTACTGACCTCTGTACACCGCCCTACATTCTACTGACCTCTGTACACAGCCCTACATTCTACTGACCTCTGTACACAGCCCTACAAACTACTGACCTCTGTACACCGCCCTACATTCTACTGACCTCTGTACACCGCCCTACATTCTACTGACCTCTGTACACCGCCCTACATTCTACTGACCTCTGTACACAGCCCTACATTCTACTGACCTCTGTACACAGCCCTACAAACTACTGACCTCTGTACACAGCCCTACAAACTACTGACCTCTGTACACAGCCCTACAAACTGATGACCTCTGTACACCGCCCTACATTCTACTGACCTCTGTACACCACCCTACATTCTACTGAACTCTGTACACCGCCCTACAAACTACTGACCTCTGTACACCGCCGTACATTCTACTGACCTCTGTACACCGCCCTACATTCTACTGACCTCTGTACACCGCCCTACATTCTACTGACCTCTGTACACAGCCCTACATTCTACTGACCTCTGTACACTGCCCTACATTCTACTGACCTCTGTACACTGCCCTACAAACTACTGACCTCTGTACACCACCCTACATACTACTGACCTCTGTACACCACCCTACATACTACTGACCTCTGTACACAGCCCTCCATTCTACTGACCTCTGTACACCGCCCTACATTCTACTGACCTCTGTACACCGCCCTACATTCTACTGACCTCTGTACACCGCCCTACATACTACTGACCTCTGTACACCGCCCTACATACTACTGACCTCTGTGCAATCATAGCTAAGGCCCTCCATCACCCTTATTGATTTTGTTGCCCTTTACTGAACTCTTTCTAATTCAAGTAGCCATTGCTGAAGATTGGTGACCAAAACTGAACTGCATATTCCAGATGAGCGTGAACCAACAGTAACCTTTAGCAATCAACCAGGTAGCAGTAATGATGTGCTGTAACCTCTAGAAACCAATCAGTGAATGGTAATGAAAATAAGTAACCTATAGAAACCAGTTAGCAGTAATGATGTGCAGTAACCTCTAGCAATCAGTCAGTGTGGACCAGTTCCTAATGTTTAAAGAATTAACTTTTTTTTTTCTTTCTAAGTCTAGGTGTGTGTGTGTGTGTGTGTGTGTGTGTGTGTTTTTTGGAATGTTGGGGTGAAAAACGAAATTGCATGGGTGGGGCAAGAAAATGTAAACAGGGCTGTCTTTAATATTGATTGGACCCTGGGCAAACAATGTGATTGGTTTGTTGTGCTGCTATTGCTATGGTTTATCAATGCATTAGTGTTTGCTTACTGCATCTTTATGCATGGCTGATCTGTCCTTGGTGGGATAGGGAGGCTCACCCCCACCTCTCATGTGTGGTTCAGGTAGGGGTGCTGGTCTCCCTGGCAATGAGCGATTGTGCTGCGCATGCCTGGGAGACGTGTGACGAAGGCACGACCAACCATGCCTCCTCAAAGTAGCGGATACCGGTGTTTGATGTGAAGACGGAGATGAGAGATGGATGACCGTACTTAGCTTATACTACCTGAGGCCTCATACTCTGGTGTAGCGCTGGGAGGAGATACGAGTTTGCTGCTGTCTCAATCCAGGTAATATGTTCTCCATGGTGGGCAATGGGGGATTTTTTTGGTCAATTTATTAATATACCTAAAATGTCCCATTCTCTTTTCAGTCTTTAATTTCTATAAAGCTGAGAATAATGAAACTGCTAAACCCAACAGAGCACTGCTATGATAAAGGTCCACTGAACCCGGTCAGGTATGACAAAGGTCCTCTGACTGCTATCAGGTATGACAAAGGTTCAATGAACACCATCAGGTATGACAAAGGTTCAATGAACACCATCAGGTATGACAAAGGTCCACTGAACCCCATCAGGTATGACAAAGGTCCACTGAACCCCATCAGGTATGACAAAGGTCCACTGAACCCCATCAGGTATGACAAAGGTCCACTGAACCCCATCAGGTATGACAAAGGTCCACTGAACCCCATCAGGTATGACAAAGGTCCACTGAGCCCCATCATGTGTGACAAAGTTCCACTGAGCCCCATCAGGTATGACAAAGGTCCACTGAGCCCCATCAGGTATGACAAAGACCAACTGAACTCCATCAGGTATGACAAAGACCAACGGAACCCCATCAGGTATGACTAAAGTGCACGGAGCCCCATCAGGTATGACAAAGGTCCTCTGACTGCTATCAGGTATGACAAAGGTCCACTGAGCCCCATCATGTATGACAAAGTTCCACTGAACCCCATCAGGTATGACAAAGGTCCACTGAACTCCATCAGGTATGACAAAGGCCAACTGAACCCATCAGGTATGACAAAGGTCCACTGAACCCCATCAGGTATGACAAAGGCCAACTGAACCCCATCAGGTATGACAAAGGTCCACTGAACACCATCAGGTATGACAAAGGTCCACTGAACCCCATCAGGTATGACAAAGGCCAACTGAACCCCATCAGGTATGACAAAGGTCCATTGAACCCCATCAGGTATGACAAAGGTCCACTGAACTCCACTGGGTGTGACAAAGGTCCATTGAACCCCATCAGGTATGACTAAAGTGCACTGAAACCCATCAGGTATGACAAAGGTCAACTGAACCCCATCAGGTATGACAAAGGTCCACTGAAACCTATCAGGTATGACAAAGGTCAACTGAAACCTATCAGGTATGACAAAGGTCAACTGAACCCCATCAGGTATGACAAAGGTCAACTGAACCCCATCAGGTATGACAAAGGTCAACTGAACCCCATCAGGTATGACCAAAGTCCACTGAACCCCATCAGGTATGACAAAGGTCAACTGAACCTCGCCAGGTCTGCACTGCTGATTGAATTGGAATCTGTCCAGATAGCGGCTAATTAGTGCTGGATAACGAAGTTGACATTCCATCATATGGCCATAAACTTCCCATGAAATCACTTCAGGCATTCTATAAATCTCTGTCATAGTGTAATAAAAGCTTCCAACCAACCAAGACAGATTCTGAACAATGATACTCAGTAATAAACATAATCAGTGTCACCGATATCCGCAGTCCCACAACGTGTATCACAGATAGAACTGATCTATGATATGTGGATTTATCTTCTACTATTAATAAGGATATAATAATGAAGGTGATATAAGTGGAAGGATCCTCCTGAGAGATGAAGATTACACTCTATAGGAGATTGGCAGCCATGTCTATGTTGGATGTCGGTCTGTTAGACTTCAACACCCTGTTAGTGTTCTCAATGATTTCATGATGTGTGATCCTTGTTTTCTATGTGGATGATCTCCATCTATAAAGACATTCTGATCTTCCAATGAATTAGTGTATAAATAATTCTGGGTTGTGCAATACGATGTGGAAAGATCTTCTATGGAAAGAAAGTTTACACAGTTTCCGTGTTTTTCTGAATCGTCTCTCTACTTGGCGGAGCTTACCCTTCACCGACAGACATTGCGCAATTGTGTTCATCCTCAGACGTGAGGCAGAGCTCTGCAATTCCAAAAGAACGTTTGTTCTAATAATTGGAGGTTCAATCGGTGTGAACTCTTCATTGTACATTCTGTAGTATTATGTCATTACCACTGAACTATCACTGTACATTCTGGCGGATTAGGAGGATCTGGTGACTCTCCAGAACATTATGAGTGTAGGGACTTGAGCTAGAACGGGAGTATCTCTAGTTTAAATTTAGCTCTGGTGGCTTTGTTTGTGTTATCTGTAATTGTTAGGTTTCTCCTAAGTCCAGGGGTGTTGCTAGGTGGGAAAAAGAACAGGGGCTTCAGCCCGAAAGGTAAATTTGATAACCCCTCCCACATTTTAAAGTAAGTCCAGCCCAAGCTCCACCCAATGCCCCCCCCCTCATCCCTGCCCAATGTCCCACCATAAAATGTTGAGTCTGAGCTAAAGGCTCACTTGAGATGGCTGTGGAGTTTGTGCTGCTGCTGCTGCGGCGGCCTGTCCCGTGGGCGGTGAACCACAGCATAGCAGATGCAGAGGAGGAGGGGAGTGCTTTAAAAACAGACCTGGAAGCCGAAACGGGAAGGGGATGGAGACCACGCTAAAGCCGGTGTAACTGCACCCCCACCCCCAATAAATTACCATATTTATCGGCATATAACAAGCACCCTAATTTTAAGAGGGAAGTTTCAGGAACAAAAAGTTTAATTTTAAATAACAAACTTTGGACCAAAATAAGGGTAGCGCAGAACTTTTTTTTCATTAATATTTATACCACGTATAAGGTAAATAACATATTAGTGCATATTACACAGACCCCCTGCACATTCCACAGACCCCCTGCACATTCCACAGACCCCCTGCACATTCCACAGACCCCCTGCAGATTCCACAGACCCCCTGCAGATTCCACAGACCCCCTTTACACTGCACAGACCCCCTTTACATTGCACAGCCCCCCCATATAGAGTACACAGCCTCTTCCATTATACAGCCCCCTTTACATTGCACAGCCCCCCCTGCACCCCCAGTCTCCTGGGACAGCCCTGCCAGCATACTCTAAAGTAAAGGAAAAAAATCACTGCCAACCCCTTTTCATAGATCCTTCCTACATTGTGTCAATGTCATTGTAAACCTATGCCTCTAAATACCTTATTAGTTCCGTTCTTTCATGGCCGGTCACGTGACCGCTCTCCTCTAGTGTTAAATGGCCGGTCACATGACCGCTCTCCTCTGGTGTTTCATGGCCGGTCACATGACCGCTCTCCTCTGGTGTTTCATGGCCGGTCACGTGACCGCTCTCCTCTGGTGTTTCATGGCCAGTCATGTGACCACTCCCCTCTGGTGTTTCATGGTGAGGACAGCCGCACTCCAATCCAACGTATATTTATTGAAAAAAGACAGGCACTACAAAAACCAGCATAAACCAGGACAGCTGACGCGTTTCACACTTGTTCAGTGTTTACTCATAGTTATGAGTAAACACTGAACAAGTGTGAAACGCGTCAGCTGTCCTGGTTTATGCTGGTTTTTGTAGTGCCTGTCTTTTTTCAATAAATATACGTTGGATTGGAGTTCGGCTGTCCTCACCATTTTTGTTTTCATTGCTATGTGCATTGCCGGCACCCTTGGTTTCTGAGAGAGGAATATCTTTCCAAAACTTTATCTGCCTGGAGCGGCAATTTTGGTCTTCGTACTCTGGTGTTTCATGGCCGGTCACATGACCGCTCTCCTCTGATGTTTCATGGCCGATCACATGACCGCTCTCCTCTGATGTTTCATGGCCGATCACATGACCGCTCTTCTCTGATGTTTCATGGCCGGTCAGGTGAACACCCTCCTCTGTTTCATGGCCGATTACATGACCGCTCTCTGACGTTTTCATGGCCGGTCACGTGACCGTTCTCCTCCTCCAATCTACAGCTACACTCAGAGGGGGAGGAGAGCGGCCGGAAAGAACGAAGCTAATAAGGTATTGACCAGCACCGTTTTTCTAAGACACTGACACAATGTAGGAAGGATCTATGTGAAGGGGCTGGCAGTGATTTTTTATTACCTTAAGAGTACGCTGGTAGGGCTGTCCCAGGGCCAGGAGAGGAGGGGCGGCTGGCCTGACACCCCCCCCCATGTGTGGCACCCGTGGCAGATCGCCCAATTCCCGCCCCTCCCTCCCCGTTGGTAAAAAAAAAAAATATTGGTGCAATAACATGCACGCATTGTTTGCACTCTATTTTTAGGGGAAAAAAGTGCGTGTTATACACCGATAAATACGGTATTCGGGTTTGGGGGAAGGCGGAAAACAGAACACCCACAACCCACCCCCCGGTCCACTTGGGCAGTCGGCCGGTTGGGTCATCAGGAGCACTTACCCCATTTATGGCGGTGACTGGCAGCAGCTTCTCCTTCCCCTGCTCTCCTCGCATAACGGCAGCATCAGTCTCCTCCCTCCTCCTTGGCAGCCATTTGAAACTCTTCTCCTTTCGGCCAATCGGGAAAACAGATGAATATGAGCCCTAGGCTTTTTGGGGGCCTACTCTGGGCTATAACCTGGGTCAGCCCCTCCCCTCCTGACACCACTGCCCAAGTACAAGGACATTGCTTGTGCCTATTGCTGTTCACTGCTCTCCGGTAGATAGAGGGAGAAGATACAATCTATGGGGCTATGAATATTCATTCTGCCCCAGCCAATCACTGAGATCTTAATGCCAGAGTTGTGGGCCTTGTGAAGGTAAATATTTTGAAAGATTGGTGGAAGGTCCTTCCATCTAAGTCTTTGCCTGAAGAGGGTGTAGCAGTGGAAGGTTCTCTACCTCCAAGTCTTTGCCTGAAAAAGATGTAGTGATGGAAAGATCCTTCCCTCCAAGTCTTTGCCTGGTGAGGATGTAGTGGTAAAAGGTCTTTCCCTCCAAGTCTTTGCCTGGAGAGGATGTAGTGGTAAAAGGTCTTTCCCTCCAAGTCTTTGCCTGCAGAGGATGTAGTGGTGGAAGGTTCCTTCCCTCCAAGTCTTTGCCTGCAGAGGATGTAGTGGTGAAAGGTCCTTCTATCCAAGTCTTTGCCAGCAGAGGATGTAGTGGTGGAAGGTTCCTTCCCTCCAAGTCTTTGCCTGGAGAGGATGTAGCGGTGGAAGATTCCTTCCCTCCAAGCCTTTTCCTGGAGAAGATGTAGCAGTGAAAGGTCTTTCCCTCCAAGTCTTTGCCTGCAGAGGATTTAGTGGTGGAAGGTTCCTTCCCTCCAAGTCTTTGCCTGGAGAGGATGTAGTGGTGAAAGGTCTTTCCCTCCAAGTCTTTGCCTGGAGAGGATGTAGTGGTAAAAGGTCTTTCCCTCCAAGTCTTTGCCTGGAGAGGATCTAGTGGTGGAAGGTTCCTTCCCTCCAAGTCTTTGCCTGGAGAGGGTGTAGTGGTAAAAGGTCTTTCCCTCCAAGTCTTTGCCTGGAGAGGATCTAGTGGTGAAAGGTCTTTCCCTCCAAGTCTTTGCCTGGAGAGGATGTAGTGGTAAAAGGTCTTTCCCTCCAAGTCTTTGCCTGGAGAGGATGTAGTGGTAAAAGGTCTTTCCCTCCAAGTCTTTGCCTGGAGAGGATGTAGTGGTAAAAGGTCTTTCCCTCCAAGTCTTTGCCTGGAGAGGATGTAGTGGTGAAAGGTCTTTCCCTCCAAGTCTTTGCCTGGAGAGGATCTAGTGGTGGAAGGTTCCTTCCCTCCAAGTCTTTGCCTGGAGAGGGTGTAGTGGTAAAAGGTCTTTCCCTCCAAGTCTTTGCCTGGAGAGGATCTAGTGGTGAAAGGTCTTTCCCTCCAAGTCTTTGCCTGGAGAAGATGTAGTGGTTAGGGATGAGCTTCGTGTTCGAGTCGAACATACGTTCGACTCGAACATCGGCTGTTCGATCGTTCGACGAAGATCGAACGATTTGGGCCGTTCGCGCCAAATTCGAGTGACGCGAACGGCCCACAATGCACTACGCCATCGCAGTGTCATCCAGGCGCTGTGATTGGCCAAGCATGCACTGTGACCCCGCATGCTTGGCCAATCACAGCGCCGGCAGCGAGGAGAGCAATGATTGGCCACAGGCAGGATGCCTGTGGCCAATTATTGCTGAGGGTGTTTAGTACACGCCCCACACTATAAAAGGCCGCCAGCACGGCGGCCTAGTGTAGTGTGTTCCGGAGCAGGGATAGAGCAGCATAGGCAGGGACAGTGACATTTATTTCTTTCTTGCTTAACCTGGATTCCTTTAGTTTAGGGAAAGAGAAGGATAGGTAGGGAGAGTGTCAGTGTGTTTTGTGCTTGTGCTATAGTGTGCTTAAAAAAAACATTTTTTCTACGGACAGAAAACTGTAGGTAGGGAGAGTGTCAGTTTCTTTCACTGTGCAAGTCCTTGTTTCCAGGGACCTGGAAGGACAGTGAGTGAATTCTCCTTGTGCTAAATTGTGCTTAAAAAAAACTTTTTTTCTAGGGACAGAAAACTGTAGGTAGGGAGAGTGTCAGTTTCTTTCACTGTGAAAGTCCTTGTTTCCAGGGACCTGGAAGGACAGTGAGTGAATTCTCCTTGTGCTAAATTGTGCTTAAAAAAAACATTTTTTCTAGGGACAGAAAACTGTAGGTAGGGAGAGTGTCAGTTTCTTTCACTGTCAAAGTCCTTGTTTCCAGGGACCTGGAAGGACAGTGAGTGAATTCTCCTTGTGCTAAATTGTGCTTAAAAAAAACTTTTTTTCTAGGGACAGAAAACTGTAGGTAGGGAGAGTGTCAGTTTCTTTCACTGTGAAAGTCCTTGTTTCCAGGGACCTGGAAGGACAGTGAGTGAATTCTCCTTGTGCTAAATTGTGCTTAAAAAAAACTTTTTTTCTAGGGACAGAAAACTGTAGGTAGGGAGAGTGTCAGTTTCTTTCACTGTGAAAGTCCTTGTTTCCAGGGACCTGGAAGGACAGTGAGTGAATTCTCCTTGTGCTAAATTGTGCTTAAAAAAGACATTTTTTCTAGGGACAGAAAACTGTAGGTAGGGAGAGTGTCAGTTTCTTTCACTGTGAAAGTCCTTGTTTCCAGGGACCTGGAAGGACAGTGAGTGAATTCTCCTTGTGCTAAATTGTGCTTAAAAAAAACATTTTTTCTAGGGACAGAAAACTGTAGGTAGGGAGAGTGTCAGTTTCTTTCACTGTGAAAGTCCTTGTTTCCAGGGACCTGGAAGGACAGTGAGTGAATTCTCCTTGTGCTAAATTGTGCTTAAAAAAATTTTTTTTCTAGGGACAGAAAACTGTAGGTAGGGAGAGTGTCAGTTTCTTTCACTGTGAAAGTCCTTGTTTCCAGGGACCTGGAAGGACAGTGAGTGAATTCTCCTTGTGCTAAATTGTGCTTAAAAAAAACATTTTTTCTAGGGACAGAAAACTGTAGGTAGGGAGAGTGTCAGTTTCTTTCACTGTCAAAGTCCTTGTTTCCAGGGACCTGGAAGGACAGTGAGTGAATTCTCCTTGTGCTAAATTGTGCTTAAAAAAAACTTTTTTTCTAGGGACAGAAAACTGTAGGTAGGGAGAGTGTCAGTTTCTTTCACTGTGAAAGTCCTTGTTTCCAGGGACCTGGAAGGACAGTGAGTGAATTCTCCTTGTGCTATATTGTGCTTAAAAAAAACTTTTTTTCTAGGGACAGAAAACTGTAGGTAGGGAGAGTGTCAGTTTCTTTCACTGTGAAAGTCCTTGTTTCCAGGGACCTGGAAGGACAGTGAGTGAATTCTCCTTGTGCTATATTGTGCTTAAAAAAAACATTTTTTCTAGGGACAGAAAACTGTAGGTAGGGAGAGTGTCAGTTTCTTTCACTGTGAAAGTCCTTGTTTCCAGGGACCTGGAAGGACAGTGAGTGAATTCTCCTTGTGCTATATTGTGCTTAAAAAAAACATTTTTTCTAGGGACAGAAAACTGTAGGTAGGGAGAGTGTCAGTTTCTTTCACTGTGAAAGTCCTTGTTTCCAGGGACCTGGAAGGACAGTGAGTGAATTCTCCTTGTGCTATATTGTGCTTAAAAAAAACATTTTTTCTAGGGACAGAAAACTGTAGGTAGGGAGAGTGTCAGTTTCTTTCACTGTGAAAGTCCTTGTTTCCAGGGACCTGGAAGGACAGTGAGTGAATTCTCCTTGTGCTAAATTGTGCTTAAAAAAAACATTTTTTCTAGGGACAGAAAACTGTAGGTAGGGAGAGTGTCAGTTTCTTTCACTGTGAAAGTCCTTGTTTCCAGGGACCTGGAAGGACAGTGAGTGAATTCTCCTTGTGATAAATTGTGCTTAAAAAAAACTTTTTTTCTAGGGACAGAAAACTGTAGGTAGGGAGAGTGTCAGTTTCTTTCACTGTGAAAGTCCTTGTTTCCAGGGACCTGGAAGGACAGTGAGTGAATTCTCCTTGTGCTATATTGTGCTTAAAAAAAACATTTTTTCTAGGGACAGAAAACTGTAGGTAGGGAGAGTGTCAGTTTCTTTCACTGTGAAAGTCCTTGTTTCCAGGGACCTGGAAGGACAGTGAGTGAATTCTCCTTGTGCTAAATTGTGCTTAAAAAAATAGGATTTTTATAACAGCTTACCTGTAAAATCCTTTTCTTGGAGTACACCACGGGACACAGAGCTAGTCATTACATAATGGGTTAAGGGTCACCAGCGGTGATTGGACACTGGCACAACCAATGGAAGACAGTTCCCCTCCATATAACCCCTCCCATCAGGGAAGTACCTCAGTTTTGTAGCAAAGCAGTAAGGTTCCCATAAGAAGGGGGGGGACCTCTGTGTCCCGTGGTGTACTCCAAGAAAAGGATTTTACAGGTAAGCTGTTATAAAAATCCTATTTTCTTTATCGTACACCACGGGACACAGAGCTAGTCATTACATAATGGGACGTCCCAGAGCAATGCTCATATGAAGGGGGGGAGACACAGATCAAACAGGCCGCTTGCGGACCAGAAGCCCTATACTGCTGCCTGCAGCACACTTCGCCCGAAGGCGGAATCCTCATGTCCTTTCACATCTATTTGATAGAATTTGGAAAATGTATGGACTGAAGACCAAGTTGCAGCTTTACAGATCTGAGCCATCGAAGCCTGGTGGTGCACTGCCCATGAAGCACCTATCGCCCTGGTAGAGTGCGCCTTAACAGGAAAAGGAGGAGTCCTGTTCTTTAAACCATAAGCTTGAATAATTACTTGTCTAATCCACCTGGAAATGGTGGATTTTGATACCGCTTGGCCCTTCTTGGGCCCATCTGGTAAAATAAACAAAACATCTGTTTTACGTATCTGAGCGGTTGCTTGCAGATACACCTTTACCGCTCTCAGTAGATCTAGAGAGTGTAATAATTTTTCCCCCGCCGTCCGCGGGTTTGGAAAAAAGGAAGGCAGAACAATGTCTTGATTCAAGTGAAAAGCCGACACCACCTTAGGTAGAAAAGCCGGATGGGGTCGTAGTACGATTTTGTCCTTGTGACAAATTAGATAAGGCTCTTTACAAGAAAGAGCTGCTAGCTCTGATACTCTCCTAGCAGAAGCTATAGCAATCAGAAAGGCCAACTTCCTACTCAATATAATTAAAGGAATATGACGAATAGGTTCAAAAGGTTGCTTTTGCAACACTGACAATACCAAATTCAAATCCCATGGACACAAGGGAGACCTAACTGGAGGATTTATCCTCAGTATCCCCTTAATGAATGTCCGAACTAGGGAGTGAGATGCCAATGGTCTCTGAAAGAAGACTGATAGAGCCGATATTTGCCCTTTGATGGTGCTAAGGGCTGAATTCATATCCACTCCTAACTGGCAAAAAGCAAGAATCCTACTTATTTCATACTTCTGAGGATTCCAACATCTGGATTCACACCAGGAAACGTATGCTCTCCAGACTCTCTGATAGATGAGTCTGGAGGCTGGCTTTCTAGCATTAATGAGCGTAGAAAGAGCCGGACCAGAGACCCCTCTCTTTTTAAAAATGTGGGTCTCAGCAGCCAGGCCGTCAACTTTAGCCTTTGTAAGGAAGGGTGGAATACTGGACCCTGTGACAGCAGGTCGTGTCGAAGTGGAAACTTCCAGGGCCTTCCTATCGCCATTTTTACAATCTCGGCGTACCAAAGCCTCCTGGGCCAGTTTGGGGCCACTAGGATTACTGGTATTCCCTCCTCCTTGATCCTGCGAAGCAGTCTTTGTAGAAGAGGGATCGGAGGGAATGCATAGATCAGTGAGAACTGATTCCATGGAGTTATTAGAGCGTCTGTATTATTAGAGCGTCTGTCCCGTAGGCTAGAGGATCTCTCGTTCTGGACACAAAGTTGTCCAATTTCTTGTTGAACCTGGCAGCTAGCAGGTCTACATCTGGGTTTCCCCATCTCAGACATATGGCCTGAAAGATCTCGGGGTGAAGAGACCACTCTCCTGGTAGCAGCTGCTGACGACTCAGGTAGTCTGCTTGCCAATTTTCTATCCCTGGAATGAAGATTGCAGAAAGGCAAGGTACATGCTCTTCTGCCCATGCCAGGATCCGGTTCACCTCTCTTTGGGCTGCCCGACTGCAGGTGCCTCCTTGGTGATTGATGTAAGCTACTGCAGTAGCATTGTCGGATTGAACCCGAACTGGGTAGCCCTGTAACCTGTATGTCCAGGTTTTGAGGGCTAGATATACCGCCCGGATCTCTAGCACATTGATGGGCCGGATCCCCTGAGTCTTGGCCCAGGTTCCCTGGGTAGAAGCCTCCTCGAATACTGCACCCCAGCCCGATAGGCTGGCATCCCTAGATACCACCTTCC
Source organism: Rana muscosa (assembly GCA_029206835.1). Lineage (NCBI taxonomy): Eukaryota > Metazoa > Chordata > Amphibia > Anura > Ranidae > Rana > Rana muscosa. The sequence continues at coordinate 395,968,634 of CM055118.1, forward strand.
AGGCCACTGGGAGGAAGGACTTTCCCTTCCGTAAATTCCTGGCTTCTAGCCACCAATCGAAGCTGTGGCGTACTTGTGAGGACAGGCGCATGGGTATATCCAGAGCTTGGCTCTTCCTGTTCCAGGAAGCTAAAATATTGCCTTGAAGTAGTCTCGAATGAAACTGGGCGTAAGGGACCGCCTCGAAGGAGGCTACCATCTTTTCCAATAGTCTCATGCAAAGGCGAATAGACGGCCTCTTGTTTGCTTTGACCTTGTGGATCAGGTCTTTCAGAGACTGTATCTTCGGTTCTGGCAGGTATACCCCGTTTTGGGCTGTATCTATGATCATGCCCAGGTACACTATCCTTCTTTGGGCCTGGAGAGAGGATTTTTGTAAATTTATAATCCATCCTAAATGCTCCAGGTATCCTACTGTAGTGTGTACAGCGTGACCCAATCCCTCCTTTGACTGATCTATTACTAGTAGATCGTCCAGATAGGCTGTTACCGCAATGCCCTGTGTTCTTAGGTTTGCTAACAGAGGAGCTAGCACCTTTGTGAATACTATGGGCGCGGTGGCTACACCAAACGGCAGAGCCACAAATTGAAAGTGGCGATCTTCTACCGCAAACCTTAGGAATCTTTGGTGAGCGGGGAGGATGGGTATGTGTAAATGTGCGTCCTTGATATCTATGGGCGCCATGAATTTTCCACCCTTTAAAGTGGCGGCCACGGATCGGATCGTTTCCATTCGAAAATGGCGATCGTTCAGGAACCGATTTAGGGATTTTAGATCCAGGATGGGTCTGACATCTCCATTTGGCTTTGGAATCACAAAGAGGTTTGAGTAAAAACCTGAACCTCGCTCTTTTTGGGGTACGTCTGTAACTACCCCTTGAGCCATTAAGTGATTCAAACCTTTGAAGAAGGATTCTCTTTTTTGTGGATCCTTGGAGAGTCTTGAACCTCGGAATTGAGAAGGTGGGATCTCTCGAAATTCCAGTTTGTACCCTGAGGATATTGTGGATACTACCCAATTGTCCTGGATTTCTGACCACCAAGTCGCTCAGAACTGACAAAGCCTTCCTCCCACTCGGCCGAGCGGGGGCGCCCCTTCACTGAGAGGCTTTGGGGGCTTGCTTATTAGCTCTTGCACCCCACGGCTTCTTGTTCTTCTGAGCTTGCCCCTTGGCTTTTGTGGGCGGCTAAAACAGGCCGCCGCCACTGGTTGGAGTCAGATTTCCCGGGAGCTGGGGAGAGAGAGCGTTTAAAACAAGATCTCTTGTTTTTCTTTCTCTCAGGTAAAAGTCGTTTTACCACTTGATATCTTCTGTATATATTTTTCTAAATCTTCCCCAAATAGGCGTTCGCCATGGAACGGGAACTTGCCAACAGCTTTTTGCATGGGGTTTCCGCTGACCAATGCTTAAGCCAAAGTACTCTGCGCATCTGTACCAGCTGGAGTGTAAGGCGTGATGCCTGTATGATAGAATCTCTCATGGCATCCACTGTGAAGCATAAGGCTTTAGGCAAATTTTCCCAATTTCTAGCCTGCTCTGAAGGCAGTTCCTTCAGCCCCTGCTTTACCTGTTGGCTGATGACCTGACACATACCGACTGCTGCTACTGCAGGTTGGGTAATTGAGCCGGCCAAAAGGAAGGAGGATTTCAACTTCCTCTCAGAAGGATCTTTTAAACCCTTGTACATTATCCACCGGACATGTCAGGTTTTTATTTACACAAGAAATAGCCGCATCTACCGCAGGCAGGCTCCATTTCTTTAAAAAAAAAATTCCCCCATAGGATAAAGAATGTTAAACCTTTTTGGAGGTGAGAAACGCTTATCTGGATGTTGCCAGTTTGCGTATATTAGATCCTCTAGTAACGGATGAACCGGGAAGGAGCATGCACCTTGCAGGGATCTTAATGACCCTAGGGAGGAGACAGGTAATTCCGTTACCTCCGCAGAGATTAACTTAAATGCACTGCTATAGCATTGTACCTGTGATCTTAAAATCTGGCTCCTCATCCTCTGCTGATGTAGCCTCCTCCTCCTCATCCTCCTCCCTCAGGTACTTCTGAAGGGAGGTCCAATACTGGAAGAGACCTGCTTCGCTTATTGTCCCTTTTTAGAGGACTTAGCGATTAAGGTAGCAATTTTTTCTTCCAGATTATTTAGGGCAGCTGATAAAGTGTCCTCAGTGACATATACAGGCCCAGGCTTCACTGGGGAAGCCGCCATACCTGACAGAGGTAATGGCTCATCCTGAACAGGTGCATTTAGCAACACAGGAGAGAAAGGTACCGAGTCAGCACAGTTAGAGCCTCCTCTCAGGCGGTGGTGCTTTCTTATCTCTTTTTGTCCGTATTACTTCCCCTGGAAGGCTTACTGTTTAGACAAAATACAAGGTACCTAAATGCATATACTACCGTGTTCAGTTTAGCAAATACATTAAGTATGCAACTTTTAACACATAACTATGCATAACATGGATGTCTTCTAGGAAGTACCCAATCCAACCACATGGAGTCTTACGTCCCTGTATAGCTGCTGTGTTTCTCTGCCAGGAACAAGAGAACTAACGAGCTTGCTTGCTGCTGCAGTGCTTCTCACACTGACAGTCTTTTAAATTTGGCGCCGTTTCTGTGCCTGCGCGCGCCACGTGCCCGCGCACGCCTTCGCCCCCCCCCCTCCGATAAAGCGCGCTCCCGCGCGCGCGCGGCCCTTAGCGCTATGGCGGTGGCCATAGTGAGAGAGGACTCTCATCAGCCCTTGTTCCCACTTACCTGCATCTGCAGGTGTCTGGTCGGCCACCGAAAGGAGGATCGGGGTGCCCCAGCAAGCTCAGCAGCGGAGGTGACGAGCAGTGTACTTCGCCGAAGCCGACACTGAACAGAGTGAGGTGAGTATATTCAGCTCTTTACTCCCCCCAGTGGTGGAAAAAAAAGACATCCACTTTTTGAAAAAGGTCCCAACCTAGTTATGGACCTTCTAATCTCACCTTATCCACGCCGCAGGTTTTTCTGCTGAAAGATTTCAGACAGATACCAAACTTCACCCTTCACGGTGGGCTATGTGTGCCAACCTTCAGGGATATGGGTTCCTATTTAAAGGATACCTCTCCCCTGGGCCTTGTACAAGACTCTTACCAGGACTTTATAGCGAAATAGCGAAAGTGCTGGATCTTAGAGCCCAGTCCTCCGAAGAGAGACATTACAGGCGACGCCTCATGGATGAGGCCCGGATCCCATCCAGATTCAGCTCATTTGTAGGCGTCTTGGATGGATCCGAAAGCATAGCTCTTTTACCCCCAGAGGGTCTCTTTGGTAGAGCTTTCCTTTAGCACCTCCTAACGCGTCCAACACCTTTCGACACTGGCAAAAAAACTGAGGTACTTCCCTGATGGGAGGGGTTATATGGAGGGGAACTGTCTTCCATTGGTTGTGCCAGTGTCCAATCACCGCTGGTGACCCTTAACCCATTATGTAATGACTAGCTCTGTGTCCCGTGGTGTACGATAAAGAAAAACTTTTTTTCTAGGGACAGAAAACTGTGGTAGGGAGAGTGTCAGTTTCTTTCACTGTGAAAGTCCTTGTTTCCAGGGACCTGGAAGGACAGTGAGTGAATTCTCCTTGTGCTAAATTGTGCTTAAAAAAAACATTTTTTCTAGGGACAGAAAACTGTAGGTAGTGTGACAGCAGGAAGGTAAAGTCACCTGGTTGCATCCAGGGGGGTAGATATATTTCGCCCAGATTCAGGCTTTACGCCGACTTATACAACTAGGTGGAGAGTTGTATAAGGCTAGTGGGCTCATGGATGACTCATACCTCTAGGGAGAGTGTGGGGCGTCGTACAGACAGGGAGTTGATGAGACCAGCTGAAGCTTGTCAGCTCATTTAGGCCTCTATAAGAACTCCCAGCTTCATTAGATGTTAGCTCATGCCTGGAACCAGACCTGTGTGGACTGTCTAGGGAGAGTGAACCCCTGTGCGGTGAGGCAAAGCCTGTGTGGCTATTTGTTTGGACTTTTACTAAACCAGGGACTTAGGGACTAGGACAGCACCAGGCTGATCCCAGTTGTTAGTTTAGGAAACCTGCATGTTTAGTCAGAGGTCAAACTGACCAGGATTTATTTTGTTTATGTTTCTTTTTGGCTTTGCTGTGTTTTTGTCACTGTACATAGAGAAATAAACCGCACCTTTTGATTTTGAAAACCACAACCTCCGTCTGCTGGCCCTGTTTTTGTGTGGGGAGCCCAACCAGGGGGTCACACACACCCGCTACCGAGTTAACCCCCTCACAGTTGGTGGAGAACCAGTGGCAGTTTTTTTAAGCCAGCATGGAGGAGATACTGAAACAGCTGGCTCTAGCAAATGCCAATCAACAGCAGACAAATGCAGGTTTGCAAAGGAGCCTTGCAGCCCAGCAGCAAGCTCATCAACAAGCCCAGCAGCAATCTGAGGCCCGCTTCATAGACCTGTTACAGAAGCAAGAGCAGAGACTACAACAAATGGAAGCAGTAATGCAGCAACGTCCGCAGACCAGTGAGGAAAGCCGTCCCACTAATACCGCGTCCTTTGGGGTGAGTCGTTTATTGACAAAAATGACTGGAGAGGATGATCCAGAGGTATTTTTGACCACATTTGAAAGGACTGCTGAAAGAGAAAAGTGGCCTGAGGAGCAGTGGGCTGGACTGGTGGCTCCTCTGTTAACTGGTGAATCGCAGAAGGCTTACTATGACCTAGAGCCTGACCAAGCAAAAGACTATGTGATGCTAAAAGCTGAAATATTGGCAAGGCTGGGTGTCACCCTGGCTGTCCGGGCTCAGCGTGTGCATAACTGGACTTTCCAGCTTGGAAAACCCCCCAGGTCTCAAATGTATGATCTCATTCACCTGAGCAGGAAGTGGCTACAGCCAGAGACTTTGTCCGCACCAGAGATTGTGGAACGTGTTGTAATGGATCGGTTTTTGAGAGCTCTTCCTACTGCCATCCAAAAGTGGGTAAGCCATGGAGACCCAGAGACGGCCGGTGGTCTTGTGGATCGTGTAGAGAAATACTTGGCTACAGAGAACCTGACGGCCTCTTCCAGAGACTCTCGGACTTTCCACCCTAAGACCAGACCATCCCCAGGGGCGGATAAGAGGATTCCAAGGGGTGAGGGTGGAGAGAGTGAGAGGGTGGGAGCTCTACCCCAAGTTTGGCGAGAACAGCCTGGGAAATCAGCGGCTCAAGAGGCGGCAAGAAGGATCGTTTGCTACCGCTGCCGGCAAGCGGGACATATTGCAGCCAATTGCCCGGTTGTGGAGGAACCCATGCAGTGTGACTTTCTGATGGGCAGACGTCAGTCGCTGTGTGCGACAGTCGCATGCACTGCCATTCGAGGAACTGAGAAACATTTATGCAAAATGTGTATTAATGGTAGAAATGTTGTGGTATTACTGGATTCAGGTAGCCTTGTGACCCTGATAAAGGCTGAATTAGTTAAAACAGAGGTCTCTGGGAATAGCAAGGTAGCTGTTATTTGTGTGCATGGGGACACCCGAGAGTATCCAGTGACTACAGTGTGTTTCGAGACCCCCAAAGGTACCCTCTCTCATCCAGTGGGCTTAGTATCTCAGTTACCGCATGACGCCATTGTGGGAAGGGATTTTCCGAAGTTCTGGGAACTGTGGGATGATCCTGAGCCCCCCACTGGTGCCCCTATGTACCAGGAATGTGATAGCCAGAACTCCTCTGAGAGTGGTGAGGACTCTCCAGAATTTCCCTTGTCAGTATTTGCAGGGGAGACTCAAGAAACTGGAGAGGAGCCCACCTCCTCAGACGAAAACCTACCGTCTGTGGAGTTTTCTGATCTGGAGGTTCACAGGGAAAATTTTGCCACAGAACAGTTAAAAGACCCCGCCCTAATAAAGGCACGGGAAAACGTAGTGGAAATAGATGGCGAGTTAGTGAACCCAGATAATACCTGCACTTACCCATACTTCAGCGTAGAGAAGGACCTACTGTATCGGGTGGCAAAAAGGGCAGAAGAAACCGTTGAGCAGCTGGTGGTGCCCAAACCTTACAGGAAGTTGGTGTTGGAGTTGGCCCATGGGCACATTCTTGGAGGTCATCTGGGGACAGAGAAAACCCGAGAGAGGGTATTACAGAGATTCTATTGGCCTGGGGTGATGAAGGACATAGAAAATTATTGTTCCTCCTGCCCTGTGTGTCAGAGGTCGGCCCCGATGCCACATTTCCGTAGCCCGCTGGTCCCTCTACCCATCATTGAGGTCCCGTTTGAGAGAATCGCAATGGATTTGGTAGGTCCTATAATCAAGTCCGCTAGGGGGCACCAGTACATATTGGCTATAATGGACTATGCCACCCGTTATCCAGAAGCGATCCCTCTCAGAAATACCTCGGCCAAAACCATAGCCAAAGAGCTATCTCTTGTTTTTAGCCGGGTGGGTATTTGTAAAGAACTGCTTACGGACCAAGGTACACCCTTTATGTCCCGGGTTATGAAAGAGCTGTGTAAATTGCTCAAAGTGACGCAATTGCGTACATCTGTGTATCACCCCCAAACCGATGGGCTGGTTGAAAGATTCAACAAAACCCTAAAACAAATGTTGAAGAAAGTGGTGGATAGAGATGGAAAGGATTGGGACTGTCTACTTCCTTATTTGATGTTTGCTATTAGGGAGGTGCCCCAATCCTCTACGGGATTCTCCCCCTTTGAGTTACTGTATGGGAGACACCCAAGAGGGCTGTTGGATATTGCCAAGGAAACTTGGGAAAGTGAGAGTTCTCCCCACAGGAGTGTGATTGAGCATGTCGCCCTGATGCAAGATCGAATTGCACAGGTAATGCCCATCGTGAAGGAACATTTGGCCCAAGCGCAGTTGGCACAGCAGAGAGTGTACAACCGTGGAGCAAAGACCCGTACCTTTTCCCCGGGGGATAGGATATTGGTACTTGTCCCTACGGTTGAAAGTAAATTCCTTGCCAAATGGCAAGGCCCCTACGAGATAATGGAAAAAGTGAGCGAAGTGAATTACAAGGTCAGACAACCAGGAAGGCGAAAGCCCGAACAGATATATCACGTTAATCTGTTGAAAGCCTGGAGGGATAGAGAGTCCCTAGTCGCAGAAACTTGGTCACCAGCTCAAACTGGTTGCGTGATTCCGGAGGTTGGAATAGCAGCCACCTTGTCACAACCCCAACAACAGGAGGTTAAGGAGTTTGTGCTTCGCAACAAGGAGGTGTTCTCTGAGCTGCCGGGACAAACATCTGGGGTAGAGCATGATATTATTACCCCGCCCGGTGAAAGGGTGAAGTTAAAACCCTATCGGATCCCAGAGGCCCGACGGGAGGCAATACGGGAGGAAGTACAGAAAATGCTGAACTTAGGGGTGATAGAGGAGTCCCAAAGTGATTGGTCTAGTCCCATTGTGTTGGTGCCTAAACCGGATGGGAGCTGGCGATTTTGTAACGATTTTCGTCAGTTGAACAAAGTTACAAAATTTGACACCTACCCCATGCCACGTATAGATGAGTTGATCGACCGGCTGGGAACAGCCCGATACATGACGACTCTTGACCTCACAAAAGGGTATTGGCAAATTCCCCTGGCCAAGTCGGCCAAAGAGAAAACCGCATTTGTAACCCCAGACGGGGCGTTCCAATATAAGAGAATGCCGTTCGGGTTATAGAATGCGCCGGCCACATTCCAGCGGAAAATGGACCAGATACTGAGGCCCCATCGGAAGTATGCTGCGGCTTACCTGGATGACGTAATTGTCCATAGCACAGATTGGGCCTCACATCTGCCAAAAGTGCAAGCAGTCCTAGACTCTATCCGGGAAGCGGGGTTTACGGCTAACCCCAAGAAGTGTACCATTGGGCAGGAGGAGGCCAAATATCTTGGGTACACCATTGGCAGGGGAGTAATAAAACCCCAACTCAACAAAGTCGAGGCCATCCAGAGTTGGCCACGTCCCAACAGCAAGAAGCAGGTACGAGCCTTTCTGGGAATCGCGGGTTATTATCGGCGCTTCATTCCCCACTTTGCTTCTAAGGCTGTGCCCCTAACCAACCTGACGAAAGGGAAAGGGTCGGTCATGATTAAATGGACCCCCGAGGCTGAGGCAGCATTCCAATTCTTGAAATAAGCCTTATGTAGCCAGCCAGTGTTGTACTCACCCGACTTCTCTAAAGACTTTGTCGTACAAAGTGATGCGTCAGATGTGGGGTTAGGAGCAGTATTGTCCCAGGTCTGGAACGGGGAAGAGCACCCAGTCATTTACCTCAGCAGGAAGTTGAAGTCCCATGAGGTAAATTACGCCACGGTTGAAAAGGAGTGTTTAGCGGTGAAGTGGGCTCTAGATTCCCTTCGGTACTATCTGCTAGGTAGGCACTTTGACATGGTTACGGATCACGCTCCGTTAAAGTGGATGGCTCAAAACAAGGAGACAAATAGAAGAGTGAATAGGTGGTTCCTGGCCCTACAGGAATTCAACTTCACAGTAAAGCATCGCCCTGGCGTTCAAATGGGGAATGTGGATGCTTTGTCTCGAGTACATGAATGCCTGATTGCTGGTGTTCCAACCCCGAGGTTAAAACAAGAGGGGGGGGGTATGTGACAGCAGGAAGGTAAAGTCACCTGGTTGCATCCAGGGGGGTAGATATATTTCGCCCAGATTCAGGCTTTACGCCGACTTATACAACTAGGTGGAGAGTTGTATAAGGCTAGTGGGCTCATGGATGACTCATACCTCTAGGGAGAGTGTGGGGCGTCGTACAGACAGGGAGTTGATGAGACCAGCTGAAGCTTGTCAGCTCATTTAGGCCTCTATAAGAACTCCCAGCTTCATTAGATGTTAGCTCATGCCTGGAACCAGACCTGTGTGGACTGTCTAGGGAGAGTGAACCCCTGTGCGGTGAGGCAAAGCCTGTGTGGCTATTTGTTTGGACTTTTACTAAACCAGGGACTTAGGGACTAGGACAGCACCAGGCTGATCCCAGTTGTTAGTTTAGGAAACCTGCATGTTTAGTCAGAGGTCAAACTGACCAGGATTTATTTTGTTTATGTTTCTTTTTGGCTTTGCTGTGTTTTTGTCACTGTACATAGAGAAATAAACCGCACCTTTTGATTTTGAAAACCACAACCTCCGTCTGCTGGCCCTGTTTTTGTGTGGGGAGCCCAACCAGGGGGTCACACACACCCGCTACCGAGTTAACCCCCTCACAGTAGGGAGAGTGTCAGTTTCTTTCACTGTGAAAGTCCTTGTTTCCAGGGACCTGGAAGGACAGTGAGTGAATTCTCCTTGTGCTAAATTGTGCTTAAAAAAAAAAAAAATTCTAGGGACAGAAAACTGTAGGTAGGGAGAGTGTCAGTTTCTTTCACTGTGAAAGTCCTTGTTTCCAGGGACCTGGAAGGACAGTGAGTGAATTCTCCTTGTGCTAAATTGTGCTTAAAAAAAATTTTTTTCTAGGGACAGAAAACTGTAGGTAGGGAGAGTGTCAGTTTCTTTCACTGTGAAAGTCCTTGTTTCCAGGGACCTGGAAGGACAGTGAGTGAATTCTCCTTGTGCTAAATTGTGCTTAAAAAAAACATTTTTTCTAGGGACAGAAAACTGTAGGTAGGGAGAGTGTCAGTTTCTTTCACTGTCAAAGTCCTTGTTTCCAGGGACCTGGAAGGACAGTGAGTGAATTCTCCTTGTGCTATATTGTGCTTAAAAAAAACATTTTTTCTAGGGACAGAAAACTGTAGGTAGGGAGAGTGTCAGTTTCTTTCACTGTGCAAGTCCTTGTTTCAAGGGACAGAGAAGGACACCTGAAGGTAGCCCTTATTGCTTTTTTCCCATCTCCCTGCAGGCCATCTATTAGAACGTCTGGAAGGCAAACAAGGAGAGGCAGACAGTCAGGAGGCAATAAAAATAGGATTTTTATAACAGCTTACCTGTAAAATCCTTTTCTTGGAGTACATCACGGGACACAGAGCGACATAGTCATTACTAATGGGTTATATAGTTACCGTCAGGTGCTGGCACTGGCAACTTCCAAAACCGGAAGTACCCTCCCCTATATAAGCCCCTCCCATCCGGGAGCACCTCAGTTTTGTAGCAAAGCAATAAGTGTCCCCAAAGAGGGGCGGGAGCTCTGTGTCCCGTGATGTACTCCAAGAAAAGGATTTTACAGGTAAGCTGTTATAAAAATCCTATTTTCTTTCTCGTACATCACGGGACACAGAGCGACATAGTCATTACTAATGGGATGTCCTAAAGCAATGCCAAATGAGGGGGGGGATACACCATATATAAGCTGAGTGCTATCAGACATGAGGATCTTTTGCGGCCTGCAACACACTGCGCCCAAAGGCGACATCCTCCTGACTTCTAACGTCCACCTGGTAGAACCTAGTAAACGTGTGTACCGAAGACCATGTTGCGGCCTTACAGACTTGAGCCAGGGAGGCCTGGTGATGCACTGCCCATGAAGTTCCAACTGCTCTTGTGGAGTGCGCCCTAACTTTGAACGGAGGCGGTCTACTTCTCAAGCTATAGGCTTGTATTATGACCTGTCGAATCCACTTGGCTAAAGTAGATTTTGACGCTGCCTGACCCTTTCTGGGGCCTTCCGGCAGAATAAACAAAGTATCCGTTCTGCGAATCTGAGCAGTGGCTTTTAGATAAGCTTTAACTGCTCTTACTACATCCAAAGAATGCAATAACTTTTCCTCTACCGAAGTAGGCTTGGGGAAAAAAGAAGGAAGAACCACATCTTGGTTCAAATGAAAACTCGATACCACCTTAGGAAGAAAGGCTGGATGAGGACGTAACACTACTCTGTCCTTATGGATAACCAGATATGGCTCCTTACAGGACATAGCTGCTAATTCCGATACTCTTTTAGCCGAACAAATGGCTACTAGAAAAATCAATTTCCTGGTGAGAAGCACTAAGGAAATATGCTGTAATGGTTCAAATGGTTGTTTCTGTAGAACCGACAGAACCAAGTTTAGATCCCATGGACATATGGGAATATTAACCGGAGGACTAATACGCATCACTCCTTGTATAAAGGCTTTGACTAGTGAATGCGAAGCCAAGGGCCTTTGAAAAAATATTGACAAGGCCGAAATCTGACCCTTGATAGTACTCAAGGCAAGCTTCCTATCTACAGCCCATTGTAGGAAGTCCAGAATCCTACCTATTACGTATTTACGTGGATGCCATTTCTTGGCTTCACACCAGGCGATGTACGCCTTCCAGATTCTATAGTAGATCTGCCTGGATACCGGCTTCCTGGCATTGATCATGGTAGATACCACAGCATTAGAGAGCCCTCTCTTTTTTAGAATGTGGGCTTCAATAGCCAGGCCGTCAAACCTAGGGCTGGTAAGGAAGGGTGGTATATCGGTCCCTGCGAAAGCAGGTCCGGACGATGTGGGAGGGTCCAAGGACTCCCCACAGACATTTTTACAATCTCCGCGTACCATGCTCTTCGGGGCCACGCTGGAGCCACCAGAATCACTGGTTTCTTTTCTACCCTGATTCTGCGGAGTAATCGAGGTAACAATTGTGGCGGTGGGAATGCATATATCAGCTTGAACTGATCCCAAGGGAACACTAGGGCATCCGAGCCGCACGCTAGGGGATCCCTTGCCCAAGAGACAAACCTGTCCACTTTTGTGTTGAATCTGGATGCTAGCAGATCTACATCCGGTGTTCCCCACCGCTGACATATTGTCCGGAAAACCTCGGGATGAAGGGACCATTCCCCTGGGCATAATTGTTGGCGACTTAGAAAGTCCGCCTTCCAATTCTCCACCCCTGGAATGAATACCGCAGATATGGCTGGGACATATCTTTCTGCCCATCTCAGGATGTAATTTACTTCCCTTTGGGCTGCACGACTCCTGGTGCCCCCCTGACGATTGATATATGCCACTGCTGTGGCATTGTCTGACTGAACTCTGACAGGGGACCCTTGGAGTTTGGATGTCCATGCTACTAGGGCATACCGGGCTGCTCGTATCTCTAAGAGATTGATGGGCAGGGCCTTTTCCGCATCCGACCATCTGCCCTGGAGAGACCATTGCTCCAGTACTGCTCCCCAGCCTATAAGGCTGGCATCTGTAGTGACCACCTTCCAGGAAATCGGACTGAAGGATTTCCCTCTTTCCAGATTCTGGGGAACCAACCACCAGCGGAGGCTCTTGCGAACGGAAGGGGACAAGGACATTGGTAAGTCCAGAGCCTGAACTTTTTTGTTCCAGGCTGACAGTATGGCCCTTTGCAACTTCCTTGAATGGAATTGACCATTGACCGTAGGGTACTGCTTCGAATGATGCCACCATTTTTCCCAGCAGCCTCATGCACAGGCGTATGGATGGCTGTCTTTTTGAACCCACTAAGTGGATCAAATCTCTCAAAGACGACCCCTTTTCTTGAGGCAAGAAAATCTTTCTCTGGTCTGAATCCAGCCTTAGCCCCAAGTATTCCAGACTTTTGACTGGTTTTAGGGCTGACTTGTCTTGGTTGATAATCCAACCGTGATATTCCAGATACTTGATTGTCTCGTGAACAACCACTTCTAGTTTTTCCACTGAGTGGTCTATCAGCAACAAGTCGTCTAGATATGCCATTATCGTTACACCTCGTGTTCTTAGATTGGCCAATAATGGGGCCAGAATTTTTGTGAACACTCTTGGTGCTGTGGCCAGACCGAAGGGTAAGGCTCTGAACTGAAAATGGCGCCCTTCTACCGCAAAGCGTAGAAATTTTTGGTGGGCTGGAAAGATGGGGATGTGCAAATAAGCATCTTTGATGTCGATCGAGGCTAACCATTCCTCCCCTTGTAGGGCAGTGGCTACCGATCGGATCGACTCCATCCGGAAAGTCCTGATATGTAGGAATTTGTTTAGCCCTTTTAGATTTAATATGGGCCTCACGTCCCCGTTTGGCTTCGGAACTGTAAAGAGGTTTGAGTAAAACCCGAACCCCCATTCTTCCAGGGGAACCTCTATAATTACTGCTTGAAGCAATAATTGTTCCAGTGCCAACAGGAGGGATCCTCTCTTCTGGGGATCCCTTGGCACGTTTGACCTTATAAAGCGGGAAGGAGGGGAGTTTTTTAACTCCAATTTGTATCCCAGATTTACTGCGGAGAGCACCCATCTGTCTCGGATCGTGTCCCGCCAGGTTTCTGTGAACAACTGAAGTCTTCCCCCCACCCGATTGGGTGGGGGCAACCCTTCATGCATTTGACTTTGGGGGAGGTTTTGTACCTCTCCTGCTCCAGGGCTTCTTGTTACCCTGCAACTGTCCCTGATTTTTACCTCCGGGATTTGACCGGGGAGGCTGTCGGAACTGTTTCACAGCCGATGTCCTAGGGACTGGAGAATTCGGCCTCTTAAAGGAGGGACCTCTAACTCTATTTTTAACCGGCAAAAGTGTACTTTTACCGCTGGAAATTCTCTGGATATACTTGTCCAGGTCTTCCCCGAATAAGCGCTCCCCATGAAATGGGAAGCTGACCAGCAATTTTTTACAGGGAGCTTCAGCAGACCAGTTTTTGAGCCATAGAAGCCTGCGCATATGTACTACAGACAGCGTAAGGCGGGAGGCCTGATGGATTGAATCCTTTATAGCGTCCACCGCAAAGCATAAGGCTCTAGGTAGATCAGCTAGGGCAAGAGCCTGCTGATCCGGCAAGTCTCTTAAGACCGGTTTCAACTGATCCTTCACTGCTTGGCAGACCCCTATAGCTGCCACTGCTGGTTGTGTCACCAATCCTGCTGTAGAAAAAGCAGATTTCAATAATGACTCCAATTTTTTATCTATTGGGTCCTTGAACATTTGGACATTTTCCACCGGACATGTCAGTGATTTATTCACACAAGAGATGGCTGCGTCCACTGTAGGGACCTTCCATTTTCTGATGAACCTATCCTCCATGGGATAGACCACCGGAAATCTCTTGGGGGGAGTAAATATTTTATCAGGATGCTCCCAATCCTGGTAAATGAGCCCTTCCAGTAAAGGATGGATCGGAAAGGAACAAACAGTCTGGGGAGCTTTTAGCGACCCCAACGAGGAGACAGAAGTGGAGGATGGCTCCGCAAGTGGCATTTTAAATGCTGATCGGACCATATTAGTCAGGGACTGAACCCATAACCTCTCAGCATGTGATGCTGAGAACGGCTCTTCCACTGTTGATTCCTCTACAACCGAATCAACCTCATCCTGATCCCCCTCAGTAGGTCGACCTCTGTATGGGACTGTTGCTCTGTTAACAGGCACTCTGAGGGAGGAGACGGAGATCGAGCGCTTTTCTCCTGTGACAGGGAAGCAGCGATTAATGCTGACAATCTCTCTTCCAGTCCTCCCAGAGCTGAGGAAAAAACCTCCTCTGTTACATACACAGGAGCAGGTGAACTGAGGACAGCCACAGTACCAGGTACTCCTGGGGGTGCCCTACGGTCACTAACCTCTGATTCTTCAGGGGAGACTGGTGCAGCCAAAGCATGCCCAAGATCCTCAGAGCCCGATGGAGACCCCCTATTCCTCCTGGAATTTCTAGTCCCGGAGTTTTTAGACGGCATATTCCTAAGCCACAAAGCTGAGGTATTCCAGCCGAAATACACCAGTTACTGATAATAGTCTAGCATAAATGCTGCTATAATAAACAGTTGGTGTCTACTAATGTGCCTTTCTAGGGGATGCCTGTATCAACCGCTTGCTGTATGCCTTTAAATGTTGCCAGCTCTGTCTCTGTACTTCATAGCCAGCTTACTACAATATTGTGGCTTTTTAAAACCTGCTGGGACGCCCGCACATGCGCAGAAGCGCTGCGGCGCGCACAGAGCGTCATCCCCCAGGCTCCGCCCCCTTTCCCGGCTCACCTCTATATATAGAGGCGCGTGCACGCGCACGCGCGCGGCCACGTGCGCCCTCGGCGCTAATTTCAAACATGGAAACCAGGGACAGGAGCCAGGGCCCCTCTTTGCCGCAGGCCGGGGGATGGACGAGCACTGCAACATGGCAGAGGAAGCAGTTTCCTATAGGAGAACTCACCAACTGCCTGGACTTTGCTCTCTGAGAAGAAACTAGTCCACATGACAAGAAAACATTCCACAGCTGCCTCTAGTGGACAAACACAGGTACCGCAGTCTAATATACTAAATATATATAAAAAAAACACTTTTTTTTTCTTGACCACCATTAAAAATTATTACATTTTTTTAGTAGTTACAGGCATGCACAGAATCTTGCGGGAATACCATTAGGTAACAGACAGAAAGACAAATTAGGCTTGGGGGTCCCCCAATAGAACCAAGTTCCTGGGGGCCCCCACTTACCTGTTCCTCGCCGCAGGACTTTGTTTGGTCCACAAAAGCCCAAACTTCACCTATCACGGCAGGCATTGTAATCAAACCTTCAGGGACCGGGTTCCCAAGGATTCCACTCCCCTGGACCTGTATAGCACCCTGCACAGAAAACATCTTGGTCGTGGGTATGACCAGAGCTCTGGATCCCAGGGTCCAGCTCTCCTAAGAGAAGCATTACAGGCAGAACCTTGCTCTTCTCTTTGCAAGGCCCGGGTACCGACCGTTTAGCTATGAAGCTTTTTTGGTCGGATCCGGAATGGCTTACTGAGGCCCAAAAGAACCTGTACGCAAGCTCAGTGAAAAACACATGTTTCTTCTTGGCCAACACCTTAGACACTGGCAAAAAACTGAGGTGCTCCCGGATGGGAGGGGCTTATATAGGGGAGGGTACTTCCGGTTTTGGAAGTTGCCAGTGCCAGCACCTGACGCTAACTATATAACCCATTAGTAATGACTATGTCGCTCTGTGTCCCGTGATGTACGAGAAAGAAAGAGGGCAAGCAGGCTCTGTGTCTGGGGGCAACAGTGCTGGTCGTGGACGCGGTGCATTGTCATCAGCACATGGCCATGGGACACGCTTGTCCTTCTTTTCGGCAGCTGGACATGTTGAGCCACATCATGCCGAAGACTTGGTAGAGTGGATGACCAAGCCCTCCTCCTCCTCCTCATCCTCTCTCACCCAGGCTCAGGGTACTGGAAAAGCAGCTGCCAAAGCGTCCTCTTCCCTGGTATCAATGTCAGACTCATCATCAGTCACTCCTTCCCTAGACCCACCATGTCCTCCTCCTGAGGAGTCCCCCGAACTGTTTCAGCACAGTGTTGGGTACATGCTCCAGGAGGATGCCCAGCGTTTCGAAGGGTCTGATGATGAAACCCAGCTAGAGGAAGGCAGTAGCGTGAGAGCAGACAGAGGGGATGCTCAAGAAGGACACCAATCTGGCAGTCATGTTCCAGCAGCTGCAGCATACTGCCAGATTGGCTCCAGTGATGAGGAGGGAGGTGATGATGAGGTCACTGACTCCACGTGGGTGCCTAATAGGAGAGAGGAGGAGGAGGAGGATGAGGAGGAGGCACATCTCCAACGAGGCAGGATGCCCTTTGGTGGCCAGCGTAAGGGCAGCACACCGACGGAATCACACCGCAGAGCTCCGCCTGTGCAGGGCGCTGCCTCTGCCCGTCATTCAAAAAGTTCCTTGCTGTGGGCCTTTTTTGAGGCTAGTGCATCAGATCGCACAGCTGCTGTTTGCAACATATGTCTCAAGCGTATATCGCGTGGCCAAAACATCAGCCGCTTGGGTACCACATGCCTGACCAGACATATGTTGACCTGCCATGCAGCTCGTTGGCAAGCCTACCTCAAAGACCCACACCAAAGAACAAAGCGGACCTCTCCTTGCACCGCATCAGCTGGGATCTCCAACCCCACTATAACTTCAGTCCTCTCTGAAACATGCACTGAGAGGAATGAAGGTGTAGAATTAGGTGTGTCACAGCCAAGTACTTGCGGCCACTCTGCTAGCAGTACACCGACGTCCGATTCTAGCAGGCAAATTTCCCTGCCCCAGCTGCTGGACCGTCGAAACAAGTTCACTCCCAGCCATCCACATGCCCAGCGGTTGAATGCTAGCTTGGCTAAATTGCTAGCGCTTCAACTGCTGCCTTTTCAGTTGGTAGACTCGGCCCCCTTCCGTGAGTTTGTGCAATGTGCGGTTCCTCAGTGGCAGGTTCCCAAACGCCACTTTTTCTCACGGAAGGCTATTCCGGCTCTCTACCGGCATGTGGAAGGCAATGTCTTGGCCTCGCTGGACAGGGCGGTCAGCGGTAAGGTGCATATTACCGCTGACTCATGGTCCAGCAGGCATGGACAGGGACGTTACCTTTCTTTCACGGCCCATTGGGTCACTCTTTTGGCAGCTGGGAAGGATGCAGGACAAGGTGCAGTAGTGTTGGAGGTTGTCCCACCGCCACGCCTCCAAAATGCTACTACTGGTTGTGACACACCTCTCTCCTCCACCCCCTCCTCTTCTTCTTCCTCCATGGCCTCTTCCTGTGGTTTGTCCTATGAACCAGCGGTGCTCCGTAGCCGTTCACGGGGCTACGCAAGTACGCAGGCAAAAAGATGCCATGCCGTGCTTGCGCTGGTGTGTTTGGGGGACAGAAGCCACACTGGGGCAGAGGTCCTGTCTGCTCTGCAGGGCCAGGCCGAGAGGTGGTTGACGCCACGCCAGCTTAAGCCAGGAATGGTGGTTTGCGACAATGGCACCAACCTCCTCTCCGCCCTCCGACAGGGACAACTGACCCATGTGCCCTGTGTGGCTCACGTCCTTAACCTGGTGGTGCAGCGGTTCTTGGGCAGGTACCCGGGCTTACAGGATGTCCTGAGGCAGGCCAGGAAAGTCTGTGTGCATTTCCGCAGATCTTATAATGCCAGTGCTCGCCTGGCTGAGCTGCAAAAGGAGTTGAACCTGCCCAAGAACCGCCTTATATGTGACATGCCCACCAGGTGGAACTCAACGTTGGCCATGCTGCAGCGGCTGCACACGCAGCAGAGGGCCATCAATGAGTACCTGTGCGACTACGGCACCAGGACAGGGTCAGGGGAGCTTGGTTTTTTTTCTCCACGCCAGTGGGGCATGATCAGGGATGCATGCACTGTCCTGGCACCATTTGAGGAGGCCACGAGGATGGTGAGCAGTGACAGTGCATGCATCAGTGACACTGTACCTCTTGTCCACCTGTTGGAGCACACGCTGCGTGGAATAATGGACAGGGCACTTGAGGCAGAACAGAGGCAGGAAGAGGAGGACTTCCTTGCCTCTCAAGGCCCCCTTTACCCAGACAGTGTTCCTTCTGTCCCACCCATCGCACAGGAAGAGGAGGAGGAGGAGGAGGAGGAGGAGGATTGTGTCAGCATGGAGGTGGAGGCTGGCACTCAGCATCATCAGCAGCAGTCTTTTAGGGATGATTTACAGTCCCAAGAAACCAGTGGACTTGTACGTGGCTGGGAGGAGGTGACTGCGGATCATGTCGTCCTTAGTGACCCAGAGGACTCCGGAGCGAATGCCTCAGCAAACCTACGCTGCATGGCCTCCCTGATCCTGCAAAGTCTGCGGAAGGATCCTCGTATTCTTCGGATCAAGGAGAGGGACCATTACTGGCTGGCCACTCTCCTTGATCCACGGTACAAGGGTAAGGTTGCGGACCTTATGTTACCGTCGCAGAGGGAGCAGAGGATGAGACAACTCCGGGAGGCCTTGCAGAAAGGTCTGTGCAACGCGTTCCCAGAGACTGGGAGGTTACAAACTCCTGGTCCTGGACAACGAGTTGCTGAGGCTTCGGCCAGTCAAAGAAGGAGCGGTGGGGAAGGTGGCCGTCTGACCGATGCGTTCAGACAATTCTTTAGTCCGCAGCCCCAAAGTATGATCGGTTCCAGCAACCATCGCCAGCGTCTGATAAACATGGTGCAGGAATATCTAGGGGCAAGGTCAGACTTGGACACCTTCCCCACCGAAAATCCTCTGGCTTACTGGGTCTTGAGGATGGATCACTGGCCAGAGCTTGCACAGTATGCAATTGAGCTACTGGCCTGTCCTGCATCCAGCGTTCTTTCGGAACGCACATTCAGTGCTGCTGGAGGATTTGTCACGGATCACAGGGTGCGCCTGTCCACCGACTCGGTTGATCGACTGACTTTCATCAAGATGAACCAGTCTTGGATCACCACCAGCTACCACACACCTGATGCTGATATAACAGACTAATTGATTTTAACATGTCACATCCCTTCAAGACTGATGCTGATGCTGAGTGCCTGTGCTGTTATGTTGACTGGCTATCCTCCTCCTCCGAGTCCTCAATGATACGATTGATGATGATAGCTTGGAAGATCATTTTTGTTTATGGGTGCCGCCACCAGTGGCTAAGGCCCAATTTTTCAGCCCCTGTTTTACAGGGGCGTGTAATTACAATTTTTTTAGCAATAATTTGCCATAGGGCTCATTGCTGTGCTCCAAGTACAGTATCTGTGAGGGGTTGGAGTGTTGTGGCACCAGTGCCTAAGGCCCAATTTTTCAGCCCCTGTTTAACAGGGGCGTGTCATTACAATTTTTGAAGCAATACTTTGCAACAGGGCTCATTGCTGTGCTCCAAGTACAGTATCTGTGAGGGGTTGTAGTGTTGTGCCACCAGTGCCTAAGGCCCAATTTTTCAGCCCCTGTTCAACAGGGGCATGCAATTACAATTCTTGATCTAATAATTCACAGCAGGGTCCATTGCTGCACCCACCAAGAGTAACTCTGAGGGCTTACAGTGTTGTGGCAACGCCACCACCACCACCACCACGAAAGGCCCAATTTTTCAGCCCCTGTTCAAAAGGGGCATGTAATTACAATTCTTGATCTAATAATTCACAGCAGGGCCCATTGCTGCACCCACCAAGAGTAACTGTCAGGGCTTACAGTGTTGTGGCACCAGCACCACCATCAAAGCCCCAATTTTTACTACCACTGTTCAACAATTATATGTAATTAAAATTCCTGATATAATAGTTGACAGCAGGGCGTTCCAGCACCAACCAAGAGTAACTGAGTGCTTACAGTGTTGTGCCAACACCAACAACTAAGGGGCCTATTTCTGCAGAGTATATACGGCAGGTCCCTACTTTCAAACATCCAACTTACAAACGACTCCTACTTGCAAACGAAAGAAGACAACAGGAAGTGAGAGGAAATCTACCCCTAGAAAGGAAAATTCTCTCCTGTAAGAATAAATATGGGAGAAAGGGGTCTCATCTGTACTGATGCTTTATCAGCAATCCTTGTTTCAAGAAAAACACCACATTTCAAAAACAGTTGTCATTGGGACGGAAAGTGAGGTGAAATGTTCTGAACAGGGGCACAGACAGCAAAACAAATGTTACAGGGGTGATAACCCTTACCTATGTTTCCCAAAAAGTTTAAAAATAGATTTTTGGGCTGGAGCTACACTTCAACAATGTACCTGTTCAAAATTATAAACAGATTCTACATAAGAACAAACCTACAGTCCCTGTCTTGTATGCACCGCCTGTATACGGCTGTTCAGAGTATATAGGGCCTTTTTTATTTTATGTGCGGGGTTCCCCTTAATATCCATACAAGACCCAAAGGGGCTGGTAATGGGCTGGGGTAGGGGGGGGTGTTGATGGGGTAGCTATGCCATTTTTCCTAAAGATTTTCATCCATATTACCGGGACCAGACATTGCATTAAAGCCGCAAGCAGTTTTAAATGACTTTTTTCCCTTTAGAAATGTTATTTTGTGCAGGGACAGTTCTAAACACGGGAAACACGTGGCACTTCACAGGCATACTTTAGACACCCCCCAGGTACGATATTTAAAGGAATATTTGACTTTTTTTTTTCACTTTATGCATCATTAAAATGACTGCTCCCGAAAAACGACCGTTTTTAAAACTTCTTTTTGCATTGATACATGTCCCCTGGTGCAGAACCCGGGTTCCCAAACCCTTTTTAGGACAATAACATGCATAATAGTTGTTATAATTAGCACTTTAGAATTCGAACGTTCGCATCCATTGTATTTAATAGGGTTCTAATGTTCGTTCGAACTTTCGGTCCGTTCGCGGGTTCTGGTGCGAACCGAACCCGGGGGTGTTCGGCTCATCACTAGTAGTGGTGGAAGGTTCCTTCCCTTCAAGTCTTTGCCTGGAGAGGATGTAGTGGTGAAAGGTCCTTCTATCCAAGTCTTTGCCTGGAGAGGATGTAATGGTGAAAGGTCCTTCTATCCAAGTCTTTGCCTGCAGAGGATGTAGTGGTGGAAGGTTCCTTCCCTCCAAGTCTTTGCCTGCAGAGGATGTAGTGGTGGAAGGTTCCTTCCCTCCAAGTCTTTGCCTGGAGAGGATGTAGTGGTGGAAGGTTCCTTCCCTCCAAGTCTTTGCCTGGAGAAGATGTAGCGGTGAAAGGTCTTTCCCTCCAAGTCTTTGCCTGGAGAGGATGTAGTGGTGGAAGGTTCCTTCCCTCCAAGTCTTTGCCTGGAGAGGATGTAGTGGTGGAAGGTCCTTTCCCTTTCGTGTCTTTGCCTGGAGAAGATGTAGTGGTGGAAGGTCTTTCCCTCCAAGTCTTTGCCTGGAGAGGATGTAGTGGTGGAAAGTCCTTTCTTCCAAGTCTTTGCCTGGAGAAGATGTAGTGGTGAAAGGTCTTTCCCTCCAAGTCTTTGCCTGGAGAGGATGTAGTGGAGAATGGTCCTTCTATCCAAGTCTTTGCCTGCAGAGGATGTAGTGGTGGAAGGTTCCTTACCTCAAAGTCTTTGCCTGGAGAGGATGTAGTGGTGAAAGGTCCTTCTATCCAAGTCTTTGCCTGGAGAGGATGTAGTGGTGAAAGGTCCTTCTATCCAAGTCTTTGCCTGGAGAAGATGTAGCGCCTCCAAGTCTTTGCCTGCAGAGGATGTAGTGGTGGAAGGTTCCTTCCCTCCAAGTCTTTGCCTGGAGAGGATGTAGTGGTGGAAGGTTCCTTCCCTCCAAGTCTTTGCCTGGAGAAGATGTAGCGGTGAAAGGTCTTTCCCTCCAAGTCTTTGCCTGGAGAGGATGTAGTGGTGGAAGGTCCTTTCCCTTTCGAGTCTTTGCCTGGAGAGGATGTAGTGGTGGAAGGTCCTTTCCCTTTCGAGTCTTTGCCTGGAGAGGATGTAGTGGTGGAAAGTCCTTTCTTCCAAGTCTTTGCCTGGAGAGGATGTAGTGGTGAAAGGTCTTTCCCTCCAAGTCTTTGCCTGGAGAAGATGTAGTGGTGAAAGGTCTTTCCCTCCAAGTCTTTGCCTGGAGAGGATGTAGTGGAGAAAGGTCCTTCTATCCAAGTCTTTGCCTGCAGAGGATGTAGTGGTGGAAGGTTCCTTACCTCCAAGTCTTTGCCTGGAGAGGATGTAGTGGTGGAAGGTCTTTCCCTCCGAGTCTTTGCCTGGAGAGGATGTAGTGGTAAAAGGTCTTTCCCTCCGAGTCTTTGCCTGGAGAGGATGTAGTGGTGGAAAGTCCTTTCTTCCAAGTCTTTGCCTGGAGAAGATGTAGCGGTGAAAGGTCTTTCCCTCCAAGTCTTTGCCTGGAGAGGATGTAGTGGTGAAAGGTCCTTTCCCTTTCGAGTCTTTGCCTGGAGAAGATGTAGTGGTGGAAGGTCTTTCCCTCCAAGTCTTTGCCTGGAGAGGATGTAGTGGTGGAAAGTCCTTTCTTCCAAGTCTTTGCCTGGAGAGGATGTAGTGGTAAAAGGTCTTTCCCTCCAAGTCTTTGCCTGGAGAGGTTGTAGTGGTGAAAGGTCTTTCCCTCCAAGTCTTTGCCTGGAGAAGATGTAGTGGTGAAAGGTCTTTCCCTCCAAGTCTTTGCCTGGAGAGGATGTAGTGGTGAAAGGTCCTTCCCAGGCTTTGCCTGGAGGTAATGTAGTGGTGGGAGATTCCTTCCTTCCCAGGCTTTGCCTGGAGAGGATGTAGTGGTGAAAGGTCCTTTCCCTTTCGAGTCTTTGCCTGGAGAAGATGTAGTGGTGGAAGGTCTTTCCCTCCAAGTCTTTGCCTGGAGAGGATGTAGTGGTGGAAAGTCCTTTCTTCCAAGTCTTTGCCTGGAGAGGATGTAGTGGTAAAAGGTCTTTCCCTCCAAGTCTTTGCCTGGAGAGGTTGTAGTGGTGAAAGGTCTTTCCCTCCAAGTCTTTGCCTGGAGAAGATGTAGTGGTGAAAGGTCTTTCCCTCCAAGTCTTTGCCTGGAGAGGATGTAGTGGTGAAAGGTCCTTCCCAGGCTTTGCCTGGAGGTAATGTAGTGGTGGGAGATTCCTTCCTTCCCAGGCTTTGCCTGGAGAGGATGTAGTGGTGGGAGGTTCCTTCCTTCCCAGGCTTTGCCTGGAGGGAATGTAGTGGTGGGAGGTTCCTTCCTTCCCAGGCTTTGCCTGGAGGGAATGTAGTGGTGGGAGATTCCTTCCCTCCAAGTCTTTGCCTGGAGAGGATGTAGTGGTGGAAGGTCTTTCCCTCCGAGTCTTTGCCTGGAGAGGATGTAGTGGTGGAAAGTCCTTTCTTCCAAGTCTTTGCCTGGAGGGAATGTAGTGGTGAAAGGTCCTTCCCAGGCTTTGCCTGGAGGGAATGTAGTGGTGGGAGGTTCCTTTCTTCCCAGGCTTTGCCTGGAGGTAATGTAGTGGTGGGAGATTCCTTCCTTCCCAGGCTTTGCCTGGAGGGAATGTAGTGGTGGAAGGTTCCTTCCCTACCAGGCTGAGGGTTTAGCTCCATAGAGGTGCAGTATTTCCCCCCTCAGCCTAGGCCCTTTTCCTGGAGGAAGAAGCAAGACCCAAGAAAGAGTTTTGCTCTCATAGCTTCCCATTTGGACCTAAAGTATCCTAACCTGGTCTATATCCGAGACCGAAGAAAGTGAAAGGTAGCCACCCGTCTTGGCCTACAAAATCTACAGGGTCATACAGAGGCATATAGAGTCCTACAACTGACCTGTGGCAGAAGTCAAAAGGCAATGGAAGACAATCCCCAGTCTGGGCCTAAAGAGTTCTCCAAGATGTTTCCTGTGAGGAGCGGTTTTCATTTAAATTTAATACGTACAAAATGATGATACCAAGATACAGTATTTATAAGAAAAAAGTTCAGTGAAACTATTTGTACAATTGTTATGGGTGAATGGGGGCACAATTGAATGTTATTAGGCTATCTTCTTTCCAGGGCACGTGTTATTCATTCATTAAAAGCCGAGTGGTTAGGGAAAATATAGCATTATGGCCACTAGATGGAGCTAACAGTCATAAGTAAGTATTTATTTTGTTTGATTATTAGCTCCATCTAGTGGCCATAAATGGAGTATTTTCTTTTTTTTCACTCTAATTTGTATGAATGAATAACATCTGATCTGGAGGAAAAAAAATGGCATCATAACATGTGCTTTTGCCCCACCTGCTCAGAACAAATGTACATGCAGCTTAAAAGGACGAATTACTCTGCAAATTTGTTTAAAAAATAAATACCCCCAATAATATCCCATTTTATTTATAAAGTTGAAGGTGGAGCCTCATTATTTGTACAATGGTGATTATATATACACATTATAATGTGGAGGGAGGAGCCTCATTACTGTACATATATAATAATAAGAGATATAGGACTTACTGCACGGTGAATACGATGATCCCCAGAGCGATGAAGATGATGGAGCAGAAGACGATGGTCCACATGGCCTTGTACAGAGCCGGATTCTCTGCATAGAGAGGGAGAGGGGAGGGGTCAGGGGTGTTCCACCGCACTTCTGTCCTATGGGGGGGGGGCTCTAACACAATGATAACAGGAGCCGCCATGACCTCTGCCACACCCACTCCCAACATGGCGGGACCCACTTCCATTTCCTTCCGAAGCTTCTACCCCATGATATAATATTAACACCGGCTTATATAGCACCAACATCTTCTGTAGCGCTGTACAAAGCCAGGACACACAGGTGCTGTAATAATAATACTCTTTTAGTAATATTACATCCTACAGTAAGTAGGGGGATGTTTTATTATTGGGGACACAGAAAGTAGTAAAAACCCGGCAGAGGTGACAACCCGTCCTAATGCTAACTAGAATTGTCTGAAGTTGGGCTAGAGATGCCGCAGGTTCTCTAACACGCAGGTACATACTATTCCCCCCACCCCCCCCCCCACCCTCAACTTTCCTCCTGATTACATGGGCCCTCACCTGGGTAGCAGATCTCATCACTCAGACACTTTGTCCTCCTCAGCCGGCACACCGTACAGTTATAGAGGATCTTCGTCTCCACTGGAGAGGGGGGGGGGGACAGGGAGACACATCAATAATAATGAGAACATGTGACTGGGAATATAACTGACACACACGATTACTGAGATTACCCATCGAGTCCTACCACTGAGGGGAAGGTCATATCCAGCGCACATCTGACATTACATAATAACCCCCAACATTGGTGTCAGTGAGTGCTATACTAACCTCAGAGGATGCAATGATAACCCCCAGCATTGGTGTCAGTGGATTCTACAATAACCCCCATCATTGGTGTCAGTGCCCACAAAAATAACCCCCAACATTGGTGTCGGTGAGTGCAATAATAACCCCCAACATTGGTGTCGGTGAGTGCAAAAATAACCCCCAACATTGGAGTCAGTGACCACAATAATATCCCCCAGCATTGGTGTCAGTGGACATAATAACAACCCCCAGCATTGGTGTCAGCGCCCACAAAAATAACCCCCAACATTGGTGCGGGTGACTGCAATAATAACCCCCAACATTGGTGACGGTGAGTGCAATAATAACCCCCAACATTGGTGTCGGTGAGTGCAATAATAACCCCCAGCATTGGTGACGGTGAGTGCAATATTAACCCCCAGCATTGGTGTGGGTGTGTGCAATAATAACCCCCAGCATTGGTGTGGGTGAGTGCAATAATAACCCCCAACATTGGTGACGGTGAGTGCAATAATAACCCCCAACATTGGCGACGGTGAGTGCAATAATAACCCCCAGCATTGGTGTCAGTGCCCACAAAAAATAGGATTTTTATAACAGCTTACCTGTAAAATCCTATTCTTGGAGTACATCACGGGACACAGAGCGACATAGTCATTACTAATGGGTTATATAGATACCGTCAGGTGCTGGCACTGGCAACTTCCAAAACCGGAAGTACCCTCCCCTATATAAGCCCCTCCCATCCGGGAGCACCTCAGTTTTGTAGCAAAGCAATAAGTGTCCCTAAAGAGGGGCGGGAGCTCTGTGTCCCGTGATGTACTCCAAGAAAAGGATTTTACAGGTAAGCTGTTATAAAAATCCTATTTTCTTTCTCGTACATTACGGGACACAGAGCGACATAGTCATTACTAATGGGATGTCCTAAAGCAATGCCCAATGAGGGGGGGGATACACCATATATAAGCTGAGCGCTATCAGACATGAGGATCTTTTGCGGCCTGCAACACACTGTGCCCAAAGGCGACATCCTCCTGACTTCTAACGTCCACCTGGTAGAATCTAGTAAACGTGTGTACCGAAGACCATGTTGCGGCCTTACAGATTTGAGCCAGGGAGGCCTGGTGATGCACTGCCCATGAAGTTCCAACTGCTCTCGTGGAGTGCGCCCTAACTTTGAACGGAGGCGGTCTCCTTCTCAAGCCATAGGCTTGTATTATGACCTGTCGAATCCACTTGGCTAAAGTAGATTTTGACGCTGCCTGACCCTTTCTGGGGCCTTCCGGCAGAATAAACAAAGTATCCGTTCTGCGAATCTGAGCAGTGGCTTTTAGATAAGCTTTAACTGCTCTTACTACATCCAAAGAATGCAATAACTTTTCCTCTACCGAAGTAGGTTTGGGGAAAAAAGAAGGAAGAACCACATCTTGGTTCAAATGAAAACTCGATACCACCTTAGGAAGAAAGGCTGGATGAGGACGTAACATTACTCTGTCCTTATGGATAACCAGATATGGCTCCTTACAGGACATAGCTGCTAATTCCGATACTCTTTTAGCCGAACAAATGGCTACTAGAAAAATCAATTTCCTGGTGAGAAGCACCAAGGAAATATGCTGTAATGGTTCAAATGGTTGTTTCTGTAGAACCGACAGAACCAAGTTTAGATCCCATGGACATATGGGAATATTAACCGGAGGACTAATACGCATCACTCCTTGTATAAAGGCTTTGACTAGTGAATGCAAAGCCAAGGGCCTTTGAAAAAATATTGACAAGGCCGAAATCTGACCCTTGATAGTACTCAAGGCAAGCTTCCTATCTACAGCCCATTGTAGGAAGTCCAGAATCCTACCTATTACGTATTTACGTGGATGCCATTTCCTGGCCTCACACCAGGCGATGTACGCCTTCCAGATTCTATAGTAGATCTGCCTGGATACCGGTTTCCTGGCATTGATCATGGTAGACACCACAGCATTAGAGAGCCCTCTCTTTTTTAGAATGTGGGCTTCAATAGCCAGGCCGTCAAACCTAGGGCTGGTAAGGAAGGGTGGTATATCGGTCCCTGCGAAAGCAGGTCCGGACGATGTGGGAGGGTCCAAGGACTCCCCACAGACATTTTTACAATCTCCGCGTACCATGCTCTTCGGGGCCACGCTGGAGCCACCAGAATCACTGGTTTCTTTTCTACCCTGATTCTGCGGAGTAATCGAGGTAACAATTGTGGCAGTGGGAATGCATATATCAGCTTGAACTGATCCCAAGGGAACACTAGGGCATCCGAGCCGCAAGCTAGGGGATCCCTTGTCCAAGAGACAAACCTGTCCACCTTTGCGTTGAATCTGGATGCTAGCAGATCTACATCCGGTGTTCCCCACCGCTGACATATTGTCCGGAAAACCTCGGGATGAAGGGACCATTCCCCTGGGCATAATTGTTGGCGACTTAGAAAGTCCGCCTTCCAATTCTCCACCCCTGGAATGAATACCGCAGATATGGCTGGGACATATCTTTCTGCCCATCTCAGGATGTAATTTACCTCCCTTTGGGCTGCACGACTCCTGGTGCCCCCCTGACGATTGATATATGCCACTGCTGTGGCATTGTCTGACTGAACTCTGACAGGGGACCCTTGGAGTTTGGATGTCCATGCTACTAGGGCATACCGGGCTGCTCGTATCTCTAAGAGATTGATGGGCAGGGCCTTTTCTGTATCCGACCATCTGCCCTGGAGAGACCATTGCTCCAGTACTGCTCCCCAGCCTACAAGGCTGGCATCTGTAGTGACCACCTTCCAGGAAATCGGACTGAAGGATTTCCCTCTTTCCAGATTCTGGGGAACCAACCACCAGCGGAGGCTC
Organism: Rana muscosa; assembly: GCA_029206835.1. Lineage (NCBI taxonomy): Eukaryota > Metazoa > Chordata > Amphibia > Anura > Ranidae > Rana > Rana muscosa. The sequence goes on from CM055118.1 coordinate 395,996,799, forward strand.
CTGCGAACGGAAGGGGACAAGGACATTGGTAAGTCCAGAGCCTGAACTTTTTTGTTCCAGGCTGACAGTATGGCCCTTTGCAACTTCCTTGAATGAAATTGACCGTAGGGTACTGCTTCGAATGATGCCACCATCTTTCCCAGCAGCCTCATGCACAGGCGTATGGATGGCTGTCTTTTTGAGCCCACTAAGTGGATCAAATCTCTCAAAGACGACCCCTTTTCTTGAGGCAAGAAAATTTTTCTCTGGTCTGAATCCAGCCTTAGCCCCAAGTATTCCAGACTTTTGACTGGTTTTAGGGCTGACTTGTCTCGGTTGATAATCCAACCGTGATATTCCAGATACTTGATTGTCTCGTGAACAACCACTTCTAGTTTTTCCACTGAGTGGTCTATCAGCAACAAGTCGTCTAGATATGCCATTATCGTTACACCTCGTGTTCTTAGATTGGCCAATAATGGGGCCAAAATTTTTGTGAACACTCTTGGTGCTGTGGCCAGACCGAAGGGTAAGGCTCTGAACTGAAAATGGCGGCCTTCTACCGCAAAGCGTAGAAATTTTTGGTGGGCTGGAAAGATGGGAATGTGCAAATAAGCATCCTTGATGTCGATCGAGGCTAACCATTCCTCCCCTTGTAGGGCAGTGGCTACCGATCGGATCGACTCCATCCGGAAAGTCCTGATATGCAGGAATTTGTTTAGCCCTTTTAGATTTAGTATGGGCCTCACGTCCCCGTTTGGCTTCGGAACTGTAAAGAGGTTTGAGTAAAACCCGAACCCCCACTCTTCCAGGGGAACCTCTATAATTACTGCTGGAAGCAATAATTGTTCTAGTGCCAACAGGAGGGATCCTCTCTTCTGGGGATCCCTTGGCACGTTTGACCTTATAAAGCGGGAAGAAGGGGAGTTTTTTAACTCCAATTTGTATCCCAGATTTACTGCGGAGAGCACCCATCTGTCTCTGATCGTGTCCCGCCAGGTCTCTGTGAACAACTGAAGTCTTCCCCCCACCCGATTGGGTGGGGGCAACCCTTCATGCATTTGACTTTGGGGGAGGTTTTGTACCTCTCCTGCTCCAGGGCTTTTTGTTACCCTGCAACTGTCCCTGATTTCTACCTCCGGGATTTGACCGAGGAGGCCGTCGGAACTGTTTCACAGCCGATGTCCTAGGGATTGGAGAAGCCGGCCTCTTAAAAGAGGGACCTCTAACTCTATTTTTAACCGGCAAAAGTGTACTTTTACCGCTGGAAATTCTCTGGATATACTTGTCCAGGTCTTCCCCGAATAAGCGCTCCCCATGAAATGGGAAGCTGACCAGCAATTTTTTACAGGGAGCTTCAGCAGACCAGTTTTTGAGCCATAGAAGCCTGCGCATATGTACTACAGACAGCGTAAGGCGGGAGGCCTGATGGATTGAATCCTTTATAGCGTCCACCGCAAAGCATAAGGCTCTAGGTAGATCAGCTAGGGCAAGGGCCTGCTGATCCGGCAAGTCCCTTAAGACCTGTTTCAACTGATCCTTCACTGCTTGGCAGACCCCATAGCTGCCACTGCTGGTTGTGTCACCAATCCTGCTGTAGAAAAAGCAGATTTTAATAAGGACTCCAATTTTTTATCTATTGGGTCCTTGAACATTTGGACATTTTCCACCGGACATGTCAGTGATTTATTCACACAAGAGATGGCTGCGTCCACTGTAGGGACCCTCCATTTTCTGATGAACTTATCCTCCATGGGATAGACCACCGGAAATCTCTTGGGGGGAGTAAATATTTTGTCAGGATGCTCCCAATCCTGGTAAATGAGCCCCTCCAGTAAAGGATGGATCGGAAAGGAACAAACAGTCTGGGGAGCTTTTAGCGACCCCAACGAGGAGACAGAAGTGGAGGATGGCTCCGCAAGTGGCATTTTAAATGCTGATCGGACCATATTAGTCAGGGACTGAACCCATAACCTTTCAGCCTGTGATGCTGAGAATGGCTCTTCCACTGTTGATTCCTCTGCAACCGAATCGACCTCATCCTGATCCCCCTCAGGTAGGTCGACCTCTGTATGGGACTGTTGCTCTGTTAACAGGCACTCTGAGGGGGGAGACGGAGATCGAGCGCTTTTCTCCTGTGACAGGGAAGCAGCGATCAATGCTGACAATCTCTCTTCCAGCCCTCCCAGAGCTGAGGAAAAAACCTCCTCTGTTACATACACAGGAGCAGGTGAACTGAGGACAGCCACAGTACCAGGTACTCCTGAGGGTGCTCTACGGTCACTAACCTCTGATTCTTCAGGGGAGACTGGTGCAGCCAAAGCATGCCCAAGATCCTCAGAGCCCGATGGAGACCCCCTATTCCTCCTGGAATTTCTAGTCCCGGAGTTTTTAGAAGGCATATTCCTAAGCCACAAAGCTGAGGTATTCCAGCCGAAATACACCAGTTACTGATAATAGTCTAGCATAAATGCTGCTATAAGAAACAGTTGGTGTCTACTAATGTGCCTTTCTAGGGGATGCCTGTATCAACCGCTTGCTGTATGCCTTTAAATGTTGCCAGCTCTGTCTCTGTACTTCATAGCCAGCTCACTACAATATTGTGGTTTTTTAACCTGCTGGGACGCCCGCACATGCGCAGAAGCGCTGCGGCGCGCACAGAGCGTCATCCCCCAGGCTCCGCCCCCTTTCCCGGCTCACCTCTATATATAGAGGCGCGTGCACAAGCAACGCGCGCGGCCACGTGCGCCTTCGGCGCTAATTTCAAAAAAATGGAAACAAGGGACAGGAGCCAGGGCCCCTCTTTGCCGCAGGCCGGGGGATGGACGAGCACTGCAACCTGGCAGAGGAAGCAGTTTCCTATAAGAGAACTCACCATCTGCCTGGACTTTGCTCTGCTGAGAAGAAACTAGTCCACATGACAAGAAAACATTCCACAGCGGCCTCTAGTGGACAAACACAGGTACCGCAGTCTAATATATTAAATATATATATAAAAAAATTTTTTTTTTTTTTTTTTTCTTGACCACCATTAAAAATTATTACATTTTTTTAGTAGTTACAGGCATGCACAGAATTTTGCGGGAATACCATTAGGTAACAGACAGAAAGACAAATTAGGCTTGGGGGTCCCCCAATAGAACCAAGTTCCTGGGGGCCCCCACTTACCTGTTCCCCGCCGCAGGACTTTGTTTGGTCCACAAAAGCCCAAACTTCACCTATCACGGCAGGCATTGTAATTAAACCTTCAGGGACCGGGTTCCCAAGGATTCCACTCCCCTGGACCTGTATAGCACCCTGCACAGAAAACATCTTGGTCATGGGTATGACCAGAGCTCTGGATCCCAGGGTCCAGCTCTCCTAAGAGAAGCATTACAGGCAAAACCTTGCTCTTCTCTGCAAGGCCTGGGTACCGACCGTTTAGCTATGAAGCTTTTTTGGTCGGATCCGGAATAGCTTACTGAGGCCCAAAAGAACCTGTACGCAAGCTCAGTGAAAAACACATGTTTCTTCTTGGCCAACACCTTAGACACTGGCAAAAAACTGAGGTGCTCCCGGATGGGAGGGGCTTATATAGGGGAGGGTACTTCCGGTTTTGGAAGTTGCCAGTGCCAGCACCTGACGGTATCTATATAACCCATTAGTAATGACTATGTCGCTCTGTGTCCCGTGATGTACGAGAAAGAAATAACCCCCAACACTGGTGTCGGTGAGTGCAATATTAACCCCCAGCATTGGTGTGGGTGAGTGCAATAATAACCCCCAGCATTGGTGTCGGTGAGTGCAATAATAACCCCCAACATTGGTGTCAGTGAGTGCAATAATAACCCCCAGCATTGATGTCAGTGCCCACAAAAATAACCCTCAACATTGGTGTCAGTGAGTGTAATAATAACCCCTAGCATTGGTGCGGGTGAGTGCAATAATAACCCCCCAGCATTGGTGTCAGTGAGTGCTACACTAACCTCAGGAGGATGCAATGATAACCCCCAGCATTGGTGTCAGTGGATTCTACAATAACCTCCAGCATTGGTGTCACTGGACGCAATAATAACCACTAACATTGGTGTCAGTGCCCACAAAATAACCCCCAACATTGGTGTCGGTGAGTGCAATAATAACCCTCAGCATTGGTGCGGGTGAGTGCAAAAATTACCCCCAGCATTGGTGTCGGTGAGTGCAAAATTAACTCCAACATTGGTGTCAGTGAGTGCAATAAAAACCCCCAGCATTGATGTCAGTGCATGCAATAATAACCCCCAGCATTGGTGTCAGTGATCCCAATAATAACCCCCAGCATTGGTGTCAGTGAGTGCTATAAAAACCTCAGCATTGGTATCAGTGGATGCATTGATAACCCAACATTGGTGTCAGTGACCACAATAATAACCCCCAGCATTGGTGTCAGTGATCCCAATAATAACCCCCAGCATTGGTGTCAGTGATCCCAATAATAACCCCCAGCATTGGTGTCAGTGATCCCAATAATAACCCCCAGCATTGGTGTCAGTGATCCCAATAATAACCCCCAGCATTGGTGTCAGTGATCCCAATAATAACCCCCAGCATTGGTGTCAGTGATCCCAATAATAACCCCCAGCATTGGTGTCAGTGATCCCAATAATAACCCCCAGCATTGGTGTCAGTGATCCCAATAATAACCCCCAGCATTGGTGTCAGTGATCCCAATAATAACCCCCAGTATTGGTGTCAGTGATCCCAATAATAACCCCCAGTATTGGTGTCAGTGATCCCAATAATAACCCCCAGTATTGGTGTCAGTGATCCCAATAATAACGCCCCAACATTGGTGTCAGTGTTGGGCATTGCACTTGTAAGAGAGGCTTTGCAATTGTCTAGTAATGGCACCAAGAGCACAAGTCCCCACCCCCACTCCTGTCCTGCTAGAACATTGGCCCTCCCGCTAAGGCCGAACTCTCCACCATATTGTGCCCCCCTTAATGCCAGAGGCCTCCACATGACATTCCCGGGTGTTGACCTTTATATCCCAAGGAAGTAATATCCACACATGAGCGGAATCGCTGCACTTTACTGATGGAACTCAGGGAATGGCATAACAGTCACATTACATCAACATTCATTTCCGAAGTCACTTGACATCACACAGTCATTCACATTTAGTGGAAGGTCCGCAGTAGTCACATGTGAAATCACACTTTAGGTATCCATCTCTATCTAATAGCCTCTCCTTCCACCCAGGGTCATTAGTACTCACAGGACTGGGTTTTCTGTAGTCACCTCCTCCATAGGTACACCTCTACCGGGACCCTCCGGGGGAATAACTTCACTCAGGGAACTCTTGACCTGGCCTAAAAGGCCTTTTGCAAACCACCCTAGCCCCCCACCGCCATAAGGGTCAGAAAGTCTACAGCCAGCTCTTCCTGGGTGCAGGTTCACTCCTCCCTGGCCTCCTGCCCTGTCTAGGGCCTCCATGTGCTGGTTACATTTGTGCTAGTGTAGGGTGCTCGGCTCCCATGCCCCAAGTGTACTACTACTAGTGTACTACTAGGACTCCTCCCAACCTGGCTTATAACTAAGCACTGACTCACCCATGACATCACTGCAGGAGGGCTCTAACTAAAAGGGGCCTAGCACCTGATGACACTGTCTGCTGTAACCAGAATCAATGCTGGCACAAAGCCACCTAGTGGCAGACTAGCTAACTGCGCCTGCCAACACACTGACTACCATACCAATGTACAGTGAGCTGTAGATATAATAAATATTTCCTGGGACCCGAAGAGTTATTTCAAGGGTTCCTGTCTGCTAGAAAGCCACTAGAGGGAGACCGCCCAGACAGTTCTTATGGGACTGCTAAGATAATGAATTATATGTCACAGTGGTGGGACTGCCATGGACATGACAGCTGACCGTAAACTGTGCCATTGTCACCTTCAGCCAGATGTGGTTGGCTCTGGTTTTCCCATTTCCAGCCGCATAGCCCCACACAGGGTTGAGCTGGGCCACTTTCAATGATCCCAGCCATATAAACCCAAATTCGGCGGCCATGTAAACCCAAAGGTTGCTGGCACCTCAAAGTCCTCCACCAACAGAACGACATTATATTCACAAATAATGCTGAGTTTTTTTACATAAGGAACCCTCAAACAAATCAAGCAAGTTTACTAATTAAACTAAAAATATTTGATTGCCTATGAAGGAGGCCATTCCCTTCTCAGCTTCATCCAACCATCAGCAAAGTCAGCTACCCGGCCTCTTATATTGGAGGGATTGGGGTAAATTTCCATCATGCCCTTCTGGGACAACAGCCCTGAATAACCCCAATACACCGGAGTCACTAAATATCACAAATATGGAGGAAAAAGGGGGGTACTCACTGCACAGCGGGGGGCACATCACTGAAATGAGAAGAGAGAGAAGACATTGTGAGGGCAAATATCAAACATCACATTCTGCCCCCAACCCACTATAATCTCCCCCCGCCCATTCCTGTACCCCGGGGGGCAAGACCTTTGCTGCATGTAAACATAAGTGGCAGCACTCTTGGTAATACAGGGAAGGCTGCAGGTGGAACCTATAGTGAGGGAGTATATACCTGTATATTGTACATACAATCTATATATTATGGGGCCTGCCTCGTCCTACACTGCAGTGTCCCTATCCAACCCTAGGCTGTTGCCAGCTGGAGCTTTGTTAGAGGTCTCCTATGCCCAAGGACATTGATTGCTTCTGCCTGCTTCTGAGGAGTGCTCCTCGGTATATAGAGATAGGAGATACAATGTATGGGGTTAGGAATGTTTATTATACCTTGGCCAATCATTGAGGGGCTCATGCCAGAGATGTGAGCTGGGGAAGGGGATAAAGATTCAAAAGAGACCTTCTAGAAGGGTCCTTCACCTCTCAGACTGCTGCTTGGGGAGGATGTATCTCCAGAAGGGTCCTTCCCCCCAGGTTTTGCCTGGAGACGATGTGAGTCCAGAGGACCTCCCCCTAACTTTGCTTGGAGACTATGTGGGTCCAGAGGTCCCTCATGCCAAGGCTTTTTCTAGCGAAGATGCGAGTCCAGATGTCCCTCATTCCCAGGCTTTTTCTAGAGAAGATGCGAGTCCAGATGTCCCTCATTCCCAGGCTTTGCCTAGAGAAGATGCGAGTCCAGAGGTCCCTCATTCCCAGGCTTTTTCTAGAGAAGATGTGAGTCCAGAGGTCCCTCATCCCCAGGCTTTTCATAGAGAAGATGCGAGTCCAGAGGTCCCTCTTTCCCAGGCTTTTTCTAGAGAAGATGCGAGTCCAGAGGTCCCTCATCCCCAGGCTTTTTCTAGAGAAGATGCGAGTCCAGAGGTCCCTCATCCCCAGGCTTTTCATAGAGAAGATGCGAGTCCAGAGGTCCCTCATTCCCAGGCTTTTTGTACAGAAGATGTGAGTCCAGAGGTCCCTCATCCCCAGGCTTTTCATAGAGAAGATGCGAGTCCAGAGGTCCCTCATTCCCAGGCTTTTTGTAGAGAAGATGTGAGTCCAGAGGTCCCCCCCAGATACCTGGAGATGATGGGAGTCAAAAGGTCTTTCGTTCCTAGGCTCAGCTCAGAGAAGATGCAAGTCCAGAGGTCCCTCATTCCCAGGCTTTGCCTAGAGAAGATGTGAGTCCAGAGGTCCCTCATTCCCAGGCTTTTCCTAGAGAAGATGCGAGTCCAGAAGTCCCTCATTCCCAGGCTTTTCCTAGAGAAGATGTGAGTCCAGAGGTCCGTCATTCCCAGCTTTGCCTAGAGAAGATGCGAGTCCAGAGGTCCCTCATTCCCAGGCTTTTTCTAGAGAAGATGTGAGTCCAGATGTCCCTCATTCCCAGGCTTTGCCTAGAGAAGATGTGAGTCCAGAGGTCCCTCATTCCCAGGCTTTGCCTAGAGAGGTTGTGAGTCCAGAGGTCCTTCCCTCCCAGGACTTCTTAGCGGGACCTATGGTGTGCTTAGGTGCTCCAACAGAAGTATTAATACATCCCAACATATGAATACCCTTATTACAATGAATGAGATCTGTGCCAAGACAACAGTCATGAGGTTTCCATCTAGTTCTGATGGCTGGGACCAGGAAAGGAGATAGAGATAAGTTTAATGTACTTGGCTCAGCCACCTCAGCCCAGTGCTCCTCTCTAGGTGGAGTCACCCTAAAATTTGGTGAGACCCCCACTTTGCCATTCTACAGTAACATACATGACTCCATCATTTATAGACTCCATACCACTGTGTGCATATTCCACCAGCTTCACTTCATGGAGCCAATCCCAGTAGGCAGCGATTTTGAGTCGATCCCGGGAGATCTCTGGGAAGAAGAGGATGGATCACGAATCAGAAGCTTATTAATAATCCAGTAGATGGATACAAATATTAAATATTTTTGTATTTACCCAGTATCCTGAAAACCCGATGAGTCTTCTCTGTGATGGTGAACACATCATCTTCATCTGAAAGACAGGAGGACATGGAATATAGATCCAGAAGAAGAAGAATAAGAGAGCGGGAACAGTAATGGTATATGATGAGTAGAATATGAGGATGGAGGAAGATGATGGAGAGCACAGTGATGGTACATGAGGGTGAGACTAAGAGGATGGAGGAAGATGATGGAGAGGACAGTGATGGTATATGAGGGTGAGACTAAGAGGATGGAGGAAGATGATGGAGAGGACAGTGATGGTACATGATGGGGAGACTATGAGGATGGAGGAAGATGATGGAGAGGACAGTGATGGTATATGAGGGTTAAACTATGAGGATGGAGGAAGATGATGGAGAGGACAGTGATGATACATGATGGGGAGACTATGAGGATGAAGGAAGAGGATAGAGGGCACAGTGAAGGTACATGAGGGTGAGACTAAAAGGATGGAGGAAGATGAATGAGAGGACAGTGATGGTATATGAGGGTTAAAATACAAGGATGGAGAAAGATGAATGAGAGGACAGTGATGGTACATGATGGTGAAACTATGAGGATGGAGGAAGATGAATGAGAGGACAGTGATGGTATATGAGGGTTAAAATACAAGGATGGAGAAAGATGAATGAGAGGACAGTGATGGTACATGATGGTGAAACTATGAGGATGGAGGAAGATGAATGAGAGGACAGTGATGGTATATGAGGGTTAAAATACAAGGATGGAGAAAGATGAATGAGAGGACAGTGATGGTACATGATGGTGAAACTATGAGGATGGAGGAAGATGATGGAGAGGACAATGTTGGTTAGACTATGAGGATGGAGGAAGATGGAGAGGACAGTGATTGTATATGAGGGTTAAAATACAAGGATGGAGGAAGATGATGGAGAGGACAGTGATGGCACATCATGGTGAGACTATGAGGATGGAGGAAGATGATGGAGAGGACAGTGATGGTACATGATGGTGAGACTAAGAGGATGGAGGAAGATGATGGAGAGGACAGTGATGGTACATGAGGGTGAGACTAAGAGGATGGAGGAAGATGATGGAGAGGACAGTGATGGTACATGAGGGTGAGACTAAGAGGATGGAGGAAGATGATGGAGAGGACAGTGATGGTACATGAGGGTGAGACTAAGAGGATGGAGGAAGATGATGGAGAGGACAGTGATGGTACATGAGGGTGAGACTAAGAGGATGGAGGAAGATGATGGAGAGGACAGTGATGGTACATGAGGGTGAGACTAAGAGGATGGAGGAAGATGATGGAGAGGACAGTGATGGTACATGAGGGTGAGACTAAGAGGATGGAGGAAGATGATGGAGAGGACAGTGATGGTACATGATGGGGAGACTATGAGGATGAAGGAAGAGGATAGAGAGCACAGTGAAGATACATGAGGGTGAGACTAAGAGGATGGAGGAAGTTGATGGAGAGGACAGTGATGGTACATGAGGGTTAAACTACAAGGATGGAGAAAGATGAATGAGAGGACAGTGATGGTACATGATGGAGAGACTATGAGGATGGAGGAAGAGGATAGAGAGCACAGTGAAGGTACATGAGGGTGAGACTAAGAGGATGGAGGAAGATGAATGAATAGACAGCGATGGTACATGAAGGTGAGACTAAGAGGATGGAGGAAGATGATGGAGAGGACAGTGATGGTACAACATGGTGAGACTATGAGGATGGAGGAAGAGGATAGAGAGGACAGTGATGGTACATGATGGTGAGACTAAGAGGATGGAGGTAGAAGATGGAGAGGACAGTGATGGTACATGATGGTGAGACTATGAGGATGGAGGAAGATGATGGAGAGGACAGTGATGGTACATCATGGTGAGACTATGAGGATGGAGGAAGATGATAGTGATGGTATATGAGGGTTAAACTATGAGGATGGAGGAAGATGATGGAGAGGACAGTGATGATACATGATGGGGAGACTATGAGGATGGAGGAAGATGGAGGAAGATGATGATACATGATAAGTAGACTATGAGAATGGAGGAAGATGATGGAGAGGACAGTGATGACAAATGAAGGAAAGACCTGAAGATGGAGTTGGGATGGATAATAAGAAATGAGGGGATGGTGGGAGGTGAAGACTGAAGCCAGAAGTAGATCGGTGTTCTGGAAAGAGAAGAGTTGTGGAGGACATAGAGGTGGGAGATGAAGATTGGATCCAGAAGAGAGGGATTAGCAGTGGAGGACATAGAGGTGAGAGGTGATGACATAGAGGTGAGAGATGATGACATAGAGGTGAGAGATGATGATGACAGAGGTGACAGGTGATGACATAGAGGTGAGAGATGATGACATAGAGGTGAGAGATGATGATATATAGGTGAGAGATGATGACAGAGGTGATGGCATAGAGGTGAGAGGTGATGGCATAGAGGTGAGAGGTGATGACATAGAGGTGAGAGGTGATGGCATAGAGGTGAAAGGTGATGACATAGAGGTGAGAGGTGATGACATAGAGGTGAGAGGTGATGACATAGAGGTGAGAGGTGATGACATAGAGGTGAGAGGTGATGACATAGAGGTGAGAGGTGATGACATAGAGGTGAGAGATGATGACATAGAGGCGAGAGATGATGACATAGAGGTGAGAGATGATGACATAGAGGCGAGAGATGATGACATAGAGGTGAGAGGTGATGACATAGAGGTGAGAGATGATGACATAGAGGTGAGAAATGATGACAGAGGTGAGAGGTGATGACATAGAGGTGAGAGGTGATGACAGAGGTGAGAGTTGATGACAGAGGTGAGAGGTGATGACAGAGGTGAGAGATGATGACATAGAGGTGAGAGATGATGACATAGAGGTGAGAGGTGATGACATAGAGGTGAGAGGTGATGACAGAGGTGAGAGGTGATGACAGAGGTGAGAGGTGATGACAGAGGTGAGAGGTGATGACATAGAGGTGAGAGATGATGACATAGAGGTGAGAGGTGATGACATAGAGGTGAGAGGTGATGACATAGAGGTGAGAGGTGATGACAGAGGTGAGAGGTGATGACATAGAGGTGAGAGATGATGACATAGAGGTGAGAGGTGATGACATAGAGGTAAGAGGTGATGACATAGGTGAGAGATGATGACATAGAGGTGAGAGGTGATGACATAGAGGTGAGAGGTGATGACATAGAGGTGAGAGGTGATGACAGAGGTGAGAGGTGATGACATAGAGGTGAGTGATGACATAGAGGTGAGAGATGATGACATAGAGGTGAGAGGTGATGACATAGAGGTGAGAGGTGATGACATAGAGGTGAGTGATGACATAGAGGTGAGAGATGATGACATAGAGGTGAGAGATGATGACATAGAGGTGAGAGGTGATGACATAGAGGTGAGAGGTGATGACATAGAGGTAAGAGGTGATGACATAGGTGAGAGATGATGACATAGAGGTGAGAGGTGATGACATAGAGGTGAGAGGTGATGACATAGAGGTGAGAGGTGATGACAGAGGTGAGAGGTGATGACAGAGGTGAGAGGTGATGACAGAGGTGAGAGGTGATGACATAGAGGTGAGTGATGACATAGAGGTGAGAGGTGATGACATAGAGGTGAGAGGTGATGACATAGAGGTGAGAGGTGATGACATAGAGGTGAGAGGTGATGACATAGAGGTGAGAGGTGATGACATAGAGGTGAGTGATGACATAGAGGTGAGAGATGATGACATAGAGGTGAGAGATGATGACATAGAGGTGAGAGATGATGACATAGAGGTGAGAGATGATGACATAGAGGTGAGAGATGATGACATAGAGGTGAGAGATGATGACATAGAGGTGAGAGATGATGACATAGAGGTGAGAGATGATGACATAGAGTTAAGAGGTGATGACATAGGTGAGAGATGATGACATAGAGGTGAGAGGTGATGACATAGAGGTGAGAGGTGATGACATAGAGGTGAGAGATGATGACATAGAGGTAAGAGGTGATGACATAGAGGTAAGAGGTGATGACATAGAGGTAAGAGGTGATGACATAGGTGAGAGATGATGACATAGAGGTGAGAGGTGATGACATAGAGGTGAGAGGTGATGACATAGAGGTGAGAGATGATGACATAGAGGTGAGAGGTGATGACATAGAGGTGAGAGGTGATGACAGAGGTGAGAGGTGATGACATAGAGGTGAGAGGTGATGACAGAGGTGAGAGATGATGACATAGAGGTAAGAGGTGATGACATAGAGTTAAGAGGTGATGACAGAGGTGAGAGATGATGACATAGAGGTGAGAGGTGATGACATAGAGGTGAGAGGTGATGACATAGAGGTGAGAGGTGATGACAGAGGTGAGAGATGATGACATAGAGGTGAGAGGTGATGACATAGGTGAGAGGTGATGACATAGAGGTGAGAGGTGATGACAGAGGTGAGAGGTGATGACAGAGGTGAGAGGTGATGACAGAGGTGAGAGGTGATGACATAGAGGTGAGAGATGATGACATAGAGGTGAGAGATGATGACATAGAGGTAAGAGGTGATGACATAGAGTTAAGAGGTGATGACAGAGGTGAGAGATGATGACAGAGGTGAGAGATGATGACAGAGGTGAGAGGTGATGACATAGAGGTGAGAGGTGATGACATAGAGGTGAGAGGTGATGACATAGAGGTGAGAGGTGATGACATAGAGGTGAGAGGTGATGACATAGAGGTGAGAGGTGATGACATAGAGGTGAGAGGTGATGACATAGAGGTGAGAGGTGATGACATAGAGGTGAGAGGTGATGACATAGAGGTGAGAGGTGATGACATAGAGGTGATGACATAGAGGTGAGAGGTGATGACATAGAGGTGAGAGGTGATGACAGAGGTGAGAGGTGATGACATAGAGGTGAGAGGTGATGACATAGAGGTGAGAGGTGATGACATAGAGGTGAGAGGTGATGACATAGAGGTGAGAGGTGATGACATAGAGGTGAGAGGTGATGACATAGAGGTGAGAGGTGATGACAGAGGTGAGAGGTGATGACATAGAGGTGAGAGGTGATGACATAGAGGTGAGAGGTGATGACATAGAGGTGAGAGATGATGACATAGAGGTGAGAGATGATGACATAGAGGTGAGAGGTGATGACATAGAGGTAAGAGGTGATGACATAGAGGTAAGAGGTGATGACATAGGTGAGAGATGATGACATAGAGGTGAGAGGTGATGACATAGAGGTGAGAGGTGATGACATAGAGGTGAGAGGTGATGACAGAGGTGAGAGGTGATGACATAGGTGAGAGATGATGACATAGAGGTGAGAGGTGATGACATAGAGGTGAGAGGTGATGACATAGAGGTGAGAGATGATGACATAGAGGTAAGAGGTGATGACATAGAGGTAAGAGGTGATGACATAGAGGTAAGAGGTGATGACATAGAGGTGAGAGGTGATGACATAGAGGTGAGAGGTGATGACAGAGGTGAGAGATGATGACATAGAGGTGAGAGGTGATGACATAGAGGTGAGAGATGATGACATAGAGGTGAGAGGTGATGACATAGAGGTGAGTGATGACATAGAGGTGAGAGATGATGACATAGAGGTGAGAGATGATGACATAGAGGTGAGAGATGATGACATAGAGGTGAGAGATGATGACATAGAGGGGAGAGATGATGACATAGAGGTGAGAGATGATGACATAGAGGTGAGAGATGATGACATAGAGTTAAGAGGTGATGACATAGGTGAGAGATGATGACATAGAGGTGAGAGGTGATGACATAGAGGTGAGAGGTGATGACATAGAGGTGAGAGGTGATGACATAGAGGTGAGAGATGATGACATAGAGGTAAGAGGTGATGACATAGAGGTAAGAGGTGATGACATAGAGGTAAGAGGTGATGACATAGAGGTAAGAGGTGATGACATAGAGGTGAGAGGTGATGACATAGAGGTGAGAGGTGATGACATAGAGGTGAGAGGTGATGACAGAGGTGAGAGGTGATGACATAGAGGTGAGAGGTGATGACAGAGGTGAGAGGTGATGACATAGAGGTGAGAGGTGATGACATACAGGTGAGAGATGATGACATAGAGGTGAGAGATGATGACATAGAGGTAAGAGGTGATGACATAGAGTTAAGAGGTGATGACATAGAGGTGAGAGGTGATGACATAGAGGTGAGAGGTGATGACAGAGGTGAGAGGTGATGACATAGAGGTGAGAGGTGATGACAGAGGTGAGAGGTGATGACAGAGGTGAGAGGTGATGACATAGAGGTGAGAGGTGATGACATAGAGGTGAGAGGTGATGACATAGAGGTGAGAGGTGATGACATAGAGGTGAGAGGTGATGACATAGAGGTGAGAGGTGATGACAGAGGTGAGAGGTGATGACAGAGGTGAGAGGTGATGACAGAGGTGAGAGGTGATGACATAGAGGTGAGAGGTGATGACAGAGGTGAGAGGTGATGACAGAGGTGAGAGGTGATGACATAGAGGTGAGAGGTGATGACATAGAGGTGAGAGGTGATGACATAGAGGTGAGAGGTGATGACATAGAGGTGAGAGGTGATGACAGAGGTGAGAGGTGATGACAGAGGTGAGAGGTGATGACAGAGGTGAGAGGTGATGACATAGAGGTGAGAGGTGATGACATAGAGGTGAGAGGTGATGACAGAGGTGAGAGGTGATGACAGAGGTGAGAGGTGATGACATAGAGGTAAGAGGTGATGACATAGAGGTGAGAGGTGATGACATAGAGGTGAGAGATGATGACATAGAGGTGAGAGATGATGACATAGAGTTAAGAGGTGATGACATAGGTGAGAGATGATGACATAGGTGAGAGATGATGACATAGAGGTGAGAGGTGATGACATAGAGGTGAGAGGTGATGACATAGAGGTGAGAGATGATGACATAGAGGTAAGAGGTGATGACATAGAGGTAAGAGGTGATGACATAGAGGTAAGAGGTGATGACATAGGTGAGAGATGATGACATAGAGGTGAGAGGTGATGACATAGAGGTGAGAGGTGATGACATAGAGGTGAGAGGTGATGACATAGAGTTAAGAGGTGATGACAGAGGTGAGAGATGATGACATAGAGGTGAGAGGTGATGACATAGAGGTGAGAGGTGATGACATAGAGTTAAGAGGTGATGACAGAGGTGAGAGGTGATGACAGAGGTGAGAGGTGATGACAGAGGTGAGAGGTGATGACATAGAGGTAAGAGGTGATGACATAGAGGTGAGAGGTGATGACATAGAGGTGAGAGGTGATGACATAGAGGTGAGAGGTGATGACATAGAGGTGAGAGGTGATGACATAGAGGTGAGAGGTGATGACAGAGGTGAGAGGTGATGACAGAGGTGAGAGGTGATGACATAGAGGTGAGAGGTGATGACATAGAGGTGAGAGGTGATGACAGAGGTGAGAGGTGATGACAGAGGTGAGAGGTGATGACATAGAGGTAAGAGGTGATGACATAGAGGTGAGAGGTGATGACATAGAGGTGAGAGGTGATGACATAGAGGTGAGAGATGATGACATAGAGGTGAGAGATGATGACATAGAGTTAAGAGGTGATGACATAGGTGAGAGATGATGACATAGAGGTGAGAGGTGATGACATAGAGGTGAGAGGTGATGACATAGAGGTGAGAGATGATGACATAGAGGTAAGAGGTGATGACATAGAGGTAAGAGGTGATGACATAGAGGTAAGAGGTGATGACATAGAGGTGAGAGGTGATGACATAGAGGTGAGAGGTGATGACATAGAGGTGAGAGGTGATGACATAGAGGTGAGAGGTGATGACATAGGTGAGAGATGATGACATAGAGGTGAGAGGTGATGACAGAGGTGAGAGGTGATGACATAGAGGTGAGAGGTGATGACATAGAGGTGAGAGGTGATGACATAGAGGTGAGAGGTGATGACAGAGGTGAGAGGTGATGACAGAGGTGAGAGGTGATGACATAGAGGTGAGAGGTGATGACAGAGGTGAGAGGTGATGACAGAGGTGAGAGGTGATGACATAGAGGTGAGAGGTGATGACAGAGGTGAGAGGTGATGACAGAGGTGAGAGGTGATGACATAGAGGTAAGAGGTGATGACATAGAGGTGAGAGGTGATGACATAGAGGTGAGAGGTGATGACATAGAGGTAAGAGGTGATGACATAGAGGTGAGAGGTGATGACATAGAGGTGAGAGGTGATGACATAGAGGTGAGAGATGATGACATAGAGGTGAGAGATGATGACATAGAGGTGAGAGATGATGACATAGAGGTGAGAGATGATGACATAGAGGTGAGAGATGATGACATAGAGTTAAGAGGTGATGACATAGAGTTAAGAGGTGATGACATAGGTGAGAGATGATGACATAGAGGTGAGAGGTGATGACATAGAGGTGAGAGGTGATGACATAGAGGTGAGAGATGATGACATAGAGGTAAGAGGTGATGACATAGAGGTAAGAGGTGATGACATAGAGGTAAGAGGTGATGACATAGGTGAGAGATGATGACATAGAGGTGAGAGGTGATGACATAGAGGTGATGACATAGAGGTGAGAGATGATGACATAGAGGTGAGAGGTGATGACATAGAGGTAAGAGGTGATGACATAGGTGAGAGATGATGACATAGAGGTGAGAGGTGATGACATAGAGGTGAGAGGTGATGACATAGAGGTGAGAGGTGATGACAGAGGTGAGAGGTGATGACATAGAGGTGAGTGATGACATAGAGGTGAGAGATGATGACAGAGGTGAGAGATGATGACATAGAGGTGATAGATGATGACATAGAGGTGAGAGATGATGACATAGAGGTGAGAGGTGATGACATAGAGGTAAGAGGTGATGACATAGAGGTAAGAGGTGATGACAGAGGTGAGAGATGATGACATAGAGGTGAGAGGTGATGACATAGAGGTGAGAGGTGATGACATAGAGGTGAGAGGTGATGACATAGAGGTGAGAGGTGATGACATAGAGGTGAGAGGTGATGACATAGAGGTGAGAGGTGATGACATAGAGGTGAGAGGTGATGACATAGAGGTGAGAGGTGATGACAGAGGTGAGAGGTGATGACAGAGGTGAGAGGTGATGACAGAGGTGAGAGGTGATGACATAGAGGTGAGAGATGATGACATAGAGGTGAGAGGTGATGACATAGAGGTGAGAGGTGATGACATAGAGGTGAGAGGTGATGACAGAGGTGAGAGGTGATGACATAGAGGTGAGTGATGACATAGAGGTGAGAGGTGATGACATAGAGGTGAGAGGTGATGACATAGAGGTGAGAGGTGATGACATAGAGGTGAGAGGTGATGACATAGAGGTGAGAGGTGATGACATAGAGGTGAGAGATGATGACATAGAGGTGAGAGGTGATGACATAGAGGTAAGAGGTGATGACATAGAGGTAAGAGGTGATGACATAGGTGAGAGATGATGACATAGAGGTGAGAGGTGATGACATAGAGGTGAGAGGTGATGACATAGAGGTGAGAGGTGATGACAGAGGTGAGAGGTGATGACAGAGGTGAGAGGTGATGACATAGAGGTGAGTGATGACATAGAGGTGAGAGATGATGACATAGAGGTGAGAGATGATGACATAGAGGTGAGAGATGATGACATAGAGGTGATAGATGATGACATAGAGGTGAGAGATGATGACATAGAGTTAAGAGGTGATGACATAGAGGTAAGAGGTGATGACATAGGTGAGAGATGATGACATAGAGGTGAGAGGTGATGACATAGAGGTGAGAGGTGATGACATAGAGGTGAGAGATGATGACATAGAGGTGAGAGATGATGACATAGAGTTAAGAGGTGATGACAGAGGTGAGAGATGATGACATAGAGGTGAAAGGTGATGACATAGAGGTGAGAGGTGATGACATAGAGTTAAGAGGTGATGACAGAGGTGAGAGATGATGACATAGAGGTGAGAGGTGATGACATAGAGGTGAGAGGTGATGACATAGAGGTGAGAGGTGATGACATAGAGGTGAGAGGTGATGACATAGAGGTGAGAGGAGATGACATAGAGGTGAGAGGTGATGACATAGAGGTGAGAGGTGATGACATAGAGGTGAGAGGTGATGACAGAGGTGAGAGGTGATGACATAGAGGTGAGAGGTGAGAGGTGATGACAGAGGTGAGAGGTGATGACATAGAGGTGAGAGATGATGACATAGAGGTAAGAGGTGATGACATAGAGGTAAGAGGTGATGACATAGAGGTAAGAGGTGATGACATAGAGGTAAGAGGTGATGACATAGAGGTGAGTGATGACATAGAGGTGAGAGATGATGACATAGAGGTGAGAGATGATGACATAGAGGTGAGAGGTGATGACAGAGGTGAGAGGTGATGACAGAGGTGAGAGGTGATGACATAGAGGTAAGAGGTGATGACAGAGGTGAGAGGTGATGACATAGAGGTGAGAGGTGATGACATAGAGGTGAGAGGTGATGACATAGAGGTAAGAGGTGATGACATAGAGGTGAGAGGTGATGACATAGAGGTAAGAGGTGATGACAGAGGTGAGAGATGATGACATAGAGGTGAGAGGTGATGACATAGAGGTGAGAGGTGATGACAGAGGTGAGAGGTGATGACATAGAGGTGAGAGGTGATGACATAGAGGTGAGAGGTGATGACATAGAGGTGAGAGGTGATGACATAGAGGTGAGAGGTGATGACAGAGGTGAGAGGTGATGACATAGAGGTGAGAGGTGATGACAGAGGTGAGAGGTGATGACAGAGGTGAGAGGTGATGACATAGAGGTGAGAGATGATGACATAGAGGTAAGAGGTGATGACATAGAGTTAAGAGGTGATGACAGAGGTGAGAGATGATGACATAGAGGTGAGAGGTGATGACATAGAGGTGAGAGATGATGACATAGAGGTGAGAGATGATGACATAGAGTTAAGAGGTGATGACAGAGGTGAGAGATGATGACATAGAGGTGAGAGGTGATGACATAGAGGTGAGAGGTGATGACATAGAGTTAAGAGGTGATGACAGAGGTGAGAGATGATGACATAGAGGTGAGAGGTGATGACATAGAGGTGAGAGGTGATGACATAGAGGTGAGAGGTGATGACATAGAGGTGAGAGGTGATGACATAGAGGTGAGAGGTGATGACATAGAGGTGAGAGGTGATGACATAGAGGTGAGAGGTGATGACATAGAGGTGAGAGGTGATGACAGAGGTGAGAGGTGATGACAGAGGTGAGAGGTGATGACAGAGGTGAGAGGTGATGACATAGAGGTGAGAGATGATGACATAGAGGTGAGAGGTGATGACATAGAGGTGAGAGGTGATGACATAGAGGTGAGAGGTGATGACAGAGGTGAGAGGTGATGACATAGAGGTGAGTGATGACATAGAGGTGAGAGGTGATGACATAGAGGTGAGAGGTGATGACATAGAGGTGAGAGGTGATGACATAGAGGTGAGAGGTGATGACATAGAGGTGAGAGGTGATGACATAGAGGTGAGAGGTGATGACATAGAGGTGAGAGATGATGACATAGAGGTGAGAGGTGATGACATAGAGGTAAGAGGTGATGACATAGAGGTAAGAGGTGATGACATAGGTGAGAGATGATGACATAGAGGTGAGAGGTGATGACATAGAGGTGAGAGGTGATGACATAGAGGTGAGAGGTGATGACAGAGGTGAGAGGTGATGACAGAGGTGAGAGGTGATGACATAGAGGTGAGTGATGACATAGAGGTGAGAGGTGATGACATAGAGGTGAGAGGTGATGACATAGAGGTGAGAGGTGATGACATAGAGGTGAGAGGTGATGACATAGAGGTGAGAGGTGATGACATAGAGGTGAGTGATGACATAGAGGTGAGAGATGATGACATAGAGGTGAGAGATGATGACATAGAGGTGAGAGATGATGACATAGAGGTGATAGATGATGACATAGAGGTGAGAGATGATGACATAGAGTTAAGAGGTGATGACATAGAGGTAAGAGGTGATGACATAGGTGAGAGATGATGACATAGAGGTGAGAGGTGATGACATAGAGGTGAGAGGTGATGACATAGAGGTGAGAGATGATGACATAGAGGTGAGAGATGATGACATAGAGTTAAGAGGTGATGACAGAGGTGAGAGATGATGACATAGAGGTGAAAGGTGATGACATAGAGGTGAGAGGTGATGACATAGAGTTAAGAGGTGATGACAGAGGTGAGAGATGATGACATAGAGGTGAGAGGTGATGACATAGAGGTGAGAGGTGATGACATAGAGGTGAGAGGTGATGACATAGAGGTGAGAGGTGATGACATAGAGGTGAGAGGAGATGACATAGAGGTGAGAGGTGATGACATAGAGGTGAGAGGTGATGACATAGAGGTGAGAGGTGATGACAGAGGTGAGAGGTGATGACATAGAGGTGAGAGGTGATGACAGAGGTGAGAGGTGATGACAGAGGTGAGAGGTGATGACATAGAGGTGAGAGATGATGACATAGAGGTAAGAGGTGATGACATAGAGGTAAGAGGTGATGACATAGAGGTAAGAGGTGATGACATAGAGGTAAGAGGTGATGACATAGAGGTGAGTGATGACATAGAGGTGAGAGATGATGACATAGAGGTGAGAGATGATGACATAGAGGTAAGAGGTGATGACAGAGGTGAGAGGTGATGACAGAGGTGAGAGGTGATGACATAGAGGTAAGAGGTGATGACAGAGGTGAGAGGTGATGACATAGAGGTGAGAGGTGATGACATAGAGGTAAGAGGTGATGACATAGAGGTGAGAGGTGATGACATAGAGGTAAGAGGTGATGACAGAGGTGAGAGATGATGACATAGAGGTGAGAGGTGATGACATAGAGGTGAGAGGTGATGACAGAGGTGAGAGGTGATGACATAGAGGTGAGAGGTGATGACATAGAGGTGAGAGGTGATGACATAGAGGTGAGAGGTGATGACATAGAGGTGAGAGGTGATGACAGAGGTGAGAGGTGATGACATAGAGGTGAGAGGTGATGACAGAGGTGAGAGGTGATGACAGAGGTGAGAGGTGATGACATAGAGGTGAGAGATGATGACATAGAGGTAAGAGGTGATGACATAGAGTTAAGAGGTGATGACAGAGGTGAGAGATGATGACATAGAGGTGAGAGGTGATGACATAGAGGTGAGAGGTGATGACAGAGGTGAGAGGTGATGACATAGAGGTAAGAGGTGATGACATAGAGGTGAGAGGTGATGACATAGAGGTGAGAGGTGATGACAGAGGTGAGAGGTGATGACATAGAGGTAAGAGGTGATGACATAGAGGTGAGAGGTGATGACATAGAGGTAAGAGGTGATGACATAGAGGTAAGAGGTGATGACATAGAGGTGAGAGGTGATGACATAGAGGTGAGAGGTGATGACAGAGGTGAGAGGTGATGACATAGAGGTAAGAGATGATGACATAGGTGAGAGGTGATGACATAGAGGTGAGAGATGATGACATAGAGGTGAGAGGTGATGACATAGAGGTGAGAGATGATGACATAGGTGAGAGGTGATGACATAGAGGTAAGAGGTGATGACATAGAGGTGAGAGGTGATGACATAGAGGTGAGAGGTGATGACATAGAGGTGAGAGGTGATGACATAGAGGTGAGAGGTGATGACATAGAGGTGAGAGGTGATGACATAGAGGTGAGAGGTGATGACAGAGGTGAGAGGTGATGACAGAGGTGAGAGGTGATGACATAGAGGTGAGAGGTGATGACATAGAGGTGAGAGGTGATGACATAGAGGTGAGAGGTGATGACATAGAGGTGAGAGGTGATGACATAGAGGTGAGAGGTGATGACATAGAGGTGAGAGGTGATGACATAGAGGTGAGAGGTGATGACAGAGGTGAGAGGTGATGACAGAGGTGAGAGGTGATGACATAGAGGTAAGAGGTGATGACAGAGGTGAGAGATGATGACATAGAGGTGAGAGGTGATGACATAGAGGTGAGAGATGATGACATAGAGGTAAGAGGTGATGACAGAGGTGAGAGATGATGACATAGAGGTGAGAGGTGATGACATAGAGGTGAGAGATGATGACATAGAGGTGAGAGGTGATGACATAGAGGTGAGAGGTGATGACATAGAGGTGAGAGGTGATGACATAGAGGTAAGAGGTGATGACATAGAGGTGAGAGGTGATGACATAGAGGTGAGAGGTGATGACATAGAGGTGAGAGGTGATGACAGAGGTGAGAGGTGATGACAGAGGTGAGAGGTGATGACATAGAGGTGAGAGGTGATGACAGAGGTGAGAGGTGATGACATAGAGGTAAGAGGTGATGACATAGAGGTGAGAGATGATGACATAGAGGTGAGAGGTGATGACATAGAGGTGAGAGGTGATGACATAGAGGTGAGAGGTGATGACATAGAGGTGAGAGGTGATGACATAGAGGTGAGAGATGATGACATAGAGGTAAGAGGTGATGACATAGAGGTGAGAGGTGATGACATAGAGGTGAGAGGTGATGACATAGAGGTGAGAGATGATGACATAGAGGTGAGAGATGATGACATAGAGGTGAGAGGTGATGACATAGAGGTGAGAGGTGATGACATAGAGGTAAGAGGTGATGACATAGAGGTGAGAGGTGATGACAGAGGTGAGAGGTGATGACAGAGGTGAGAGGTGATGACATAGAGGTGAAAGGTGATGACAGAGGTGAGAGGTGATGACATAGAGGTAAGAGGTGATGACATAGAGGTGAGAGGTGATGACATAGAGGTGAGAGGTGATGACAGAGGTGAGAGGTGATGACATAGAGGTAAGAGGTGATGACATAGAGGTGAGAGGTGATGACATAGAGGTGAGAGGTGATGACATAGAGGTGAGAGGTGATGACATAGAGGTGAGAGGTGATGACATAGAGGTGAGAGGTGATGACAGAGGTGAGAGGTGATGACATAGAGGTGAGAGGTGATGACATAGAGGTGAGAGGTGATGACATAGAGGTGAGAGGTGATGACATAGAGGTGAGAGGTGATGACATAGAGGTGAGAGGTGATGACATAGAGGTGAGAGGTGATGACATAGAGGTGAGAGGTGATGACAGAGGTGAGAGGTGATGACATAGAGGTAAGAGATGATGACATAGGTGAGAGGTGATGACATAGAGGTGAGAGATGATGACATAGAGGTGAGAGGTGATGACATAGAGGTGAGAGATGATGACATAGGTGAGAGGTGATGACATAGAGGTGAGAGATGATGACATAGAGGTAAGAGGTGATGACATAGAGGTGAGAGGTGATGACATAGAGGTGAGAGGTGATGACATAGAGGTGAGAGGTGATGACATAGAGGTGAGAGGTGATGACATAGAGGTGAGAGGTGATGACATAGAGGTGAGAGGTGATGACAGAGGTGAGAGGTGATGACAGAGGTGAGAGGTGATGACATAGAGGTGAGAGGTGATGACATAGAGGTGAGAGGTGATGACATAGAGGTGAGAGGTGATGACATAGAGGTGAGAGGTGATGACATAGAGGTGAGAGATGATGACATAGAGGTGAGAGGTGAGATGACATAGAGGTGAGAGGTGATGACATAGAGGTGAGAGGTGATGACATAGAGGTGAGAGGTGATGACATAGAGGTGAGAGGTGATGACATAGAGGTGAGAGGTGATGACATAGAGGTGAGAGGTGATGACATAGAGGTGAGAGATGATGACATAGAGGTAAGAGGTGATGACATAGAGGTGAGAGGTGATGACATAGAGGTGAGAGGTGATGACATAGAGGTGAGAGATGATGACATAGAGGTGAGAGATGATGACATAGAGGTGAGAGGTGATGACATAGAGGTGAGAGGTGATGACATAGAGGTAAGAGGTGATGACATAGAGGTGAGAGGTGATGACAGAGGTGAGAGGTGATGACAGAGGTGAGAGGTGATGACATAGAGGTGAAAGGTGATGACAGAGGTGAGAGGTGATGACATAGAGGTAAGAGGTGATGACATAGAGGTGAGAGGTGATGACATAGAGGTGAGAGGTGATGACAGAGGTGAGAGGTGATGACATAGAGGTGAGAGGTGATGACATAGAGGTGAGAGGTGATGACATAGAGGTGAGAGGTGATGACATAGAGGTGAGAGGTGATGACATAGAGGTGAGAGGTGATGACATAGAGGTGAGAGGTGATGACATAGAGGTGAGAGGTGATGACATAGAGGTGAGAGGTGATGACATAGAGGTGAGAGGTGATGACATAGAGGTGAGAGGTGATGACATAGAGGTGAGAGGTGATGACATAGAGGTGAGAGGTGATGACATAGAGGAGAGGTGATGACATAGAGGTAAGAGATGATGACATAGGTGAGAGGTGATGACATAGAGGTGAGAGATGATGACATAGAGGTGAGAGATGATGACATAGAGGTGAGAGATGATGACATAGGTGAGAGGTGATGACATAGAGGTGAGAGATGATGACATAGAGGTAAGAGGTGATGACATAGAGGTGAGAGGTGATGACATAGAGGTGAGAGGTGATGACATAGAGGTGAGAGGTGATGACATAGAGGTGAGAGGTGATGACATAGAGGTGAGAGGTGATGACATAGAGGTGAGAGGTGATGACAGAGGTGAGAGGTGATGACAGAGGTGAGAGGTGATGACATAGAGGTGAGAGGTGATGACATAGAGGTGAGAGGTGATGACATAGAGGTGAGAGGTGATGACATAGAGGTGAGAGGTGATGACATAGAGGTGAGAGGTGATGACATAGAGGTGAGAGGTGATGACATAGAGGTGAGAGGTGATGACAGAGGTGAGAGGTGATGACAGAGGTGAGAGGTGATGACATAGAGGTAAGAGGTGATGACAGAGGTGAGAGATGATGACATAGAGGTGAGAGGTGATGACATAGAGGTGAGAGATGATGACATAGAGGTAAGAGGTGATGACAGAGGTGAGAGATGATGACATAGAGGTGAGAGGTGATGACATAGAGGTGAGAGATGATGACATAGAGGTGAGAGGTGATGACATAGAGGTGAGAGGTGATGACATAGAGGTGAGAGGTGATGACATAGAGGTAAGAGGTGATGACATAGAGGTGAGAGGTGATGACATAGAGGTGAGAGGTGATGACATAGAGGTGAGAGGTGATGACAGAGGTGAGAGGTGATGACAGAGGTGAGAGGTGATGACATAGAGGTGAGAGGTGATGACAGAGGTGAGAGGTGATGACAGAGGTGAGAGGTGATGACATAGAGGTAAGAGGTGATGACATAGAGGTGAGAGGTGATGACATAGAGGTGAGAGGTGATGACATAGAGGTGAGAGGTGATGACATAGAGGTGAGAGGTGATGACATAGAGGTGAGAGGTGATGACATAGAGGTGAGAGATGATGACATAGAGGTGAGAGGTGATGACATAGAGGTGAGAGGTGATGACATAGAGGTAAGAGGTGATGACATAGAGGTGAGAGGTGATGACATAGAGGTGAGAGGTGATGACATAGAGGTGAGAGATGATGACATAGAGGTGAGAGATGATGACATAGAGGTGAGAGGTGATGACATAGAGGTAAGAGGTGATGACATAGAGGTGAGAGGTGATGACATAGAGGTAAGAGGTGATGACATAGAGGTGAGAGGTGATGACATAGAGGTGAGAGGTGATGACATAGAGGTGAGAGGTGATGACAGAGGTGAGAGGTGATGACAGAGGTGAGAGGTGATGACATAGAGGTGAGAGGTGATGACAGAGGTGAGAGGTGATGACATAGAGGTAAGAGGTGATGACATAGAGGTGAGAGATGATGACATAGAGGTGAGAGGTGATGACATAGAGGTGAGAGGTGATGACATAGAGGTGAGAGGTGATGACATAGAGGTGAGAGGTGATGACATAGAGGTGAGAGATGATGACATAGAGGTGAGAGGTGATGACATAGAGGTGAGAGGTGATGACATAGAGGTAAGAGGTGATGACATAGAGGTGAGAGGTGATGACATAGAGGTGAGAGGTGATGACATAGAGGTGAGAGATGATGACATAGAGGTGAGAGATGATGACATAGAGGTGAGAGGTGATGACATAGAGGTAAGAGGTGATGACATAGAGGTGAGAGGTGATGACATAGAGGTAAGAGGTGATGACATAGAGGTGAGAGGTGATGACAGAGGTGAGAGGTGATGACAGAGGTGAGAGGTGATGACATAGAGGTGAGAGGTGATGACAGAGGTGAGAGGTGATGACATAGAGGTAAGAGGTGATGACATAGAGGTGAGAGATGATGACATAGAGGTGAGAGGTGATGACATAGAGGTGAGAGGTGATGACATAGAGGTGAGAGGTGATGACATAGAGGTGAGAGGTGATGACATAGAGGTGAGAGGTGATGACATAGAGGTGAGAGATGATGACATAGAGGTGAGAGATGATGACATAGAGGTAAGAGGTGATGACATAGAGTTAAGAGGTGATGACAGAGGTGAGAGATGATGACATAGAGGTGAGAGGTGATGACATAGAGGTGAGAGGTGATGACATAGAGGTGAGAGGTGATGACATAGAGGTGAGAGGTGATGACATAGAGGTGAGAGGTGATGACAGAGGTGAGAGGTGATGACAGAGGTGAGAGGTGATGACATAGAGGTGAGAGGTGATGACATAGAGGTGAGAGGTGATGACAGAGGTGAGAGGTGATGACATAGAGGTGAGAGGTGATGACATAGAGGTGAGAGGTGATGACAGAGGTGAGAGGTGATGACATAGAGGTGAGAGGTGATGACAGAGGTGAGAGGTGATGACAGAGGTGAGAGGTGATGACAGAGGTGAGAGGTGATGACAGAGGTGAGAGGTGATGACATAGAGGTGAGAGGTGATGACATAGAGGTGAGAGGTGATGACATAGAGGTGAGAGGTGATGACATAGAGGTGAGAGGTGATGACATAGAGGTGAGAGGTGATGACAGAGGTGAGAGGTGATGACAGAGGTGAGAGGTGATGACAGAGGTGAGAGGTGATGACATAGAGGTGAGAGGTGATGACAGAGGTGAGAGGTGATGACATAGAGGTGAGAGGTGATGACATAGAGGTGAGAGGTGATGACATAGAGGTGAGAGGTGATGACAGAGGTGAGAGGTGATGACAGAGGTGAGAGGTGATGACATAGAGGTAAGAGGTGATGACATAGAGGTGAGAGGTGATGACATAGAGGTGAGAGATGATGACATAGAGGTGAGAGATGATGACATAGAGTTAAGAGGTGATGACATAGGTGAGAGATGATGACATAGGTGAGAGATGATGACATAGAGGTGAGAGGTGATGACATAGAGGTGAGAGGTGATGACATAGAGGTGAGAGATGATGACATAGAGGTAAGAGGTGATGACATAGAGGTAAGAGGTGATGACATAGAGGTAAGAGGTGATGACATAGGTGAGAGATGATGACATAGAGGTGAGAGGTGATGACATAGAGGTGAGAGGTGATGACATAGAGGTGAGAGGTGATGACATAGAGTTAAGAGGTGATGACAGAGGTGAGAGATGATGACATAGAGGTGAGAGGTGATGACATAGAGGTGAGAGGTGATGACATAGAGTTAAGAGGTGATGACAGAGGTGAGAGGTGATGACAGAGGTGAGAGGTGATGACAGAGGTGAGAGGTGATGACATAGAGGTAAGAGGTGATGACATAGAGGTGAGAGGTGATGACATAGAGGTGAGAGGTGATGACATAGAGGTGAGAGGTGATGACAGAGGTGAGAGGTGATGACAGAGGTGAGAGGTGATGACATAGAGGTGAGAGGTGATGACATAGAGGTGAGAGGTGATGACAGAGGTGAGAGGTGATGACAGAGGTGAGAGGTGATGACATAGAGGTAAGAGGTGATGACATAGAGGTGAGAGGTGATGACATAGAGGTGAGAGGTGATGACATAGAGGTAAGAGGTGATGACATAGAGGTGATGACATAGAGGTGAGAGGTGATGACATAGAGGTGAGAGATGATGACATAGAGGTGAGAGATGATGACATAGAGTTAAGAGGTGATGACATAGGTGAGAGATGATGACATAGAGGTGAGAGGTGATGACATAGAGGTGAGAGGTGATGACATAGAGGTGAGAGATGATGACATAGAGGTAAGAGGTGATGACATAGAGGTAAGAGGTGATGACATAGAGGTAAGAGGTGATGACATAGAGGTGAGAGGTGATGACATAGAGGTGAGAGGTGATGACATAGAGGTGAGAGGTGATGACATAGAGGTGAGAGGTGATGACATAGGTGAGAGATGATGACATAGAGGTGAGAGGTGATGACAGAGGTGAGAGGTGATGACATAGAGGTGAGAGGTGATGACATAGAGGTGAGAGGTGATGACATAGAGGTGAGAGGTGATGACAGAGGTGAGAGGTGATGACAGAGGTGAGAGGTGATGACATAGAGGTGAGAGGTGATGACAGAGGTGAGAGGTGATGACAGAGGTGAGAGGTGATGACATAGAGGTGAGAGGTGATGACAGAGGTGAGAGGTGATGACAGAGGTGAGAGGTGATGACATAGAGGTAAGAGGTGATGACATAGAGGTGAGAGGTGATGACATAGAGGTGAGAGGTGATGACATAGAGGTAAGAGGTGATGACATAGAGGTGAGAGGTGATGACATAGAGGTGAGAGGTGATGACATAGAGGTGAGAGATGATGACATAGAGGTGAGAGATGATGACATAGAGGTGAGAGATGATGACATAGAGGTGAGAGATGATGACATAGAGGTGAGAGATGATGACAGAGTTAAGAGGTGATGACATAGAGTTAAGAGGTGATGACATAGGTGAGAGATGATGACATAGAGGTGAGAGGTGATGACATAGAGGTGAGAGGTGATGACATAGAGGTGAGAGGTGATGACATAGAGGTGAGAGATGATGACATAGAGGTAAGAGGTGATGACATAGAGGTAAGAGGTGATGACATAGAGGTAAGAGGTGATGACATAGGTGAGAGATGATGACATAGAGGTGAGAGGTGATGACATAGAGGTGATGACATAGAGGTGAGAGATGATGACATAGAGGTGAGAGGTGATGACATAGAGGTAAGAGGTGATGACATAGGTGAGAGATGATGACATAGAGGTGAGAGGTGATGACATAGAGGTGAGAGGTGATGACATAGAGGTGAGAGGTGATGACAGAGGTGAGAGGTGATGACAGAGGTGAGAGGTGATGACATAGAGGTGAGTGATGACATAGAGGTGAGAGGTGATGACATAGAGGTGAGAGGTGATGACATAGAGGTGAGAGGTGATGACATAGAGGTGAGTGATGACATAGAGGTGAGAGATGATGACATAGAGGTGAGAGATGATGACATAGAGGTGAGAGATGATGACATAGAGGTGAGAGATGATGACATAGAGGTGATAGATGATGACATAGAGGTGAGAGATGATGACATAGAGGTGAGAGATGATGACATAGAGGTAAGAGGTGATGACATAGAGGTAAGAGGTGATGACATAGAGGTAAGAGGTGATGACATAGGTGAGAGATGATGACATAGAGGTGAGAGGTGATGACATAGAGGTGAGAGGTGATGACATAGAGGTGAGAGGTGATGACAGAGGTGAGAGGTGATGACATAGAGGTAAGAGGTGATGACATAGAGGTAAGAGGTGATGACATAGGTGAGAGATGATGACATAGAGGTGAGAGGTGATGACATAGAGGTGAGAGATGATGACATAGAGGTGAGAGATGATGACATAGAGTTAAGAGGTGATGACAGAGGTGAGAGATGATGACATAGAGGTGAGAGGTGATGACATAGAGGTGAGAGGTGATGACATAGAGTTAAGAGGTGATGACAGAGGTGAGAGATGATGACATAGAGGTGAGAGGTGATGACATAGAGGTGAGAGGTGATGACATAGAGGTGAGAGGTGATGACATAGAGGTGAGAGGTGATGACATAGAGGTGAGAGGTGATGACATAGAGGTGAGAGGTGATGACATAGAGGTGAGAGGTGATGACAGAGGTGAGAGGTGATGACAGAGGTGAGAGGTGATGACAGAGGTGAGAGGTGATGACATAGAGGTGAGAGATGATGACATAGAGGTGAGAGGTGATGACATAGAGGTGAGAGGTGATGACATAGAGGTGAGAGATGATGACATAGAGGTAAGAGATGATGACATAGAGGTAAGAGGTGATGACAGAGTTAAGAGGTGATGACAGAGGTGAGAGATGATGACATAGAGGTGAGAGGTGATGACATAGAGGTGAGAGGTGATGACATAGAGGTGAGAGGTGATGACAGAGGTGAGAGGTGATGACATAGAGGTAAGAGGTGATGACATAGAGGTGAGAGGTGATGACATAGAGGTGAGAGGTGATGACAGAGGTGAGAGGTGATGACATAGAGGTAAGAGGTGATGACATAGAGGTGAGAGGTGATGACATAGAGGTAAGAGGTGATGACATAGAGGTAAGAGGTGATGACATAGAGGTGAGAGGTGATGACATAGAGGTGAGAGGTGATGACAGAGGTGAGAGGTGATGACATAGAGGTAAGAGATGATGACATAGGTGAGAGGTGATGACATAGAGGTGAGAGATGATGACATAGAGGTGAGAGGTGATGACATAGAGGTGAGAGATGATGACATAGGTGAGAGGTGATGACATAGAGGTGAGAGATGATGACATAGAGGTAAGAGGTGATGACATAGAGGTGAGAGGTGATGACATAGAGGTGAGAGGTGATGACATAGAGGTGAGAGGTGATGACATAGAGGTGAGAGGTGATGACATAGAG
Source organism: Rana muscosa (assembly GCA_029206835.1). NCBI lineage: Eukaryota > Metazoa > Chordata > Amphibia > Anura > Ranidae > Rana > Rana muscosa. The sequence goes on from CM055118.1 coordinate 396,028,046, forward strand.
GTGAGAGGTGATGACATAGAGGTGAGAGGTGATGACAGAGGTGAGAGGTGATGACATAGAGGTGAGAGGTGATGACATAGAGGTGAGAGGTGATGACATAGAGGTGAGAGGTGATGACATAGAGGTGAGAGGTGATGACAGAGGTGAGAGGTGATGACATAGAGGTGAGAGGTGATGACATAGAGGTGAGAGGTGATGACATAGAGGTGAGAGGTGATGACAGAGGTGAGAGGTGATGACATAGAGGTGAGAGGTGATGACATAGAGGTGAGAGGTGATGACATAGAGGTGAGAGGTGATGACATAGAGGTGAGAGGTGATGACATAGAGGTGAGAGGTGATGACAGAGGTGAGAGGTGATGACAGAGGTGAGAGGTGATGACATAGAGGTAAGAGGTGATGACAGAGGTGAGAGATGATGACATAGAGGTGAGAGGTGATGACATAGAGGTGAGAGATGATGACATAGAGGTAAGAGGTGATGACAGAGGTGAGAGATGATGACATAGAGGTGAGAGGTGATGACATAGAGGTGAGAGATGATGACATAGAGGTGAGAGGTGATGACATAGAGGTGAGAGGTGATGACATAGAGGTGAGAGGTGATGACATAGAGGTAAGAGGTGATGACATAGAGGTGAGAGGTGATGACATAGAGGTGAGAGGTGATGACATAGAGGTGAGAGGTGATGACAGAGGTGAGAGGTGATGACAGAGGTGAGAGGTGATGACATAGAGGTGAGAGGTGATGACAGAGGTGAGAGGTGATGACATAGAGGTAAGAGGTGATGACATAGAGGTGAGAGATGATGACATAGAGGTGAGAGGTGATGACATAGAGGTGAGAGGTGATGACATAGAGGTGAGAGGTGATGACATAGAGGTGAGAGGTGATGACATAGAGGTGAGAGATGATGACATAGAGGTGAGAGGTGATGACATAGAGGTGAGAGGTGATGACATAGAGGTAAGAGGTGATGACATAGAGGTGAGAGGTGATGACATAGAGGTGAGAGATGATGACATAGAGGTGAGAGATGATGACATAGAGGTGAGAGGTGATGACATAGAGGTAAGAGGTGATGACAGAGGTGAGAGGTGATGACATAGAGGTAAGAGGTGATGACATAGAGGTGAGAGGTGATGACAGAGGTGAGAGGTGATGACAGAGGTGAGAGGTGATGACATAGAGGTGAGAGGTGATGACAGAGGTGAGAGGTGATGACAGAGGTGAGAGGTGATGACATAGAGGTGAGAGGTGATGACATAGAGGTGAGAGGTGATGACAGAGGTGAGAGGTGATGACAGAGGTGAGAGGTGATGACATAGAGGTGAGAGGTGATGACATAGAGGTGAGAGGTGATGACATAGAGGTAAGAGGTGATGACAGAGGTGAGAGATGATGACATAGAGGTGAGAGATGATGACATAGAGGTGAGAGATGATGACATAGAGGTAAGAGGTGATGACATAGAGGTGAGAGATGATGACATAGAGGTGAGAGGTGATGACATAGAGGTGAGAGGTGAAGATTACACTCAGGAGTAGTAGATGATGATATATAGAGAAAATAGTGCAGTAGACGGGTCATAGGACAGTGGTGGGGGGTGTGGAATGATCAGACTATCAGGTTGGTAGTAGGAGGTAAGTCCTCACCCAGCCCGAAGTGGTTGAAGCTCTTGGGTCCGGGGTGTCGGGTACAGCGGGTATTGTTGGTGGCTCTCTGGTACTCCTCACACAGCTTTGTAAAGCGTCCCGTCAGGTTCTTCTCGGGTTGAGTGCAGAAAACACACCCTGAGGACACCGGGGGCAGCAGAAGGAAGAGGAGGAATCTGAAGAGCCACATCCTGTCCACAGGGGCCACACTTGGTGGTAATGGTTGGGTCTTCGGTTGGGCGTCCTACCTGGGAACACCAATCAGAGAGGTTATCTCAATAAGTCACTGTCCTATGGGAATTCTCTATCTAGGGGGTGGGGACAGAGGAGCAAACATCACATGGGACCCATGGTGGTGACCTTAGAGATTTCTCATGGAAAGAAAGGTGTCACCGCTGGGAGTGGGAACCCTCGGGTCACAGAAATTCCTGAAAGAAGACCCAATAAATAAATCCCACCATCACCGGGATCAACTTTCAGAAAACATCCACCTTTTATCAATGATAAATTATCATCATAACACCAACCTTCACCTCCACTCAGTGACTGTGCCTAGGCTGAGATGATGTCATCAGTCTGCTGCAGGCAGACAGAAGCATTTCCTCAGTCTCCCCTCCCCCCAGTGATCAGACTGTACATTGTAACTTTGTAGAAGGAGGAGGAGGCATTTCCTCAGTCTCCCCTCCCCAGTGATCAGACTGTACATTGTAACTTTGTAGAAGGAGGAGGAGGCATTTCCTCAGTCTCCCCTCCCCCAGTGATCAGACTGTACATTGTAACTTTGTAGAAGGAGGAGGAGGCATTTCCTCAGTCTCCCCTCCCCCCAGTGATCAGACTGTACATTGTAACTTTGTAGAGGGTGCAGCAAGGGGCTGATCTGTGTCAGACATTTGTGGCACCAGAACTGACATCTCTGAGCCGCTATCTCAGTCCAGGAAGTAGATGGAAGCGATTCTGGGTGACGCCTAAACAAAGATGGTTCCGTCCTTCCGGAGAGAGAAAAGCAGATGTGGATAATGGTACAGATATATAAGGCAGCGGCTGAGTGGTGAGCCCCAATGGCGTCACCAGCGTGGGGCCGGATGGGGCCATGACCCCCCCCCCAATTTTACTCTGTGCCCCCCCCCAAGTTAAGTACTGTACTTTTTTTATAACTGAAACAATGGCCGCCGCTGTTGTTTATGGGAGTTGTAGTCCGCTGGTGGCGGCGGCTGCGTGCTCAGGCTCCCTGCTCCCGGGAGGTTGGAGTTAGTCTGAGGAGAGCAGGCGCAGCCAGCCTACCGCGTGCTGCAACTCCCATCCATCGCCGCGGTCGGAACCCCGGATATTTTGCCTCTGCCTGGCTGGACACCACGTGACGTGGCTGGCCTTGGCGCCCCGCTGCTGGCTGGTGGTAACAGTACTGTGGAGTAGATGTGACCCCCCGGCCAGGAGCAACATCATCACCCACCCCCCAGGACTGGAGGAAGCCGGGAAGGAGAGGACCTGTCCTGATGAGCACCCCGACACCCCCACAGGATCAATCATCCCATCGATCTGCCGCCACCCCCACCTTCACTTCATTTACCTTGTCCATGGCCTGGGAATCATGCTGGGAGCTGCTCATGGCCTACAGGCCAGCGGGACCCACATGCCATGGCCAGCAGGACCTATAGGCTATTGTCCACTCCCAGGAGGACCACAGGTCCGCAGCCAGCTCCCAGCAGGACCCTCAGGTCAGTGGCCAGCTCCCAGCAGGACCCTCAGGTCAGTGGCCAGCTCCCAGCAGGACCCTCAGGTCAGTGGCCAGCTCCCAGCAGGACCCTCAGGTCAGTGGCCAGCTCCCAGCAGGACCCTCAGGTCAGTGGCCAGCTCCCAGCAGGACCCACAGGTCAGTGGCCAGCTCCCAGCAGGACCCTCAGGTCAGTGGCCAGCTCCCAGCAGGACCCACAGGTCCGCAGCCAGCTCCCAGCAGGACCCACAGGTCAGTGGCCAGCTCCCAGCAGGACCCACAGGTCCGCAGCCAGCTCCCAGCAGGACCCACAGGTCAGTGGCCAGCTCCCAGCAGGACCCACAGGTCAGTGGCCAGCTCCCAGCAGGAGCCACAGGTCAGTGGCCAGCTCCCAGCAGGACCCTCAGGTCAGTGGCCAGCTCCCAGCAGGACCCTCAGGTCAGTGGCCAGCTCCCAGCAGGACCCACAGGTCCGCAGCCAGCTCCCAGCAGGACCCACAGGTCAGTGGCCAGCTCCCAGCAGGACCCACAGGTCCGCAGCCAGCTCCCAGCAGGACCCACAGGTCAGTGGCCAGCTCCCAGCAGGACCCACAGGTCAGTGGCCAGCTCCCCAGCAGGAGCCACAGGTCAGTGGCCAGCTCCCAGCAGGACCCTCAGGTCAGTGGCCAGCTCCCAGCAGGACCCTCAGGTCAGTGGCCAGCTCCCAGCAGGACCCTCAGGTCAGTGGCCAGCTCCCAGCAGGACCCACAGGTCAGTGGCCAGCTCCCAGCAGGACCCACAGGTCCGCAGCCAGCTCCCAGCAGGACCCCACAGGTCAGTGGCCAGCTCCCAGCAGGACCCACAGGTCAGTGGCCAGCTCCCAGCAGGAGCCACAGGTCAGTGGCCAGCTCCCAGCAGGACCCTCAGGTCAGTGGCCAGCTCCCAGCAGGACCCTCAGGTCAGTGGCCAGCTCCCAGCAGGACCCACAGGTCCGCAGCCAGCTCCCAGCAGGACCCACAGGTCAGTGGCCAGCTCCCAGCAGGACCCACAGGTCCGCAGCCAGCTCCCAGCAGGACCCACAGGTCAGTGGCCAGCTCCCAGCAGGACCCACAGGTCAGTGGCCAGCTCCCAGCAGGAGCCACAGGTCAGTGGCCAGCTCCCAGCAGGACCCTCAGGTCAGTGGCCAGCTCCCAGCAGGACCCTCAGGTCAGTGGCCAGCTCCCAGCAGGACCCACGGGTCTATTTCTCTTGCTTCATAACATCAATATGTTGCACCGCCGGCTTTCACCTGAAGGGAGCACTAAATTCAATAAATAGGCGCCACCTCTGCAGAACACCTATCCAATCAGGGACAGGATCAGAGCAGGTGTTGGCGGCGGGACGGCGTGTTTCATGTGTTTTGCGTTTGATGCCCGTTGTCCGGATATAGAAAGTCTTTCCATTTATTTCTCATTATAGAAATCTTGCTTTATAAACATTTACTGGCAGGATTTTATTTTTATATATAGATATGTGTGTGTGTGTGTATATATATATATACTGTATGTACTTGTGTTTTATGGGTGCCCCCCTACTTTTGTCCTTGTCCCCCCCCCCCTAAATATGAAAGCTAGAGACGCCACTGGTGAGCCCCTCCCCCTGGCAGCACCGGGGGGGGCGCTGGTTCAAATCCCACCCACAGCACCACCTACCTGGAGTCTACATGTCCTCCCTGTACCGGGGGGGGGGGAGGGGTGAGGGGAGGGGGAGTGTCCTCCCTCCATAGACATGCTGGGAGGAGATTAGAGTGTAAGCTCCTGGGGACAGATTGTGACTGGATAATATATCTGATGACACATCATGGGGGGAGTGACTGGGAGGGGCCTCCCTTATTCTCCTATACTGAGCTCCGCCCTCTATGGCCTGAACCCCCAACATCTCCCTCCCCCTCCCCCCATAACACCCCCAACATCTCCCTCCCCCTCCCCCTATAACACCCCCAACATCTCCCTCCCCTCCCCCATAACACCTCCAACATTTTCCTCCCCCTCCCCCCCATAACACCCCCAACATCTCCATCCCCCTCCCCCCAGAACACCCCCAACATCTCCCTCCCCCTATAACACCCCCAACATCTCCCTCCCCCTATAACACCCCCAACATCTCCCTCCCCCTATAACACCCCCAACATCTCCCTCCCCCTCCCCCTATAACACCCCCAACATCTCCCTCCCCTCCCCCATAACACCCCCGACATCTCCCTCCCCCTCCCCCCATAACACCCCCAACATCTCCCTCCCCCTCCCCCTATAACACCCCCGACATCTCCCTTCCCCTCCCCCATAACACCCCCGACATCTCCCTCCCCCCCATATACACCCCCAACATCTCCCTCCCCCTCCCCCCATAACACCCCCAACATCTCCCTCCCCCTCCCCCTATAACACCCCCAACATCTCCCTCCCCTCCCCCATAACACCCCCGACATCTCCCTCCCCCTCCCCCCTTAACACCCCCAACATCTCCCTCCCCCTCCCCCTATAACACCCCCGACATCTCCCTTCCCCTCCCCCATAACACCCCCGACATCTCCCTCCCCCCATATACACCCCCGACATCTCCCTCGCCCCAACATCTCCCTCCCCTCCCCCATAACACCCCCAACATCTCCCTCCCCCTCCCCCTCCCCCATAACACCCCCGACATCTCCCTCCTCCTCCCCCCCATAACACCCCTGACATCTCCCTCCCCCTCCCCCCATAACACCCCCGACATCTCCCTCCCCTCCCCCCAACATCACCCTCCCCCCATAACACCCCGACATCTCCCTCCCCCTCCCCCATAACACCCTCGACATCTCCCTCCCCCTCCCCCCATAACACCCCGACATCTCCCTCCCCCTCCCCCATAACACCCTCGACATCTCCCTCCCCCTCCCCCCATAACACCCCCAACATCTCCCTCCCCCTCCCCCCATAACACCCCCAACATCTCCCTCCCCCCATATACACCCCGACATCTCCCTTCCCCTCCCCCATAACACCCCCGACATCTCCCTCCCCCTCCCCCCAACATCTCCCTCCCCTCCCCCATAACACCCCCAACATCTCCCTCCCCCCCCATATACACCCCCAACATCTCCCTCCCCCCATATACACCCCCGACATCTCCCTTCCCCTCCCCCCATAACACCCCCAACATCTCCCTCCCCCCCATATACACCTCGACATCTCCCTTCCCCTCCCCCATAACACCCCCGACATCTCCCTCCCCTCCCCCATAACACCCCCAACATCTCCCCCCCCCATATACACCCCCAACATCTCCCTCCCCCCATATACACCCCCGACATCTCCCTTCCCCTCCCCCCATAACACCCGACATCTCCCTCCCCCCCATATACACCCCTGACATCTCCCTCCCCCTCCCCCCAACATCTCCCTCCCCCTCCCCCCATAACACCCCCAACATCTCCCTCCCCCCATATACACCCCGACATCTCCCTCCCCCTCCCCATAACACCCCCCGACATCTCCATCCCCCCATATACACCCCCAACATCTCCCTCCCCCTCCCCATAACACCCCCGACATCTCCCTCCCCCTCCCCATAACACCCCCGACATCTCCCTTCCCCTCCCCCATAACACCCCCGACATCTCCCTCCCCCCCATATACACCCCTGACATCTCCATCTCCCTCCCCCCCAACATCTCCCTCCCCTCCCCCATAACACCCCCAACATCTTCCTCCCCCCATAACACCCCCAACATCTCCCTCCCCCTCCCCCCATAACACCCCCCGACATCTCCCTCCCCTCCCCCCAACATCTCCCTCCCCCATAACACCCCCCGACATCTCCCTCACCCTCCCCCCATAACACCCCCAACATCTTCCTCCCCCTCCCCCCATAACACCCCCAACATCTCCCTCCCCCTCCCCCCAGAACACCCCCAACATCTCCCTCCCCCTATAACACCCCCAACATCTCCCTCCCCCTATAACACCCCCAACATCTCCCTCCCCCTATAACACCCCCCAACATCTCCCTCCCCCTATAACACCCCCCGACATCTCCCTCCCCTCCCCCCATTATCTCCCTTCCCCTCCCCCATAACACCCCCAACATCTCCCTCCCCCCCATATACACCCCCAACATCTCCATCCCCCTCCCCTCCCCCATACAATCTGATTGTACGATCTCCCAGTGTATGAGGGGGAGGGGGGGGACATAGGAGATTGTATGGGGTATTACCATCCCCCATCCTCAGGAGCCCCCATAGTTACCGCACAGATATCAGAGCTGGGGTGGGAGGAGATCAGACACGTCCAGTGGGAGGAGCCAACTGACATAACCTTCACCAACTGACAGTGGAGTCATGTGACTGACACCCCACCCCCTCCAATGTGAGCCAACCAGATCCTTCTCCAGTGTATAAGGGGGAGGGGCTCATTTAAATCACTGAGAGGGGTGACCTCTGCCTGAGATAAATTATAAAAAAAAAAAAAAGAAAATAAAAAAAGATTTTTTTCTTTTTTATTGCATTTTAGTGTAAATATGAGATGTGAGGTCTTTCTGACCCCCCGGATCTCACATATAAGAGGACCTGTCATGCTTTTTTTCTATTACAAGGGATGTTTACATTCTTTATAATAGGAATAAAAGTGACACAAATTAGTTTTTTTTTTTAAAAGGACGGTGTATAAAGAAAAAACAAAAAGAAAAAAAAAATGTGAAAAAAAATGTAAAGAGCCCCGCCCCGCCCCACCGAGCTCGCACGCAGAAGCAAGTCGCGCCCGCATATGAAAAGGGTGTTGAAACCACACACGTGAGGTATCGCCGCGATCGTTAGATCGAGAGCAATAATTCTAGCCCCAAACCTCCTCCGTAACTCAAAACATGTGACCAGTAGAAATTTTTTAACGTCGCCTATGGAGATTTTTTTTTAAGGGTAAAAATTTGTCGCCATTCCACGAGCGGACGCAATTTTGAAGCGTGACATGTTGGGTATCAATTTACTCGGCGTAACATTTATCTTTCTCAATATAAAAAAATAAATAAAATTGGGCTAACTTTACTGTTGTCTTGTTTTTAATTAAAAAAGTGTATTTTTTCCAAAAAAAGTGCGCTTGTAAGACCGCTGCGCGAATACGGTGTGATAGAACGTATTGCAACGGCCGCCATTTTATTCTCTAGGGTGTTAGAAAAAAATAATAGGATTTTTATAACAGCTTACCTGTAAAATCCTTTTCTTGGAGTACATCACGGGACACAGAGCGACATAGTCATTACTATGTGGGTTATATAGTTTACCTTCAGGTGCTGGCACTGGCAACTTCCAAACCGGAAGTACCCTCCCCTATATAAGCCCCTCCCATCCGGGAGCACCTCAGTTTTGTAGCAAAGCAATAAGTGTCCCCAAAAGAGGGGTGGGAGCTCTGTGTCCCGTGATGTACTCCAAGAAAAGGATTTTACAGGTAAGCTGTTATAAAAATCCTATTTTCTTTCTCGTACATCACGGGACACAGAGCGACATAGTCATTACTAATGGGATGTCCTAAAGCAATGCCCAATGAGGGGGGGATACACCATATATAAGCTGGGCGCCATCAGGCATGAGGATCTTTTGCGGCCTGCAACACACTGCGCCCAAAGGCGACATCCTCCTGACTTCTAACGTCCACCTGGTAGAACCTAGTAAACGTGTGAACTGAAGACCATGTTGCGGCCTTACAGATTTGAGCCAGGGAAGCCTGGTGATGCGCTGCCCATGAAGTTCCAACTGCTCTCGTGGAGTGCGCTCTAACTTTGAACGGAGGCGGTCTCCTTCTCAAGCCATAGGCTTGTATTATGACCTGTCGAATCCACTTGGCTAAAGTAGATTTTGATGCTGCCTGACCCTCTCTGGGGCCTTCCGGCAGAATAAACAAAGTATCCGTTCTGCGAATCTGAGCAGTGGCTTTTAGATAAGCTTTAACTGCTCTTACTACATCCAAAGAATGCAATAACTTTTCCTCTACCGAACTAGGTTTGGGGAAAAAAGAAGGAAGAACCACATCTTGGTTCAAATGAAACCTCAATACCACCTTAGGAAGAAAGGCTGGATGAGGACGTAACACTACTCTGTCCTTATGGATAACCAGATATGGCTCCTTACAGGACATAGCTGCTAATTCCGATACTCTTTTAGCCGAACAAATGGCTACTAGAAAAATCAATTTCCTGGTGAGAAGCACCAAGGAAATATGCTGTAATGGTTCAAATGGTTGTTTCTGTAGAACCGACAGAACCAAGTTTAGATCCCATGGACATATGGGAATATTAACCGGAGGACTAATACGCATCACTCCTTGTATAAAGGCTTTGACTAGTGAATGCGAAGCCAAGGGCCTTTGAAAAAATATTGACAAGGCCGAAATCTGACCCTTGATAGTACTCAAGGCAAGCTTCCTATCTACAGCCCATTGTAGGGAGTCCAGACTCCTACCTATTACGTACTTACGTGGATGCCATTTCTTGGCTTCACACCAGGCGATGTACGCCTTCCAGATTCTATAGTAGATCTGCCTGGATACCGGCTTCCTGGCATTGATCATGGTAGATACCACAGGATTAGAGACCTCTCTTTTTTAGAATGTGGGCTTCAATAGCCAGGCCGTCAAACCTAGGGCTGGTAAGGAAGGGTGGTATATCGGTCCTTGCGAAAGCAGGTCCGGACGATGTGGGAGGGTCCAAGGACTCCCCACAGACATTTTACAATCTCCACGTACCACGCTCTTCGGGGCCACGCTGGAGCCACCAGAATCACTGGTTTCTTTTCTACCCTGATTCTGCGGAGTAATCGAGGTAACCATTGTGGCGGTGGGAATGCATATATCAGCTTGAACTGATCCCAAGGGAACACTAGGGCATCCGAGCCGCACGCTAGGGGATCCCTTGTCCGAGAGACAAACCTGTCCACCTTTGCGTTGAATCTGGATGCTAGAAGATCTACATCCGATGTTCCCCACCGCTGACATATTGTCCAGAAAACCTCGGGGTGAAGGGACCCTTCCTCTGGGCCTAATTGCTGGCGACTTAGAAAGTCCGCCTTCCAATTCTCCACTCCTGGAATGAATACCGCAGATATGGCTGGGACATATTTTTTCTGCCCATTTCAGGATGTAATTTACTTCCCTCTGGGCTGCACGACTCCTGGTGCCCCCCTGATGATTGATATATGCCACTGCTGTGGCATTGTCTGATTGAATTCTGACAGACGGACCCTTGGAGTTTGGATGTCCATGCTACTAGGGCATACCGGGCTGCTCGTATCTCTAAGAGATTGATGGGCAGGGCCTTTTCTGCATCCGACCATCTGCCCTGGAGAGACTATTGCTCCAGTACTGCTCCCCAGCCTATAAGGCTGGCATCTGTAGTGACCACCTTCCAAGAAATCGGACTGAACGATTTCCTTTTTTCCAGATTCTGGGAAACCAACCACTAGTGATGAGCCGAACACCCCCGGGTTCGGTTCGCACCAGAACCCGCGAACGGACCGGAAGTTCGAACGAACATTAGAACCCTATTAAATACAATGGATGCGAACGTTCGAATTCTAAAGTGCTAATTATAACAACTATTATGCATGTTATTGTCCTAAAAAGGGTTTGGGAACCCGGGTTCTGCACCAGGGGACATGTATCAATGCAAAAAGAAGTTTTAAAAACGGTCGTTTTTCGGGAGCAGTCATTTTAATGATGCATAAAGTGAAAAAAAAAAGTCAAATATTCCTTTAAATATCGTACCTGGGGGGTGTCTAAAGTATGCCTGTGAAGTGCCACGTGTTTCCCGTGTTTAGAACTGTCCCTGCACAAAATGACACTTCTAAAGGAAAAAAAAGCCATTTAAAACTGCTTGCGGCTTTAATGTAATGTCTGGTCCCGGTAATATGGATGAAATTCTTTAAGAAAAATGGCATAGCTACCCCATGACCCCCCCCCCCCTACCCCAGCCCATTACCAGCCCCTTTGGGTCTTGTATGGATATTAAGGGGAACCCCGCACATAAAATAAAAAAGGCCCTATATACTCTGAACAGCCGTATACAGGCGGTGCATACAAGACAGGGACTGTAGGTTTGTTCTTATGTAGAATCTGTTTGTAATTTTGAACAGGTACATTGTTGAAGTGTAGCTCCAGCCCAAAAATCTATTTTTAAACTTTTTGGAAAACATAGGTAAGGGTTATCACCCCTGTAACATTTGTTTTGCTGTCTGTGCCCCTGTTCAGAACATTTCACCTCACTTTCCGTCCCAATGACAACTGTTTTTGAAATGTGGTGTTTTTCTTGAAACAAGGATTGCTGATAAAGCATCAGTACAGAGGAGACACCTTTCTCCCATATTTATTCTTACAGGAGAGAATTTTCCTTCCTAGTGGTAGATTTCCTCTCACTTCCTGTTGTCTTCTTGCGTTTGCAAGTAGGAGTCGTTTGTAAGTTGGATGTTTGAAAGTAGGGACCTGCCGTATATACTCTGCAGAAATAGGCCCCTTAGTTGTTGGTGTTGGCACAACACTGTAAGCACTCACAGTTACTCTTGGTTGGTGCTGGAACGCCCTGCTGTCAACTATTATATCAGGAATTTTAATTACATATAATTGTTGAACAGTGGTAGTAAAAATTGGGCCTTTGATGGTGGTGCTGGTGCCACAACACTGTAAGCCCTGACAGTTACTCTTGGTGGGTGCAGCAATGGGCCCTGCTGTGAATTATTAGATCAAGAATTGTAATTACATGCCCCTGTTGAACAGGGGCTGAAAAATTGGGCCTTAGGCACTGGTGGCACAACACTGCAACCCCTCACAGATACTGTACTTGGAGCACAGCAATGAGCCCTGTTGCAAAGTATTGCTTCAAAAATTGTAATGACACGCCCCTGTTAAACAGGGGCTGAAAAATTGGGCCTTAGGCACTGGTGGCACAACACTGCAACTCCTCACAGATACTGTACTTGGAGCACAGCAATGAGCCCTGTTGCAAAGTATTGCTTCAAAAATTGTAATTACACGCCCCTGTTAAACAGGGGCTGAAAAATTGGGCGTTAGGCACTGGTGGCGGCACCCATAAACAAAAATGATCTTCCAAGCTATCATCATCAATCGTATCATTGAGGACTCGGAGGAGGAGGATAGCCAGTCAACATAACAGCACAGGCACTCAGCATCAGCATCAGTCTTGAAGGGATGTGACATTTTAAAATCAATTAGTCTGTTATATCAGCATCAGGTGTGTGGTAGCTGGTGGTGATCCAAGACTGGTTCATCTTGATGAAAGTCAGTCGATCAACCGAGTCGGTGGACAGGCGCACCCTGTGATCCGTGACAAATCCTCCAGCAGCACTGAATGTGCGTTCCGAAAGAACGCTGGATGCAGGACAGGCCAGTAGCTCAATTGCATACTGTGCAAGCTCTGGCCAGTGATCCATCCTCAAGACCCAGTAAGCCAGAGGATTTTCGGTGGGGAAGGTGTCCAAGTCTGACCTTGCCCCTAGATATTCCTGCACCATGTTTATCAGACGCTGGCGATGGTTGCTGGAACCAATCATACTTTGGGGCTGCGGACTAAAGAATTGTCTGAACGCATCGGTCAGACGGCCACCTTCCCCACCGCTCCTTCTTTGACTGGCCGAAGCCTCAGCAACTCGTTGTCCAGGACCAGGAGTTTGCAACCTCCCAGTCTCTGGGAACGCGTTGCACAGACCTTTCTGCAAGGCCTCCCGGAGTTGTCTCATCCTCTGCTCCCTCTGCGACGGTAACATAAGGTCCGCAACCTTACCCTTGTACCGTGGATCAAGGAGAGTGGCCAGCCAGTAATGGTCCCTCTCCTTGATCCGAAGAATACGAGGATCCTTCCGCAGACTTTGCAGGATCAGGGAGGCCATGCAGCGTAGGTTTGCTGAGGCATTCGCTCCGGAGTCCTCTGGGTCACTAAGGACGACATGATCCGCAGCCACCTCCTCCCAGCCACGTACAAGTCCACTGGTTTCTTGGGACTGTAAATCATCCCTAAAAGACTGCTGCTGATGATGCTGAGTGCCAGCCTCCACCTCCATGCTGACACAATCCTCCTCCTCCTCCTCCTCCTCCTCCTCCTCTTCCTGTGCGATGGGTGGGACAGAAGGAACACTGTCTGGGTAAAGGGGGCCTTGAGAGGCAAGGAAGTCCTCCTCTTCCTGCCTCTGTTCTGCCTCAAGTGCCCTGTCCATTATTCCACGCAGCGTGTGCTCCAACAGGTGGACAAGAGGTACAGTGTCACTGATGCATGCACTGTCACTGCTCACCATCCTCGTGGCCTCCTCAAATGGTGCCAGGACAGTGCATGCATCCCTGATCATGCCCCACTGGCGTGGAGAAAAAAAACCAAGCTCCCCTGACCCTGTCCTGGTGCCGTAGTCGCACAGGTACTCATTGATGGCCCTCTGCTGCGTGTGCAGCCGCTGCAGCATGGCCAACGTTGAGTTCCACCTGGTGGGCATGTCACATATAAGGCGGTTCTTGGGCAGGTTCAACTCCTTTTGCAGCTCAGCCAGGCGAGCACTGGCATTATAAGATCTGCGGAAATGCACACAGACTTTCCTGGCCTGCCTCAGGACATCCTGTAAGCCCGGGTACCTGCCCAAGAACCGCTGCACCACCAGGTTAAGGACGTGAGCCACACAGGGCACATGGGTCAGTTGTCCCTGTCGGAGGGCGGAGAGGAGGTTGGTGCCATTGTCGCAAACCACCATTCCTGGCTTAAGCTGGCGTGGCGTCAACCACCTCTCGGCCTGGCCCTGCAGAGCAGACAGGACCTCTGCCCCAGTGTGGCTTCTGTCCCCCAAACACACCAGCGCAAGCACGGCATGGCATCTTTTTGCCTGCGTACTTGCGTAGCCCCGTGAACGGCTACGGAGCACCGCTGGTTCATAGGACAAACCACAGGAAGAGGCCATGGAGGAAGAAGAAGAGGAGGGGGTGGAGGAGAGAGGTGTGTCACAACCAGTAGTAGCATTTTGGAGGCGTGGCGGTGGGACAACCTCCAACACTACTGCACCTTGTCCTGAATCCTTCCCAGCTGCCAAAAGAGTGACCCAATGGGCCGTGAAAGAAAGGTAACGTCCCTGTCCATGCCTGCTGGACCATGAGTCAGCGGTAATATGCACCTTACCGCTGACCGCCCTGTCCAGCGAGGCCAAGACATTGCCTTCCACATGCCGGTAGAGAGCCGGAATAGCCTTCCGTGAGAAAAAGTGGCGTTTGGGAACCTGCCACTGAGGAACCGCACATTGCACAAACTCACGGAAGGGGGCCGAGTCTACCAACTGAAAAGGCAGCAGTTGAAGCGCTAGCAATTTAGCCAAGCTAGCATTCAACCGCTGGGCATGTGGATGGCTGGGAGTGAACTTCTTTCGACGGTCCAGCAGCTGGGGCAGGGAAATTTGCCTGCTAGAATCGGACGTCGGTGTACTGCTAGCAGAGTGGGCGCAAGTACTTGGCTGTGACACACCTAATTCTACACCTTCATTCCTCTCAGTGCATGTTTCAGAGAGGACTGAAGTTATAGTGGGGTTGGAGATCCCAGCTGATGCGGTGCAAGGAGAGGTCCGCTTTGTTCTTTGGTGTGGGTCTTTGAGGTAGGCTTGCCAACGAGCTGCATGGCAGGTCAACATATGTCTGGTCAGGCATGTGGTACCCAAGCGGCTGATGTTTTGGCCACGCGATATACGCTTGAGACATATGTTGCAAACAGCAGCTGTGCGATCTGATGCACTAGCCTCAAAAAAGGCCCACACCAAAGAACTTTTTGAATGACGGGCAGAGGCAGCGCCCTGCACAGGCGGAGCTCTGCGGTGTGATTCCGTCGGTGTACTGCCCTTACGCTGGCCACCAAAGGGCATCCTGCCTCGTTGGAGATGTGCCTCCTCCTCATCCTCCTCCTCCTCCTCTCTCCTATTAGGCACCCACGTGGAGTCATTGACCTCATCATCCCCTCCCTCCTCATCACTGGAGCCAATCTGGCAGTATGCTGCAGCTGCTGGAACATGACTGCCAGATTGGTGTCCTTCTTGAGCATCCCCTCTGTCTGCTCTCACGCTACTGCCTTCCTCTAGCTGGGTTTCATCATCAGACCCTTCGAAACGCTGGGCATCCTCCTGGAGCATGTACCCAACACTGTGCTGAAACAGTTCGGGGGACTCCTCAGGAGGAGGACATGGTGGGTCTAGGGAAGGAGTGACTGATGATTTGTCTGACATTGATACCAGGGAAGACGACGCTTTGGCAGCTGCTTTTCCAGTACCCTGAGCCTGGGTGAGAGAGGATGAGGAGGAGGAGGAGGGCTTGGTCATCCACTCTACCAAGTCTTCGGCATGATGTGGCTCAACATGTCCAGCTGCCGAAAAGAAGGACAAGCGTGTCCCATGGCCATGTGCTGATGACAATGCACCGCGTCCACGACCAGCACTGTTGCCCCCAGACACAGAGCCTGCTTGCCCTCTTTTATTGCCTCCTGACTGTCTGCCTCTCCTTGTTTGCCTTCCAGACATTCTAATAGATGGCCTGCAGGGAGATGGGAAAAAAGCAATAAGGGCTACCTTCAGGTGTCCTTCTCTGTCCCTGGAAACAAGGACTTGCAGAGTGAAAGAAAAAAAACACTCTCCCTACCTACAGTTTTCTGTCCCTAGAAAAAATGTTTTTTTTAATCACAATATAGCACAAGGAAAATTAACTCACTGTCCTTACAGGTCCCTGGAAACAAGGACTTGCAGAGTGAAAGAAAAAAAACACTCTCCCTACCTACAGTTTTCTGTCCCTAGAAAAAAATGTTTTTTTTAATCACAATATAGCAAAAGGACAATTCACTCACTGTCCTTCCAGGTCCCTGGAAACAAGGACTTGCAGAGTGAAAGAAACTGACACTGTCCCTACCTAGAGTTTTCTGTCCCTGGAATAAATGTTTTTTTCAGCACAATATAGCACAAGGACAATTAACTCACTGTCCTTACAGGTCCCTGGAAACAAGGACTTGCAGAGTGAAAGAAAAAAAATACTCTCCCTACCTACAGTTTTCTGTCCCTAGAAAAAAATGTTTTTTTTTAATCACAATATAGCAAAAGGACAATTCACTCACTGTCCTTCCAGGTCCCTGGAAACAAGGACTTGCAGAGTGAAAGAAACTGACACTGTCCCTACCTAGAGTTTTCTGTCCCTAGAATAAATGTTTTTTTTAATCACAATATAGCAAAAGGACAATTCACTCACTGTCCTTCCAGGTCCCTGGAAACAAGGACTTGCAGAGTGAAAGAAACTGACACTGTCCCTACCTAGAGTTTTCTGTCCCTAGAATAAATGTTTTTTTTAATCACAATATAGCAAAAGGACAATTCACTCACTGTCCTTCCAGGTCCCTGGAAACAAGGACTTGCAGAGTGAAAGAAACTGACACTGTCCCTACCTAGAGTTTTCTGTCCCTGGAATAAATGTTTTTTTCAGCACAATATAGCACAAGGACAATTAACTCACTGTCCTTACAGGTCCCTGGAAACAAGGACTTGCAGAGTGAAAGAAAAAAAAATACTCTCCCTACCTACAGTTTTCTGTCCCTAGAAAAAAATGTTTTTTTTAATCACAATATAGCAAAAGGACAATTCACTCACTGTCCTTCCAGGTCCCTGGAAACAAGGACTTGCAGAGTGAAAGAAACTGACACTGTCCCTACCTAGAGTTTTCTGTCCCTAGAATAAATGTTTTTTTTAATCACAATATAGCAAAAGGACAATTCACTCACTGTCCTTCCAGGTCCCTGGAAACAAGGACTTGCAGAGTGAAAGAAACTGACACTGTCCCTACCTAGAGTTTTCTGTCCCTAGAATAAATGTTTTTTTTAATCACAATATAGCAAAAGGACAATTCACTCACTGTCCTTCCAGGTCCCTGGAAACAAGGACTTGCAGAGTGAAAGAAACTGACACTGTCCCTACCTAGAGTTTTCTGTCCCTGGAATAAATGTTTTTTTCAGCACAATATAGCACAAGGACAATTAACTCACTGTCCTTACAGGTCCCTGGAAACAAGGACTTGCAGAGTGAAAGAAAAAAAATACTCTCCCTACCTACAGTTTTCTGTCCCTAGAAAAAAATGTTTTTTTTAATCACAATATAGCAAAAGGACAATTCACTCACTGTCCTTCCAGGTCCCTGGAAACAAGGACTTGCAGAGTGAAAGAAACTGACACTGTCCCTACCTAGAGTTTTCTGTCCCTAGAATAAATGTTTTTTTTAATCACAATATAGCAAAAGGACAATTCACTCACTGTCCTTCCAGGTCCCTGGAAACAAGGACTTGCAGAGTGAAAGAAACTGACACTGTCCCTACCTAGAGTTTTCTGTCCCTAGAATAAATGTTTTTTTTAATCACAATATAGCAAAAGGACAATTCACTCACTGTCCTTCCAGGTCCCTGGAAACAAGGACTTGCAGAGTGAAAGAAACTGACACTGTCCCTACCTAGAGTTTTCTGTCCCTGGAATAAATGTTTTTTTCAGCACAATATAGCACAAGGACAATTAACTCACTGTCCTTACAGGTCCCTGGAAACAAGGACTTGCAGAGTGAAAGAAAAAAAATACTCTCCCTACCTACAGTTTTCTGTCCCTAGAAAAAAATGTTTTTTTTAATCACAATATAGCAAAAGGACAATTCACTCACTGTCCTTCCAGGTCCCTGGAAACAAGGACTTGCAGAGTGAAAGAAACTGACACTGTCCCTACCTAGAGTTTTCTGTCCCTAGAATAAATGTTTTTTTTAATCACAATATAGCAAAAGGACAATTCACTCACTGTCCTTCCAGGTCCCTGGAAACAAGGACTTGCAGAGTGAAAGAAACTGACACTGTCCCTACCTAGAGTTTTCTGTCCCTAGAATAAATGTTTTTTTTAATCACAATATAGCAAAAGGACAATTCACTCACTGTCCTTCCAGGTCCCTGGAAACAAGGACTTGCAGAGTGAAAGAAACTGACACTGTCCCTACCTAGAGTTTTCTGTCCCTAGAATAAATGTTTTTTTTAATCACAATATAGCAAAAGGACAATTCACTCACTGTCCTTCCAGGTCCCTGGAAACAAGGACTTGCAGAGTGAAAGAAACTGACACTGTCCCTACCTAGAGTTTTCTGTCCCTGGAATAAATGTTTTTTTCAGCACAATATAGCACAAGGACAATTAACTCACTGTCCTTACAGGTCCCTGGAAACAAGGACTTGCAGAGTGAAAGAAAAAAAATACTCTCCCTACCTACAGTTTTCTGTCCCTAGAAAAAAATGTTTTTTTTAATCACAATATAGCAAAAGGACAATTCACTCACTGTCCTTCCAGGTCCCTGGAAACAAGGACTTGCAGAGTGAAAGAAACTGACACTGTCCCTACCTAGAGTTTTCTGTCCCTAGAATAAATGTTTTTTTTAATCACAATATAGCAAAAGGACAATTCACTCACTGTCCTTCCAGGTCCCTGGAAACAAGGACTTGCAGAGTGAAAGAAACTGACACTGTCCCTACCTAGAGTTTTCTGTCCCTAGAATAAATGTTTTTTTTAATCACAATATAGCAAAAGGACAATTCACTCACTGTCCTTCCAGGTCCCTGGAAACAAGGACTTGCAGAGTGAAAGAAACTGACACTGTCCCTACCTAGAGTTTTCTGTCCCTGGAATAAATGTTTTTTTCAGCACAATATAGCACAAGGACAATTAACTCACTGTCCTTACAGGTCCCTGGAAACAAGGACTTGCAGAGTGAAAGAAAAAAAATACTCTCCCTACCTACAGTTTTCTGTCCCTAGAAAAAAATGTTTTTTTTAATCACAATATAGCAAAAGGACAATTCACTCACTGTCCTTCCAGGTCCCTGGAAACAAGGACTTGCAGAGTGAAAGAAACTGACACTGTCCCTACCTAGAGTTTTCTGTCCCTAGAATAAATGTTTTTTTTAATCACAATATAGCAAAAGGACAATTCACTCACTGTCCTTCCAGGTCCCTGGAAACAAGGACTTGCAGAGTGAAAGAAACTGACACTGTCCCTACCTAGAGTTTTCTGTCCCTAGAATAAATGTTTTTTTTAATCACAATATAGCAAAAGGACAATTCACTCACTGTCCTTCCAGGTCCCTGGAAACAAGGACTTGCAGAGTGAAAGAAACTGACACTGTCCCTACCTAGAGTTTTCTGTCCCTAGAATAAATGTTTTTTTTAATCACAATATAGCAAAAGGACAATTCACTCACTGTCCTTCCAGGTCCCTGGAAACAAGGACTTGCAGAGTGAAAGAAACTGACACTGTCCCTACCTAGAGTTTTCTGTCCCTAGAATAAATGTTTTTTTAATCACAATATAGCAAAAGGACAATTCACTCACTGTCCTTCCAGGTCCCTGGAAACAAGGACTTGCAGAGTGAAAGAAACTGACACTGTCCCTACCTAGAGTTTTCTGTCCCTAGAATAAATGTTTTTTTTAATCACAATATAGCAAAAGGACAATTCACTCACTGTCCTTCCAGGTCCCTGGAAACAAGGACTTGCAGAGTGAAAGAAACTGACACTGTCCCTACCTAGAGTTTTCTGTCCCTAGAATAAATGTTTTTTTTAATCACAATATAGCAAAAGGACAATTCACTCACTGTCCTTCCAGGTCCCTGGAAACAAGGACTTGCAGAGTGAAAGAAACTGACACTGTCCCTACCTAGAGTTTTCTGTCCCTAGAATAAATGTTTTTTTTTAAGCACACTATAGCAGAAGCACAAAACACACTGACACTCTCCCTACCTATCCTTCTCTTTCCCTAAACTAAAGGAATCCAGGTTAAGCAAGAAAGAAATAACAGTCACTGTCCCTGCCTATGCTACTCTATCCCTGCTCCGGAACACACTACACTAGGCCGCCGTGCTGGCGGCCTTTTATAGTGTGGGGCGTGTACTAAACACCCTCAGCAATAATTGGCCACAGGCATCCTGCCTGTGGCCAATCATTGCTCTCCTCGCTGCCGGCGCTGTGATTGGCCAAGCATGCGGGGTCACAGTGCATGCTTGGCCAATCACAGCGCCTGGATGACACTGCGATGGCGTAGTGCATTGTGGGCCGTTCGCGTCACTCGAATTTGGCGCGAACGGCCCAAATCGTTCGATCTTCGTCGAACGATCGAACAGCCAATGTTCGAGTCGAACGTATGTTCGACTCGAACACGAAGCTCATCCCTACCAACCACCAACGGAGGCTCTTGCGAACGGAAGGGGACAAGGACATTGTAAGTCTAGGCCTGAATTTTTTTGTTCCAGGCTGACAGTATGGCCCCTTGCAAATTCCTTGAATGGAATTGACCGTAGGGTACTGCTTCGAATGATGCCACCATTTTTCCCAGCAGCCTCATATACAGGCGTATGGACGGCTGTCTTTTTTGTACCCACTAAGTGGATCAAATCTTTCAAAGACAACACCTTTCCTCGAGGCAAGAATATTTTTCTCTGGCCTGAATCCAACCTTAGCCCCAAGTATTCCAGACTTTTGACTGGTTTTTAGGGCTGACTTGTCTCGGTTGATAATCCAACCGTGAGATTCCAGATACTTGATCGTCTTGTGAACAACCACTTCTAGTTTTTTCACTGAGTGGTCTATCAGCAACAAGTCATCCAGATATGCCATTATCATTACACCTTGTGTTCTTAGATTGGCCCATAAAGGGCCAGAATTTTTGTAAACACTCGTGGTGCTGTGGCCAAACCGAAGGGTAAGGCTCTGAACTGAAAATGGCGCCCTTCTACTGCAAAGCGTAGAAATTTTTGGTGGACTGGAAAGATGGGAATGTGCAAATAAGCATCTTTGATGTCGATCGCGGCTAACCAATCCTCCCCTTGTAGGGCAGTGGCCACCGATCGGATCGACTCCATCGGAAAGACCTGATATACAGGAATTTGTATAGCCCTTTTAGAATTAATATGGGCCTCCCGTCCGCGTTTGCTTCGGGACTGTAAAGAGGTTTGAGTAAAACCCGAACCCTCATTCTTCCAGGGGAACCTCCATAATTACTCCTTGGAGCAATAGTTGTTCTAGTGCCAACAGGAGGGACTCTCTCTTCCGGGGATCCCCTGGCACGTTTGACCTCAAAAATGGGAAGGAGGAGAGCCTTTTAACTCCAAACTGTATCCCAAACCTACTGCGGAGAGCACCTATCTGTCTTGATCGTGTCCCGCCAGGTCTCTTGCGAACAACTGGAGTCCTCCCCCCACCCGACTGAGTGGGGGCTTCAATGAATTTAACTTTGGGGGAGGTTTTGTACCTCCCCTGACCCAGGGTTTCTCATTACCCTGCTACTGTCCCTGTTTTTTATCCACGGGATTTGACCGAGGAGGCCGTCGGAACTGTTACACAGCCGATGCCCCAGGGACTGGAGAAGCAGGCCTCTTAAAGAGGGACCTCTAACTCTGCTTTTAACCGGCAAGAGCGTATTTTTACCGCTGGAAATTTTCTGGATATATTTGTCCAGGTTTTCCCTGAATAAGCGTTCACCATGAAATGGGACGCTAACCAGCCATTCTTTACAGGGAGCTTCAGCAGACCAGTTTTTGAGCCATAGGAGCCTACGCATATGTACTATAGACAGCGTAAGGCGGGAGGCCTGATGGACTGAATCCTCTATGGCGCCAACCGCAAAGCCTAAGGCTCTAGGTAGATCAGCTAGGGCAAAGCCTGCTGATCTGTCAAGTCCCTCAAGACCTGTTTCAACTGATCCTTCACTGCTTAGCAGACCCCAATAGCTGCTACTGCTGGTTGTATCACCAAGCAGATTTTCATAAGGACTCCAATCTTTTATCTATTGGGTTCTTGAACATTTGGACATTATCCACTGGACATGTCAGTGATTTATACATACAAGAGATGGCTGCGTCCACTGTAGGGACCTTCCATTTTTTTTTTTTTGATGAACTTATCCTCCATGGGATAGACCACCGGAAATCTCTTGGGGGAATAAATATTTTCTCAGGACGTTCCCAATCCTGGTAAATGAGCCCTTTCAGTAAAGGGTGAAGTGGAAAAGAACAGACAGTCTGGGGGCTTCTAGCGACCCCAACGAGGATACAGTAGTGGTTGATGGTTCCGCAAGGTGCATTTTTAAATGCTGATCGGACCATGTTAGTCAGAGACTGAACCCATAATCTTTCAGCTTGAGATGCTGAGAAAAGGTTCCCCCACTGTTGATTCCTCTATAACAGAATCAACCTCATCCTGATCCCCTTCAGGCAGGTCGATCCCTGTATGGGACTGTTGCTCTGCTAACAGGCACTCTGAAGGAGGAGACGGAGATCGGGCGTGCTTTCCCTGACAGGGAGGCAGCGATCAATTTTGACAATCTCTCTCTAATCCTCCCAGAGCTGAGGAAAAAACCTCCTCTGTTACATACACAGGAGCAGGTGAACTGAGGACAGCCACAGTACCAAGTACCCTGCGGGGTCTCTACGGTCACTTACCTCTGAACTTCAGGGGAGACTGGTGCAGCAGGAGTATGCCCAAGATCCTCCGAGCCCGATGAGACCCCCTTCGCTTCCTGGAAGATTCAGTTCCGGAGCTTCTGGACGGCATATTCCTAAGCCTAAAGCTGAGGTATTCCAGCCGTAATACACCACTTTTACTGAGAATAGTCTAGCACAATTGCTGCTATATAACAGTTGGTGTCTACTAATGTGCCTTTCTAGGGGATGCCTGTATCAACCGCTTGCTGTATGCCTTTAAATGTTGCCAGCTCTGTCTCTGTACTTCATAGCCAGCTCACTACAATATTGTGTTTTTTTTAAAACTGCTGGGACGCCCGCACATGCGCAGAAGCGCTGCGGCGCGCACAGAGCGTCATCCCCCAGGCTCCGCCCCCTTTCCCGGCTCACCTCTATATATAGAGGCGCGTGCACGCGCACGCGCGCGGGCACGTGCGCCTTCGGCGCTAATTTCAAATATGGTAACAAGGGACAGGAGCCAGGGCCCCTCTTTGCCGCAGGCCGGGGGATGGACAAACACTGCAACATGGCAGAGGAAGCAGTTTCCTATAAGAGAACTCACCATCTGCCTGGACTTTGCTCTGCTGAGAAGAAGCTAGTCCACATGACAAGAAAACATTCCACAGCGGCCTCTAGTGGACAAACACAGGTACCACAGTCTAATATATTAAATATATATAAAAAAAAATTTTTTTTTTTTTTTTCTTGACCACCATTAAAAATTATTACATTTTTTTTTTCAGTAGTTACAGGCATGCACAGATATTAGCGGGAATACCGTTAGGTAACAGACAGAAAGACAAATTAGGCTTGGGGGTCCCCCAATAGAACCAAGTTCCTGGGGGCCCCCACTTACCTGTTCCCCGCCGCAGGACTTTGTTTGGTCCACAAAAGCCCAAACTTCACCTATCACGGCAGGCATTGTAATCAAACCTTCAGGGACCGGGTTCCCAAGGATTCCACTCCCCTGGACCTGTATAGCACCCTGCACAGAAAACATCTTGGTCGTGGGTATGACCAGAGCTCTGGATCCCAGGGTCCAGCTCTCCTAAGAGAAGCATTACAGGCAAAACCTTGCTCTTCTCTGCAAGGCCCGGGTACCGACCGTTTAGCTATGAAGCTTTTTTGGTCGGATCCGGAATAGCTTACTGAGGCCCAAAAGAACCTGTACGCAAGCTCAGTGAAAAACACATGTTTCTTCTTGGCCAACACCTTAGACACTGGCAAAAAACTGAGGTGCTCCCGGATGGGAGGGGCTTATATAGGGGAGGGTACTTCCGGTTTTGGAAGTTGCCAGTGCCAGCACCTGACGGTATCTATATAACCCATTAGTAATGACTATGTCGCTCTGTGTCCCGTGATGTACGAAAAAGAAATATAAATAATGTTTGGGGGTTCTAAGTAATTTCCTAGCAAAAAAAAAAAAAATATTTTAACTTGTAAACACCAAATCTGAAAAATAGGCCCGGTCCTTAAGTGCGCTGTGTTCGGGCGCCGGACGCAGTGCATTTTGGGAAGTGTGACGTCTATATAATCACGTGACTGCAGGCGAGACGCTTCATTGGCCGTTTTTTTGTTTTTTTGTTACTGCATTGTGGTGCCTGAACATTCCTTCATTCACATTAATGTGTTTTTTTTTTTGATTGGCACCGCCGTAAGACGCGGGCGGTGCTTTCCCTCGGGGCCGCGGCGTCACTTCCGGTTTCTCTCTGCCAGTGAAAAACCGGTAGTGACGCCGCGGCTCCGTGGACGGAACGCACGGCCTGAGCGGGACGAGTTCTGCTTGGCCAGATTCCTGAATTTCGGGGTTCTCCCGATTCCCTAGTGTAGCTCCGCCCCCCTTTCTAGGCTCTGTTCTCTGAATTTGCGATTAAAAATAAATAAAATAAATAAATCGCTGGATATACCTGACAATGTGATTGTACAATCTATATACAATTTCCATATGGTCATACACCCGACAATCTGATTGTACAATCTCTATACAATCTCCTTCAGGATAGCCGCACATTTTATAATCCGATTGTATACAGATTGTACAATCTATGTTTAGATCGCTATACACCTGGCAATCTGATTGTACAATCTCTATACAGTCTACTGTATATTTAGATAGTCATACACCTAGCAACCTGATTGTACAATCCCAATACTAGACATGTGCCCTGCCGAAATTTATTTATTTATTTCGTTTTTGTTTCTTTCGTTTTTTTGCTTTTTTCAGAAATTCAGAAATTCCAAATTTTCGGATTTTCAGATTATTGAATTTCCGAATTTCCAAATTTTTGGGATTTTCAGAATTGAAAAACTCGGAAATTCGGAAATACAAAATTTCGGAAATTCAGTAATTCGTAAATCCGAAAATCCAAAAATTTGGAAATTGAAAAATTCGGAAATTCAGAAATTCGAAATTTTGTAAATTCGGAAATTCGGAAATCCGAAAATCCAAAAATTTGGAAATTTTAAAATTCGGAAATTTCGGAATTAACGAATTTGTCAAAATTTGTTAAAAAACTAATTCGGAACGAAACGAATTGCACATGTCTACCCAATACAAACTACCTACTATGTGGTCACAGATCTGACAATTTAATCGGGCAATCCATTTTGCAATTTGCTTTAGACCTGATAACATCATTGCACTCTCTCTCTCTCCCCTTTAGGATGATCATACACCTAACAATGTGATTGTACAATCTCTATACAATTTATTCACACATGGCCATATACCCGACAATATGATTGTACAATCTCTATACAATCTCCTTCAGGATGGGCACACATTTTGTAGACTGATTGTACAATTATCTATACAACTGCTTTTCATACGGCCATACACCTGACAATCGGATTCTGCAATCTTATACTTAGATAGTCTTACACATAGCAATCTGATTATACAACCCCAATACAAACTACCTATGTGGTCACAGATCTGAAAATTTGATTGTGCAATCTCTATACAATCTATCTTAAAATTCCACACACACGCCTGACAATCTGATTGTACAATCTCTATAAAACCTCCTTGGCAGCCCATACACTTTACAATCTGATTGCCCCCCCTCCAATATTAATCTCTAATCCCCCCCCCCCCCACAATCTATTGGTAGATTTATCCTTTCCTGGCGGTCGGTATTACATTATTCTCGGTCACCACGGTTGTTACTTTGTTGTTTTTCCTGGCAGTCATGTGACCGGGGGAAGGGGGAACATTGCGATCTCGGGACGTTGGGGAGTCCTCTCTGCCAGCGGAACACACCCGTCATGTGCGGGGTGAGATAAGAGTACAGTAGGCGGGCGAGGGGTTGGCACGTTTCTGGGCGCACGAGACACACGAGATGGAGTTGGCAGAACGCGGTGTCTCCGGGTGTGGCACTAATACTGTACTTCCCCGCAGGGCCACCATCAGGGGGGTACAGGCAGTACACCTGTAAGGGGCCCGGAGGTCCCCAGGGGCCTGGATGGCAAGCCCCCCCTCCCTTTTATTTTTTTTATAATTTTTTTTTCTTAATTTATTTCTTTTTTTGTGTAAGGGGCCCAGAGGTCCCCAGGGCCCCGAATGCAACCCCCCCTTTTTTTTTATATATATATTTTTTTTATTACTTTTTTTGTGTAAGGGGCCCAGAGGTCCCCAGAGCCCCGGATGGCAACCCCCCGTTTTTTGTTTTTTTTTATATAATTTTTTTTACTCCTTTTTTTTTGTGTAAGGGGCCCAGAGGTCCCCAGGGCCCCCGAATGACAACCCCCCTTTTAATTTTTTTTTATAATTTTTTTTTCTTAATTTTTATTTTTTTTTGTGTGTAAGGGCCCCAGAGGTCCCCAGGGCCCTGGATGGCAACCCCCCGTTTTTTTTTTATATAATTTTTTTTTATTCTTTTTTTGTGTAAGGGGCCCAGAGGTCCCCAGGGCCCCGGATGGCAACCCCCCCTTTTTAATTTTTTTTATATAAATTGTTTATATTTTATTTTGTGCAAGGGGCCCAGAGGTCCCCAGGGCCCCGAATGGCAACCCCTCTTTTTTTTATTTGTATTTCTTTTTTATGCAAGGGGCCCAGAGGTCCCCAGGGCCCCGGATGGCAACCCCCTTTTTTTATTTATTTTGATATAATTTTTTTTTTTGTGCAAAGGGCCCAGAGGTCCCCAGGGCCCCGAATGCAACCCCTCTTTTTTTTATTTGTATTTCTTTTTTTATGCAAGGGGCCCAGAGGTCCCCAGGGCCCCGGATGGCAACCCCTTTTTTTATTTATTTTGATATAATTTTTTTTTTGTGCAAAGGGCCCAGAGGTCCCCAGGGCCCCGAATGGCAACCCCCTTTTTTTTATTTGTATTTATTTTTTGTGCAAGGGCCCAGAGGTCCCCAGGGCCCGAATGGCAACCCCCCTTTTTTTTATTTGTATTTCTTTTTTTTGTGCAAGGGGACCAGAGGTCCCTAGGGCCCCAGATGGCAACCCACCCTTTTTTTTTGTGTAAGGGGCCCAGAGGTCCCAGGGCCCCCGAATGGCAACCCCCCTTTTTTTTATTTGTATTTCTTTTTTTGTGCAAGGGGGCCCAGAGGTCCCTAGGGCCCCAGATGGCAACCCCCCTTTTTTTGTGTAAGGGGCCCAGAGGTCCCCAGGGCCCCCGAATGGCAACCCCCCTTTTTTTTGTGTAAGGGCCCCAAATGGCAACCCCCCTTTTTTTTTGTGCAAGGGGCCCAGAGGACCCCAGAGGCCCCGGAGGTCCCCAGGGCCCCGAATGGCAACCCCCCTTTTTTTCTATATATATTTTTTTTATTACTTTTTTTGTGTAAGGGGCCCAGAGGTCCCAGGGCCCCGGATGGCAACCCCCCGTTTTTTTTTATATATAAATTGTTTTTTTTTGTGTAAGGGGCCCAGAGGTCCCCAGGGCCCCGAATGGCAACCCCCCCCTTTTTTTTAATTTTTCTATATAAATTGTTTTTTTTTTTGTGCAAGGGGCCCAGAGGTCCCCAGGGGCCCCCGAATGGCAACCCCCTTTTTTGTGTAAGGGCCCCAAATGGCAACCCCCCTTTTTTTTTTTTGTGCAAGGGGCCCAGAGGACCCCAGAGGCCCCCAGGGCCCGGATGGCAACCCCCCCTTTTTTTTTAGATTTTTTTAAATTTCTTTTTTGTAAGGGGGCCCAGTGGCCCTGGATGGTGGCAACCCCCCCCCTTTTTTTTCTGTTCTGTTTTTTTTTTTGTTTGTCAGCACCCAAAGCCCCCCGACCCCAACAATTTGCGGTGGCAGCACCCCCCGCTTCTCAATTCGCTGCGGTAGCACCCCCCCCTCCGGTTCTCCTCTGCTCCAGGGGGCCCATGCCTGAAGCTGTGTGTAAGGGGCCCCAAAATTCCTGATGGGGGCCCTGCTTCCCCGACACTTCCCTGGGGACACGGTGAGCCCTGAGGATGTACAGTACAGCCAGGGAAGTCCAACCGGACGGACAGGTTCCCTGAGACCCGCCCACCGAGCCGACACTTCCTGGTGGATCAATTCCCTAACCAGTCACCCCCATCCCCATTGGTGTCACCGATGCCAGGAAAGGTGGGCGGGGTCATGTGACTTCTCCGAGACGGATCAAAAGGATCTGCTGGGAGGAGGAGAGGGGGGGAGAGAGAGGGGGGGAGAGAGAGGGGGGGGAGAGAGAGGGGGGGAGAGAGAGGGGGTGAGAGAGAGGGGGGGAGAGAGAGGGGGGGAGAGAGAGAGGGGGGGGGAGAGAGAGGGGGGGAGAGAGAGGGGGAGAGAGAGGGGGGATGATGAGAGGGGGGAGAGAGAGGAGAGAGGAGAGGGGGAGGAGGAGGAGGGAGGAGGGGAGGAGGGAGGGAGGAGGAGGAGGGGGGGAGGGGAAGGGAGGAGGGAGGAGGGAGGAGGGAGGAGGGAAGGAGGGTCGGAGGAGGGAGGGGAGGAGGAAGGAGGGAGGAGGCGGAGGAGGCGCGGGCTCACTTTCTGTACTTTGTGATTTCAAGTGAAGGAACTTAGAAAAACAGGTTAACCAACGAACATGGGATTTATCGGAGGAACGTACAAACCGGGTGACAGAACGAGGAAGTAGCGATGGATCTAAGATAAGGTGACCGGATTGTTAAAATGAAATCCGTCGGGGACATTTTTTTTTTTTTGCCAAATTGTAAACGAATTTATAAGCACATTTTTCCTCCAATGATATCTGCAGTGTGGTGTTTATGGAATGATTGTATCACATGTTATTTCTCACATTTCCTCCATAAATAAAGATTAAAAAAAAGATTACTTCTTCTTAGAATTTTTTGAGATATGACCAAATGTTATGTAGCGGGCAGGGTTTTTCCCCCTTCTCTCCGTCCCCTCTATTAAGGTCTCGCAATGTCTCTGGTCTAGGGGTATGATAGGGGAGGGAGAAGGGAGAGCTACGCCAAGCTTTTACCACAGGTGTATAAGTGGTATCAGCAATACCTTTCGTTACCTTCGGGGCCTGTGTTGTGCATCAGATCCTCCCTTCCGAAGTCTCCACGTGCCTCGTCTGCCAGGAATTGAGCCCCCACACCATTAAAGTCCAACCACACCTTTATTTGTGAACATAACATGGACTCCCTTGGCTATAGAACAGAAAAGGTGGTGTGAGTACGAATAGGCCCAGACACAAGTTCTTTCCTCCACTCTCCTCCAAAGAGTGGGCTTTGGTCTCTGCACGAGGGAAATTCACCTTCCGGACGGTCTCCGACAAGAGGCTCACCCGTCACCGGCAGTATGCTGCACCGGGTCTTCAGATGAGGAGCTCTTCCCGGTCCATTACGTCCACCTCGGATTCAGGCATCCATCCCCGGAGTGCCTTAGGATTAGGCTTGTGCAATTCGTTTCGTAACGAATCGAAATTCGTCTGAATTTAGCAACTTTCGGACATTCGGAAGCATTCGAATTTCCGAACAAAGCAATTACGAATAAGACCGAATCCGAAATAAATTATACCGCAAATAGCGAATGCCCGAATGTCTTCGGCATAATTCGTTATGAAAAAGTTACGAATGTACGAATCCATACGAAGCACAATAACACTCACTCTGCTCTGCTCTCTGCTTCTCCCACACCGTGCTGAACTCCCTCTCAAAATGGTGTACAGGGGCGGAGGCTATAGCCGCATGTAAAAAAACGAAAGTAAAATACGAGATTTCGAATCCATTCGAAGCACAATAACACTCACTCTGCTCTCTGCTTCTTCCTCACCGTGCTGAACCCTCTCAAAATGGTGTACAGGGGCGGAGCCTATAGCCGCATGTAAAAAACGAAAGTAAAATACGAGATTTCGAATCGTTACAAATAACCGCTATGTATTTAGAAAAGTACAAATCCATTCGAAGCACATTAGGCATAATAGGCAGCGTCGTTGTGAGAGAGACACAGAAAATTACGAATCAACGAACCCAAAAAAAGTTACGAAAGTAGGAGTTGTGTCCAGAATCAATGAAAAACAATGTACTCTACCGAAAGTACGAATTATAAATCAACTAAAAATTCAACGAAAAATGTCGCTTGCGAAAATACGAATTAGTCCGAACACGAAAAATCCCGTCTAGCAAAATTACGAATGATTACGAATCAACAGGACCGGAAAGAAACGAACCGAAACTAACCGAATTTTTCCGTTGTGCACAAGCCTACTTAGGATCCTTACCTTGCGGAACTCAGTGTTGGGCACTGAGCTCCGGACCGCCGTCTGAGTACCTCACCTCAGGCTAAAGGTGCCTGGGATGGAACACGATCCCCGGTGGTCCTCTAGGCCTAGTCCGCCTAGAGGACGAGCACGAACTCCGTCCGCAGGCTAAAGGTGCCAGGGACTAAGACCTCGTGACCAAGATGACCGGCCCCTTTTAAACCCTCTCCCAGCAAGCATGGCGGGTTCCCCGCCCCACCATACCGCTGCCGAGAGCGGACAAAAAGGAGGCTCAGCACACAGCGGTATCCGTCCGTCGGTCCAAGGTGACAGCGCCACCCAGTGGACCGCCGGAGTCACACCACTGGTGTCACTGAAAAATACAAAACTTTCCCCGGGAAAGTAAGTACCCGCTACATACTCCCCCCTGTTATTTGACACTGGTCCCCAGTGTCTGGAGCAAACCACATCCTCAACGGCTGACATGGTCCAGTCCAGAAACCACTAACAATTGAAAAAAAACTTTTTGGAAACACTATCCTAACGAAGAAGTTGTGTCTGAGCCCCTGCAACAAAAAGAGGAGTGAAAGACAACATAACCATTTTGAAATTACAGTTCAACATTTTACTTTTCCCTCCCCATCCTGACTAAAGACCTCCCCAGAGTCTGTAATCTTGCTGGGATGTTCTCCTGCAGAGGGAAAAAACAAAATCAACATGTAAACCCTGACACAGGTATCCATGTGTGGAAGAAAAAGAAACTTCTCCTAAAAGAAATCCCCTTTTCTTCAAGGAGTGAGTGCGTGAAAAGTGTTTGTAACGTTGCGCGACACTGCCACCTGGTGACAGCCTCGTGGTAACTGCACCCGTGGAACTTCTCCTTCATCTCTTTACCTATCTACCCCAGAGTCTGTGATCTCCTTGCAGGAAGATAGAAATGAACAGGAACAGTCCCTTTTTTTTTCTTTTTTGGGCACAAAAAGAACACAATTGCTCAAAAAATCCAGCAGCATGATAATATTGGAGTCTCTCTCTCCTAAAGGTAAAAACGTGGGTGCGGCATTATCAGTGGCTTTAAGTGCTGATCCATAGTCTCTAGATGATATTCCACATCTTCGCCTTCCTTGCGTCTGATCACCACTTTGTCTGCGTGGATGTGTCTTCCCACCATCCATTCTGCCTTGCAGTCTTTGAAGCGCTTGGAGGCATTCTGAGAGCATGCCATGTACCTGCGGGCGTGTGGGACTTTGAGGTGGGTCCAAACAAAGTCATTGTACCAGCGCTCCCGGCACACCACCTCATAGAGTAAGTCCTTCGATAAGTAGGGATACTCCCATCCGTACTCCGCTGCAACTTTTTGGCCAAATAGGCGCTGTAGTCTTGCCAAAGGAGGCATGGTAGCTCTGTCCCCTTCACCTGGCAGAACAATTAAATCTGGGTGGCGAGGTGCCTTGACCACCTCCAATCTGGGCATTGGGGGCCGCAGCAGCAGTCTTTTAACCCCAGCGTCAGGTACAGATGGCGCTGGGGATGCAGGGACAAGTTGAGGAAGAGATTCTCCTTCAGGCGCTGACGCCTCCACCCGAGGTGTGCTCTCTCCCACGGACATAGGTGAATTCCCAATCCCACGGAATGAAGCAAGCGGTACATTGTCCCAGCCCTTCTCGGCAAACACATCATCAATCACGGCATCATCTCCCATATCCGAGAGAGATTCCAGGTCAGAGGTGTCACACTCCTCCGCGGGTATGTAGCCCTGTGTGGAAACAGAACATCCACACTCCGGAGACTTGCTAGGCCATGCCTTCCCGACACCTCCTCCCTCACACCAAGTCTTCTCTGCCGGCTTACCTTGGCCTTTCCTGGGATGTCCGGAACTCTCGTCTACGGATCCATCCGGGCCTGGCGTGGGCATGCGAGACGGTCCACCACCACCGCTGGTCGGGGCTACCACGCTGGTTCTCTTCTTCAGTGGCGGACGCTGTGAGACAGTAGTGACCGAGTCAGCATCCTTGGATTTCTCCCGTTGGTGTTACACGACCTCCTCCGCGGTCGTTGCAGTGTGCGCAGGGGTGACTCTCACAGCCGTGATTCCTCCCTTCTGAGTGGCGATACCTGAAGCCCAGCCTGGATAGATGTTTTTCGGCCTCCCAACCACCGGATCCACCTCGAACGTGAACTCCCCACAGGCCTCACAGCGTCCGAAAGGCTTCAACAGGCACACCAGTCCCGAACACCCGGGGCAAATCATACCCAGGGCCTCAACGTCCATACACGAGTATAGGGCGAATCGACCCCTCGGCTTCAGTCGGATCCCCGTATCCGTTATTGGAGGAGCAGCAGTCAATGTTGTAGTTGCCGGGTGAACCGGAATCCACGAGGCGGGTCCAAACATGGCGACCTGTATCTGTTCCATCGCACACTGCAGAGTTTTCGCGCCAATGTCCCACGTGTAGTCCGTCACACGTATTGGACTCCTCCCCTTTTGCTCCAGTTCGCGGGCTTTTCCACTTCTTTGGTTGCGACTTGCCCACGAACTAAGCGGTGGGGGTTGTGTCTGTTGGCGCAGTGCAATTAAAAGCCCCCACGTGTAGTCCGTCACACGGCTGGGCTTTCCCCCTTTCACCACTCTGCCTGCGCGGGCCTTTCCTCTTCTGAGGTCATGTCCACGACTTTCGAGTAGGGCTGCACTTTGGCCTATTCGTTTAACTCTTTCCGGCAGACACCTTCTTTGAAGTGATGCACAACACATATACCGGACCCGAGCCCCCACGTGTAGCGGGCAGGGTTTCCACCCTTCTCTCCGTCCCCTCTATTAAGGTCTCGCAATGTCTCTGGTCTAGGGGTATGATAGGGGAGGGAGAAGGGAGAGCTACGCCAAGCTTTTACCACAGGTGTATAAGTGGTATCAGCAATACCTTTCGGTACCTTCGGGCCTGTGTTGTGCATCGAATCCTCCCTTCCGAAGTCTCCACGTGTCTCGTCTGCCAGAAATTGAGCCACACACCATTAAAGTCCAACACACCTTTATTGTGAACATAACATGGACTCCCTTGGCTATAGAACAGAAAAGGAGGTGTGAGTGCGAATAGGCCCAGACACAAGTTCTTTCCTCCACTCTCCTCCAAAGAGTGGGCTTTGGTCTCTGCACGAGGGAAATTCACCTTCCGGACGGTCTCCGACAAGAGACTCACCCGTCACCGGCAGTATGCTGCACCGGGTCTTCAGATGAGGAGCTCTTCCCGGTCCATTACGCCCACCTTGGATTCAGGCCTCCATCCCCGGAGTGCCTTAGGATCCTTACCTTGCGGAACTCAGTGTTGGGCACTGAGCTCCGGACCGCCGTCTGAGTACCTCACCCCAGGCTAAAGGTGCCTGGGATGGAACACGATCCCCGGTGGTCCTCTAGGCCTAGTCCGCCTAGAGGACGAGCACGAACTCTGTCCGCAGGCTAAAGGTGCCAGGGACTAAGACCTCGTGACCAAGATGGCCGGCCCCTTTTAAACCCTCTCCCAGCAAGCATGGCGGGTTCCCCGCCCCACCATACCGCTGCCGAGAGCAGACAAAAAGGAGGCTCAGCACACAGCGGTATCCGTCCGTCGGTCCAAGGTGACAGCGCCACCCAGTGGACCGCCGGAGTCACACCACTGGTGTCACTGAAAAATACAAAACTTTCCCTGGGAAAGTAAGTACCCGCTACAGTTATGAACTACATAAAGAATGCAGCCTCACCAGTGCCCAGCAAAGCAGCCTCACCAGTGCCCAGAAAAGCAGCCTCGCCAGTGCCCAGCAATGCAGCCTCGCCAGTGCCCAGCAATGCAGCCTCGCCAGTGCCCAGCAATGCAGCCTCGCCAGTGCCCAGCAATGCAGCCTCGCCAGTGCCCAGCAATGCAGCCTCGCCAGTGCCCAGCAATGCAGCCTCGCCAGTGCCCAGCAATGCAGCCTCCACTGTGCCCAGCAATGCAGCCTCACCTGTGCCCAGCAATGCAGCCTCACCTGTGCCCAGCAATGCAGCCTCACCTGTGCCCAGCAATGCAGCCTCACCTGTGCCCAGCAATGCAGCCTCAGCTGTGCCCAGCAATGCAGCCTCAGCTGTGCCCAGCAATGCAGCCTCAGCTGTTCAAATTCAGCATTGTTAGTCCCCCTGTACCTGGTCTGGGGTCGAGGTGCAGTGCTTCTCCTGCAGGTGGTTTCTCTTGAAGCTGGGAGCCCGGGACCAGCTGATCACCGATGGTACATCTGGTCCTCTCCCTTCCTCCTGGGCACCACTGAGCTGGGCAATTAGGGCTGGAGGAAACTGGGGGGGGGGGCGGGACTCAAATTCCTGTCCACCATAAAGCTAATTCCCCACAGTGCAGCTAATTAGAAAACAAACATCTCGAGGCCCCCTGTGTTCCGCGGGAGCCGGGGGACAGAGAGCGGACTATGTCTTCATTTTCGGGTTTAGGCAGATTAATCCGCCGCAGCGCTGCCGGCCAGCCGCGGTGTATTCATATTGAAGAGGCCGAGCTTCAACTGTGTAGTGCGCTGCAGCAGATTAATCCGCCTATACCTGAAAATGAAGAAATAGTCCGCTCTCTGTCCCCCCGGCTCTCACTGAACACAGGGGGCCCGGAGACGTTTGTTTTCTAAATAGCTGCACCGCAGGGGGATTAGCTCATTGGTGAACAGGATTTGGGAGTCCCCGTCCGCTCTACCACCAGGCCCCCCTGCTGAGATAACAGATCCAGGGACAGACGGGCTCCGGGGACAGCGTCCTCAATCCAGGGACTGTCCCCGGAAACCGGGGATGTCTGGTCACCCTAATCTAAGAAAACGCCCCGTAAACGCCCCGTGTATGGAACACCACCAACGACTCGGAACATCTTTCTTCTCTCATACATAGAACTTCACTGTATAAATAATCCCACCAAAGCCACAACCCACCCCACAACGATAGCATGGAATCTATAAATAATTAAATTGCCATACCTGACAGAGGTCCACTGAATCCCATCAGCTATATCAAAGGTCCACTGAACCCCATCAGGTATGACAAAGGTCCACTGAACCCCATCAGCTATATCAAAGGTCCACTGAACCCCATCAGGTATGACAAAGGTCCACTGAACCCCATCAGGTATGACAAAGGTCCACTGAACCCCATCAGGTATGACAAAGGTCCACTGAACCCCATCAGGTATGACAAAGGTCCGCTGAACCCCATCAGGTATGACAAAGGTCCGCTGAACCCCATCAGGTATGACAAAGGTCCGCTGAACCCCATCAGGTATGACAAAGCTCCGCTGAACCCCATCAGGTATGACAAAGGTCCGCTGAACCCCATCAGGTATGACAAAGGCCAACAGAACCCCATCAGGTATGACAAAGGCCAACAGAACCCCATCAGGTATGACAAAGGCCAACAGAACCCCATCAGGTATGACAAAGGCCAACAGAACCCCATCAGGTATGAAAAAGGCCAACAGAACCCCATCAGGTATGACAAAGGCCAACAGAACCCCATCAGGTATGACAAAGGCCAACAGAACCCCATCAGGTATGACAAAGGTCCACTGAGCCCCATCAGGTATGACAAAGGTCCACTGAGCCCCATCAGGTATGACAAAGGTCCACTGAACTCCATCAGGTATGACAAAGGCTCACTGAACTCCATCAGGTATAACAAAGGCCAACAGAACCCCATCAGGTATGACAAAGGCCAACAGAACCCCATCAGGTATGACAAAGGCCAACAGAACCCCATCAGGTATGACAAAGGCCAACAGAACCCCATCAGGTATGACAAAGGCCAACAGAACCCCATCAGGTATGACAAAGGCCAACAGAACCCCATCAGGTATGACAAAGGTCCACTGAGCCCCATCAGGTATGACAAAGGTCCACTGAGCCCCATCAGGTATGACAAAGGTCCACTGAGCCCCATCAGGTATGACAAAGGTCCACTGAGCCCCATCAGGTATGACAAAGGCCAACAGAACCCCATCTGGTATGACAAAGGTCCACTAAACTCTATCAGGTATGACAAAGGTCCACTGAACCCCATCAAGTATGATAAAGGTCCACTGAACCCCATCAAGTATGATAAAGGTTCACTGAACCCCATCAGGTATGACAAAGATCTACTGAACCCCATCAGGTATGACAAAGGTCCACTGAACCCCATTAGGTATGACAAAGGTCCACTGAACCCCATTAGGTATGACAAAGGTCCACTGAACCCCATCAGGTATGACAAAGGTCCACTGAACCCCATCAGGTATGACAAAGGTCCACTGAACCCCATCAGGTATGACAAAGGTCCACTGAACCCCATCAGGTATGACAAAGGCCCACTGAACCCCATCAGGTATGACAAAGGCCCACTGAACCCCATCAGGTATGACAAAGGCCCACTGAACCCCATCAGGTATAGCAAAGGTCCACTGAACCCCATCAGGTATGGCAAAGGTCCACTGAACCCCATCAGGTATGGCAAAGGTCCACTGAACCCCATCAGGTATGGCAAAGGTCCACTGAACCCCATCAGGTATGGCAAAGGTCCACTAAACCCCATCAGGTATGAAAAAGGTCCACTGAACCCCATCAGGTATGGCAAGGGTCCACTGAACCCCATAAGGTACGATAAAGGTCTACTGACCTCCATCAAGTATGACCAAAGTCCACTGAACCCCATCAGGTATGATAAAGGTCCACTGAGCCCCATCAGGTATGACAAAGGTCCACTGAACCCCATCAGGTATGACAAAGGTCCACTGAACCCCATCAGGTATGACAAAGATCCACTGAACCCCATCAGGTATGACAAAGGTCCACTGACCTCCACCAGGTATGACCAAAGTCCACTGAACCCCATCAGGTATGACAAAGGTCCACTGAACCCCATCAGGTATGAAAAAGGTCCACTGAACCCCATCAGGTATGAAAAAGGTCCACTGAACCCCATCAGGTATGACAAAGGTCCACTGACCTCCATCAAGTATGACCAAAGTCAACTGAACCCCATCAGGTATGACAAAGGTCCACTGAACCCCATCAGGTATGAAAAAGGTCCACTGAACCCCATCAGGTATGAAAAAGGTCCACTGAACCCCATCAGGTATGAAAAAGGTCCACTGAACCCCATCAGGTATGAAAAAGGTCCACTGAACCCCATCAGGTATGGCAAGGGTCCACTGAACCCCATCAGGTATGATAAAGGTCTACTGACCTCCATCAAGTATGACCAAAGTCCACTGAACCCCATCAGGTATGACAAAGGTCCACTGACCTCCATCAAGTATGACCAAAGTCCACTGAACCCCATCAGGTATGACAAAGGTCCACTGAACCCCATCAGGTATGACAAAGGTCCACTGAACCCCATCAGGTATGACAAAGGTCCACTGAACCCCATCAGGTATGACAAAGGTCCACTGAACCCCATCAGGTATGACAAAGGTCCACTGAACCCCATCAGGTATGACAAAGGTCCACTGAACCCCATCAGGTATGACCAAAGTTCACAGAACCCCATCAGGTATGACCAAAGTCCACTGAACCCCATCAGGTATGACAAAGGTCCACTGAACCCCATCAGGTATGACAAAGGTCCACTGAACCCCATTAGGTATGACCAAAGTCCACTGAACCTCGCCAGGTCTGCATCGCTGATTGAATTGGAATCTGTCCAGATAGCGGCTAATTACTGCTGGATAACGAAGTTGACATTCCATCACATGGCCATAAACTCC
Source organism: Rana muscosa (assembly GCA_029206835.1). Classification (NCBI taxonomy): domain Eukaryota; kingdom Metazoa; phylum Chordata; class Amphibia; order Anura; family Ranidae; genus Rana; species Rana muscosa. Next base: position 396,066,278 of record CM055118.1, read on the forward strand.
CCATGAAATCACTTCAGGCATTCTATAAATCTCCATCATAGTGTAATAAAAGCTTCCAACCAACCAAGACAGATTGTGAACAATGATACTCAGTAATAAACATAATCAGTGTCACCGATATCCGCAGTCCCACAATGTGTATCACAGATAGAACTGATCTATGATATGTGGATTTATCTTCGACTATTAATAAGGATATAATAATGAAGGTGATATAAGTGGAAGGATCCTCCTGAGAAATGAAGATTACACTCTATAGGAGATTGGCAGCCATGTCTATGTTGAATGTCGGTCTGTTAGACTTCAACACCCTGTTAGTGTTCTCAATGATTTCATGATGTGTGATCCTTGTTTACTATGTGGATGATCTCCATGTATAAAGACATTCTGATCTTCCAATGAATTAGTGTATAAATAATTCTGGGTTGTGCAATACGATGTGGAAAGATCTTCTATGGAAAGAAAGTTTACAGAGTTTCCGTGTTTTTCTGAATCGTCTCTCTACTTGGCGGAGCTTACCCTTCACCGACAGACATTGCGCAATTGTGTTCATCCTCAGACGTGAGGCAGAGCTCTGGAATTCCAAAAGAACGTTTGTTCTAATAATTGGAGGTTCAATCGGTGTGAACTCTTCATTGTACATTCTGTAGTATTATGTCATTACCACTGAACTATCACTGTACATTCTGGAGGATTAGGAGGATCTGGTGACTCTCCAGAACATTATGAGTGTAGGGACTTGAGCTAGAACGGGACTATCTCTAGTCTAAATTAGGGCCCTGTTCACACCCAAGCTTATTGAAATCGCAACAAAATACGTGGTACGCATATGATGCCATTATTTCTTAATGACCCCCCAAATGCAGTGTGATTTCGCCTCAATCGTTGCGCGACAGAAACCACAAAAATTGAGCCAAAACACGCAACGCTAAACGCGCCTGGCTCACAGGCCAAATTTGGTGCACGAGCTTCTTTGGCGTGTTTTTTGGAGCGGAGGGAGACCCATTCAAATGGAATGGTGCCTCTCCAAACATGTGCAACAAAAATGTGCAGACAAAAAACGCGAATCGGCATCATTGCCCAAGTGTCGCTCCGGTTTTAATGCAGTCTTAGCGCTTTCAGGTTTGTTTGTGTTATCTGTGATTGTCAAGTCCAAGAACATTGCTTGCGCCTACAGCTGTTCGGTGCCCTTCAGTAGATAGAGAGAGAAGAAGATACAATGTATGGGGTATGAATATTTATTCCGCCTCTGCCTCAGTGAGAGGTTAATTCCTGAAATGGGGGCCTAGGGGAAGGAGATAAATATTTTTAGAGAGGTTTGAGAAGTATTCTTATCCTCCAAGACTTTTCCTGGAGAGGATGTAGTGGTGGAAGGTTCCTTCCCTCCGAATCTTTGTCTGGAGGGGCTGTAGTGGTGGAAGGTTCCTTCCCCCTGAATCTTTGTGTGGAGGGGCTGTAGTGGTGGAAGGTTCCCTCCAAGACTTTGCCTAGAGAGGATGTAGTGGTGGAAGGTTCCTTCCCTCCGAATCTTTGTGTGGAGAGTATGCAGTGGTGGAAGGTTCCCTCCAAGACTTTGCCTAGAGAGGATGTAGTGGTGGAAGGTTCCTTCCCTCTGAATCTTTGTCTGGAGGGGATGTAGTGGTGGAAGGTTCCTTCCCCCTGAATCTTTGTGTGGAGGGGCTGTAGTGGTGGAAGGTTCCCTCCAAGACTTTGCCTAGAGAGGATGTAGTGGTGGAAGGTTCCTTCCCTCCGAATCTTTGTCTGGAGGGGCTGTAGTGGTGGAAGGTTCCTTCCCCCTGAATCTTTGTCTGGAGGGGCTGTAGTGGTGGAAGGTTCCCTCCAAGACTTTGCCTAGAGAGGATGTAGTGGTGGAAGGTTCCTTCCCTCTGAATCTTTGTCTGGAGGGGATGTAGTGGTGGAAGGTTCCTTCCCCCTGAATCTTTGTGTGGAGGGGCTGTAGTGGTGGAAGGTTCCCTCCAAGACTTTGCCTAGAGAGGATGTAGTGGTGGAAGGTTCCTTCCCTCCGAATCTTTGTCTGGAGGGGCTGTAGTGGTGGAAGGTTCCTTCCCCCTGAATCTTTGTCTGGAGGGGCTGTAGTGGTGGAAGGTTCCCTCCAAGACTTTGCCTAGAGAGGATGTAGTGGTGGAAGGTTCCTTCCCTCCGAATCTTTGTCTGGAGGGGCTGTAGTGGTGGAAGGTTCCTTCCCCCTGAATCTTTGTGTGGAGGGGCTGTAGTGGTGGAAGGTTCCCTCCAAGACTTTGCCTAGAGAGGATGTAGTGGTGGAAGGTTCCTTCCCTCCGAATCTTTGTCTAGAGAGGATGTAGTGGTGGAAGGTTCCTTCCCTCCGAATCTTTGTGTGGAGAGTATGTAGTGGTGGAAGGTTCCCTCCAAGACTTTGCCTAGAGAGAATGTAGTGGTCAGGGCTGCCATCAGGAATTTTGGGGCCCCTTACACAGCTTCAGGCATGGACCCCCTGGAGCAGAGGAGAACCAGGGGGGGGCTGCCGTGAATTAAGAAGCGGGGGGGTGCCACGAATTGAGAAGCCGCCGCAAATTGTTGGGGTCAGGGGGGGGGGCTTTGGGTGCTGACGAACAAAAACAAAACAAAAAAAAAGGGGGGGTTGCCATCCGGGGCCATCAGGGCCTCCTCTGGGCCCCTTACAAGCAAATAAAAAAAGGGGGGGGGGTTTCAATCAGGGGCCATGGGGACCTCCGGGCCTCTAGGGACCTCTGGGCCCCTTACAAAAATTTTTTTTTCAATTAAATAATAATCAAAAAAATTTTTTAAAAAAATTTAAAAAAGGGGGACCTCTGGACCCCTTACAAATAAAAATAAAAACTTAAAAAAATAAAAGGGCCCCTTACAGGTGTACTGCCTGTACCCCCCTGACGGCCGCCCTGGTAGTGGTAGAAGGTCCTTCTCTTTGAGTCTTTGATTTGAGAGGATGTAGTGGTGGAAGATCCTTCCATCAGAGTCTTTGCCTGGAGAGGATGTAGTGGATCCTTCCCTTCCAGGCCTGCGGTGTAGCTCCATAGAGGTGCAGTATTGCCCCCCCTGAGCCTAGGCCCTTTTCCTGGAGGAAGAAACCAGACCCAAGAAAGAGTTTTGCTCTCCTGGCAGCCTGTCTGGACCTAAAGTGTCCTAACCTAGTCTATGGCACAGGCCAAAGAAAGCGAAAGGTAGCCACCCGTCTTGGCCTACAAAATCTGGCTGTGACAGAGGCATAAAGAGTCCTACAACTATCCCGTTACAGAAGTCAAAGGGCACTGGAAGATAAATGTCCATCTGGGCCTGAAATGTTCTCCAAGAAGTATCCGGTGTGGAGCGATTTTTGCTTAAATTTAATACGTACAAAACAAGGATACCAAGGGGTGTATTTATAAGAAAAAAGTCCAGTGTACAATTGTTGTGGGCGAATGGGGGGCACAATCGATTGTGATTAAGCCATCTTCTTTCCAGGGAAAAACGTTATTCCTTCAATAGAAACAGAGTGGTTAGGGAAAATACTACATTATGGCCACTAGATGGAGCTGACAATCATAATAAATAAGTATTTATTTTGTATGATCATCAGCTCCATCTAGTGGTCATAAATGGGGTATTTTCTTTTTTTTCACTCTAATTTGTATGAATGAATAACATCTGGCCTGGGGGAAAAAAATGGCTAAATAGCATTCATTTTTGCACCCCCATTCACTCAGAACGAATGTATTACGATGATTTTTTTATTATTTTTTATAAATATCCCCAAAATAGGAAATATCCTATTTTATTTATAATGTTGGGGGTGGAGCCTCATTATTTGTACAATGATGATTATATATACACACATTATAATGTGGAGGGAGGAGCCTCTTTACATATATAAGAATAAGAGATATAGGACTTACTGCACGGTGAATACGATGATCCCCAGAGCGATGGAGATGATGGAGCAGAAGACGATGGTCCACATGGCCTTGTACAGAGCCGGATCCTCTGCATAGAGAGGGGAGAGGTCAGGGGTGTTCCACCACACTTCTGTCCTATGGGGGGGGGGGGACTCTAACACAATGATAACAGGAGCCGCCATCACCTCTGCCACACCCACTCCCAACATGGCGGGACCCACTTCCATTTCCTTCCGAAGCTTCTACCCCATGATATAATATTAACACCGGCTTATATAGCACCAACATCTTCTGTAGCGCTGTACAAAGCCAGGACACACAGGTGCTGTAATAAGAATACTCTTTTAGTAATATTACATCCTACAGGAAGTAGGGGGACGTTTTCCTATCGGGGGACACAGAGAGCAGTAAAGACCTGGCAGAGGTGACAACCCTTCCAAATGCTAACTAAAAAAATAAAAAAAACAAAACAAAACTATTTTGTCTGAAGTTGGACTAGTGCTGCCACAGGTTCTCTAACACGCAGGTACTTATTATTGCCCCCCCCCCCGAACTTTCCTCCTGATTACATGGGCCCTCACCTGGGTAGCAGATCTCGTCACTCAGACACTTCATCTCCACTGGAGTGGGGGGGGGGGGGGGGGACAGAGAGACGCCCATCAATAATAATGATAACATATGGCTGACACACAAGATGACCCGTCATAAAGTCCAACGGCTGAGGGGAAAATTATATCCAACACACATCTGACATTACATAATAACCCCAAACATTGGTGTAACGGGGAACAATAATAATCACCAGAACTGGTGCCAGTGAGTGCTATAATTACCTCAGAGGACACAAGGTAACCCCCAGCATTGGCATCAGTGGACACAATAATAACCCCCAGCATTGGTGTCAGTGGACACAATAATAACCCCCAGCATTGGTGTCAGTGGACACAATAATAACCCCCAGCATTGGTGTCAGTGGACACAATAATAACCCCCAGCATTGGTGTCAGTGGACACAATTATAACCCACAGCATTGGGGAAAAATAATAACCCCCAACATTGGTGTCAGTAAGTGCAATAATAACCCCCAACATTTGTGTCATTCGGGGGCAATAATAGCCCCCAACATTGGTGTCATTTGGGGGCAATAACAACCCCCAGCATTGGTGTCATTCGGGGGCAATAATAACCCCCAGCATTGGGGTCAGTGGACACAATAATAACCCCCAACATTGGTGTCAGTGGACACAATAATAACCCCCAACATTGGTGTCAGTGGACACAATAATAACCCCCAACATTGGTGTCAGTGGACACAATAATAACCCCCAACATTGGTGTCATTTGGCGCAATAACAACCCCCAAAATTGGTGTCAGTGAGTGCAATAATAACCCCCAACATTGGTGTCATTGTTGGGCACTGCACTTGCAAGTCACCTTCTCCATAGGTGCACCTCTCCCGGGACCCTCCGCGGGAATAACCTCACTCAGGGAACTCTTGGCCTGGCCTAAAAGGCCTTTTGCAATCCACCTTAGCCCCCCACCGCCATAAAGGGTCAGAAAGTCTACAGCCAGCTCTTCCTGGGTACAGGGCCTCCATGTGCTAGTTACATCAGTGTAGGGTGCTCGGCTCCCATGCCCCAAGTTTACTGCTAGGGCTCCTCCCAACCTGGCTTATAACTAAGCACTGACTCACCCATGACATCACAGCAGGAGGGCTCTAACTAAAAGGGGCCTAGCACCTGATGACACTATCTGCTGTAACCAGAATAAATGCTGGCACAAAGCCACCTAGTGGCAGACTAGCTAACTGCACCTGTCTGTCTACACACTGACTGCCATACCAATGTATACAGGCATACCCCGCTTTACGGACACTCACTTTACGTACACTCGCGAGTACGGACATACCCGCGAGTGTACATAAAGTGCCTCACAAGACAAACATTCCTGCACCATCAGCCGCAGTAGAAGGAACTGAAGCTCTGAGCATGTAGCCTATCCTATTACAGTGTGCTCTTCCCGTTTCCTGGCCGCCGCCCCACCTCCTGTGACATCACATCCACTCTGTGGTTCTTCCAGCTTCCCTGTCAGCCACAGAATGCCATCCAGTTTCTCCACAGCACTGTCCTCTGTGCACAGCACGAAGGATGTCCGGGGGATGAATTGGAGCGGACCCCGCCTTGCATCAGATGAGCCTAATTACATGTGAGTGTTTCCCTGACACCCCCACTACAGCCCCTGACGCCCCATAACAGCCCCTGGCACCCCCACTACAGCCGCTGACTCCCTCACTACGCTGGAAGTGGTTGTTTGCGCTCCACCGTCCCGGAGAACCAGGAAGTAAGGAGGCGAGCGGTTCAGCTGGCGGTTCCTGAATCATACGTCGGACGGCGCAGACGGTGAAGTGCAATTGCAACTTACTAATTTTGCTCTTATACAAATTGATTGATGTACGTTTAATGTGTGAGGGGTTATTAGTTGTGAGAGGGACCTTTATTGAATAAACCAGGATTGCACTATGGTATGTCCTCTGTTTGTTTTTTGGGAGTCAAACGCACTGTGATACCCCCTGGATGGATGTAGTTTTCCGGTGTACAGCTTGGATGTGAACATTGTTCAAATCTTATATTAATTGGTGATCTGGTGAGTGTTAACCCCTAAGGGGTGTGTGCAATCACGTGGTGGACCTAGAGAATCGGTGGAAGGTGCACTCTACAATTTCTTTAGAAATCACCTATGGACACTGTTATGAAACACTGGAATTGGTTGTCATCTTTCTAAAAAGACTATTATGTGATGTTGACCTCTGTATGTAAATCAACATAGCGCTGTTTTGTAGTAATTCTGGATACAGATTATTGTTTCCATGCTTTTTACTATTTATTTTATGTATTTTGTGTTATTTAAATAGCTGCTTTTATTTGTTTTTCTTTACTTGTTTAAGATATAAGAAAATCAATTGTATCTACTCATCTGTAGATTCATATACGTCATACTCACCGTAGGGTGTGTGGACAATTATTGCATTGTCCCAGTACACCTACTGTGTCTTGCAGGGATCAATTCATTTATCTATAGGCGCTGAGTGGTGTATGGTAGGCCTTAGATACACCCCTTTTTTTAAGAAAAATGTATTGCTTCACTTCAAGTACATTTTCGTTTTACATACATGCTCTGGTCCCATTGTGTACTTAAAAGTGGGGTATGCCTGTAGTGAGCTGTAGATATAATAATTATTTCCTGGGACCCAAAGAGTTATTTCAAGAGTTCCTGTCTGCTAGAAAGCCACTACAGGCAGACCGCCCAGACAGTTCTTATAGGACAGCTAAGATAATGAATTATACGCCACAGTGGCGGGACTGCCATGGACATGATAGCCGGCAGTAAACTTTGCCTTGATCACCTATCAGATGCATCTCTAGCTGGACGTGGTTGGCTCTGGTTTTCCCATTTCCAGCAACATGGCCCCACAGAGGGCTGAGCTCAGCCATACTAAGTGATCCCAGCCATATAAACCCAAAGGTTGGCAGCATCTCAAAGTCCTCCACCAACAGAAGGGCATTACATTTACAGTTGTACAAATGATGCTCTGCTGTAGTTTTTTGTTTTGTTTTTACAGAAAGAAACCTCAAACCAGTCAAGCTTGTTTACAAATACATCTTTCCGCCATGTTTCTTTCTCTTGCCGTCCCCAGAGGGCTTCACAACAACCCTGAACCAAAATAAAGGGTTATATTTGATTTCCTATGAAGGAGGCCATTCCCTTCTCAGCTTCATCCAACCATCAGCCAAGTCAGCCTCTTATATTGGAGGGATCGGGGTAAATGCCCGTCATGCCCTTTCAGTGCAACAGCTCTGACTGATCCTGATACACCGGAGTTACTAAATATCACAAATATGGAGGGAAAAGGGGGAACTCACTGCACAGCGGGGGGCACATCACTGCGGGGAGAAGAGAGAGAGAGAAGATATTGTGAGGGCAAATATCAAACATCACATTCTGTCCCCAACCCGCTCCTTCCTGTACCCCGGGGGGGAGGGACAAGACCTTATATACCCCCGAGGGGGGAGCAAAACCTGATATAAGAACACAGAGGCAGCACCTCTGGGTAATACAGGGAAGGCTGCAGAAGGAACCTATAGTGAGGAAGTATATACAGTATGTTGTATATACAATCTATATATTATGAGACCTGCCTCGCCTTATGCTGCAGTGCCCCTATCAAAACCTAAATGTTTGTAGCTAGGCTGTTGCCAGCCAGAGCTTCGTGTTTCTTATCCGTGTTTGTTAAATGTCTCCTACGCCAAAGGACATTGATTACTCCTGCCTGCTTTTGAGGAGTGCTCCTCATTATATAGACATAGAAGATAAAATGTATGGGACTAGGAATATTTATTTTACCTTGGCCAATAATTGAGGTTTTCATGCCCTGATGTGAGCTGGGGAAGGAGATAAATATTCAAAAAGACCTTCTAGAAGGGTTCATCACCTCCAAGACTGCTGCTTGGGAAAGATGCATCTCCAGAAGGGTCCTTTCCTTCCCAGGCTTTGCCTAGAGAAGATGCAATTCCAGAGGTTTCTTCCCCCCAGGCTTTGCCTGGAGAGGATGTGAGTCAAAAAGTCCTTCCATCCTAGGCTTAGCCTAAAGAGGATGTAAGTCCAGAAGTCCCTCATTCCCAGGCTTTGCTAGAGAATATGTGAGTCCAGAGGTCCCTCATTCCCAGGCTTTGCTAGAGAATATGTGAGTCCAGAGGTCCCTCATTCCCAGGCTTTGCTAGAGAATATGTGAGTCCAGAGGTCCCTCATTCCCAGGCTTTGCTAGAGAATATGTGAGTCCAGAGGTCCCCCTCCCCCCCCCCCCCAGGCTTTGCCTGGAGATGATGTCAGTCAAAAGGTCCTTCCTTCCAAGACTTAGCCAAGAGAGGGTGAAGGAGTCCAGTGGTCCCGCATTCCCAGGCTTTGCCTAGAGAGGTTGCGAGTCCAGAGGTCCTTCCCTCCCAGGACTGCTTAGCAGGACTTATGGTGTGCTTCGGGTTTCCAACAGAAGTATCAATATATCCCAAGATACAATGAATGAGATCTGTGCCAAGACATCAGTCATGAGTTTTCCATCTAGATGAGAAGTTCTGATGGGACCAGGAAAGGAGATAGAGATAAGTGTAATGTACTTGGCTCAGCCACCTCAGCCCAATCCAATGCTCCTCTAGGTGGAGTCACCCTAAAATTTGGTGAGACCACCACCTTGCCATTCTACAGTAACATACATGAATCCATCATTTAGAGACTCCATACCACTGTGTGCATATTCCACCAGCTTCACGTCATGGAGCCAATCCCAGTAGGCAGCGATTTTGAGTCGATCCTGGGAGATCTCTGGGAAGGAGAGGGTGGATCATGAATCAGAAGGTAATAATCCAGCAGAGGGATGTCAGAAAGATTATATTCATCATGAAAATAATAAATATCTTTGTATTTACCCAATCATCTGAAAACCCGATGAGTCTTCTCTGTGATGGTGAGCACATCATCTTCATCTGAAAGACAGGAGGACATGGAATATAGATCCAGAAGAAGAAGAATGAGAGAGCGGGAACAGTGATGGAGCATGATGAGTAGACAACAAGGACAGAGGAAGATGATGGAGAGGACAGTGATGGTGTCAGAACCTGGACTTGAACCTGAGACCTCAGCTGTGTCTGGCAATGAATCTTCTCACTGAGCTGAGATGCTGGACAGCGCCTTCTCGGATCCTAGGGGCAGATCCAGAGTCTAATCCCGGGAGGGGCCCTGCCAAAAAATTTTGCGGGCAATTTGTCGGGGGAATGGCTGGTGTTGGTGCTTCAATCATCACGGCGCCATGGTTGACATGGTGTCAGGATGATCACATTATTTCTATTATTACATTGTAATATATAATGAAATAGTTCAACTCCCCATAATGCAGAATCATTGGGAGCCCCGAGTGTGTCACTTGCCACCAGATGCAGATTGTCACATGTCACGGTCTCCTGCCAGCAGATGCGGATTGTTACTTGCCACATCCCCTGCCACAAGATGTGGATTGTCACTTGCCAATGTCGCCTGCCACAAGACGCGGATTGTCACTTTTCCTTGTCCCAAAGTGAGGGCAGCGGTGAGAGATGATGTAATCTCTCTGCTGCCCACGCCTGCACAGTGATAGCCGTGTTCTGTCAGAAGCTGAGCTGTGGTGATGCAGGGCGGGTGGTGAGAGATGTCAGAAAGCCGATACACATCAGAATAGGCAACCAAAGTGATGTTGCATTGCGGCCATCTTGGTACACCTGCACTTGTCCGCAGTAAGCCTAGAGTTAGAAGTCGGCAAGCGGACATCTTTATACACCCACCGGAGTCTTGCTTTTCACAGTTATTTTTAACAGCAAACTTAGCTTATTTAGCGAAATATAAGTTGAGTTTACTGTTAAAAATACCTGTGAACAGCAAGTCTCTGGTGGGTGTATAAAGATGTCCGCTTGCTGACTTATAACTCTAGGCTTACTGTGGACGAGTACGGGTGTACCAAGATGGCCGCGACGCAACGTCACTTCAGTTGCTTATTCAGATGGGTAGCGGCTTCCTGACAGAACACCTGCTCAGTCACATGCCAGCCCGCTCACCAGTCTGACGGCCCTCCGGCATAGTTGCTCACTCACCGGCCTGTCCGTCCGCTCGCTCACCCGCCGGTCTGCTCAGTCACCCGCCAACTCACCCGCTCATTATTTTCTTGGGGGGGGGGGGAGTAATTGCCCCATTGCCTCCTCCCCCTGGATCCGCCCGTCGGATCCTTTGGACAACCCTGCCTTGTACCTTGATTTCTGCTGAACCTTAAACTCTTTGCTCCTCCCACGAACTTCCTGATATAAGCCATGTCTCAGCACAATATTCTGGCAAGGAGGAAGTGCAATCTCCAGCCTGTATCTCGCGCCTGTCTTCCCTGCTGCCGTCCATATTTGCTACTGCTCGTTATCGACCCTTGGCTTGTTCCTCAACTACGCTTCTGCCTGATCCCAGCCAGCAACTACTCGTTACCGACCACACTTCTGTTTGATCCTTACCTGCTTATCAGCTACTGAACCCCGGCTTGCTCACCTCCTGGTGGGGCGATCTGAGAACTGCGACCAGCTAAATCCATCTCCACCATCAGGAGCTCTGGTGAACACGTTAGTACTTAGACTCCGCACCTCAGGTGAGCCTGTGTCATCTGCCAGGGTGACTGCGGGTGTACCTATCCTGCTGGTCGGTGGTAGTCCTGCAACTGCTCTAGCAATTGGTCTTCGAGCCTGATCGTGACAGATGGTGCAAGATGGTTAGACTACAAGGATGGAGGAAGATGAAAAGGACAATGATGGTACATGGTGGGTGGACTAAGCAGATGGAGAAAGATAGTGACCAGGACAATGATGGTGCATGATGGGTAGACTAAGAGGATGGGGGGGGGGGGGGGAGATGGAGAGAACAGTGATGGTGCATGATAGTTAGTCTAAGAGAATGGAGAAAGATGAGGGGGGGGGGACAGAGATGATGCATGATCAGTAGATTAAGAGGATGGAGAGGCAGAAAATGGTTAGACTAAGGATGGAGGAAGATGACAGAGAGGACAGTGATGGTTAGACTAGGATGGAGGAGGATGGTGCATGATGGGTAGACTGAGGATGGAGGAAGATGACAGAGAACAGTGATGGTGCATGATGGTTAGACTAGGATGGAGGAAGATGATGCAAAGGACAGTGATGACAAACCCGAAGGACAGACCTGAAAGAGCTGGAATGAATGATAAATTAGGGGAAGAACCATAGGAAGAGACTGAGGGGATGTCCGATGAAGATAAAAGAAAAGATGGAGGACAGTGATGTGGTATAACGTATACAGAACATTCAGAGGAAGCAGAGGACGGCAGAGAAAAGGAGTAGCAGTGACAACGCCAAGAGCCAAAGGAAAGAGATGATTATAGTGATATACCCAGAAGAAGTGGATGGGGCAATGGTGGAGAACATAGGGGTGGGAGATATTAGATCCAGAAGAAGTTGATGGGGTTATAGGGAGAGAACTGGGGTTGAGGACAAAGGGGTGAGCAGTGAAGGTTAGATCCGGAAGAAGTGGATGGGATTAAAGGGAAGAGAACAGTGGAGTACAAAGTGGTGGGAGGTGAAGACTGACACCCGTAGAAGTAGACAGGTTATCGGGAGAGAAGAGCGGTGGAGGACAGATTACATTGTAACTCCGTATACATAGAGCACTACCGACACCTTGTGGTCATTTATCAGAAGTGTCCCATAACACATAGTCCTCACCCCTCCACTCAGTGTACTCTCCATGTACTGCCCCCTTGTGGTCATTTATCAGAAGTGTACAACAAATATGTGAAATATAATCAGCGCAAACTACTCAAATATGTGGAAATTATTAATACAATTTACCAAACGACCACTGCCGACACCCTAAAACTGTGTCCAATCACCTTCCAAAAAAAAAAAAAAAAAATATATATAAAATATAAGTGCGGCACAATCAAAAATGTAAATGAACACCCCAATCCCATCGCTAGAATAGCGAGTGTAGTACACACAGTGTGACAGTCCCACATATCAGGATCCCACCATAGTGAAACAAAGGATGTGACAGTCCTTAAACATCCAATGTGTTCAGTACCCACCATCTCCTCATAAAGTGTCTGCTCATCTCCAAGGTATGACCCCGCCCACTGGGTGGGAGGAGCCGTTAACCATGACATCACTATTCATCTTAGTATCAGTGTGGTAAGCTTCTTGTGAGACACATATGTGAGTGCTTTTATTCCCTTGATCCAATTTTTAATACATTCGTAGCAGAGAGCACTAGGGTTTCTCCATTTCTATTTTTTGGTATATCATACATTCGATTGAGATCTAAGAAATAGAGAAACCATAGTGATCTATGCTACAAATGTATTTCAAATTGGATCAAGGGAATAAAAAAAAACAAAAAAAAAAACACATAAGTGTCACAAGTATGTATTCAGCTCACCATGCTGATACCAAGATGAATAGTGATGTCATGGGTAATGGCTCCTCCCACCCAGTGGGCAGGGTCATACCTTGGAGGTGAGCAGGCAGCGAACACATTGGATGATTTTTTTTTTTTAAGGACTGTCAGTTTCACTACGGTGGGATCCTGATATGTCGGACTGTTGCAGTGTACTACACTCGCTATTCTAGCAATGGGATTGGGATGTTTATTTACATTTGTGATTGCACTGCACTTATTACAGTGCACTTTTGACCAATAAAAATATAACACTTTAAAATTATCACACCACCACTCGGCATACTTTACATGTACTGCCACCTTGGGGTCATTTATCAGAAGTGCACCACATAGATCTCTATACCTCCATCTCCCCCCCAACACTAAGCCCCACTGTTAGGACTAATCACATTAAGCTTGGCAGATGCCCTGCGTGTTAATTTTCTGTTTGTTTTAACGTGGGCTTATGGATACCCCAGCTCAGCAGTGCCCCCCCACTTAGATCACCTGCTCAATAGTACTCCCAGCTCGGCTGATCTCCCCACTCATTGGTAACACCCCCCCCCCCCAACAAGGGGGGGTCTGTGCTGATTGTTTCAGTGCAGCCCCCCCCTTGGATGCCCGCCCAGGACCACCAGGGAAATGCCACCCATGAGTGCACCTATCAATGGCCATCAGCGAAGAAGACTTATTTACAAAACTTTAACAGAAACAAAAATTGTCCAAGATTAGATTTGGTATGTATTTTAGGTGGGGGGCAAGGTCCACATTACTACATCATGAAAGGATGCTTGGGGGGAGGGGGGCGGAATAAAAAAAAGTATTTTACTATAATTTAAAAAAAAAAATACACCCATCATAGACTAAAAATAAAAATTGCGTATTTATATTGTTGGCGGCTGCTGTCCTGTTTCTAAAAAATGTGGCCAGGGAATTCCCTTAAACATGCCCCCCGCTCCAAACTTTTTTTTTTTTTTTTTTTTTTTTTTTAAATGGGTCAGTAAATGACCGTTTCCGGCCGCTGTTTTGTTTTTCATTCTAAGCTGTGCTGAAAAAGATTACTGTCATTTACACAACTCATTTCACAGCACACATTGAAACCCATACATCCGGCACCCTGCATGTAGATTAGGGTCTTCACTCAATTTTCACCCTCTTCTCTACCTGCACCCTCCCCTTACTGTACTCTTCATACTCTATTTGCACCCTCTCAGCTCCCTCCTGTGGCTGATATAGGCATTACCAGTTAAGCACTGCAGGAAGCAGCTACAACCAGTATCTCTCCACTCCTAGCCCAGCACCCGACTACAATAGTTTGGCTTATTGTTTGCACACCATTGTACGGTTTTGTTTCTCTTTGCTGTCCATCCCTTTTCTCTTTAGGTTTTGACTTTTCCTCTGATCTTCTATAATAGATCTTGTGAAGAAACAGATCAAATGTGGAACAAGTCATTTGAGGGATGTAGGAAGCCAAAGTGAGGACACAATGACGTATTAAGGGGCAGTAATAGTCATGATCTCTATTCTGTAGTATGTCTGCAGCCCTTGTGATCCGATATACCTGGCTGCATCTTCTGCCTCAATTGAGAAATGTATTGGAGAAACCTCAGACCTAAATAATATATATATAAAAATATATATATATATATATATATAACCCTAGAAATCACCAAAATCTATAATTAAGCAAAAGAGACCAGATAATTAAATTATAATTTATTTTTCTACAGACAGTACATATTGTGGCCTTTTCTGAGACTTGACAATGAACACCGTACACATAGTGACTACAAGAAGACTGAGACACCCGACAGCCACCAACCACCAGAGCTCTGCGGGGGCGGCCTCTTCCTTCATCACTTCAGCTGCGAGGTCGCTTTGTTTCGGCCCAATCACAAGCAGAGGTCCCAAGGTGGTCACCGACTGTTCCTCTAACATGTTAGGCTCTGCAGGAGAAACATTGGAGGGTCAGTAGGCACATACACATCTCTATACAATAGAACTAAGGGCTTTCAGGTGATAACTCAATTCCTACTCAAGTGTAGAGGTGGTGTCCACTGTAGACCCTCATGAAGCAAATTGACATGTCAACCAATTTGACAGAATTGAGGAGAGAATGGTTTGAACCCTCAAGATTAGCATTGCCATGCATGAAATCTACTTTCCTGTTCCAGTTCTGAAACAAGTGAGGGAAACATCTCTACGGGGATAGAAGCAGCAATATAGAGGCCATTGAGGTTCTAGCCTTCCCCCTTTATAGCCACCCGTGTCCCTCATAACCCTGGTGGGTGCAAGAATCAGGGCCAAGTGGAACCGCAACCAATCAGGAGCCCCCCCCCCCCGTTGTAATGCAACAGGTGGCAATCCAGTCTCAGGACATTTCCATCAAAAAGGAGCAGATGTGGCCACACCATTATTGTATGACAGCTGCATGGTTAAGACTCACCATCCAAGGCCTCCCTTTTCCCAAAGGCTCTCGGTCTTCCAAATCGGCTCCTTCCTCCTGTAAGACCAGTGGGGTTGCTGCAGGTTCCTGGAGTCCCACAACACTGGCAGATACTGCTGGGGCCCTCAACTGCAGACCAGCTAGAGAAAACAAACCAAAGTATGTATGACAACTTGTCCATTTAGAAGATGCACTGGAAGCTCGGTGAAAAGTCAACACTTTAGAGGTAGACATTTACCTTGAAAGAGGACTTTGTAATCCATCTCTACTGGAGGGATGAGCCCTGTTTTTATTGCCTTCTGTGTCCCGTTAGGGAGATTTACACTATTTGTCCAGTTTACCATCATTGAACCCCAAAACAAAAAATTCTCACTTTCAAGGGATTCCAATAATTTGCAGGGATTGCCTCACTTCTGGTTTGGCTATGTGACAGGAAGTGAGGGCAAATCTCTGCAATGGTACAGACGGTGAGAAGTCTGATGGGTTATAACCCTCCCCGGCTCTATCCAAAATGAAAAAGGTTTTGCCTATAGTTCTACTTTCAGGGCCAAGTTGATCTCCTTGGAGGGAAGTTACAGCTGACCACAAGGTGTCCAAGCAGCAGATTCACGGCTCCATGCCCATATTTATGATCATGCTGGCACCGGAGATCTTTCAGACCAACTTTCAGCCCCATGGGGCTACTTACCTGGCTAGCCATATTACCAATGTACAGGATATGGAGGGCCCCACAGAAGGTCTATCATTACATATTTCCATAGTTATTATGGCATTTTCAAATCCTCACAATGAGGCTTGGTTTTATAACTAGTGGTAAGTCAGTGCGTGGCCCTATCTTCATTGAGAACGTCAGATGTGACGAAACGCGTCTGGGCACACAGTAACATCACCACGCCGTTTGATGAGGAAGGGCCTCTGTACTCTGCTGGCTGGCAATCTTTTGAGTTTTTAAAGACTTCATGTTTGTAAATACAATATTAAACCAGTTAAGACGATATCACCCTATTGGTCCTCTTTCCTCTCCTGCGTCGTTCAACTGCATATGGAGTTTGAGGTACAAGGCAGGGAGTGCGAGTTACACTGAAGCACCCTGCGTGTCTCGTCCATGTCCTGATATTATTCTGCCTGCAAGCTAAAGGTCACGGCTGGGCTATAGCCGAATGCGTGTCTTTGCTTGCTTTCTGGTAAGCAGCCATTTGTTTTACGGTGGTGGGCACTCCATTTTGATATCAAGCACAGTGGTGTCATCGTACAAGTTTATGGACTACTATATAGCCTGTGGACTTTACTAACCCATTGCTTTATTGGTGTATGGTGTACACCAACTCCTATGTCATCTTGGGGATAGGTTATACCATCAATTTATGTCATCTTGAGGACCGATGTGTAACTTTTTTTTATCCAATTTGCACAGCTTCTCTTTATATTTACACCATTGTTTTAGGAAGCCACCATGTTATGTCCATATGTTATGTCCATAAAGTTTGTCCCAGTCACTGGTTACTAAATCCATGCAGAAGTGAATTTTACACACAGATATAGACCAATGCTATGGGAAGAGCAGCAACCCACCGACACCCAACGGGCATTTTAATAGTCTCACCTGTTTGTGGCTTTACTATAGGAACAGGCCTTGTTGATGGGATCTGGGACCTGGGTGGCAGCAGCAGCTCTCAGGTAACAGGTCAAATAGATCTGGAATAGAAGGTTTTAGTAGGTTAAACATTCCTAGAAGGCACCAATCTGTGCAACCAACTCTAACCGTCCTCACCAGAGATACATCATTTCCTAGGAACCGGAAGGCATCCACCGTGAACTGTAGAGTGTTTGTCTGGACCCTTGGAGCAATGAAGGCCGAGGAGGCGTCAGCTTGTGTTCCATCCACCAGACACCTGCAGAAGATGGTCACTTACAATTTGGGTCATATGGCAATCCAACCCCCTCCCCCACCACTGAAAAACATACCCATTGTCTGTAATGATGTCATAACTTGGAGAAGAGGTGGCATCAGGAGATATGGTGGCCACACAGCGGTCCACATACAGGATCATATCAATTTGGTTGTGAGTATCCACAGAGGCCTCTATGTAGAGAATATCCCCCAACTGATAGATGGGAGAACTTCTGGGACCACTCCAGTCCTCTGTATACATAAAGGAAAAAGGGGATTAGTAAAGGCCCAACACCGCCCCCCCTCCCCCCGATCACCCATCTTCCTCACCAGTCATCAGGACCAAAGAGAAGGACAATCTTTCTTCTGAAGACACAGTGGTGCTGAATGGAAGCCATGTTGGCTTAATGGCCTGGCTGCTCACATTACCGTGCCTACACAGAACAGGATCAAGGTCAGTAATGAGTCAACGGAAGTCACTTAATGTCACAAATTCATATTACTCTTTTCCTGTCCATCACTGATGGATTTGACTCTGTACTCCATGTTACAATTACACCATCCAGCAAGTTACTGAAGGGTGGCTGTCCGTTTGGTCACTGTCCAACAGGAATCAAATCAACCAAAGCCAGATGGTAAAGCCATCAATAGGACATAATGCCTGAACCTTCAAGTGACCAGGAGCAGCTACTATATACTTGTCCCCAAATTCTCTTTAGAACCTTGTTAGGCCAATATATTTGTGACCACCGCAACATTGGCAGCACAAAAAAAAAAAAACACCATTATAAAGAATCCAGAGACAATATAAAGGGAGCCCCACCATCCTTGATCATGAGGTTCTCTAAAATTAGGAAACTTCAAAGTACTCCCACCATTGTCATTGCAGATCCTCCCATCACCACTCTTAGTAAGGGGAAATTCATCATTACTGCAGTAGAAAGATTAGGTTGCCGGTGTCTTGTCGACCTAGTTCCCCTATCGAAATGGTTCCGAGCTCGACTGCGCATGCGCACACAGAAATCTACGAACATCTACAGCTGTAGACGCACTCGCTCCCGAGGATACACGCCGTGCAGAAAGCGGCAGGGCGGAGACTGGGACACGCCGCTCTCTAGGGCGGCATTAAACAAATTGATAGCCAGGTGACGCCGCTCTATTTTTTTAAATGTTCATGAGCGGGCGCAAGGGGCGGACACTGACACGCTGCTCTATAGGGCGACTTTTGTACATATAATTGCTCTAACATTGCAGGGAGCGCACACTCACTCATCCACCCCTTGCTGTACAGAGCGGCGTGTCACCCGGCCATGAACTTGTTTAATGCTGCCCTATAGAGCGGCGTGTCCCAGTCTCCGCCGCTTTGTCGAGTTGGTTCCCCTAACATCGGGAGCGAGCGTGTCTACAGCTGCCGAACAGCTGTTCACGCTCAGAGAATTCTGTCGCCTCGGATTGCGCAGTCGAGCTCGGAAAAATAATCGATAGGCGGAACCAGCTCGGCAGAACACCGGCACAGACATCAAGAGTAGTTCAAGTAGCTAAAACCAACATAATGTCAATGTAGCGCCCTCTAGTGCGCTAGAAGAATAGTACAAGTTTTTTGAGTGTAGGTAAAAATTTCCAGGCTTGGATGGTCCAGGAAGTGCAAACAAGGGATGCGCTGGAGGAGTGATAGTGTGCAAGCAAGGAAGTGCAGGAGGCGAGAAGGAGATTGACTGTATATACCACGGTATATACAATCTGGGCAACTCATAAATTCCCTATCCAAGTTAAATTCCCCTCAATAAAATTCAAAGAAAAAAAATGGCAAGGACTGCTTTCATGTCACTGGGTGCTTGAAAAGCGTGTGCCTGGCTGGGCAGGGTGACAGACGGACTACTACACTCAGCAGCACCGCTACATCAAAATGGGCGGCCAACACACCCCTAACCAGTGTAGCACACGGCCCTTTCACTCCCGTCTTTGACTCACAGGAGAGAAAGGCACACCATGACCGTACCCTCTGGTCTGGGTCTTACACACTGGGGACAGAAAACAACTTTTGAGGAGAACCTTGCTGCAAGGACAAAGTCCCTATACCCCCAGTAACTCCAACTTAGAGTTAATTTTCTTATGCGTGAAGAGAGAAAGGTGTTAGGAAAGATCACTTCAGGCACTCCTGGTTTCTTAGCCACTCGGTCCCGAGTGGGTATAGCTCACCCGGATAGTCACCCAACGGCACTAGCAGCCGGCGTGTAGCGCGAACAGTCAGGTTCCCTAATGGATGCGTTCAGAAGATCCTTTGCCACAGAATCTATAGTGTCCTAAACCTCCTAATGGCTAAGATGTTAGGCCCCTTGGTTTCAGATGGATGACATCCCTCCAGAGAGTTACTGGGCCCCTTCCTTCACTGTGAAGTCTCACCAGTCCTTCGGAACGGTCCTCCCCCAGCCTCTTCTTCCAGAAACAGGTCTCCTCGCAAGGCAACACCCTGGGATTCCTCCTCCCGAAGTGGGCTCCAGCTAAAGGTGCTGGGCCCAGGGCTGAAGTCGCCCGGGACTGAGGCGCACGTGGCCCCATGGCCTGGAGGGCCATGCACTCGACAACAGAACCCATAGGTTCCCCCCGGGTACAGATCCCTGGATAAAAGCGACCCTGACCAATGGCGTCTGCCCCTTTTATACCCTCTCCTGGCATGCACAGCAGGCCCGCCATGTCCACTGCAAGCTGCCGAGAGGGGACACCAAATCGCAACTCCAACACCTGTGGTTCAACCCAGAGTAAAAGTGACAGCGCCACCTATACTTCTTAGGGGAACTGCATGCCAGGTGAAACAGCAGCAAGGCAGAGTCCAGCAAATTGAAAGATTTGAGCCATTTACCACTCAAATCCCCCTAAATTTAGTGTAACAATCCCTAAATTTAGGACCCCGCCGCTACACCAGTAAAGGAGATGCATGGAAATCTTAAGGGGGGGGGTTTAACCTTCCCCCCACTCTGGCCAAACATTGACCAGATGCTGAACACCAGCTGGGACCTGCATGGCGCCCTAGTGTAAGCTCATCCAGTAGTGTTGACTCACCTGTAGTAGAAACACATTATGGGGACCACAGCTGCGTTGGTTCTGATGATTGGAATGGAGGAGGTTGGGCTGTAGGTCAGGTTGGTGGTGTAGATTAGCCAGTCTTGCATTATCTGCGCAGAGAAGAGGAGAATGATACAGACTTACAAACATGGAAAGCTGACATTGTTTAGCCCATTTCCAGAGACTGGGCCCCAAGCCAACCATTGCCTGGCCCCGGTGTTGGAAGGCCAGGCCCAAAAGCCCCAATATACCTTACAAACAAAACCAAAGAAAATTCCCATCTCACCAACCAGCCGGCAAACAACCAGATTATCCTGTCTAACAGTCTGCATTACAAACCGGGGTTTAGTTTGCACACATTTTCTATAAGGTGGGTGTCCAGTGCATTTGAGGGGGGGGGGCTACATATACAATCATCCCTACTTATGGGATGGAGATTCCTCTCCCATCTCACACTCCTGGTGGTTCTCCATCTGTACCCCGCGTTTCAGATCTCTACCAAACACTACGGTGGAACAGGGGCATTGCCACAGTCACAGATCTGGGCAACAAAGCAAACTACAGGGGGACACTGACACAGTGCTGCAACATGGTGTCCTGTGGTGACTGAGCAGCAATCCCAGATATGCAAAGTACTCCTGTCCTTGGTGTGGGCAGAGTGAAGTGATTAAGAACAAGGGGGAAGTGAAACACCACCACCCCCCACCATTCAAGAAAATGAGAAGGGACCCCGTAGGCTGTGTTTAAAAGGAAAACGTTTTAAAAGAGTGGCGTAGGTTAGAACCCCCATTAAGTTTTTATTTCTGTCTGTATTCTATGGGGACACCTCCTCTGGTAACAGCCGGGGAATTCCTCACTTACTGTTGTGGCAACGAGGCAGGAAGTGAAATCCCCCAATGGGACAAAAATAGCAAAATACCCAACAGAGGTTGTAACTCTCCCGTATCCTATTCAAAAGCCTTATGTCTTCACTTCTACCTTCATCTTCCCAAAGTGGAGCTTTAAAGTTGCTGTACACCCCCTCCCCCCACTCACAAAGGGGAGGCCATATGCACCAAGCCTTGAAGGGATGGGACACGTCTTCCTCTGAAATTTGAATTCTACTTTGGCTGGTGGGGAAGTGAGTGTTGGTCCATTTCAATGGAACATCAGCTACAGGGTCATTAGTAACTAGGTGGTTCCAGGTGAGAGGCCAAAAAAGCAGCAGAGAAGGTTCTATACACAGACTACTGGAAGGTGAGGACTATGGGGGAGGGGGCATTGACTAGAATACATGGACACAGGGGAACATGTGAAGATTACCTGCACCGTGTTGCCGCAGTCCTGGAGGTTGATCTGGAAGGTAACAGTGGTGTCTGTACTCTGGGGGTTGGGTTTGCAGCCAAGGGGCCCCAGGCTCAGGTCAGAAGGTCGGACCAGCTTCCCAATCCCATAGAAATCCCTCTGGACGTTGACCACCATGTTGTCCTCTCCACACTGGATGCTGATAGGGGAGCTCCCAGGCTGCGGCAGATCTCGGGGAACCCCACCAACACGTCCAGCAAGTGAACCCCTAGGAGCCCCAACCCCCACAACAGGGCGATTAGCATTCCAGTCTCTAGAGCCCCATCTAGAAGAGCCCTGGCCAGGTAGAGCCCGCTGGTTGCTCCTCCACCAATCTGACTGGCGGCCATGTCTCACCAAGACTCCATCACAGCCAAACCCTGACCAATAGGCCACAGCCAGGAGCAGCACCCAACCCCCTTTCACCAGAAAACCCATCCTGCCCATAAGAGACACAACACAATGAATGAGGGAGAGAGAGCTGTCCTTTATACCCCTCCCACCAACCACTGATACCCCCAGCTGGGGCCAATCATCACCACACCCAATGGCTGGGACTATACAACATGATGGATGGGAGATGGAACCAATAATGGAGGTCACCCCATCCCCCTGAAGATCCAGCGGAGAAGATGACTAGATTCATCCTCATACTGGAATCAGATGGGAGAGACAGGTCCACATGGAGTGTGCTACACAAGCTGCATGGAGGAGAGGAATCTCACAAGGATGAACTATGATTGGATCACATACAACTGATACTACACCATACTACTAATGTCACTCACACCAACAGGAGATATTATTGTAGGGTTCAGTAGCACAGGGATGGTGGGAACCCCTCAAATTGGGCACAGCAGGTGTACAGACCCAGGAACTCAGCACAGGGATGGTGGGAACCCCTCATAATGGGCACAGTGGGTGTACAGTCCCGGGAACTCAGCACAGGGATGGTGGGAACCCTCATAATGGGCACATCAGGTGTACAGACCCGGGAACTCAGCACAGGGATGGTGGGAACCCCTCATAATGGGCACAGCGGGTGTACAGACCCGAGAACTCAGCAGAGGGATGGTGGGAACCCCTCATAATGGACACAGCGGGTGTACAGACCCAGGAACTCAGCACAGGGATGGTGGGAACCCCTCATAATGGGCACAGCGGGTGTACAGACCCAGGAACTCAGCACAGGGATGGTGGAAACCCCTCATAATGGGCACAGCAGGTGTAC
Source organism: Rana muscosa (assembly GCA_029206835.1). NCBI lineage: Eukaryota > Metazoa > Chordata > Amphibia > Anura > Ranidae > Rana > Rana muscosa. The sequence continues at coordinate 396,089,145 of CM055118.1, forward strand.
AGACCCGGGAACTCAGCACAGGGATGGTGGGAACCCCTCATAATGGGCACAGCAGGTGTACAGACCCGGGAACTCAGCACAGGGATGGTGGGAACCTCTCATAATGGGCACAGCGGGTGTACAGACCCGGGAACTCAGCACAGGGATGGTGAGAACCCCTCATAATGGGCACAGCGGGTGTACAGACCCAGGAACTCAGCAGAGGGGTGGTGGGAACTCCTCATAATGGGCACAGCGGGTGTACAGACCCGGGAACTCAGCACAGGGATGGTGGGAACCCCTCATAATGGGCACAGCAGGTGTACAGACCCGGGAACTCAGCACAGGGATGGTGAGAACCCCTCATAATGGGCACAGCAGGTGTACAGACCCGGGAACTCAGCACAGGGATGGTGGAAACCCCTCATAATGGGCACAGCGGGTGTACAGACCCAGGAACTCAGCAGAGGGGTGGTGGGAACTCCTCATAATGGGCACAGCGGGTGTACAGACCCGGGAACTCAGCACAGGGATGGTGAGAACCCCTCATAATGGGCACAGCAGGTGTACAGACCCGGGAACTCAGCACAGGGATGGTGGGAGTCCCTCATAATGGGCACAGCAGGTGTACAGACACGGGAACTCAGCACAGGGATGATGGGAACCCCTCATAATGGGCACAGCGGGTGTACAGACCCAGGAACTCAGCAGAGGGGTGGTGGGAACTCCTCATAATGGGCACAGCGGGTGTACAGACCCGGGAACTCAGCACAGGGATGGTGGGAACCCCTCATAATGGGCACAGCAGGTGTACAGACCCGGGAACTCAGCACAGGGATGGTGAGAACCCCTCATAATGGGCACAGCAGGTGTACAGACACGGGAACTCAGCACAGGGATGATGGGAACCCCTCATAATGGGCACAGCGGGTGTACAGACCCGGGAACTCAGCACAGGGATGGTGGGAACCCCTCATAATGGGCACAGCGGGTGTACAGACCCGGGAACTCAGCACAGGGATGGTGGGAACTCCTCATAATGGGCACAGCGGGTGTACAGACCCGGGAACTCAGCACAGGGATGGTGAGAACCCCTCATAATGGGCACAGCGGGTGTACAGACCCGGGAACTCAGCACAGGGATGGTGAGAACCCCTCATAATGGGCACAGCGGGTGTACAGACCCGGGAACTCAGCACATGGATGGTGGGAACCCCTCATAATGGGCACAGCGGGTGTACAGATGTGGGAACTCAGCACAGGGATGGTGAGAACCCCTCATAATGGGCACAGCAGGTGTACAGACACGGGAACTCAGCACAGGGATGATGGGAACCCCTCATAATGGGCACAGCGGGTGTACAGACCCGGGAACTCAGCACAGGGATGGTGGGAACCCCTCATAATGGGCACAGCGGGTGTACAGACCCGGGAACTCAGCACAGGGATGGTGAGAACCCCTCATAATGGGCACAGCGGGTGTACAGACCCGGGAACTCAGCACAGGGATGGTGAGAACCCCTCATAATGGGCACAGCGGGTGTACAGACCCAGGAACTCAGCACAGGGATGGTGGGAACTCCTCATAATGGGCACAGCGGGTGTACAGACCCGGGAACTCAGCACAGGGATGGTGGGAACCCCTCATAATGGGCACAGCGGGTGTACAGACCCGAGAACTCAGCACATGGATGGTGGGAACCCCTCATAATGGGCACAGCGGGTGTACAGATGTGGGAACTCAGCACAGGGATGGTGGGAACTCCTCATAATGGGCACAGCAGGTGTACAGACCTGGGAACTCAGCACAGGGATGGTGGGAACCCCTCATAATGGGCACAGCGGGTGTACAGACCCAGGAACTCAGCACAGGGATGGTGGGAACCCCTCATAATGGGCACAGCGGGTGTACAGACCCAGGAACTCAGCACAGGGATGGTGGGAACTCCTCATAATGGGCACAGCGGGTGTACAGACCCGGGAACTCAGCACAGGGATGGTGGGAACCTCTCATAATGGACACAGCAGGTGTACAGACCCAGGAACTCAGCGCAGGGATGGTGGGAACCCCTCATAATGGGCACAGCGGGTGTACAGACCCAGGAACTCAGCACAGGGATGGTGGGAACTCCTCATAATGGGCACAGCGGGTGTACAGACCCGGGAACTCAGCACAGGGATGGTGGGAACCCCTCATAATGGGCACAGCAGGTGTACAGACCCGGGAACTCAGCACAGGGATGGTGGGAACCCCTCATAATGGGCACAGCGGGTGTACAGACCCGGGAACTCAGCACAGGGATGGTGGGAACTCCTCATAATGGGCACAGCGGGTGTACAGACCCGGGAACTCAGCACAGGGATGGTGGGAACCCCTCATAATGGGCACAGCGGGTGTACAGACCCGGGAACTCAGCACAGGGATGGTGGGAACCCCTCATAATGGGCACAGCGGGTGTACAGACCCGGGAACTCAGCACAGGGATGGTGGGAACTCCTCATAATGGGCACAGCGGGTGTACAGACCCAGGAACTCAGCACAGGGATGGTGAGAACCCCTCATAATGGGCACAGTAGGTGTACAGACCCGGGAACTCAGCACAGGGATGGTGAGAACCCCTCATAATGGGCACAGCGGGTGTACAGACCCGGGAACTCAGCACAGGGATGGTGAGAACCCCTCATAATGGGCACAGCGGGTGTACAGACCCAGGAACTCAGCACAGGGATGGTGGGAACTCCTCATAATGGGCACAGCGGGTGTACAGACCCGGGAACTCAGCACAGGGATGGTGGGAACCCCTCATAATGGGCACAGCGGGTGTACAGACCCGAGAACTCAGCACATGGATGGTGGGAACCCCTCATAATGGGCACAGCGGGTGTACAGATGTGGGAACTCAGCACAGGGATGGTGGGAACTCCTCATAATGGGCACAGCAGGTGTACAGACCCAGGAACTCAGCGCAGGGATGGTGGGAACCCCTCATAATGGGCACAGCGGGTGTACAGACCCAGGAACTCAGCACAGGGATGGTGGGAACCTCTCATAATGGGCACAGCAGGTGTACAGACCCAGGAACTCAGCGCAGGGATGGTGGGAACCCCTCATAATGGGCACAGCGGGTGTACAGACCCGGGAACTCAGCACAGGGATGGTGGGAACTCCTCATAATGGGCACAGCGGGTGTACAGACCCGGGAACTCAGCACAGGGATGGTGGGAACCCCTCATAATGGGCACAGCGGGTGTACAGACCCGGGAACTCAGCACAGGGATGGTGAGAACCCCTCATAATGGGCACAGCGGGTGTACAGACCCGGGAACTCAGCACAGGGATGGTGAGAACCCCTCATAATGGGCACAGCAGGTGTACAGACCCGGGAACTCAGCACAGGGATGGTGAGAACTCCTCATAATGGGCACAGTGGGTGTACAGTCCCGGGAACTCAGCACAGGGATGGTGGGAACCCTCATAATGGGCACATCAGGTGTACAGACCCGGGAACTCAGCACAGGGATGGTGGGAACCCCTCATAATGGGCACAGCGGGTGTACAGACCCGAGAACTCAGCAGAGGGATGGTGGGAACCCCTCATAATGGACACAGCGGGTGTACAGACCCAGGAACTCAGCACAGGGATGGTGGGAACCCCTCATAATGGGCACAGCGGGTGTACAGACCCAGGAACTCAGCACAGGGATGGTGGAAACCCCTCATAATGGGCACAGCAGGTGTACAGACCCGGGAACTCAGCACAGGGATGGTGGGAACCCCTCATAATGGGCACAGCAGGTGTACAGACCCGGGAACTCAGCACAGGGATGGTGGGAACCTCTCATAATGGGCACAGCGGGTGTACAGACCCGGGAACTCAGCACAGGGATGGTGAGAACCCCTCATAATGGGCACAGCGGGTGTACAGACCCAGGAACTCAGCAGAGGGGTGGTGGGAACTCCTCATAATGGGCACAGCGGGTGTACAGACCCGGGAACTCAGCACAGGGATGGTGGGAACCCCTCATAATGGGCACAGCAGGTGTACAGACCCGGGAACTCAGCACAGGGATGGTGAGAACCCCTCATAATGGGCACAGCAGGTGTACAGACCCGGGAACTCAGCACAGGGATGGTGGAAACCCCTCATAATGGGCACAGCGGGTGTACAGACCCAGGAACTCAGCAGAGGGGTGGTGGGAACTCCTCATAATGGGCACAGCGGGTGTACAGACCCGGGAACTCAGCACAGGGATGGTGAGAACCCCTCATAATGGGCACAGCAGGTGTACAGACCCGGGAACTCAGCACAGGGATGGTGGGAGTCCCTCATAATGGGCACAGCAGGTGTACAGACACGGGAACTCAGCACAGGGATGATGGGAACCCCTCATAATGGGCACAGCGGGTGTACAGACCCAGGAACTCAGCAGAGGGGTGGTGGGAACTCCTCATAATGGGCACAGCGGGTGTACAGACCCGGGAACTCAGCACAGGGATGGTGGGAACCCCTCATAATGGGCACAGCAGGTGTACAGACCCGGGAACTCAGCACAGGGATGGTGAGAACCCCTCATAATGGGCACAGCAGGTGTACAGACACGGGAACTCAGCACAGGGATGATGGGAACCCCTCATAATGGGCACAGCGGGTGTACAGACCCGGGAACTCAGCACAGGGATGGTGGGAACCCCTCATAATGGGCACAGCGGGTGTACAGACCCGGGAACTCAGCACAGGGATGGTGGGAACTCCTCATAATGGGCACAGCGGGTGTACAGACCCGGGAACTCAGCACAGGGATGGTGAGAACCCCTCATAATGGGCACAGCGGGTGTACAGACCCGGGAACTCAGCACAGGGATGGTGAGAACCCCTCATAATGGGCACAGCGGGTGTACAGACCCGGGAACTCAGCACATGGATGGTGGGAACCCCTCATAATGGGCACAGCGGGTGTACAGATGTGGGAACTCAGCACAGGGATGGTGAGAACCCCTCATAATGGGCACAGCAGGTGTACAGACACGGGAACTCAGCACAGGGATGATGGGAACCCCTCATAATGGGCACAGCGGGTGTACAGACCCGGGAACTCAGCACAGGGATGGTGGGAACCCCTCATAATGGGCACAGCGGGTGTACAGACCCGGGAACTCAGCACAGGGATGGTGAGAACCCCTCATAATGGGCACAGCGGGTGTACAGACCCGGGAACTCAGCACAGGGATGGTGAGAACCCCTCATAATGGGCACAGCGGGTGTACAGACCCAGGAACTCAGCACAGGGATGGTGGGAACTCCTCATAATGGGCACAGCGGGTGTACAGACCCGGGAACTCAGCACAGGGATGGTGGGAACCCCTCATAATGGGCACAGCGGGTGTACAGACCCGAGAACTCAGCACATGGATGGTGGGAACCCCTCATAATGGGCACAGCGGGTGTACAGATGTGGGAACTCAGCACAGGGATGGTGGGAACTCCTCATAATGGGCACAGCAGGTGTACAGACCCGGGAACTCAGCGCAGGGATGGTGGGAACCCCTCATAATGGGCACAGCGGGTGTACAGACCCAGGAACTCAGCACAGGGATGGTGGGAACTCCTCATAATGGGCACAGCGGGTGTACAGACCCGGGAACTCAGCACAGGGATGGTGGGAACCCCTCATAATGGGCACAGCAGGTGTACAGACCCGGGAACTCAGCACAGGGATGGTGGGAACCCCTCATAATGGGCACAGCGGGTGTACAGACCCGGGAACTCAGCACAGGGATGGTGGGAACTCCTCATAATGGGCACAGCGGGTGTACAGACCCGGGAACTCAGCACAGGGATGGTGGGAACCCCTCATAATGGGCACAGCGGGTGTACAGACCCGGGAACTCAGCACAGGGATGGTGGGAACCCCTCATAATGGGCACAGCGGGTGTACAGACCCGGGAACTCAGCACAGGGATGGTGGGAACTCCTCATAATGGGCACAGCGGGTGTACAGACCCAGGAACTCAGCACAGGGATGGTGAGAACCCCTCATAATGGGCACAGTAGGTGTACAGACCCGGGAACTCAGCACAGGGATGGTGAGAACCCCTCATAATGGGCACAGCGGGTGTACAGACCCGGGAACTCAGCACAGGGATGGTGAGAACCCCTCATAATGGGCACAGCGGGTGTACAGACCCAGGAACTCAGCACAGGGATGGTGGGAACTCCTCATAATGGGCACAGCGGGTGTACAGACCCGGGAACTCAGCACAGGGATGGTGGGAACCCCTCATAATGGGCACAGCGGGTGTACAGACCCGAGAACTCAGCACATGGATGGTGGGAACCCCTCATAATGGGCACAGCGGGTGTACAGATGTGGGAACTCAGCACAGGGATGGTGGGAACTCCTCATAATGGGCACAGCAGGTGTACAGACCCAGGAACTCAGCGCAGGGATGGTGGGAACCCCTCATAATGGGCACAGCGGGTGTACAGACCCAGGAACTCAGCACAGGGATGGTGGGAACCTCTCATAATGGGCACAGCAGGTGTACAGACCCAGGAACTCAGCGCAGGGATGGTGGGAACCCCTCATAATGGGCACAGCGGGTGTACAGACCCGGGAACTCAGCACAGGGATGGTGGGAACTCCTCATAATGGGCACAGCGGGTGTACAGACCCGGGAACTCAGCACAGGGATGGTGGGAACCCCTCATAATGGGCACAGCGGGTGTACAGACCCGGGAACTCAGCACAGGGATGGTGAGAACCCCTCATAATGGGCACAGCGGGTGTACAGACCCGGGAACTCAGCACAGGGATGGTGAGAACCCCTCATAATGGGCACAGCAGGTGTACAGACCCGGGAACTCAGCACAGGGATGGTGAGAACTCCTCATAATGGGCACAGCATGTGTACAGACCTGGGAACTCAGCACAGGGATGGTGGGAACCCCTCATAATGGGCACAGCAGGTGTACAGACCCGGGAACTCAGCACAGGGATGGTGGGAACCCCTCATAATGGGCACAGCAGGTGTACAGACCCGGGAACTCAGCACAGGGATGGTGAGAACCCCTCATAATGGGCACAGCAGGTGTACAGACCAGGGAACTCAGCACAGGGATGGTGGGAACCCCTCATAATGGGCACAGCAGGTGTACAGACCCGGGAACTCAGCACAGGGATGGTGGAAACCCCTCATAATGGGCACAGCGGGTGTACAGACCAGGGAACTCAGCACAGGGATGGTGGGAACCCCTCATAATGGGCACAGCAGGTGTACAGACCCGGGAACTCAGCACAGGGATGGTGAGAACCCCTCAAATTGGGCACAGCAGGTGTACAGACCCGGGAACTCAGCACAGGGATGGTGAGAACCCCTCATAATGGGCACAGCATGTGTACAGACCCGGGAACTCAGCACAGGGATGGTGAGAACCCCTCAAATTGGGCACAGCAGGTGTACAGACCCAGGAACTCAGCACAGGGATGGTGGGAACCCCTCGTAATGGGGAACCCCTCGTAATGGGCACAGCGGGTGTACAGACCCGAGAACTCAGCACAGGGATGGTGAGAACCCCTCATAATGGGCACAGCAGGTGTACAGACCCGGGAACTCAGCACAGGGATGGTGAGAACCCCTCATAATGGGCACAGTAGGTGTACAAACCCAGGAACTCAGCACAGGGATGGTGGGAACTCCTCATAATGGGCACAGTAGGTGTACAGACCCGGGAACTCAGCACAGGGATGGTGGGAACCCCTCATAATGGGCACAGCGGGTGTACAGACCCGGGAACTCAGCACAGGGATGGTGAGAACCCCTCATAATGGGCACAGCGGGTGTACAGACCCGGGAACTCAGCACAGGGATGGTGAGAACCCCTCATAATGGGCACAGCAGGTGTACAAACCCAGGAACTCAGCACAGGGATGGTGGGAACCCCTCATAATGGGCACAGCAGGTGTACAGACCCGGGAACTCAGCACAGGGATGGTGGGAACCCCTCATAATGGGCACAGTAGGTGTACAGACCCGGGAACTCAGCACAGGGATGGTGGGAACCCCTCATAATGGGCACAGCAGGTGTACAGACCCAGGAACTCAGCACAGGGATGGTGAGAACCCCTCATAATGGGCACAGCGGGTGTACAGACCCAGGAACTCAGCACAGGGATGGTGAGAACCCCTCATAATGGGCACAGCGGGTGTACAGACCCGGGAACTCAGCACAGGGATGGTGAGAACCCCTCATAATGGGCACAGCAGGTGTACAAACCCAGGAACTCAGCACAGGGATGGTGGGAACCCCTCATAATGGGCACAGCAGGTGTACAGACCCGGGAACTCAGCACAGGGATGGTGGGAACCCCTCATAATGGGCACAGTAGGTGTACAGACCCGGGAACTTAGCACAGGGATGGTGGGAACCCCTCATAATGGGCACAGTAGGTGTACAGACCCGGGAACTCAGCACAGGGATGGTGGGAACCCCTCATAATGGGCACAGCGGGTGTACAGACCCGGGAACTCAGCACAGGGATGGTGGAACCCCTCATAATGGGCACAGCAGGTGTACAGACCCAGGAACTCAGCACAGGGATGGTGAGAACCCCTCATAATGGGCACAGCGGGTGTACAGACCCTGGAACTCAGCACAGGGATGGTGGAACCCCTCATAATGGGCACAGCAGGTGTACAGACCCAGGAACTCAGCACAGGGATGGTGAGAACCCCTCATAATGGGCACAGCAGGTGTACAGACCCGGGAACTCAGCACAGGGATGGTGGGAACCCCTCATAATGGGCACAGCGGGTGTACAGACCCGGGAACTCAGCACAGGGATGGTGAGAACCCCTCATAATGGGCACAGCGGGTGTACAGACCCAGGAACTCAGCACAGGGATGGTGGGAACCCCTCATAATGGGCACAGTAGGTGTACAGACCAGGGAACTCAGCACAGGGATGGTGGGAACCCCTCATAATGGGCACAGTAGGTGTACAGACCCGGGAACTCAGCACAGGGATGGTGAGAACCCCTCATAATGGGCACAGCGGGTGTACAGACCTGGGAACTCAGCACAGGGATGGTGGGAACCCCTCATAATGGGCACAGCGGGTGTACAGACCTGGGAACTCAGCACAGGGATGGTGAGAACCCTTCATAATGGGCACAGCATGTGTACAGACCTGGGAACTCAGCACAGGGATGGTGGGAACCCCTCATAATGGGCACAGCGGGTGTACAGACCCGGGAACTCAGCACAGGGATGGTGGAAACCCCTCATAATGGGCACAGCGGGTGTACAGACCCGAGAACTCAGCACAGGGATGGTGGGAACCCCTCATAATGGGCACAGCAGGTGTACAGACCCGGGAACTCAGCACAGGGATGGTGGGAACCCCTCATAATGGGCACAGCGGGTGTACAGACCCGAGAACTAAGCACAGGGATGGTGAGAACCCCTCATAATGGGCACAGCAGGTGTACAGACCCGGGAACTCAGCACAGGGATGGTGGAAACCCCTCATAATGGGCACAGCGGGTGTACAGACCCGAGAACTCAGCACAGGGATGGTGGGAACCCCTCATAATGGGCACAGCAGGTGTACAGACCCGGGAACTCAGCACAGGGATGGTGGGAACCCCTCATAATGGGCACAGCAGGTGTACAGACCCGGGAACTCAGCACAGGGATGGTGGGAACCCCTCATAATGGGCACAGCGGGTGTACAGACCCGAGAACTCAGCACAGGGATGGTGAGAACCCCTCATAATGGGCACAGCAGGTGTACAGACCCGGGAACTCAGCACAGGGATGATGGAAACCCCTCATAATGGGCACAGTAGGTGTACAGACCCGGGAACTCAGCACAGGGATGGTGGGAACCCCTCATAATGGGCACAGCGGGTGTACAGACCCGGGAACTCAGCACAGGGATGGTGAGAACCCCTCATAATGGGCACAGCAGGTGTACAGACCCAGGAACTCAGCACAGGGATGGTGAGAACCCCTCATAATGGGCACAGCGGGTGTACAGACCCGGGAACTCAGCACAGGGATGGTGAGAACTCCTCATAATGGGCACAGCAGGTGTACAGACCCGGGAACTCAGCACAGGGATGGTGGAAACCCCTCATAATGGGCACAGCGGGTGTACAGACCCGAGAACTCAGCACAGGGATGGTGGGAACCCCTCATAATGGGCACAGCAGGTGTACAGACCCGGGAACTCAGCACAGGGATGGTGGGAACCCCTCATAATGGGCACAGCGGGTGTACAGACCCGAGAACTCAGCACAGGGATGGTGAGAACCCCTCATAATGGGCACAGCAGGTGTACAGACCCGGGAACTCAGCACAGGGATGATGGAAACCCCTCATAATGGGCACAGTAGGTGTACAGACCCGGGAACTCAGCACAGGGATGGTGGGAACCCCTCATAATGGGCACAGCGGGTGTACAGACCCGGGAACTCAGCACAGGGATGGTGAGAACCCCTCATAATGGGCACAGCGGGTGTACAGACCCGGGAACTCAGCACAGGGATGGTGAGAACTCCTCATAATGGGCACAGCAGGTGTACAGACCCGGGAACTCAGCACAGGGATGGTGGGAACCCCTCATAATGGGCACAGTAGGTGTACAGACCCGGGAACTCAGCACAGGGATGGTGGGAACCCCTCATAATGGGCACAGCGGGTGTACAGACCCGGGAACTCAGCACAGGGATGGTGGGAACCCCTCATAATGGGCACAGCGGGTGTACAGACCCAGGAACTCAGCACAGGGATGGTGGGAACTCCTCATAATGGGCACAGCGGGTGTACAGACCCGGGAACTCAGCACAGGGATGGTGGGAACCCTTCATAATGGGCACAGCAGGTGTACAGACCCGGGAACTCAGCACAGGGATGGTGGGAACCCCTCATAATGGGCACAGCGGGTGTACAGACCCGGGAACTCAGCACAGGGATGGTGGGAACCCCTCATAATGGGCACAGCGGGTGTACAGACCCGGGAACTCAGCACAGGGATGGTGGGAACCCCTCATAATCGGCACAGCGGGTGTACAGACCCGGGAACTCAGCACAGGGATGGTGGGAACCCCTCATAATGGGCACAGCGGGTGTACAGACCCGGGAACTCAGCACAGGGATAGTGGGAACCCTTCATAATGGGCACAGCGGGTGTACAGACCCGAGAACTCAGCACAGGGATGGTGAGAACCCCTCATAATGGGCACAGCAGGTGTACAGACCCGGGAACTCAGCACAGGGATGGTGAGAACTCCTCATAATGGGCACAGCAGGTGTACAGACCCGGGAACTCAGCACAGGGATGGTGGGAACCCCTCATAATGGGCACAGCGGGTGTACAGACCCGGGAACTCAGCACAGGGATAGTGGGAACCCTTCATAATGGGCACAGCGGGTGTACAGACCCAGGAACTCAGCACAGGGATGGTGGGAACCCCTCATAATGGGCACAGCGGGTGTACAGACCCGGGAACTCAGCACAGGGATGGTGGGAACCCCTCATAATGGGCACAGCGGGTGTACAGACCCGGGAACTCAGCATAGGGATGGTGGGAACCCCTCATAATGGGCACAGCGGGTGTACAGACCCGGGAACTCAGCACAGGGATGGTGGGAACCCCTCATAATGGGCACAGCGGGTGTACAGACCCGGGAACTCAGCATAGGGATGGTGGGAACCCCTCATAATGGGCACAGCGGGTGTACAGACCCGGGAACTCAGCATAGGGATGGTGGGAACCCCTCATAATGGGCACAGCGGGTGTACAGACCCGGGAACTCAGCACAGGGATGGTGAGAACCCCTCATAATGGGCACAGCAGGTGTACAGACCCGGGAACTCAGCACAGGGATGGTGAGAACCCCTCATAATGGGCACAGCAGGTGTACAGACCCGGGAACTCAGCACAGGGATGGTGAGAACTCCTCATAATGGGCACAGCAGGTGTACAGACCCAGGAACTCAGCACAGGGATGGTGGGAACCCCTCATAATGGGCACAGCGGGTGTACAGACCCAGGAACTCAGCACAGGGATGGTGAGAACCCCTCATAATGGGCACAGCGGGTGTACAGACCCGGGAACTCAGCACAGGGATGGTGAGAACCCCTCATAATGGGCACAGCGGGTGTACAGACCCAGGAACTCAGCACAGGGATGGTGGGAACCCCTCATAATGGGCACAGTAGGTGTACAGACCCGGGAACTCAGCACAGGGATGGTGGGAACTCCTCATAATGGGCACAGCGGGTGTACAGACCCAGGAACTCAGCACAGGGATGGTGGGAACCCTTCATAATGGGCACAGCGGGTGTACAGACCAGGGAACTCAGCACAGGGATGGTGGGAACCCCTCATAATGGGCACAGCGGGTGTACAGACCCGGGAACTCAGCACAGGGATGGTGGGAACCCCTCATAATGGGCACAGCGGGTGTACAGACCCAGGAACTCAGCACAGGGATGGTGGGAACCCCTCATAATGGGCACAGTAGGTGTACAGACCCGGGAACTCAGCACAGGGATGGTGAGAACCCCTCATAATGGGCACAGTAGGTGTACAGACCCAGGAACTCAGCACAGGGATGGTGGGAACCCCTCCTAATGGGCACAGTAGGTGTACAGACCCGGGAACTCAGCACAGGGATGGTGGGAACCCCTCATAATGGGCACAGCGGGTGTACAGACCCGGGAACTCAGCACAGGGATGGTGGGAACCCCTCATAATGGGCACAGCGGGTGTACAGACCCGGGAACTCAGCATAGGGATGGTGGGAACCCCTCATAATGGGCACAGCGGGTGTACAGACCCGGGAACTCAGCACAGGGATGGTGGGAACCCCTCATAATGGGCACAGTAGGTGTACAGACCCGGGAACTCAGCACAGGGATGGTGGGAACCCCTCATAATGGGCACAGCGGGTGTACAGACCCGGGAACTCAGCACAGGGATGGTGGGAACCCCTCATAATGGGCACAGCGGGTGTACAGACCCGGGAACTCAGCACAGGGATGGTGGGAACCCCTCATAATGGGCACAGCGGGTGTACAGACCCGGGAACTCAGCATAGGGATGGTGGGAACCCCTCATAATGGGCACAGCGGGTGTACAGACCCGGGAACTCAGCACAGGGATGGTGAGAACCCCTCATAATGGGCACAGCGGGTGTACAGACCCAGGAACTCAGCACAGGGATGGTGAGAACCCCTCATAATGGGCACAGCGGGTGTACAGACCCGGGAACTCAGCACAGGGATGGTGAGAACCCCTCATAATGGGCACAGCAGGTGTACAAACCCAGGAACTCAGCACAGGGATGGTGGGAACCCCTCATAATGGGCACAGCAGGTGTACAGACCCGGGAACTCAGCACAGGGATGGTGGGAACCCCTCATAATGGGCACAGTAGGTGTACAGACCCGGGAACTTAGCACAGGGATGGTGGGAACCCCTCATAATGGGCACAGTAGGTGTACAGACCCGGGAACTCAGCACAGGGATGGTGGGAACCCCTCATAATGGGCACAGCGGGTGTACAGACCCGGGAACTCAGCACAGGGATGGTGGAACCCCTCATAATGGGCACAGCAGGTGTACAGACCCAGGAACTCAGCACAGGGATGGTGAGAACCCCTCATAATGGGCACAGCGGGTGTACAGACCCTGGAACTCAGCACAGGGATGGTGGAACCCCTCATAATGGGCACAGCAGGTGTACAGACCCAGGAACTCAGCACAGGGATGGTGAGAACCCCTCATAATGGGCACAGCAGGTGTACAGACCCGGGAACTCAGCACAGGGATGGTGGGAACCCCTCATAATGGGCACAGCGGGTGTACAGACCCGGGAACTCAGCACAGGGATGGTGAGAACCCCTCATAATGGGCACAGCGGGTGTACAGACCCAGGAACTCAGCACAGGGATGGTGGGAACCCCTCATAATGGGCACAGTAGGTGTACAGACCAGGGAACTCAGCACAGGGATGGTGGGAACCCCTCATAATGGGCACAGCAGGTGTACAGACCCGGGAACTCAGCACAGGGATGGTGGGAACCCCTCATAATGGGCACAGCGGGTGTACAGACCCGGGAACTCAGCACAGGGATGGTGAGAACCCCTCATAATGGGCACAGCGGGTGTACAGACCCAGGAACTCAGCACAGGGATGGTGGGAACCTCTCATAATGGGCACAGCAGGCGTACAGACCAGGGAACTCAGCACAGGGATGATGGAAACCCCTCATAATGGGCACAGTAGGTGTACAGACCCGGGAACTCAGCACAGGGATGGTGGGAACCCCTCATAATGGGCACAGCGGGTGTACAGACCCGGGAACTCAGCACAGGGATGGTGAGAACCCCTCATAATGGGCACAGCGGGTGTACAGACCCGGGAACTCAGCACAGGGATGGTGAGAACTCCTCATAATGGGCACAGCAGGTGTACAGACCCGGGAACTCAGCACAGGGATGGTGGGAACCCCTCATAATGGGCACAGTAGGTGTACAGACCCGGGAACTCAGCACAGGGATGGTGGGAACCCCTCATAATGGGCACAGCGGGTGTACAGACCCGGGAACTCAGCACAGGGATGGTGGGAACCCCTCATAATGGGCACAGCGGGTGTACAGACCCAGGAACTCAGCACAGGGATGGTGGGAACTCCTCATAATGGGCACAGCGGGTGTACAGACCCGGGAACTCAGCACAGGGATGGTGGGAACCCCTCATAATGGGCACAGCGGGTGTACAGACCCGGGAACTCAGCACAGGGATGGTGGGAACCCCTCATAATGGGCACAGCGGGTGTACAGACCCGGGAACTCAGCACAGGGATGGTGGGAACCCCTCATAATGGGCACAGCGGGTGTACAGACCCGGGAACTCAGCACAGGGATGGTGGGAACCCCTCATAATCGGCACAGCGGGTGTACAGACCCGGGAACTCAGCACAGGGATGGTGGGAACCCCTCATAATGGGCACAGCGGGTGTACAGACCCGGGAACTCAGCACAGGGATAGTGGGAACCCTTCATAATGGGCACAGCGGGTGTACAGACCCGAGAACTCAGCACAGGGATGGTGAGAACCCCTCATAATGGGCACAGCAGGTGTACAGACCCGGGAACTCAGCACAGGGATGGTGAGAACTCCTCATAATGGGCACAGCAGGTGTACAGACCCGGGAACTCAGCACAGGGATGGTGGGAACCCCTCATAATGGGCACAGCGGGTGTACAGACCCGGGAACTCAGCACAGGGATAGTGGGAACCCTTCATAATGGGCACAGCGGGTGTACAGACCCAGGAACTCAGCACAGGGATGGTGGGAACCCCTCATAATGGGCACAGCGGGTGTACAGACCCGGGAACTCAGCACAGGGATGGTGGGAACCCCTCATAATGGGCACAGCGGGTGTACAGACCCGGGAACTCAGCATAGGGATGGTGGGAACCCCTCATAATGGGCACAGCGGGTGTACAGACCCGGGAACTCAGCACAGGGATGGTGGGAACCCCTCATAATGGGCACAGCGGGTGTACAGACCCGGGAACTCAGCATAGGGATGGTGGGAACCCCTCATAATGGGCACAGCGGGTGTACAGACCCGGGAACTCAGCATAGGGATGGTGGGAACCCCTCATAATGGGCACAGCGGGTGTACAGACCCGGGAACTCAGCACAGGGATGGTGGGAACCCCTCATAATCGGCACAGCGGGTGTACAGACCCGAGAACTCAGCACAGGGATGGTGAGAACCCCTCATAATGGGCACAGCAGGTGTACAGACCCGGGAACTCAGCACAGGGATGGTGAGAACTCCTCATAATGGGCACAGCAGGTGTACAGACCCAGGAACTCAGCACAGGGATGGTGGGAACCCCTCATAATGGGCACAGCGGGTGTACAGACCCAGGAACTCAGCACAGGGATGGTGAGAACCCCTCATAATGGGCACAGCGGGTGTACAGACCCGGGAACTCAGCACAGGGATGGTGAGAACCCCTCATAATGGGCACAGCGGGTGTACAGACCCAGGAACTCAGCACAGGGATGGTGGGAACCCCTCATAATGGGCACAGTAGGTGTACAGACCCGGGAACTCAGCACAGGGATGGTGGGAACTCCTCATAATGGGCACAGCGGGTGTACAGACCCAGGAACTCAGCACAGGGATGGTGGGAACCCTTCATAATGGGCACAGCGGGTGTACAGACCAGGGAACTCAGCACAGGGATGGTGGGAACCCCTCATAATGGGCACAGCGGGTGTACAGACCCGGGAACTCAGCACAGGGATGGTGGGAACCCCTCATAATGGGCACAGCGGGTGTACAGACCCAGGAACTCAGCACAGGGATGGTGGGAACCCCTCATAATGGGCACAGTAGGTGTACAGACCCGGGAACTCAGCACAGGGATGGTGAGAACCCCTCATAATGGGCACAGTAGGTGTACAGACCCAGGAACTCAGCACAGGGATGGTGGGAACCCCTCCTAATGGGCACAGTAGGTGTACAGACCCGGGAACTCAGCACAGGGATGGTGGGAACCCCTCATAATGGGCACAGCGGGTGTACAGACCCGGGAACTCAGCACAGGGATGGTGGGAACCCCTCATAATGGGCACAGCGGGTGTACAGACCCGGGAACTCAGCATAGGGATGGTGGGAACCCCTCATAATGGGCACAGCGGGTGTACAGACCCGGGAACTCAGCACAGGGATGGTGGGAACCCCTCATAATGGGCACAGTAGGTGTACAGACCCGGGAACTCAGCACAGGGATGGTGGGAACCCCTCATAATGGGCACAGCGGGTGTACAGACCCGGGAACTCAGCACAGGGATGGTGGGAACCCCTCATAATGGGCACAGCGGGTGTACAGACCCGGGAACTCAGCACAGGGATGGTGGGAACCCCTCATAATGGGCACAGTAGGTGTACAGTCCAGGGAACTCGGCACAGGGATGGTGGAAAACTGCCATTCTGCTTCTTGACAGTGAGGTGTGAGGTTGCTGGTTCCTTAGCTCCTGTGCTTCCAGAGACCAGGGGCTAGAGTTGCTTCTCTGCCCCAGGAGGGATGCCGGATCCTGGGGAGGACCCTGGAGGGGCCCCCTACTTTTTCGGCACCTGTGTGTCGGGCAGTGGAGTTTTCTGATCACTGTTTTCTATCTGTGACTCTGAATGCCTCAGACATGCCGCCTAGGGGGAGGGGTATCTGGAGATTGAATTCGGCCCTCCTGGAAGACGAGAGAGTAAGACAATCCTTTGAGGATTTTTTTCAAGTCAGAATGGTGGGAGCTTGTAAAACAGCGGACTGTTGGGCTTTTCAAGGCCATAGGAAGAAAGAAGCAGTAGGATAAGTATATCACCTACCAGCGTTTGCGGAGGAAACTTGACCGCCTTGTTTCGAATGGAGGAGATTCTGGGGCGATCTCTGAGGTGAAGCTCCTCCTTAGGAGACATCAATATGACCGGCACGCCTCTTTGGTTCAGAAGAGGGATCACGGGAAATACCATTCGCCTGACCCTTACCAGAACTGTAAACAGAGCATAGCAGTTAAGATGGTCAATGGCCTGAAGGACAGTACGGGCTCTCTGACGAAGTCTAGGTCAGGGATCCTGGAGGTTGTCAGGTCATACTATGCCGATCTCCTGGGAGGAAGGAACCTTGATCGGACAAGGATGTTGGGTTTTTTGGACTCTACACCAGGACTGGAAAGTAATGTTCCTTTGATGAATTTGACAGATGAAATCACTGCAGATGAGGTAATCCAGGCTATTGATAAACTGGCCATCAAGAAAACGCCAGGGCCAGATGGTTTGACAGCCGACTTTTATAAATGTTATATGACGATCCTGGCTCCTTACTAGGGATGAGCTTCGTGTTCGAGTCGAACATACGTTCGACTCGAACATTGGCTGTTCGATCGTTCGACGAAGATCGAACGATTTGGGCCGTTCGCGCCAAATTCGAGTGACGCGAACGGCCCACAATGCACTACGCCATCGCAGTGTCATCCAGGCGCTGTGATTGGCCAAGCATGCACTGTGACCCCGCATGCTTGGCCAATCACAGCGCCGGCAGCGAGGAGAGCAATGATTGGCCACAGGCAGGATGCCTGTGGCCAATTATTGCTGAGGGTGTTTAGTACACGCCCCACACTATAAAAGGCCGCCAGCACGGCGGCCTAGTGTAGTGTGTTCCGGAGCAGGGATAGAGTAGCATAGGCAGGGACAGTGACTGTTATTTCTTTCTTGCTTAACCTGGATTCCTTTAGTTTAGGGAAAGAGAAGGATAGGTAGGGAGAGTGTCAGTGTGTTTTGTGCTTCTGCTATAGTGTGCTTAAAAAAACATTTATTCTAGGGACAGAAAACTCTAGGTAGGGACAGTGTCAGTTTCTTTCACTCTGCAAGTCCTTGTTTCCAGGGACCTGTAAGGACAGTGAGTTAATTGTCCTTGTGCTATATTGTGCTTAAAAAAAACATTTATTCTAGGGACAGAAAACTCTAGGTAGGGACAGTGTCAGTTTCTTTCACTCTGCAAGTCCTTGTTTCCAGGGACCTGTAAGGACAGTGAGTTAATTGTCCTTGTGCTATATTGTGATTAAAAAAAACATTTATTCTAGGGACAGAAAACTCTAGGTAGGGACAGTGTCAGTTTCTTTCACTCTGCAAGTCCTTGTTTCCAGGGACCTGTAAGGACAGTGAGTTAATTTTCCTTGTGCTATATTGTGATTAAAAAAAACATTTTTTCTAGGGACAGAAAACTGTAGGTAGGGAGAGTGTTTTTTTTCTTTCACTCTGCAAGTCCTTGTTTCCAGGGACCTGTAAGGACAGTGAGTTAATTGTCCTTGTGCTATATTGTGCTTAAAAAAAACATTTATTCTAGGGACAGAAAACTCTAGGTAGGGACAGTGTCAGTTTCTTTCACTCTGCAAGTCCTTGTTTCCAGGGACCTGTAAGGACAGTGAGTTAATTGTCCTTGTGCTATATTGTGATTAAAAAAAACATTTATTCTAGGGACAGAAAACTCTAGGTAGGGACAGTGTCAGTTTCTTTCACTCTGCAAGTCCTTGTTTCCAGGGACCTGTAAGGACAGTGAGTTAATTTTCCTTGTGCTATATTGTGATTAAAAAAAACATTTTTTCTAGGGACAGAAAACTGTAGGTAGGGAGAGTGTTTTTTTTCTTTCACTCTGCAAGTCCTTGTTTCCAGGGACCTGTAAGGACAGTGAGTTAATTGTCCTTGTGCTATATTGTGCTTAAAAAAAACATTTATTCTAGGGACAGAAAACTCTAGGTAGGGACAGTGTCAGTTTCTTTCACTCTGCAAGTCCTTGTTTCCAGGGACCTGTAAGGACAGTGAGTTAATTGTCCTTGTGCTATATTGTGATTAAAAAAAACATTTATTCTAGGGACAGAAAACTCTAGGTAGGGACAGTGTCAGTTTCTTTCACTCTGCAAGTCCTTGTTTCCAGGGACCTGTAAGGACAGTGAGTTAATTTTCCTTGTGCTATATTGTGATTAAAAAAAACATTTTTTCTAGGGACAGAAAACTGTAGGTAGGGAGAGTGTTTTTTTTCTTTCACTCTGCAAGTCCTTGTTTCCAGGGACCTGTAAGGACAGTGAGTTAATTGTCCTTGTGCTATATTGTGCTTAAAAAAAACATTTATTCTAGGGACAGAAAACTCTAGGTAGGGACAGTGTCAGTTTCTTTCACTCTGCAAGTCCTTGTTTCCAGGGACCTGTAAGGACAGTGAGTTAATTTTCCTTGTGCTATATTGTGATTAAAAAAAACATTTATTCTAGGGACAGAAAACTCTAGGTAGGGACAGTGTCAGTTTCTTTCACTCTGCAAGTCCTTGTTTCCAGGGACCTGTAAGGACAGTGAGTTAATTTTCCTTGTGCTATATTGTGATTAAAAAAAACATTTATTCTAGGGACAGAAAACTCTAGGTAGGGACAGTGTCAGTTTCTTTCACTCTGCAAGTCCTTGTTTCCAGGGACCTGTAAGGACAGTGAGTTAATTTTCCTTGTGCTATATTGTGATTAAAAAAAACATTTATTCTAGGGACAGAAAACTCTAGGTAGGGACAGTGTCA
Organism: Rana muscosa; assembly: GCA_029206835.1. Classification (NCBI taxonomy): domain Eukaryota; kingdom Metazoa; phylum Chordata; class Amphibia; order Anura; family Ranidae; genus Rana; species Rana muscosa. The sequence continues at coordinate 396,109,275 of CM055118.1, forward strand.
GTTTCTTTCACTCTGCAAGTCCTTGTTTCCAGGGACCTGTAAGGACAGTGAGTTAATTTTCCTTGTGCTATATTGTGATTAAAAAAAACATTTTTTCTAGGGACAGAAAACTCTAGGTAGGGAGAGTGTTTTTTTTCTTTCACTCTGCAAGTCCTTGTTTCCAGGGACCTGTAAGGACAGTGAGTTAATTTTCCTTGTGCTATATTGTGATTAAAAAAAACATTTTTTCTAGGGACAGAAAACTCTAGGTAGGGAGAGTGTTTTTTTTCTTTCACTCTGCAAGTCCTTGTTTCCAGGGACCTGTAAGGACAGTGAGTTAATTGTCCTTGAGCTATATTGTGCTTAAAAAAAACATTTTTTCTAGGGACAGAAAACTCTAGGTAGGGAGAGTGTTTTTTTTTTTTCACTCTGCAAGTCCTTGTTTCCAGGGACCTGTAAGGACAGTGAGTTAATTGTCCTTGTGCTATATTGTGCTTAAAAAAAACATTTATTCTAGGGACAGAAAACTCTAGGTAGGGACAGTGTCAGTTTCTTTCACTCTGCAAGTCCTTGTTTCCAGGGACCTGTAAGGACAGTGAGTTAATTGTCCTTGTGCTATATTGTGCTTAAAAAAAACATTTATTCTAGGGACAGAAAACTCTAGGTAGGGACAGTGTCAGTTTCTTTCACTCTGCAAGTCCTTGTTTCCAGGGACCTGTAAGGACAGTGAGTTAATTTTCCTTGTGCTATATTGTGATTAAAAAAAACATTTTTTCTAGGGACAGAAAACTGTAGGTAGGGAGAGTGTTTTTTTTCTTTCACTCTGCAAGTCCTTGTTTCCAGGGACCTGTAAGGACAGTGAGTTAATTTTCCTTGTGCTATATTGTGATTAAAAAAAACATTTTTTCTAGGGACAGAAAACTCTAGGTAGGGAGAGTGTTTTTTTTCTTTCACTCTGCAAGTCCTTGTTTCCAGGGACCTGTAAGGACAGTGAGTTAATTGTCCTTGTGCTATATTGTGCTTAAAAAAAACATTTATTCTAGGGACAGAAAACTCTAGGTAGGGACAGTGTCAGTTTCTTTCACTCTGCAAGTCCTTGTTTCCAGGGACCTGTAAGGACAGTGAGTTAATTTTCCTTGTGCTATATTGTGATTAAAAAAAACATTTATTCTAGGGACAGAAAACTCTAGGTAGGGACAGTGTCAGTTTCTTTCACTCTGCAAGTCCTTGTTTCCAGGGACCTGTAAGGACAGTGAGTTAATTTTCCTTGTGCTATATTGTGATTAAAAAAAACATTTATTCTAGGGACAGAAAACTCTAGGTAGGGACAGTGTCAGTTTCTTTCACTCTGCAAGTCCTTGTTTCCAGGGACCTGTAAGGACAGTGAGTTAATTTTCCTTGTGCTATATTGTGATTAAAAAAAACATTTATTCTAGGGACAGAAAACTCTAGGTAGGGACAGTGTCAGTTTCTTTCACTCTGCAAGTCCTTGTTTCCAGGGACCTGTAAGGACAGTGAGTTAATTTTCCTTGTGCTATATTGTGATTAAAAAAAACATTTTTTCTAGGGACAGAAAACTGTAGGTAGGGAGAGTGTTTTTTTTCTTTCACTCTGCAAGTCCTTGTTTCCAGGGACCTGTAAGGACAGTGAGTTAATTTTCCTTGTGCTATATTGTGATTAAAAAAAACATTTTTTCTAGGGACAGAAAACTCTAGGTAGGGAGAGTGTTTTTTTTCTTTCACTCTGCAAGTCCTTGTTTCCAGGGACCTGTAAGGACAGTGAGTTAATTGTCCTTGTGCTATATTGTGCTTAAAAAAAACATTTTTTCTAGGGACAGAAAACTCTAGGTAGGGAGAGTGTTTTTTTTTTTTCACTCTGCAAGTCCTTGTTTCCAGGGACCTGTAAGGACAGTGAGTTAATTGTCCTTGTGCTATATTGTGCTTAAAAAAAACATTTATTCTAGGGACAGAAAACTCTAGGTAGGGACAGTGTCAGTTTCTTTCACTCTGCAAGTCCTTGTTTCCAGGGACCTGTAAGGACAGTGAGTTAATTTTCCTTGTGCTATATTGTGATTAAAAAAAACATTTATTCTAGGGACAGAAAACTCTAGGTAGGGACAGTGTCAGTTTCTTTCACTCTGCAAGTCCTTGTTTCCAGGGACCTGTAAGGACAGTGAGTTAATTTTCCTTGTGCTATATTGTGATTAAAAAAAACATTTTTTCTAGGGACAGAAAACTGTAGGTAGGGAGAGTGTTTTTTTTCTTTCACTCTGCAAGTCCTTGTTTCCAGGGACCTGTAAGGACAGTGAGTTAATTTTCCTTGTGCTATATTGTGATTAAAAAAAACATTTTTTCTAGGGACAGAAAACTGTAGGTAGGGAGAGTGTTTTTTTTCTTTCACTCTGCAAGTCCTTGTTTCCAGGGACCTGTAAGGACAGTGAGTTAATTGTCCTTGTGCTATATTGTGCTTAAAAAAAACATTTATTCTAGGGACAGAAAACTCTAGGTAGGGACAGTGTCAGTTTCTTTCACTCTGCAAGTCCTTGTTTCCAGGGACCTGGAGAGACATTGAGTGAATTGTCCTTGTGCTATATTGTGATTAAAAAAAACATTTATTCTAGGGACAGAAAACTCTAGGTAGGGACAGTGTCAGTTTCTTTCACTGTGAAAGTCCTTGTTTCAAGGGACAGAGAAGGACACCTGAAGGTAGCCCTTATTGCTTTTTTCCCATCTCCCTGCAGGCCATCTATTAGAATGTCTGGAAGGCAAACAAGGAGAGGCAGACAGTCAGGAGGCAATAAAAGAGGGCAAGCAGGCTCTGTGTCTGGGGGCAACAGTGCTGGTCGTGGACGCGGTGCATTGTCATCAGCACATGGCCATGGGACACGCTTGTCCTTCTTTTCGGCAGCTGGACATGTTGAGCCACATCATGCCGAAGACTTGGTAGAGTGGATGACCAAGCCCTCCTCCTCCTCCTCATCCTCTCTCACCCAGGCTCAGGGTACTGGAAAAGCAGCTGCCAAAGCGTCGTCTTCCCTGGTATCAATGTCAGACAAATCATCAGTCACTCCTTCCCTAGACCCACCATGTCCTCCTCCTGAGGAGTCCCCCGAACTGTTTCAGCACAGTGTTGGGTACATGCTCCAGGAGGATGCCCAGCGTTTCGAAGGGTCTGATGATGAAACCCAGCTAGAGGAAGGCAGTAGCGTGAGAGCAGACAGAGGGGATGCTCAAGAAGGACACCAATCTGGCAGTCATGTTCCAGCAGCTGCAGCATACTGCCAGATTGGCTCCAGTGATGAGGAGGGAGGGGATGATGAGGTCAATGACTCCACGTGGGTGCCTAATAGGAGAGAGGAGGAGGAGGAGGATGAGGAGGAGGCACATCTCCAACGAGGCAGGATGCCCTTTGGTGGCCAGCGTAAGGGCAGTACACCGACGGAATCACACCGCAGAGCTCCGCCTGTGCAGGGCGCTGCCTCTGCCCGTCATTCAAAAAGTTCTTTGGTGTGGGCCTTTTTTGAGGCTAGTGCATCAGATCGCACAGCTGCTGTTTGCAACATATGTCTCAAGCGTATATCGCGTGGCCAAAACATCAGCCGCTTGGGTACCACATGCCTGACCAGACATATGTTGACCTGCCATGCAGCTCGTTGGCAAGCCTACCTCAAAGACCCACACCAAAGAACCAAGCGGACCTCTCCTTGCACCGCATCAGCTGGGATCTCCAACCCCACTATAACTTCAGTCCTCTCTGAAACATGCACTGAGAGGAATGAAGGTGTAGAATTAGGTGTGTCACAGCCAAGTACTTGCGCCCACTCTGCTAGCAGTACACCGACGTCCGATTCTAGCAGGCAAATTTCCCTGCCCCAGCTGCTGGACCGTCGAAAGAAGTTCACTCCCAGCCATCCACATGCCCAGCGGTTGAATGCTAGCTTGGCTAAATTGCTAGCGCTTCAACTGCTGCCTTTTCAGTTGGTAGACTCGGCCCCCTTCCGTGAGTTTGTGCAATGTGCGGTTCCTCAGTGGCAGGTTCCCAAACGCCACTTTTTCTCACGGAAGGCTATTCCGGCTCTCTACCGGCATGTGGAAGGCAATGTCTTGGCCTCGCTGGACAGGGCGGTCAGCGGTAAGGTGCATATTACCGCTGACTCATGGTCCAGCAGGCATGGACAGGGACGTTACCTTTCTTTCACGGCCCATTGGGTCACTCTTTTGGCAGCTGGGAAGGATTCAGGACAAGGTGCAGTAGTGTTGGAGGTTGTCCCACCGCCACGCCTCCAAAATGCTACTACTGGTTGTGACACACCTCTCTCCTCCACCCCCTCCTCTTCTTCTTCCTCCATGGCCTCTTCCTGTGGTTTGTCCTATGAACCAGCGGTGCTCCGTAGCCGTTCACGGGGCTACGCAAGTACGCAGGCAAAAAGATGCCATGCCGTGCTTGCGCTGGTGTGTTTGGGGGACAGAAGCCACACTGGGGCAGAGGTCCTGTCTGCTCTGCAGGGCCAGGCCGAGAGGTGGTTGACGCCACGCCAGCTTAAGCCAGGAATGGTGGTTTGCGACAATGGCACCAACCTCCTCTCCGCCCTCCGACAGGGACAACTGACCCATGTGCCCTGTGTGGCTCACGTCCTTAACCTGGTGGTGCAGCGCTTCTTGGGCAGGTACCCGGGCTTACAGGATGTCCTGAGGCAGGCCAGGAAAGTCTGTGTGCATTTCCGCAGATCTTATAATGCCAGTGCTCGCCTGGCTGAGCTGCAAAAGGAGTTGAACCTGCCCAAGAACCGCCTTATATGTGACATGCCCACCAGGTGGAACTCAACGTTGGCCATGCTGCAGCGGCTGCACACGCAGCAGAGGGCCATCAATGAGTACCTGTGCGACTACGGCACCAGGACAGGGTCAGGGGAGCTTGGTTTTTTTTCTCCACGCCAGTGGGGCATGATCAGGGATGCATGCACTGTCCTGGCACCATTTGAGGAGGCCACGAGGATGGTGAGCAGTGACAGTGCATGCATCAGTGACACTGTACCTCTTGTCCACCTGTTGGAGCACACGCTGCGTGGAATAATGGACAGGGCACTTGAGGCAGAACAGAGGCAGGAAGAGGAGGACTTCCTTGCCTCTCAAGGCCCCCTTTACCCAGACAGTGTTCCTTCTGTCCCACCCATCGCACAGGAAGAGGAGGAGGAGGAGGAGGAGGAGGAGGAGGAGGATTGTGTCAGCATGGAGGTGGAGGCTGGCACTCAGCATCATCAGCAGCAGTCTTTTAGGGATGATTTACAGTCCCAAGAAACCAGTGGACTTGTACGTGGCTGGGAGGAGGTGGCTGCGGATCATGTCGTCCTTAGTGACCCAGAGGACTCCGGAGCGAATGCCTCAGCAAACCTACGCTGCATGGCCTCCCTGATCCTGCAAAGTCTGCGGAAGGATCCTCGTATTCTTCGGATCAAGGAGAGGGACCATTACTGGCTGGCCACTCTCCTTGATCCACGGTACAAGGGTAAGGTTGCGGACCTTATGTTACCGTCGCAGAGGGAGCAGAGGATGAGACAACTCCGGGAGGCCTTGCAGAAAGGTCTGTGCAACGCGTTCCCAGAGACTGGGAGGTTGCAAACTCCTGGTCCTGGACAACGAGTTGCTGAGGCTTCGGCCAGTCAAAGAAGGAGCGGTGGGGAAGGTGGCCGTCTGACCGATGCGTTCAGACAATTCTTTAGTCCGCAGCCCCAAAGTATGATCGGTTCCAGCAACCATCGCCAGCGTCTGATAAACATGGTGCAGGAATATCTAGGGGCAAGGTCAGACTTGGACACCTTCCCCACCGAAAATCCTCTGGCTTACTGGGTCTTGAGGATGGATCACTGGCCAGAGCTTGCACAGTATGCAATTGAGCTACTGGCCTGTCCTGCATCCAGCGTTCTTTCGGAACGCACATTCAGTGCTGCTGGAGGATTTGTCACGGATCACAGGGTGCGCCTGTCCACCGACTCGGTTGATCGACTGACTTTCATCAAGATGAACCAGTCTTGGATCACCACCAGCTACCACACACCTGATGCTGATATAACAGACTAATTGATTTTAAAATGTCACATCCCTTCAAGACTGATGCTGATGCTGAGTGCCTGTGCTGTTATGTTGACTGGCTATCCTCCTCCTCCGAGTCCTCAATGATACGATTGATGATGATAGCTTGGAAGATCATTTTTGTTTATGGGTGCCGCCACCAGTGCCTAACGCCCAATTTTTCAGCCCCTGTTTAACAGGGGCGTGTAATTACAATTTTTGAAGCAATACTTTGCAACAGGGCTCATTGCTGTGCTCCAAGTACAGTATCTGTGAGGAGTTGCAGTGTTGTGCCACCAGTGCCTAAGGCCCAATTTTTCAGCCCCTGTTTAACAGGGGCGTGTCATTACAATTTTTGAAGCAATACTTTGCAACAGGGCTCATTGCTGTGCTCCAAGTACAGTATCTGTGAAGGGTTGCAGTGTTGTGCCACCAGTGCCTAAGGCCCAATTTTTCAGCCCCTGTTCAACAGGGGCATGTAATTACAATTCTTGATCTAATAATTCACAGCAGGGCCCATTGCTGCACCCACCAAGAGTAACTGTCAGGGCTTACAGTGTTGTGGCACCAGCACCACCATCAAAGGCCCAATTTTTACTACCACTGTTCAACAATTATATGTAATTAAAATTCCTGATATAATAGTTGACAGCAGGGCGTTCCAGCACCAACCAAGAGTAACTGTGAGTGCTTACAGTGTTGTGCCAACACCAACAACTAAGGGGCCTATTTCTGCAGAGTATATACGGCAGGTCCCTACTTTCAAACATCCAACTTACAAACGACTCCTACTTGCAAACGCAAGAAGACAACAGGAAGTGAGAGGAAATCTACCACTAGGAAGGAAAATTCTCTCCTGTAAGAATAAATATGGGAGAAAGGTGTCTCCTCTGTACTGATGCTTTATCAGCAATCCTTGTTTCAAGAAAAACACCACATTTCAAAAACAGTTGTCATTGGGACGGAAAGTGAGGTGAAATGTTCTGAACAGGGGCACAGACAGCAAAACAAATGTTACAGGGGTGATAACCCTTACCTATGTTTTCCAAAAAGTTTAAAAATAGATTTTTGGTCTGGAGCTACACTTCAACAATGTACCTGTTCAAAATTACAAACAGATTCTACATAAGAACAAACCTACAGTCCCTGTCTTGTATGCACCGCCTGTATACGGCTGTTCAGAGTATATAGGGCCTTTTTTATTTTATGTGCGGGGTTCCCCTTAATATCCATACAAGACCCAAAGGGGCTGGTAATGGGCTGGGGTAGGGGGGGGGTCATGGGGTAGCTATGCCATTTTTCTTAAAGATTTTCATCCATATTACCGGGACCAGACATTACATTAAAGCCGCAAGCAGTTTTAAATGGCTTTTTTTTCCTTTAGAAGTGTCATTTTGTGCAGGGACAGTTCTAAACACGGGAAACACGTGGCACTTCACAGGCATACTTTAGACACCCCCCAGGTACGATATTTAAAGGAATATTTGACTTTTTTTTTTTCACTTTATGCATCATTAAAATGACTGCTCCCGGAAAACGACCGTTTTTAAAACTTATTTTTGCATTGATACATGTCCCCTGGTGCAGAACCCGGGTTCCCAAACCCTTTTTAGGACAATAACATGCATAATAGTTGTTATAATTAGCACTTTAGAATTCGAACGTTCGCATCCATTGTATTTAATAGGGTTCTAATGTTCGTTCGAACTTTCGGTCCGTTCGCGGGTTCTGGTGCGAACCGAACCCGGGGGTGTTCGGCTCATCACTACTCCTTACCTTACAGAGGTTTTTAATGGCTGTGGATCCCGCCTATGTCATTGGCTATTCCCCGGCAAGCAGGGAAAGCTGGGGCTTACCCCTATGATCTGACGGGTGACCCCACCCCCTCCTATGTCAGACCCCGCCTACATCATTGGCTGAGCGGACCTGATGGGGAACTTCCTCCGCAGTGTAATAAATGAATAGACCCCGCCCCTTCTCACGTTCCCCATCAGGTCCGCTCAGCCTTACACCCAGTGAAGGTGACCCCGCCCACTACGTCATTGGCTGAGCGGACCTGATGGGGAACGTGAGAAGGGGCGGGGTCTATTCATTTATTACACTGCGGAGGAAGTTCCCCATCAGGTCCGCTCAGCCAATGACGTTTCGTGTGGAGTGGAGACTGCAGCGCTGGACATCGGATCACCGCGGGACACTGGATTACATCGCTGGAATGGGGTTTTTATTTTTGTATTTTTAATAAAGGACTTTCCCAACTGTGTCTGTGTGTTTTTTTACAATTTTTTAACACTTTCTTACAATGTACCCCATTACCAATTCACATAGGGGGGGCGGGATCTGGGGATCCCCTTTGTTAAAGGGGTCTTCCAGATTCCGATAAGCCCCCCGCCCGCAGACCCCCACAACCACTGGACAAGGGTTGTGGGGATGAGGCCCTTGTCCCCATCAACATGGGGACATGGTGCTTTGAGGGGTCACAGACCCCTAAAGCATCCTCCCCATGTTGAGGGCATGTGGCCTGGTACGATTCAGGAGGGGGGGCGCTCTCTCGTCCCCCCTCTTTTCCTGCGGCCTGCCAGTTTGCGTGCTTGGATAAAGGGTCTGGTATGGATATTTGAGGGGAACCCCACGTCATTTTTTTAAAAATTTGATGCAGGGTTTATATCCATACCAGACCTGAAGGGCCTGGTAATTGAATTTGGGGGAACCCCCACGTAATTTTTTTTTTGTTTGTTTATCAATTACTTTTCTCTATATTTCCGGGAGCCGACAATTCATTAATAGCCGCGAGTAGTTTTAAATGACTTTTTTTCCTTCAGAAATGACACTTTGTGGAGGGACAGTTCTAAGCATGGGAAACATGCGCCACTTTACAGGCATACTATACACACCCCCCAGGTACATAATTTAAAGGAATATTTCACTTTTATTGTTTCACTTTAAGCATTATTAAAATCACTTACATGTCCCCTGGGGCAGGACCCGGGTCCCCAAACCAATCAGCTTCCAGATTTTCTTGCCAAAGCTTAATTGAACAAGCTGAGGTTAGAAGCTGATTGGTTTCTATGTGAAAGTGAGACGGATTTTGCACTCTCCAGCTTTAGTAAAAATAATCCCAATGTATCACTGTGTAAAGCATCGTTCAAACAGAAGATAGAGAGAGATACAAAGTAACATTGTTAATTCACGGACATCACAGTGGCTTTCGTTTCCTCCCTCCCTCCTCCTCAGTGACTATTTGGGACTCTTCTCTTTTCGGCCAATAGGAAAATGGGTCTCAGACCCGCTTCTGATTGGCCGGATTGAGGATCAGTGTTTCCACAGCGAATATTCATTTGCTTTTGTAACACCTGGGTGGGCTCGTAGCGCAATGCTCTGCACCACAAGCCCACCCTATTTTGAAGCCTAGTAGAATACTCTGGCTCTAATCAGGTGCTTAACAAAAAAAGACCCCCGCTGCTGTAATTTATGCGCCAGGAGTCCTGAAAGGGGCTGAATGCATTAATAGGGGGTGGATATAGAGATCGAGAGATACAAAGTAACATTGTTAGTGTAGCGGGTATATACTTTTAAATTCTGGTAAAGACACCAGTGATGCATAGTTCCCTGCGGCCCAGCAGGTGGCGCTGTCAATTTGGCCCGGGGTTGAACCATCGCTGCAGTGCCGTACCCTTTGTGACCTCTCGCAGCGGTTGTACGGCGGGGCGGGGAACCCGCCGTGCATCCTGGGAGAGGGTATAAAGGGGGCGGACATCTTCGCCACGGGGTTGGAGTCCCAGGCACCTTCAGCCTGAGGGCTGCTGTCCGCGGTCGGTGTCCAGGCGGCCTCGGCCTGGACACCTGGAGTTCGTGTTCCATCCCAGACACCTTCAGTCTGGGGTGAGGTACTCAGCCGGAGGCCTGGGGCCCAGTACCTTCTGCTGGGTCCCACGAGGGAGGGATTGTCCTAGGGGGCCCCGGGAGTGGGGCACCCAAATCCAGCGGCATAAGGGACCGGAGGAGGGACTCACCCGAAGACCTGGTGCAGCAGATTGCCAGTGACGGATGAACCGCTGGAGAACGCCCGGAGGGATATCTTTCCTGAACAGGGGCCAATTCATAGAGGAAGGTGATTCATGTTCAATGACTGGTGACAGCGGTCCAACTAGTCAACTCAGGTCGCTATTAGGTCTGTGTCAGGGGCCTCAACAGTTCATCCGGTCGGTGGCAGAGACCGTGCTCCAGGCCTATTCGCTTGCAAAGGAATAGGAGAGTTCAGTTGTGCCTGGGCCTACTCGTACCCACACCCCTGTCTGTCTGTTACTGAAAGTTCAACTGATTATGTTCACCCTGAAAGTAGAGAAATAAAGGAGTGTTGGACTTTCGCTTGGTGTGGGGCTCTATGCAGAGGCGGCTCTAGGCATTGTGAGGCCTTAGGCAAAACTTAGATATGAGGCCCCACTCACGCCCATAATGGGGAAAAATAATTCAAGCAAGAAAAATGGCCGCAGAAAATGCTCGGATCTAGCACACAGGTGATCAGCACCACTTCCAGGGCACCCTCCTCACCCATCAGACATATTCAGCCAATGCAAGAGGGGGGGAGAGAGTGGGAGGTGATACAGAGAGAGGGGGGATAGAGATCCGATGGCACCGACATTAGTATTCATCACAGGCAAATTAGGCGGCCGCGAGGCCCCTGTGAGTGTGAGGCCTTAGGCGTTCGCCTAATTTGCCTAATTAGAGAGCCGCCTCTGGCTCTATGTTATTGGCAGACACATCTCCACAGAACAACTAAGGCTCCGTATGCAACGAACAGACCCGAAGGTAATTCAAGTAACTCTGCTCAACCCTCTTACACAAACGAGGGGAGAGCTTGGCGTAGTGTTCCTGCACTCTCCTCTCTCAGGTACCCCTAGACACAAGCCATTCATAATAGGAAAGAGGGGGAGTGAGGCTCCGCTACATTTATAAATATTAATCAGACGGAAGATAGAGAGATACAAAGTAACATTGCTTATAAACATTGATCAGATAGAGAGATACAAAGTCACCATTTATAAACATTAATCAGATAGAGAGATAGAAAGTAACATTGTTTATAAACATTGATCAGATAGAGAGATACAAAGTCACCATTTATAAACATTAATCAGATAGAGAGATAGAAAGTAACATTGTTTATAAACATTGATCAGATAGAGAGATACAAAGTCACCATTTATAAACATTAATCAGATAGAGAGATAGAAAGTAACATTGTTTATAAACATTGATCAGATAGAGAGATACAAAGTCACCATTTATAAACATTGATCAGATAGAGAGATACAAAGTCACCATTTATAAACATTGATCAGATGGGAGATATTATCTTCCATCTTCATATGATGTCAGCTAAAGCAAAAATACGTTTTTCTTTTCTTATTAAAGTAGAAGTACGGGGAAAGGTTGTTTGGCTAAAGCCCACTGGGTCACTCAGCCGGTCCAGGCTGTGGAAAGATCCCGACATTACAGTCATGGAATTCACCCCAATGCCAGAACCGGCAGATAGCTCCTCCTGTCAGCGAGCCGCTGAGAGCCTGAGCCAGCCACTCCCACCCCCTCCACAGCCCGGGGCTCCAATTAGCGCCGGAGAGGCAAAGAAGAGAGCGGATGACTGACAGTCACTGGTTGTCTGCTCAGTGCAGGCTGAGAAATGAGTGATCAGAGATGTTTGATCTCTCAGTTCTCAGTCAGTAGAAGCGGTGGGGATTGATGCAGCATCTGTCCCCACCGCATTCACTTAGGTAAGTACAATAATAAAAAAAAAATCATATTTTTCTTTTAGCATTTGTTGCTATTCTAACCCTTTGTTTACCATAATCAGCTCTAATTAACTCCTTCTTCCCCTTCACTATGATTTTTTGTATTACTGTATTTTTATCTTCTTTATATAATATCAGGTTTGTGTGTTGGAAGGACTGTGCAGAAATGTGGTTTTCGTATAATTTGTGGTTTCCTGTCCTTGGAATGGTCTTGGAATGGTCTTGGAATGGGAACAAATCCTGGACTGCCGCACTCTGTTAAACGACGTCTTTTATTGGATAGAATCAAATCAAAACATGATCCAAATGGTGAAGTCAAAATGAAAAATTGGACAACAGGACAAGGTGGCTAACATAGTAGAGAGGGGGGAATTGGGGGGGGGGAGGGAGATGCGGGACTTTAAATGAGACACCCTAGATAAATGTCTTCATCCCTGATCAATGTGTACACAAGGGGGGGGGAGTTTGGGACTTTGAGTGAGGCACATAGGTGGAACAATGAATTTTTGAAAAAAAAAGCACATTTTAATAAAATCACATAGGTTATACATATGTCTTTATATGGCGCCTTTCAGCCAAGATATAAGTTAACAAGGATATTTCAAGATAATTAAATCACAACATGTTGTAATAACATAATGCATCTAGGATAGCTTAAGGTACTAAAAGGCTCGTTGGCTCGACGCGTTTCGGCGCCTCATCAGGAGCAAATGCATTTGGTCTGAAAAAATTAAAAGCAAAAATGAGGGCCGGTAACTGGTTCTTAAAAAGATGGGATAAAGAGCAAAATAAGGAGAAAAACATGGGGAAGGGGGAAAAAAGGGGGGATATGGAGGAAGGGAAAGGGGTTTACCCTCCTACTTACATGTAGCAGCACATGGTCAGCAGGTGGCGCCATGCCGGCGGCAAAAATCAAGTGGCCCCACCGGGAGCTGAGGGGACGAAGAGCCCCAGGGAGACCGGACAGCAGAACCAGGCCCCCAACGTGATGATGACGCCCACACTGACACTGGCAGTGGTGCCGGATGATGAACTGGGGAGTGTCTGGAGAAAATAAGAAAAAAATGTGTAGGGAATTGTGAATGAGGAAGTGTAGGGGCTCGTAGTGATGAGCATTGGGATAGAAAAGTGGGTGAAAGTGAAAATAGCAAAAGGGTAAGAAACTGGATGAATGTGTGAAAAATGGGAAAAGGTAAGGAGAAATGGTTCTGCTGTCCGGTCTCCCTGGGGCTCCTCGTCCCCTCAGGTCCCGGTGGGGCCACTTGATTTTTGCCACCGGCATGGCGCCACCTGCTGACCATGTGCTGCTACATGTAAGTAGGAGGGTAAACCCCTTTCCCTTCCTCTATATCCCCCCTTTTTTTTCCCTTCCCCATGTTTTTCGCCTTATTTTGCTCTTTATCCCATCTTTTTAAGAACCAGTTACCGGCCCTCATTTTTGCTTTTAATTTTTTCAGACCAAATGCTTCTGCTCCTGATGAGGCGATTAGTCGCCGAAACGTGTCGAGCCAACGAGCCTTTTAGTACCTTAGGCTATCCTAGATGCATTATGTTATTACAACAAGGTGGCTAACATGTTTCACATCATAAGATGCTTACTCATAGCTGAGTGAACAATGACAAAATTTGTGTTTAAAACGGGGGTGGGTGTATTCTTCCACCAATCAGATCAAGGTGCACGGAAATTCATTGAACACATATAATTAAACCTTGATGTTTCACACATGGGGCAGACCAAGTATACGGGACAAGTATAAACATGGAAGTGCGAAATCTGTAAATTCAAAAACCAGAGAAAAGGATATCATATGAAAAAGACTCCATAAAAAATAAATAATTCCCTGATTATAACACTAGATGTAGCGACATGTCCCAAAAAATGTGTGAAAAAATACCATAACCAAAATGGATAAACACGAAATAAGAAAAGAAAATATAGAAAAGTGAATCAACAATAGTGTAATATTTGGGTGTGAACGTTATAGTGTGTATATATATGTGTGTGTATGTGTAAACGTATATAAACACGCGGAGTGTCCCAAAATCTGCACATAGTGTACATACATAAAATGTGAACCGCATATAATATCACCAAACGTGAATATAAGAGCCCATTCACACAGGGGGGACGACTTTGGATCCGACTTCAAGTCGCCCTGCATGAGAAAATCAATGTAAGTGAATGGAGCCGTCTTAATGCCACACTACTGCAGTCTAGGGTGACCACATTTCCAAACTACCATTTAGGGACACCCCCCTTCCCAAAAATCAGCTTGTGCTGTAACGAATCACAGCACAGTGATCGGACACAAGAGGCGGGATTTAGGATTTCTCCAATCACAAGCAGGGGGCGGGGATTGTGCTCCTCCAGGCATTCCCGGCCAGGACAAGTACTGTCAGCGAGTAAAGCGGTGATGTGGCGGCCTTTTTTGGGGGCATCAGATTGGCCCGGGGGGGTGGCTGTGTCAGTTTCATTCCGGGACACTGTATTGTGGTCACCCTACTGCAGTCGCTCCAACTTAAAAAAAGGTTCCTGTACTACTTCAATCCGACTTCTAGGCGACTTATACCCATTGATATCAATGAAAGTCGCCTTCAGAAGTCGGATCAGTGTCTTAACAGAAGCAACTTTCCAGGAAGAGAACATACATTTCTCAGGCAAACCCCTCCCTCCCACAGAGCTGATTCTTGTTTGATTGGCCGCTGGAAAGCCTCCTGTCCTGGAGGCGACTTCAGTCGTGTTGTAAGTCGCCCCAAGTCGCGCTGTGATTCAAACTCAAGTCGTGTCCAAGTTGCCTCCCAAAGTCGCGCTGGAAGTCGTGTTGCCCCCCGGTGTGAATGGGGTCCAAGGATCACGGTCTCATGGTAAACCCATATAACATAAACAATCATTTTACATTACATTTAAGTCATAAAATACGTGCCTGGAGCACCAAGATCAAAAGAAAGAAATCCAAAAATACGTACAAGGAATACATAGAACACAAACAATTAAAACTTTGATGTTGTATTAAAATAACATTATTGTTGAAGATGGTTATGATACTAAGGAAACACCATGTCATAAGAAGTTAAAGTTCTGTGGTCTATTATAAGAAGTGTATATATATATATATATATATATATATATATATTGTCTGCATGCCCTCATAGTACCGTATTTATCGGCGTATAACACGCAACCCCAAGTTTAGGAGGGAATTTTCAGGAAAAAAAATTACATTTAAATGCCCATCAATGCAGCCTTATCAGTGTCCATCTGCAGCCTTGCCCAGTGCGTTTTCAGCATTGCCCAGTGCCTTTGCAGCCTTGCCAGTCTCTGCCCTGATTTAAAATTGGCGCCGAGTTCCACTGACTGTGAGCGGAGAGGAGCCGAGATACAGAAAGCCGAGTGTACTTCGGCTAGACTCGGCTCTGCTCACAGTCCGGGGCGGGACTGTGAGAGGAGCCGAGGCTAGCCGAAGTACACTCGGCTTTCTGTATGTCAGCGGCGCTCGCTCCTCTCACAATCAGTGGAGGTGGGCGTGACTGCGAGAGGAGCCGAGTAAAGCCGAGTGTACGTCGGCTTTGTGTATCTCGGCTCCGCTCGCTCGTTTCCTCACAATCAGCGGGGGATCGGCGTATAACACGCACCCACGATTTTCCCCTGATTTTAAGGGGGGAAAAGTGCGTGTTATACGCCGATAAATACGGTACTTGATAAAAAGAAACTAATGAAGGTGCATTCCAATCTTAATAAAATGTAAATAGCAGAAGGAAAACAAAAGACCTATGTGACGTGTACAACAAGAGCAGAACCCCTATGAAGCTCCATTCCACTCTGTTTAATAAAAATTTATTGAGCGGACTATGAAAGAAGAAAAAAAGGGAAAATATGCAATAAAATTCTGCAAGCACAGTCTACAATAAGCACGCTACAATGGCTAAATGGTCTTGTGTAATATGTGGGGATCGTCAGTCTCTATAATCTGCAGCCCCGGCCGTTGTCTCCGATCTCCTGATGAATAATGTGGAGTGTAGGATTGTAGAATGGGGAACGGGTGTAGAATGTCTTTTTGTATTTCCAGAGCGTATTATTGTACCGTATTCTTTATTACAGTCCCAGAGACAGATGACAAGTCCAACACGGAATACATGGCCTCTTCCCTCTCATTTTAGCAGCTCTATTCCCTTCATACACACCTTTCCCTTTATTCACCAAGATGTGGAAGAAGCCGATTGTAATATCCAAAAGTTCATCTGGTCAGCCAATGTTCTTTGGATTCCCCCTATCCTATGACAGCTGTAAAAAGGAGATTAGAAATGCTGCCGACCCCCCCCCTGAGGTTCTGGATCATACCATCCAGTGCTGTATTATGGCCTAGGCCAACAAGGCCCAGGTCTATGGCGGCACTTTACGGGAGGCGGTGAAAAAACCCACCCCTCCCGCACGGAGAGCCGCACAGCTGAATCCCGGAGCTCAGTGCCACGATAAGTTTCGGCACTGAGCTCTAGGAATTGGTCAGTCTAGGATGCGCGGGCACCCAGGACATCTGCCACCCGGGGTCCTGCAGCATCGATCAGCTTTACAGAGCAGCCGTCCCTCTCTCTCTCTACTGAAAACGCACGGTCACTCATTGGCTCTCCCCCCCCCCCTCTTGGCTCAATGTTCCTGTGTACACAGCCAGGAGGAGCCGAGGAGAGACAACTACAGTCAGTGAGAGAGCCGTGCTGCTGGTATGCGAGACCACTTCAGTGAGAGAGAGAGGACACAGTACCCAGGAGGGAAGGAGGGGGGCAGGCAGATAAGAGGTGAACTAATGAAGTGAGGGGAGGGGGGGGTATGTGGATATGTGCTGGGGAGTGATTTGAGAGGGAAGATGATATGTGCTAGTGGGGGGGTCTGATTCCCCACCCTACTAGCACATATCCTCTCCCCTCAGAGAAAAGTCATTGATATATAAAAAAAAAGCGTGGGGTCCCCCCCAATTCAATTACCAGGCCCCTCAGGTCTGGTATGGATATTAAGGGGAACCCTGCGTCAAATAAATAAAAAAGTGGCGTTCCCCCAAAAATCCATACCAGACCCTTATCCAAGCACATAACCTGGCAGGCCGCAGAAAAATAAGGGGGGGGGCGAGAGAGCGCCGCCCCCTCCTCCTGAACCGTACCAGACCACATTTTAAGGGGAACTCCACGCCAAATAAAAAAAAAATGGTGTGGAGTCCCCCCAAAAATCTATACCAGACCCTTTATCTGAACATACAACCTGGCAGGCCGCAGGAAAAGGGGGGGGGAGGAGAGCGCCCCCCCCCTCCTGAACCGTACCAGACCACATGCCCTCAACATGGGGGAGGATGCTTTGGGGGTCTGTGACCCCTCAAAACACCACGTTGATGGGGACAAGGGCCTCATCTCCACAACCCTTGCCCAGTGGTTGCGGGGGTCTGCGGGCGAGGGGCTTATCGGAATCTGGAAGACCCCTTTAACAAAAGGGTCCCCCAGATGTGAATTCGTAAGGGGGAAAATGTACCCCTACCATTTCACAAAGAAAGTTAAAAAAAAAAAAAACCCACACACACGACACCGTTGGGAAAAGTCCTTTATTAAAAAAATAAAGATTCCAGCGGTGGTAATCCACTCAATATCCTGCGATGGGTGATCTCCTCTCTGGGGTCCAGGCTCCAATGATGTCCAGCGCAGCGAGGAATAGCACACTGGCCTCTCTTCACCAGAGACACCCCGGGAATGACGCAGCTTCAGCCAGTGACAGCTCTTAAGTAGCTGAGGGCGGGGCCACCCATCACGTGACCCCGTCCCCCTCTGACGCAAGGGCAAACCCGGGCTTCCCCAGTGACGTGCAGGTGATCCCGCCCCCCCTCTGATGTAACGCAGGTTTCAGTTGCATCAGAGGGGGGCGGTGTCACCTGCACATCACTGGGGAAGCCCGGGTTTGCCCTTGCGTCAGAGGGGGGACGGGGTCACGTGATGGGTGGCCCCGCCCTCAGCTACTTAAGAGCCGTCACTGGCTGAAGCAGCTTCATTCCCAGGGTGTCTCCGGTGGGGAGGACCGTGTGCTATTCCTCGCTGTGCTGGACATCATTGGAGCCTGGTCCCCGGAGAGGAGATCACCCATCGCAGGATACTGAGAGTGGATTACCACCGCTGGAATTTTTTTTTTTTTTTTTAATAAAGGATTTTTCCCAACGGTGTGTGTTTTTTACTTTCTCTGTGAAATGGTAGGGGTACAATGTACCCCTTACCAATTAACATTGGGGGCCGGGATCTGGGGGGGGTCATTAAAGGGGTCTTCCGGATTCCGATAAGCCCCCCACACAAGGGTTGTGGGGGGGGGATGAGGCCCTTGTCCCCATCAACATGACCCCCAAAAGCATCCTCCCCATGTTGAGGGCATGTGGTCTGGTACAGGAGGGGGGGGCGGCTCTCGTTGCCCCCCCCCCCTCTTTTCCTGTGGCCTGCCAGGTCGCGTGCTCGGATAAAGGGTCTGGTATTGATTTTTGGGGAAACTCCACACCATCTTTTTAAATTTGGCGTGGAGTTCCCATTAAAATCCATACCAGACCTGAAGGGCCTGGTAATTTAATTAGGGGGGACCCCCACGCATTTTTTTGATCAATGACTTTTCTCTGTATTGCCGGGAGCCGACAATTCATTATAGCCGCGAGTGATTTTACATGACCTTTTCCTTCAGAAATGACACTTTGTGCAGGGACAGTTCTAAGCACGGGAAACTAGCTATTTTACAGGCATACTATACACCCCCCCCCCCCCCCCCCGAAATTTAAAAGGAATATGTCACTTTAAGCATTATTAAAATCACAGCTCCCAAAGAAACAGCAGTTTTTAAAATCTTTTGCATGAACACATGTCCTCTGAGGCAGGACCCAGGTCTCCAAACACTTTATGGCAATAACTTGTATAAGCCGTTAAAATGAGCTCTTTAAATTTCTCCCGTAGACTTTTTACAGAGTGTTCCTTGGCTTTTCAAATTTGCCGCAAACACCCCAAATTGTTTGCTGTTTGGCGAACGGGTAATGTTCCGAGTCGAACTCGAAGCTCATCCCTACTCTGAGACGATCATGGGTATCCCCGGACAGCGAGTCTGCGGGACCCACGAAGCTTGCGGCAGGAGCACGTCCACAATGCCACTTCTTAAAGGGGGGACGTAATTATATATATATAAAATGTCCATCTGCCTGTCCGTGGCATTCTGCCAATGTATATCGTCGTGCGATGGTTGGCAAGCGGTTAATGACTGTTCCTGGCCGCTGTCCTGTTTTACATTCTCAGCTGTGTTGGATAAAATTACTGTCATTTACACAACTATTTTTTGATCACAGCACACATTGAAACCCATACATCCGGCACCCTGCATGTAGATTAGAGGCCAAGTGCACTGTCTTCTCTTCACAATTTGCACCTTTTCTACCTGCTCCCTCCCTCTTACTGTTCTCTTCATACTCTATCCCTTCTCTCCTCTATTTGTACCCTCTCAGCTCCCCCCTGTGGCTGATATAGGCGTTACCAGTTCAGCACTGCAGGAAGCAGCTACAACCAGTGTCTCTCCACTCCTAGCCCAGCACCCGACTACAATAGTCTTGTTTGCACACCATTGTATGGTTTATTTTCTCTTTAGGTTTTGACTTTTCCTCTGATCTTCTATAATAGATCTTGTGAAGAAAACTCAAATGTGGAACAAGTCATTTGAGGGATGTAGGAAGCCAAAGTGAGGACACAATGATACATTAAGGGGCAGTAATAGTCATGATCTCTATTATTCTGTAGTATGTCTGCAGCCCTTGTGACCCCATATATACCTGGCCTCAACTTCTGCCCCAATTGAGAAGTGTATTGTAGGAACCGCCAACATTTTTATTAAACACCCTAGAAATCACCAAATCTATAATTAAGCAAAAGACCAGATGATTAAATTACAATTTTTTATTTTTCTACAGACAGTACATATTGCGGCTTTTTCTGAGACTTGACAGTGAACACCGTACACACAGTGACTACAAGAAGACTGAGACACCCGACAGCCACCAACCACCAGAGCTCTGCGGGGGCGGCCTCTTCCTTCTTCACTTCAGCTGCGAGGTCGCTTTGTTTCGGCCCAATCACAAGAAGAGGTCCCAAGGTGGTCACTGACTGTCCCTCTTCCATGGTAGGTTCTGCAGGAGAAACACTGGAGTGTCAGGAGGCACATACACATCTCTATACAATGCAACTTAAGGGCTTTCAGGTGATAACTCAACTCCTACTAAAGTGTGCAGAGGTGGTGTCCACTGTAGACCCTCATGAATCAAATGGTCATGTCAACCAATTTGACAGAATTGAGGAGAGAATGGTTTGAACCTTCAAGATTTGCATTGCTATGCAGGAGATCTACCTTCCTGTCCCAGTTCTGAAACAAGTGAGTGAAACATCTCCATGGAATAGAAACAGCAATATGAAGGTCATCCAGGTTCTAGCCTTCCCCTTTGCCACCCGTGTCCCTCATAACTCTGGTGGGTGTAAGAATTAGGGCCAGGTGCAACCCCAACCAGTCAGGATCCCCCCTTCCTGTTGTAATGCAACAGGAGGCAATCCATTCCCATCAAAAAGGGAGCAGATGTGGCCACAGCTTTGTATGCAGCAGCTGCATGGTTGAGACTCACCATACAAGGCTTCCCTCTTCCCAAAGGCTCTTGGTCTTCCAAATCGGCTCCTTCCTCCTGTAAGACCAATAGGGTTGCTGCAGGTTCCTGGAGTCCCACAACACTGGCAGATACTGCTGGGGCCCTCAACTGCAGACCAGCTAGAGGAAAACAAAACCAAGGAGTATGTATAACAACCTGTGTGTTTAGAAGATGCACTGGAAGCTCGGTGAAAAGCCAACACTATTAGGTATTTTGACATTTACCTTGAAAGAGGACTTAGAACTCATCCCTCCAGTAGAGATGGATTAAAGTTTGCCTTCTGTGTCCCGTTAGGGAGATTCATATTATATATTTGTCCAGTTTACCACCATTGAAAAGTGAGACGATACACATTTTTGTGTTGGGGCTCAAGGAATTCCATTAATTTGCAGGGATTTCCTCACTTCCGGTTTGGCTATGGGACAGGAAGTGAAGGCAAATCCCTGCAATGGTACAGATGGTGAGAAAAGTCTGATGGGTTAACCCTCCCCGGCTCTATCCAAAAATGAAAGTTTTGCCTATAGTTCCATTTACAGTGCCAAGTTAATCCCCTTGGAGGGAATTTACAGCTGACCACAAGCAGCAGATTCAGAACACTATGCCCATATTTCTGATCATGCTGGCACCGAAGATCTTTCAGACCAACTTTCAGCCCCATGAGACCACTTACCTGGTTGCCATATTACCAATGTACAGGGTATGGAAAGGGCCCCACAGAAGAGGTCTGTACCATTACATATTTACACCATTGTTTTAGGAAGCCACCATGTTGTTATTTCCAAAAAGTTTGTCCCAGTCACTGGTTACTAGATCCACACAAGTGAATTACACACAGATATAGACAAATGCTATGGGAAGAGCAGCAACCCACCGACACCCAAACGGGCATTTTAATAGTCTCACCTGTTTGTGGCTTTACTATAGGAACAGGCCTTGTTAATGGGATCTGGGACCTGGGTGGCAGCAGCAGCTCTCAGGTAACAAGTCAAGTAGATCTGGAATAGAAGGTTTTAGTAGGTTAAACATTCCTAGAAGGCACCAATCTGTGCAACCAATTCTAACAGTCCTCACCAGAGATACATCATTTCCTAGGAACCGGAAGGCATCCACTGTGAACTGTAGAGTGTTTGTCTGGACCCTTGGAGCAATGAAGGCCGAGGAGGCATCAGCTTGTGTTCCATCCACCAGACACCTGCAGAAGATGGTCACTTACAATTTGGGTCATATGGCAACCCAACCCCCTTCCCCACCAGCCACTGAAAAAAAACATACCCATTGTCTGTAATGATGTCATAACTCGGAGAAGAGGTGGCATCAGGAGATATAGTGGCCACACAGCGGTCCACATACAGGATCATATCAATTTGGTTGTGAGTATCCACAGAGGCCTCTATGTAGAGAATATCCCCCAACTGATAGATGGGAGAACTTCTAGGACCACTCCAGTCCTCTGTATACATAAAGAAAGAGGGGATTAGTAAAGACCCAACAACCCCCCCCCCCCCCCTCCTGATCACCCATCTTCCTCACCAGTCATCAGGACCAAAGAGAAGGACAACCTTTCTTCTGAAGACACAGTGGTGCTGAATGGAACCCATGTTGGCTTAATGGCCTGGCTGCTCACATTACCGTGCCTACACAGAACCAGATCAAGGTCAGTAATGAGTCCACAGAAGTCACTTAATGTCACAAATTCATATTACTCTTTTCCTGTCCATAAAGGATGGCTGTCTGGTTGATTCCATTCCTGTTGGACAGTGACTAAATGAAGCCAGATAGTAAAGCCATTAACAGGACATAATCTCTGAACCTTTAAGTGACCAGGAGCAGCTACTATATACTTGTCCCCAGATTCTCTTTAGAACCTTGTTAAGCCAATATATGTGTGACCACCGCAACATTGGGGGGGGGGGGACATTATAAAGATTCCAGAGACAATAGAAAGGGAGCCCCCCCATCCTTGATCATGAGGTTCTGTAAAATTAAGAGAAACTTAAAGTACTTCCACCATTGTCATTGCAGATCCTCCCATTATCACTCTTAGTAAGAGGAAATTCCTCATTACTGCAGTAGGAGGATTAGGTTGCCGGCACAGACATCAAGTCCACAGATGCCAAGGGTAGTTCAAGAAGCTAAAACCAACACTTGAATCCAAAATGTCAATGTAGCGCCCTCTAGTGTGCTAGAAGAATAGTACAAGTTTTTTGAGGTAGGTAAAATTTCCAGGCTTGGCTGGTCCAGGAAGTGCAAACAAGGGATGTGCTGGAGAAGTGATAGTCTGCAAGCAAGGAAGTGCAGGAGGAGAGAAGGAGATTGTATATACCATGGTAGATATATAGATGGTCCCTCTATTAACAGTCAATCTGGGTAACTCATAAATTTCCTATCCAAGTTAAATTCCCCTCAATAAAATAAAAAGTGCAAGGACTGCTTTCATGTCACAGGGTGCTTGAAAAGTGTGTGCCTGGCTGGGCGACAGACGGACTACTACACTCAGCAGCACCTACAGGGGCACCGCTACATCAAAATGGGCTGCCAACACACCCCTAACCAGGGAAGGATACATGGAAATCTCTTGGCAAGGATAGATGGCAAAAAAGCCAACGAGGGGTTTTAACCTTCCCCCACTCTGGCCAAACATATTGACCAGATGCTGAACACCAGCTGGGACCTGCATGGCGCCCTAGTGTAAGCTCATCCAGTAGTGTTGACTCACCGGTAGTAGAAGCACATTATGGGGACCACAGCTGCGTTGGTTCTGATGATTGGAATGGAGGAGGTTGGGCTGTAGGTCAGGTTGGTGGTGTAGATTAGCCACTCTGGAGTCATCTGTGCAGAGAAGAGGAGAATGATACAGAGTTACAAACATGGAAAGCCGACATTGTTTAGTCCATTTTCTGAGACCGGGCCCCAAGCCCACCATTGCCTGGTCCCGGTGTTGGAAGGCCAGGCCCAAAAGCCATCATCTACCAACTCAACCAGCCTGCAAACAACCAAACTATCCTGTCTAGCAGTCTGCATTACAAATGGGGGTTTAGTTTGCACACACTTTCTATATGGTGGGTGCTTCCTATGCATTTGAGTGGGGGGGGGGTCCCCTCCAGGCTTACCTGCCTTCTATCCATTATGCATGCGCTTCCACTGTGGAGGCTCTCAAACACTTACAGAGTTAGGACTGCAGATAATACTGGAGTGCTGTAAAGTGGCTCAGCAGCTTTTGCATGTATTTAAAAATGTGTGCAAACTAAACCCTTGTTTTTAATGCAAAATATTAGACAGGACAATTCAGGTTTACAGGCTGGTGAGTTGAGCTGGGAATTTTTTGGGTTTTGTTCTCCATACGTCACCCTTCCATGTGCTTCTTGCTGCGAAGTAAGGTGCCCATGTGTCCCGGATTGCCCAGGACAGTCCTGCAATTGACATGTCTGTCCTGGGTCCCGGGCACCTTCATTCCGGGACAATACAATGTCCCGAATGAAATAAAGAACACAGCCACCCCCTACTAATTAATAACTACTGTAGCACCCCTTTACTTTTCAGGGGTGCCATGTGCCTAAATTTAGGGGATTGGTCTGAGATGATAGCCAGGCTCAGACCACTTTGATTGGTAGGTACTTGCTTCTGCCTGTGTGATGCAGCCTGGTGTACAGTTCCCTGTGGCCTTTAAGTGGTGGCACTGCCATATCAGGTCAGGGTTGAACTGTGGGTAGCATTGCTATGCCTTAGAATGTCCTCTCGCGGCAGTGGTACGGTGGGCGTGGTTAACTTGCTGTGCATGCTTGGAGAGGATACATAAGGGGCAGATGCCATCTTTTTTTTTTCTCAGGTCGCGCCACCCGGCCCTCCAGGCCAGGGGTGCACGTGTGCATCAGGTCTCAGGCACCTTTAGCCTGGGGCTGCAACTCTACTAGTAGGCCCAGCACCTTTAGCTGGGGCCTACCTCCAAAAGAGGAATCCCGGGGTACTCAGAGGAGTGTGGCCCGTTCTGGAAGAGGAGACCAGGGGAGGACCTTTCTGAAGGACCGGTGAGAGCTCACGGTGAAAGAGGCCTAGTTGCATTCTAGAGGGATTCAACGATGCGTCACAGGCACCTGTTCTGGTGTTGCAAGTGCTGAGAAGTTTGGGACTAGGGATGAGCTTCGTGTTCGAGTCGAACATACGTTCGACTCGAACATCGGCTGTTCGACGAAGATCGAACGATTTGGGCCGTTCGCGCCAAATTCGAGTGACGCGAACGCCCCACAATGCACTACGCCATCGCAGTGTCATCCAGGCGCTGTGATTGGCCAAGCATGCACTGTGACCCCGCATGCTTGGCCAATCACAGCGCCGGCAGCGAGGAGAGCAATGATTGGCCACAGGCAGGATGCCTGTGGCCAATTATTGCTGAGGGGGTTTAGTACACGCCCCACACTATAAAAGGCCGCCAGCGCGGCGGCCTTGTGTAGTGTGTTCCGGAGCAGGGAAAGAGAAGCATAGGCAGGGACAGTGTCATTTTTTTTCCTTTACTAATCCTGGATTCCTTGTGTTTAGGGACAAATAAGGATAGGTAGGGAGAGTGTCAGTGTGCTATTCTGTGCTAAACCAATCTTGCTGAAGCATATTGCAAATCCTTGTGTTTAGGGACAGAGAAGGATAGGCAGGGGGCAGTGTCATTGTTGCTAAGCCTCCTGCACAGTATACACCTGAAGGTAGCCCTTATTGCTGTTTTTCCCCCCATCTCCCTGCAGGCCATCCATTAAAATGTCTGGAAGGCAAACAAGGAGAGGCAGACAGTCAGGAGGCAATAAAAGAGGGCAAGCAGGCTCTGTGTCTGGGGGCAACAGTGCTGGTCGTGGACGCGGTGCATTGTCATCAGCACATGGCCATGGGGCACGCTTGTCCTTTTCGGCAGCTGGACATGTTGAGCCACATCATGCCGAAGACTTGGTAGAGTGGATGACCAAGCCCACCTCATCCTCCTCATCCTCTCTCACCCAGGCTCAGGGTACTGGCAAAGCAGCTGCCAAAGCGTCCTCTTCTCTGGTATCAATGTCAGAGTCATCATTAGTCACTCCTTCCCTAGACCCACCATGTCCTCCTCCTGAGGAGTCCCCCGAACTGTTTGAGCACAGTGTTGGGTACATGCTCCAGGAGGATGCCCAGCGTTTCGAAGGATCTGATGATAATACCCAGCTAGAGGAAGGCAGTAGCGTGAGAGCAGAGAGAGGGGATGCTCAAGAAGGACACCAATCTGGCAGTCATGCTCCAGCAGCTGCAGCATACTGCCAGATTGGCTCCAGTGATGAGGAGGGAGGGGATGATGAGGTCACTGACTCCACGTGGGTGCCTAATAGGAGAGAGGAGGAGGAGGATGAGGAGGAGGAGCATCTCCAACGAGGCAGGATGCCCTTGGGTGGCCAGCGTATGGGCAGCACACCGACGGAATCACACCGCAGAGCTCCGCATGTGCAGGGCGCTGCCTCTGCCCGTCATTCAAAAAGTTCTTTGGTGTGGGCCTTTTTTGAGGCGAGTGCATCAGATCGCACAGCTGCTGTTTGCAACATATGTCTCAAGCGTATATCGCGTGGCCAAAACATCAGCCGCTTGGGCACCACATGCTTGATCAGACATATGTTGACCTGCCATGCAGCTCGTTGGCAAGCCTACCTTAAAGACCCACACCAAAGAACAAAGTGGACCTCTCCTTGCACCGCATCATCTGGGATCTCCAACCCCACTATACCTTCAGTCCTCTCTGAAAACTGCACTGAGAGGAATGAAGGTGTAGAATTAGGTGTGTCACAGCCAAGTACTTGCGGCCACTCTGCTAGCAGTACACCGACGTCCGATTCTAGCAGGCAAATTTCCCTGCCCCAGCTGCTGGACCGTCGAAAGAAGTTCACTCCCAGCCATCCACATGCCCAGCGGTTGAATGCTAGCTTGGCTAAATTGCTAGCGCTTCAACTGCTGCCTTTTCAGTTGGTAGACTCGGCCCCCTTCCGTGAGTTTGTGCAATGTGCGGTTCCTCAGTGGCAGGTTCCCAAACGCCACTTTTTCGCACGGAAGGCGATTCCGGCTCTCTACAGGCATGTGGAAGACAATGTCTTGGCCTCGCTGGACAGGGCGGTCAGGTGCATATTACCGCTGACTCATGGTCCAGCAGGCATGGACAGGGACGTTACCTTTCTTTCACGGCCCATTGGGTCACTCTTTTGGCAGCTGGGAAGGATGCAGGACAAGGTGCAGTAGTGTTGGAGGTTGTTCCACCGCCACGCCTCCAAAATGCTACTACTGGTTGTGACTAGGGATGAGCTTCGTGTTCGAGTCGAACATACGTTCGACTCGAACATTGGCTGTTCGATCGTTCGACGAAGATCGAACGATTTGGGCCGTTCGCGCCAAATTCGAGTGACGCGAACGGCCCACAATGCACTACGCCATCGCAGTGTCATCCAGGCGCTGTGATTGGCCAAGCATGCACTGTGACCCCGCATGCTTGGCCAATCACAGCGCCGGCAGCGAGGAGAGCAATGATTGGCCACAGGCAGGATGCCTGTGGCCAATTATTGCTGAGGGTGTTTAGTACACGCCCCACACTATAAAAGGCCGCCAGCACGGCGGCCTAGTGTAGTGTGTTCCGGAGCAGGGATAGAGTAGCATAGGCAGGGACAGTGACTGTTATTTCTTTCTTGCTTAACCTGGATTCCTTTAGTTTAGGGAAAGAGAAGGATAGGTAGGGAGAGTGTCAGTGTGTTTTGTGCTTCTGCTATAGTGTGCTTAAAAAAAAACATTTATTCTAGGGACAGAAAACTCTAGGTAGGGACAGTGTCAGTTTCTTTCACTCTGCAAGTCCTTGTTTCCAGGGACCTGGAAGGACAGTGAGTGAATTGTCCTTTTGCTATATTGTGATTAAAAAAAACATTTATTCTAGGGACAGAAAACTCTAGGTAGGGACAGTGTCAGTTTCTTTCACTCTGCAAGTCCTTGTTTCCAGGGACCTGGAAGGACAGTGAGTGAATTGTCCTTTTGCTATATTGTGATTAAAAAAAACATTTATTCTAGGGACAGAAAACTCTAGGTAGGGACAGTGTCAGTTTCTTTCACTCTGCAAGTCCTTGTTTCCAGGGACCTGGAAGGACAGTGAGTGAATTGTCCTTTTGCTATATTGTGATTAAAAAAAACATTTATTCTAGGGACAGAAAACTCTAGGTAGGGACAGTGTCAGTTTCTTTCACTCTGCAAGTCCTTGTTTCCAGGGACCTGGAAGGACAGTGAGTGAATTGTCCTTTTGCTATATTGTGATTAAAAAAAACATTTTTTTCTAGGGACAGAAAACTGTAGGTAGGGAGAGTATTTTTTTTCTTTCACTCTGCAAGTCCTTGTTTCCAGGGACCTGTAAGGACAGTGAGTTAATTGTCCTTGTGCTATATTGTGCTGAAAAAAACATTTATTCCAGGGACAGAAAACTCTAGGTAGGGACAGTGTCAGTTTCTTTCACTCTGCAAGTCCTTGTTTCCAGGGACCTGGAAGGACAGTGAGTGAATTGTCCTTTTGCTATATTGTGATTAAAAAAAACATTTTTTTCTAGGGACAGAAAACTGTAGGTAGGGAGAGTGTTTTTTTTCTTTCACTCTGCAAGTCCTTGTTTCCAGGGACAGAGAAGGACACCTGAAGGTAGCCCTTATTGCTTTTTTCCCATCTCCCTGCAGGCCATCTATTAGAATGTCTGGAAGGCAAACAAGGAGAGGCAGACAGTCAGGAGGCAATAAAAGAGGGCAAGCAGGCTCTGTGTCTGGGGGCAACAGTGCTGGTCGTGGACGCGGTGCATTGTCATCAGCACATGGCCATGGGACACGCTTGTCCTTCTTTTCGGCAGCTGGACATGTTGAGCCACATCATGCCGAAGACTTGGTAGAGTGGATGACCAAGCCCTCCTCCTCCTCCTCATCCTCTCTCACCCAGGCTCAGGGTACTGGAAAAGCAGCTGCCAAAGCGTCGTCTTCCCTGGTATCAATGTCAGACAAATCATCAGTCACTCCTTCCCTAGACCCACCATGTCCTCCTCCTGAGGAGTCCCCCGAACTGTTTCAGCACAGTGTTGGGTACATGCTCCAGGAGGATGCCCAGCGTTTCGAAGGGTCTGATGATGAAACCCAGCTAGAGGAAGGCAGTAGCGTGAGAGCAGACAGAGGGGATGCTCAAGAAGGACACCAATCTGGCAGTCATGTTCCAGCAGCTGCAGCATACTGCCAGATTGGCTCCAGTGAGGAGGGAGGGGATGATGAGGTCAATGACTCCACGTGGGTGCCTAATAGGAGAGAGGAGGAGGAGGAGGATGAGGAGGAGGCACATCTCCAACGAGGCAGGATGCCCTTTGGTGGCCAGCGTAAGGGCAGTACACCGACGGAATCACACCGCAGAGCTCCGCCTGTGCAGGGCGCTGCCTCTGCCCGTCATTCAAAAAGTTCTTTGGTGTGGGCCTTTTTTGAGGCTAGTGCATCAGATCGCACAGCTGCTGTTTGCAACATATGTCTCAAGCGTATATCGCGTGGCCAAAACATCAGCCGCTTGGGTACCACATGCCTGACCAGACATATGTTGACCTGCCATGCAGCTCGTTGGCAAGCCTACCTCAAAGACCCACACCAAAGAACAAAGCGGACCTCTCCTTGCACCGCATCAGCTGGGATCTCCAACCCCACTATAACTTCAGTCCTCTCTGAAACATGCACTGAGAGGAATGAAGGTGTAGAATTAGGTGTGTCACAGCCAAGTACTTGCGCCCACTCTGCTAGCAGTACACCGACGTCCGATTCTAGCAGGCAAATTTCCCTGCCCCAGCTGCTGGACCGTCGAAAGAAGTTCACTCCCAGCCATCCACATGCCCAGCGGTTGAATGCTAGCTTGGCTAAATTGCTAGCGCTTCAACTGCTGCCTTTTCAGTTGGTAGACTCGGCCCCCTTCCGTGAGTTTGTGCAATGTGCGGTTCCTCAGTGGCAGGTTCCCAAACGCCACTTTTTCTCACGGAAGGCTATTCCGGCTCTCTACCGGCATGTGGAAGGCAATGTCTTGGCCTCGCTGGACAGGGCGGTCAGCGGTAAGGTGCATATTACCGCTGACTCATGGTCCAGCAGGCATGGACAGGGACGTTACCTTTCTTTCACGGCCCATTGGGTCACTCTTTTGGCAGCTGGGAAGGATTCAGGACAAGGTGCAGTAGTGTTGGAGGTTGTCCCACCGCCACGCCTCCAAAATGCTACTACTGGTTGTGACACACCTCTCTCCTCCACCCCCTCCTCTTCTTCTTCCTCCATGGCCTCTTCCTGTGGTTTGTCCTATGAACCAGCGGTGCTCCGTAGCCGTTCACGGGGCTACGCAAGTACGCAGGCAAAAAGATGCCATGCCGTGCTTGCGCTGGTGTGTTTGGGGGACAGAAGCCACACTGGGGCAGAGGTCCTGTCTGCTCTGCAGGGCCAGGCCGAGAGGTGGTTGACGCCACGCCAGCTTAAGCCAGGAATGGTGGTTTGCGACAATGGCACCAACCTCCTCTCCGCCCTCCGACAGGGACAACTGACCCATGTGCCCTGTGTGGCTCACGTCCTTAACCTGGTGGTGCAGCGGTTCTTGGGCAGGTACCCGGGCTTACAGGATGTCCTGAGGCAGGCCAGGAAAGTCTGTGTGCATTTCCGCAGATCTTATAATGCCAGTGCTCGCCTGGCTGAGCTGCAAAAGGAGTTGAACCTGCCCAAGAACCGCCTTATATGTGACATGCCCACCAGGTGGAACTCAACGTTGGCCATGCTGCAGCGGCTGCACACGCAGCAGAGGGCCATCAATGAGTACCTGTGCGACTACGGCACCAGGACAGGGTCAGGGGAGCTTGGTTTTTTTTCTCCACGCCAGTGGGGCATGATCAGGGATGCATGCACTGTCCTGGCACCATTTGAGGAGGCCACGAGGATGGTGAGCAGTGACAGTGCATGCATCAGTGACACTGTACCTCTTGTCCACCTGTTGGAGCACACGCTGCGTGGAATAATGGACAGGGCACTTGAGGCAGAACAGAGGCAGGAAGAGGAGGACTTCCTTGCCTCTCAAGGCCCCCTTTACCCAGACAGTGTTCCTTCTGTCCCACCCATCGCACAGGAAGAGGAGGAGGAGGAGGAGGAGGAGGAGGAGGATTGTGTCAGCATGGAGGTGGAGGCTGGCACTCAGCATCATCAGCAGCAGTCTTTTAGGGATGATTTACAGTCCCAAGAAACCAGTGGACTTGTACGTGGCTGGGAGGAGGTGGCTGCGGATCATGTCGTCCTTAGTGACCCAGAGGACTCCGGAGCGAATGCCTCAGCAAACCTACGCTGCATGGCCTCCCTGATCCTGCAAAGTCTGCGGAAGGATCCTCGTATTCTTCGGATCAAGGAGAGGGACCATTACTGGCTGGCCACTCTCCTTGATCCACGGTACAAGGGTAAGGTTGCGGACCTTATGTTACCGTCGCAGAGGGAGCAGAGGATGAGACAACTCCGGGAGGCCTTGCAGAAAGGTCTGTGCAACGCGTTCCCAGAGACTGGGAGGTTGCAAACTCCTGGTCCTGGACAACGAGTTGCTGAGGCTTCGGCCAGTCAAAGAAGGAGCGGTGGGGAAGGTGGCCGTCTGACCGATGCGTTCAGACAATTCTTTAGTCCGCAGCCCCAAAGTATGATTGGTTCCAGCAACCATCGCCAGCGTCTGATAAACATGGTGCAGGAATATCTAGGGGCAAGGTCAGACTTGGACACCTTCCCCACCGAAAATCCTCTGGCTTACTGGGTCTTGAGGATGGATCACTGGCCAGAGCTTGCACAGTATGCAATTGAGCTACTGGCCTGTCCTGCATCCAGCGTTCTTTCGGAACGCACATTCAGTGCTGCTGGAGGATTTGTCACGGATCACAGGGTGCGCCTGTCCACCGACTCGGTTGATCGACTGACTTTCATCAAGATGAACCAGTCTTGGATCACCACCAGCTACCACACACCTGATGCTGATATAACAGACTAATTGATTTTAAAATGTCACATCCCTTCAAGACTGATGCTGATGCTGAGTGCCTGTGCTGTTATGTTGACTGGCTATCCTCCTCCTCCGAGTCCTCAATGATACGATTGATGATGATAGCTTGGAAGATCATTTTTGTTTATGGGTGCCGCCACCAGTGCCTAACGCCCAATTTTTCAGCCCCTGTTTAACAGGGGCGTGTAATTACAATTTTTGAAGCAATACTTTGCAACAGGGCTCATTGCTGTGCTCCAAGTACAGTATCTGTGAGGGGTTGCAGTGTTGTGCCACCAGTGCCTAAGGCCCAATTTTTCAGCCCCTGTTTAACAGGGGCGTGTCATTACAATTTTTGAAGCAATACTTTGCAACAGGGCTCATTGCTGTGCTCCAAGTACAGTATCTGTGAGGGGTTGCAGTGTTGTGCCACCAGTGCCTAAGGCCCAATTTTTCAGCCCCTGTTCAACAGGGGCATGTAATTACAATTCTTGATCTAATAATTCACAGCAGGGCCCATTGCTGCACCCACCAAGAGTAACTGTCAGGGCTTACAGTGTTGTGGCACCAGCACCACCATCAAAGGCCCAATTTTTACTACCACTGTTCAACAATTATATGTAATTAAAATTCCTGATATAATAGTTGACAGCAGGGCGTTCCAGCACCAACCAAGAGTAACTGTGAGTGCTTACAGTGTTGTGCCAACACCAACAACTAAGGGGCCTATTTCTGCAGAGTATATACGGCAGGTCCCTACTTTCAAACATCCAACTTACAAACGACTCCTACTTGCAAACGCAAGAAGACAACAGGAAGTGAGAGGAAATCTACCACTAGGAAGGAAAATTCTCTCCTGTAAGAATAAATATGGGAGAAAGGTGTCTCCTCTGTACTGATGCTTTATCAGCAATCCTTGTTTCAAGAAAAACACCACATTTCAAAAACAGTTGTCATTGGGACGGAAAGTGAGGTGAAATGTTCTGAACAGGGGCACAGACAGCAAAACAAATGTTACAGGGGTGATAACCCTTACCTATGTTTTCCAAAAAGTTTAAAAATAGATTTTTGGGCTGGAGCTACACTTCAACAATGTACCTGTTCAAAATTACAAACAGATTCTACATAAGAACAAACCTACAGTCCCTGTCTTGTATGCACCGCCTGTATACGGCTGTTCAGAGTATATAGGGCCTTTTTTATTTTATGTGCGGGGTTCCCCTTAATATCCATACAAGACCCAAAGGGGCTGGTAATGGGCTGGGGTAGGGGGGGGGGGGTCATGGGGTAGCTATGCCATTTTTCTTAAAGAATTTCATCCATATTACCGGGACCAGACATTACATTAAAGCCGCAAGCAGTTTTAAATGGCTTTTTTTTCCTTTAGAAGTGTCATTTTGTGCAGGGACAGTTCTAAACACGGGAAACACGTGGCACTTCACAGGCATACTTTAGACACCCCCCAGGTACGATATTTAAAGGAATATTTGACTTTTTTTTTTTCACTTTATGCATCATTAAAATGACTGCTCCCGAAAAACGACCGTTTTTAAAACTTCTTTTTGCATTGATACATGTCCCCTGGTGCAGAACCCGGGTTCCCAAACCCTTTTTAGGACAATAACATGCATAATAGTTGTTATAATTAGCACTTTAGAATTCGAACGTTCGCATCCATTGTATTTAATAGGGTTCTAATGTTCGTTCGAACTTCCGGTCCGTTCGCGGGTTCTGGTGCGAACCGAACCCGGGGGTGTTCGGCTCATCACTAGTTGTGACACACCTCTCTCCTCCACCCCCTCTTCTTCTTCCTCCATGGCCTCTTCCTGTGCTTTGTCCTCTGAACCAGCGGTGCTCCGTAGCCGTTCAATGGGCTACGCAAGTATGCAGGCAAAAAGATGCCATGCCATGCTTGCGCTGGTGTGTTTGGGGGACAGGAGCCACACTGGGGCAGAGGTCCTGTCTGCTCTGCAGGGCCAGGCCGAGAGGTGGTTGACACCACGCCAGCTTAAGCCAGGAATGGTGGTTTGCGACAATGGCACCAACCTCCTCTCCGCCCTCCGACAGGGACAACTGACCCATGTGCCCTGTATGGCTCGCGTCCTTAACCTGGTGGTGCAGCAGTTCTTGGGCAGGTACCCGGCTTACAGGATGTCCTGAGGCAGGCCAGGAAAGTCTGTGTGCATTTCCACAGATCTTATAATGCCAGTGCTTGCCTGGCTGAGCTGCAAAAGGAGTTGAACCTGCCCAAGAACCGCCTTATATGTGACATGCCCACCAGGTGGAACTCAACGTTGGCCATGCTGCAGCGGCTGCACACGCAGCAGAGGGCCATCAATGAGTACCTGTGCGACTACGGCACCAGGACAGGGGAGCTCGGGTTTTTTTCACCACGCCAGTGGGGCATGATCAGGGATGCATGCACTGTCCTGGCACCATTTGAGGAGGCCACGAGGATGGTGAGCAGTGACAGTGCATGCATCAGTGACACTGTACCTCTTGTCCACCTGTTGGAGCACACGCTGCGTGGAATAATGGACAGGGCACTTGAGGCAGAACAGAGGCAGGAAGAGGAGGACTTCCTTGCCTCTCAAGGCCCCCTTTACCCAGACAGTGTTCCTTCTGTCCCACCCATCGCACAGGAGGAGGAGGAGGATTGTGTCAGCATGGAGGTGGAGGCTGGCACTCAGCATCAGCAGCAGTCTTTTAGGGATGATTTACAGTCCCAAGAAACCAGTGGACTTGTACTTGGCTGGGAGGAGGTGGCTGCGGATCATGTCATCCTTAGTGACCCAGAGGACTCCGGACTGAATGCCTCAGCTAACCTACGCTGCATGGCCTCCCTGATCCTGCAAAGTCTGCGGAAGGATCCTCATATTCTTCAGATCAAGGAGAGGGACCATTACTGGCTGGCCACTCTCCTTGATCCACGGTACAAGGGTAAGGTTGCGGACCTTATCGTACCGTCGCAGAGGGAGCAGAGGATGAGACAACTCCGGGAGGCCTTGCAGAAAGGTCTGTGCAACGCGTTCCCAGAGACTGGGAGGTTACAAACTCCTGGTCTTGGACAACGAGTTGCTGAGGCTTCGGGCAGTCAAAGAAGGAGCGGTGGGGAAGGTGGCCGTCTGACCGATGCGTTCAGACAATTCTTTAGTCCGCAGCCCCAAAGTATGATCGGTTCCAGCAACCATCGCCAGCGTCTGATATACATGGTGCAGGAATACCTAGGGGCAAGGTCAGACTTGGACACCTTCCCCACCGAAAATCCTCTGGCTTACTGGGTCTTGAGGATGGATCACTGGCCAGAGCTTGCACAGTATGCAATTGAGCTACTGGCCTGTCCTGCATCCAGCATTCTTTCAGAACGCACATTCAGTGCTGCTGGAGGATTTGTCACGGATCACAGGGTGCGCCTGTCCACCGACTCGGTTGATCGACTGACTTTCATCAAGATGAACCAGTCTTGGATCACCACCAGCTACCACACACCTGATGCTGATATAACAGACTAATTGATTTTAAAATGTCACATCCCTTCAAGACTGATGCTGAGTGCCTGTGCTGTTATGTTGACTAGCTATCCTCCTCCTCCATGATCCGATTAATGATGATAGCTTGGAAGATCATTTTGGTTTATGGGTGCTGCCACCAGTGGCTAAGGCCCAATTTTTCAGCCCCTGTTTAACAGGGGCGTGTAAATACAATTTTTGATGCAATACTTTGCAACAGGCCTCATTGCTGTGCTCCAAGTACAGTATCTGTGAGGGGTTGCAGTGTTGTGCCACCAGTGCCTAAGGCCCAATTTTTCAGCCCCTGTTCAACAGGGGCATGCAATTATAATTATTGATCTAATAATTCACAGCAGGGCCCATTGCTGTGCCCACCAAGAGTAACTGTCAGGCCTTACAGTGTTGTGTCAACACCACCACCATCAAAGGCCCAATTTTTACTACCACTGTTCAACAATTATATGTTCTTACAATTCCTGATTAGTGATGAGCCGAACACCCCGGGGTTCGGTTCGCACCAGAACCCGCGAACGGACCTAAAGTTTGCACGAACATTAGAACCCTATTAAATACAATGGATGCGAACGTTCGGATTCTAAAGTGCTAATTATAACGACTATTATCCATGTTATTGTCCGAAACAGAGTTTGGGAACCCGGCTTCTGCACCAGGGGACATGTATCAATGCAAAAAGAAGTTTTAAAAACGGACGTTTTCCGGGAGCAGTCATTTTAATGATGCATAAAGTGAAAAAAAAGTGTCAAATATTCCTTTAAATATTGTACCTGGGGGGTGTCTAAAGTATGCCTGTGAAGTGCCACATGTTTCCCGTGTTTAGAACTGTCCCTGCACAAAATAACATTTCTAAAGGGAAAAAAGTCATTTAAAACTGCTTGCGGCTTTAATGCAATGTCTGGTCCCGGTAATATGGATGAAAATATTTAGGAAAAATGGCATAGCTACCCCATCAACCCCCCCCCCCCCCCAGCCCATTACCAGCCCCTTTGGGTCTTGTATGGATATTAAGGGGAACCCCGCACACAAAATAAAAGAGGACCTATATACTCTGAACAGCCGTATACAGGCGGTGCATACAAGACAGGGACTATAGGTTTGTTCTTATGTAGAATCTGTTTATAATTTTGAACAGCTGCATTGTTTAAGTGGAGCTCCATGGCAAATTCCTTTTTTTTAGCTTTTTGTAAAACATAGGGAACGGTTATCACCCCTGTCACATTTTTTTTGCTGTCTGTGCCCCTGTTCAGAACATTTCACCTCACTTTGCGTCCCAATGACAACTGTTTTTGAAATGTGGCGTTTATTGAAACAAGGATTGGTGATAAAGCATCAGTAGAGAGGAGACACCTTTCTCCCATATTAATTCTTACAGGAGAGAATTTTCCTTCCAAGGGGTAGATTTCCTCTCACTTCCTGTTGTCTTCTTCCGTTTGCAAGTAGTAGTAGTTTGTAAGTTGGATGTTTGAAAGTAGGGACCTTCCGTATAGACTCTGCAGAAATTGGCCCCTTAGGTGTTGGCACAACACTGAAAGCACTCAGTTATTGGTGGGTGCTGGAACGCCCTGCTGTCAAGTATAATATCAGGAATTGTAATAACATATAATTGTTGATCAGTGGTAGTAAAAATTGGGCCTTTGATGGTGGTGCTGGTGCCACAACACTGTAAGGCCTGACAGTTACTCTTGGTGGGCGCAGCAATGGTCCCTGCTGTGAATTATTAGATCAGTAATTATAATTGCATGCCCCTGTTGAACAGGGGCTGAAAAATTGGGCCTTAGGCACTGGTGGCACAACACTGCAACCCCTCACAGATACTGTACTTGGAGCACAGCAATGAGGCCTGTTGCAAAGTATTGCATCAAAAATTTTAATTACACGCCCCTGTTAAAAACAGGGGCTGAAAAATTGGGCCTTAGCCACTGGTGGCGGCACCCATAAACCAAAATGATCTTCCAAGCTATCATCGTTAATCGTATCATTGAGGAGGAGGAGGAGGATAGCCAGTCAACATAACAGCACAGGCACTCAGCATGAGTCTTGAAGGGATGTGACATTTTAAAATCAATTAGTCTGTTATATCAGCATCAGGTGTGTGGTAGCTGGTGGTGATCCAAGACTGGTTCATCTTGATGAAAGTCAGTCGATCAACCGAGTCGGTGGACAGGCGCACCCTGTGATCCGTGACAAATCCTCCAGCAGCACTGAATGTGCGTTCTGAAAGAACGCTGGATGCAGGACAGGCCAGTAGCTCAATTGCATACTGTGCAAGCTCTGGCCAGTGATCCATCCTCAAGACCCAGTAAGCCAGAGGATTTTCGGTGGGGAAGGTGTCCAAGTCTGACCTTGCCCCTAGGTATTCCTGGACCATGTATATCAGACGCTGGCGATGGTTGCTGGAACCGATCATACTTTGGGGCTGCGGACTAAAGAATTGTCTGAACGCATCGGTCAGACGGCCACCTTCCCCACCGCTCCTTCTTTGACTGCCCGAAGCCTCAGCAACTTGTTGTCCAGGACCAGGAGTTTGTAACCTCAGTCTCTGGGAACGCGTTGCACAGACCTTTCTGCAAGGCCTCCCGGAGTTGTCTCATCCTCTGCTCCCTCTGCGACGGTACGATAAGGTCCGCAACCTTACCCTTGTACCGTGGATCAAGGAGAGTGGCCAGCCAGTAATGGTCCCTCTCCTTGATCTGAAGAATACGAGGATCCTTCCGCAGACTTTGCAGGATCAGGGAGGCCATGCAGCGTAGGTTAGCTGAGGCATTCAGTCCGGAGTCCTCTGGGTCACTAAGGACGACATGATCCGCAGCCACCTCCTCCCAGCCACGTACAAGTCCACTGGTTTCTTGGGACTGTAAATCATCCCTAAAAGACTGCTGCTGATGCTGAGTGCCAGCCTCCACCTCCATGCTGACACAATCCTCCTCTTCCTGTGCGATGGGTGGGACAGAAGGAACACTGTCTGGGTAAAGGGGGCCTTGAGAGGCAAGGAAGTCCTCCTCTTCCTGCCTCTGTTCTGCCTCAAGTGCCCTGTCCATTATTCCACGCAGCGTGTGCTCCAACAGGTGGACAAGAGGTACAGTGTCACTGATGCATGCACTGTCACTGCTCACCATCCTCATGGCCTCCTCAAATGGTGCCAGGACAGTGCATGCATCCCTGATCATGCCCCACTGGCGTGGTGAAAAAAACCTGAGCTCCCCTGACCCTGTCCTGGTGCCGTAGTCGCACAGGTACTCATTGATGGCCCTCTGCTGCATGTGCAGCCGCTGCAGCATGGCCAACGTTGAGTTCCACCAGGTGGGCATGTCACATATAAGGCGGTTCTTGGGCAGGTTCAACTCCTTTTGAAGCTCAGCCAGGCGAGCACTGGCATTATAAGATCTGCGGAAATGCACACAGACTTTCCTGGCCTGCCTCAGGACATCCTGTAAGCCCGGGTACCTGCCCAAGAACCGCTGCACCACCAGGTTAAGGACGCGAGCCATACAGGGCACATGGGTCAGTTGTCCCTGTCGGAGGGCGGAGAGGAGGTTGGTGCCATTGTCGCAAACCACCATTCCTGGCTTAAGCTGGCGTGGCGTCAACCACCTCTCGGCCTGCCCCTGCAGAGCAGACAGGACCTCTGCCCCAGTGTGGCTCCTGTCCCCCAAACACACCAGCGCAAGCATGGCATGGCATCTTTTTGCCTGCGTACTTGCGTAGCCCCTTGAACGCCTACGGAGCACCGCTGGTTCCGAGGACAAACCACAGGAAGAGGCCATGGAGGAAGAAGAAGAGGGGGTGGAGGAGAGAGGAGTGTCACAACCAGTAGTAGCATTTTGGAGGCGTGGCGGTGGAACAACCTCCAACACTACTGCACCTTGTCCTGCATCCTTCCCAGCTGCCAAAAGAGTGACCCAATGGGCCGTGAAAGAAAGGTAACGTCCCTGTCCATGCCTGCTGGACCATGAGTCAGCGGTAATATGCACCTTACCGCTGACCGCCCTGTCCAGCGAGGCCAAGACATTGCCTTCCACATGCCTGTAGAGAGCCGGAATAGCCTTCCGTGCGAAAAAGTGGCGTTTGGGAACCTGCCACTGAGGAACCGCACATTGCACAAACTCACGGAAGGGGGCCGAGTCTACCAACTGAAAAGGCAGCAGTTGAAGCGCTAGCAATTTAGCCAAGCTAGCATTCAACCGCTGGGCATGTGGATGGCTGGGAGTGAACTTCTTTCGACGGTCCAGCAGCTGGGGCAGGGAAATTTGCCTGCTAGAATCGGACGTCGGTGTACTGCTAGCAGAGTGCCCGCAAGTACTTGGCTGTGACACACCTAATTCTACACCTTCATTCCTCTCAGAGCAGGTTTCAGAGAGGACTGAAGGTATACTGGGGTTGGAGATCCCAGCTGATGCGGTGCAAGAAGAGGTCAGCTTTGTTCTTTGGTGTGGGTCTTTAAGGTAGGCTTGCCAACGAGCTGCATGGCAGGTCAACATATGTCTGATCAAGCATGTGGTGCCCAAGCGGCTGATGTTTTGGCCACGCGATATACGCTTGAGACATATGTTGCAAACAGCAGCTGTGCGATCTGATGCACTCGCCTCAAAAAAGGCCCACACCAAAGAACTCTTTGAATGACGGGCAGAGGCAGCGCCCTGCACAGGCGGAGCTCTGCGGTGTGATTCCGTCGGTGTGCTGCCCATACGCTGGCCACTCAAGGGCATCCTGCCTCGTTGGAGATGTGCCTCCTCCTCATCCTCTCTCCTATTAGGCACCCACGTGGAGTCAGTGACCTCATCATCCCCTCCCTCATCACTGGAGCCAATCTGGCAGTATGCTGCAGCTGCTGGAGCATGACTGCCAGATTGGTGTCCTTCTTGAGCATCCCCTCTCTCTGCTCTCACGCTGCTGCCTTCCTCTAGCTGGGTATCATCATCAGATCCTTCCAAACGCTGGGCATCCTCCTGGAGCATGTACCCAACACTGTGCTCAAACAGTTCGGGGGACTCCTCAGGAGGAGGGCATGGTGGGTCTAGGGAAGGATTGACTAATGAAGATAATGATACCAGAGAAGAGGACGCTTTGGCAGCTGCTTTGCCAGTACCCTGAGCCTGGGTGAGAGGATGAGGAGGATGAGGTGGGCTTGGTCATCCACTCTACCAAGTCTTCGGCATGATGTGGCTCAACATGTCCAGCTGCCGAAAACAAGGACAAGCGTGTCCCATGGCCATGTGCTGATGACAATGCACCGCGTACACCAGACACAGAGCCTGCTTGCCCTCTTTTTTTGCCTCCTGACTGTGCCTCTCCTTGTTTGCCTTCCAGACATTTTAATGGATGGCCTGCAGGGAGATGGGAAAAACAGCAATAAGGGCTACCTTCAGGTGTATACTGTGCAGGAGGCTTAGCAACAATGACACTGACACTGTCCCCTGCCTATCCTTCTCTGTCCCTAAACACAAGGATTGAAAATATGGTTCAGCAAAATAGTTTTAGAACAGAATAGCACACTGACACTTTCCCTCACTGTACCTCTGTCCCTCTGTCCCTACAAACAAGGATTAGCACAGAATAGCACACTGTCACTGACACTCTCCCTACCTATCCTTATTTGTCCCTAAACACAAGGAATCCAGGATTATGTAAAGGAAAAATAATGACACTGTCCCTGCCTATGCTTCTCTTTCCCTACTCCGGAACACACTACACAAGGCCGCCGCGCTGGCGGCCTTTTATAGTGTGGGGCGTGTACTAAACCCCCTCAGCAATAATTGGCCACAGGCATCCTGCCTGTGGCCAATCATTGCTCTCCTCGCTGCCGGCGCTGTGATTGGCCAAGCATGCGGGGTCACAGTGCATGCTTGGCCAATCACAGCGCCTGGATGACACTGCGATGGCGTAGTGCATTGTGGGCCATTCGCATCACTCGAATTTGGCACGAACGGCCCAAATCGATCTTCGTTGAACGATCGAACAGCCGATGTTCGAGTCGAACGTATGTTCGACTCGAACACGAAGCTCATCCCTATTCCTGATATAATAGTTGACAGCAGGGC
This sequence comes from Rana muscosa, assembly GCA_029206835.1. Classification (NCBI taxonomy): domain Eukaryota; kingdom Metazoa; phylum Chordata; class Amphibia; order Anura; family Ranidae; genus Rana; species Rana muscosa. The sequence continues at coordinate 396,150,364 of CM055118.1, forward strand.
GTTCCAGCACCCACCAAGAGTAACTGTGAGTGCTTACAGTGTTGTGCCAACACCAACACCTAAGGGGCCAATTTCTGCAGAGTATATACGGCAGGTCCCTACTTTCAAACATCCAACTTACAAACGACTCCTACTTGCAAACGGAAGAAGACAACAGGAAGTGAGAGGAAATCTACCCCTTGGAAGGAAAATTCTCTCCTGTAAGAATTAATATGGGAGAAAGGTGTCTCCTCTGTACTGATGCTTTATCACGAATCCTTGTTTCAATAAAAACACCACATTTCAAAAACAGTTGTCATTGGGACGCAAAGTGAGGTGAAATGTTCTGAACAGGGGCACAGACAGCAAAACAAATGTTACAGGGGTGATAACCCTTCCCTATGTTTTCCAAAAAGCTTAAAAATAGGTATTTGGGCTGGAGCTACACTTAAACAATGTAGCTGTTCAAAATTACAGATTCTACATAAGAACAAACCTACAGTCCCTGTCTTGTATGCACCGCCTGTATACGGCTGTTCAGAGTATATAGGGCCTTTTTTATTTTGTGTGCGGGGTTCCCCTTAATATCCATACAAGACCCAAAGGGGCTGGGGTAGGGGGGGGGGGGGGGGTCATGGGGTAGCTATGCCATTTTTCTTAAAGATTTTCATCCATATTACCGGGACCAGACATTACATTAAAGCCGCAAGCAGTTTTAAATGGCTTTTTTTTCCTTTAGAAATGTTATTTTGTGCAGGGACAGTTCTAAACACGGGAAACACGTGGCACTTCACAGGCACACTTTAGACACCCCCCAGGTACGATATTTAAAGGAATATTTCACTTTTTTTTCACTTTATGCATCATTAAAATGACTGCTCCCGAAAAACGTCCGTTTTTAAAACTTCTTTTTGCATTGATACATGTCCCCTGGTGCAGAACCCGGGTTCCCAAACCCTTTTTAGGACAATAACATGCATAATAGTCGTTATAATTAGCACTTTAGAATTCGAACGTTCGCATCCATTGTATTTAATAGGGTTCTAATGTTCGTATGAACTTTCGGTCTGTTCGCGGGTTCTGGTGCGAACCGAACCCGGGGGTGTTCGGCTCATCACTATTTGGGACTTAAAGATTCTGTGGCAGAGGGTCTCCCGATCGTATCTCTAGGAAACCTAAGTGAATGTTCGGGCATCACTCCGGCTGCTAGGATCCGCTTTTACAGGTGACTTTCTGGGTGAGCTAAATCTACTCGGGATTGAGTGGTGACTACAGTATCAGTTTGTGCCTGGACCTCTCTCTCTCTCTCTCTCTCTCATCCACCTTTCCTGTCTGCTGAACTTGACTCATAAAAATAAACTCAGCGTTGGAGTTAAAGTGGTGTGGACATTGGCCTTCCTGGGGAGAATTAGAGACTTGTCCCTACACTCTAGGAGACGAGAACCAGTTGAAGGGGGTAACTCGCTGCAAGACCCAAAAACTGTCAACACTGCTCAACCTCTTAAAACAGGAAGGTACGGTCATGTGGCACGGTGTGCCTTGACCTGCAGGTGAGCCAAAGGCAGGTAAAGGATGTCCGTGCGCTACACTACATTTCTGGAACTGGTTGCTAGGGCCGGTTGCTAGGGCCAGCGCTGCCTGGCATCTTGCAACCAGTGACAATTTACTCTCAGACAGGGAGACCACCACTGTCCCAATCCACCTCCTTCTCCAGGACACAGCGGCAAGCAGCAGGGACTGGTGTGGTCTTCACTCTCCAGATAGTGACGCCACTCCTTTCCTTCCACCCACGTGGCTCATGCAGAGGGAGGGACAGCAGCACTGCATCTGGTGGCAGGCTATTGGTGGCAAGCGGCACTGCATCTGGTGGCAAGTGGCACATTCACCTGACAAATGACCTGCCGCCAAATTCCCTATCAACCCCGAGACTAGATTTCCCCCCGCCCCCCCTCATCTTTTTTTGGGGAAGGTGAGAGGGGGTGTGTCCCTGAATGGCAGTTTGGAAATGTGGTCACCCTACTGCGAAGGTCATTGGCCATTTGTTTGCCTCATTGCCTGGCGCCTGTCTGGGAAGACCAGACCCAAAGCCTTCATTGCTTGACCCGTGTCGGAGAAGACCAGGCACCAAGCTGCCATTTGGGATTCACAAACTTCTCAGGTCAGCAACTTAGAACAATCACAGCATTCTGCTTTTAGAAGACCAGCAATAGCAGACCCCTTATTGTCCTGCCACCAAAATATGCAGGTAAAAGCTTCAAGTGGTTATAAAGCCACTGGTCATGTCTCTACAATCCACCTTGTTAGATAACATGTGCCCCACTATGCGATAAAAAAAAATAAAAATAAATTATAGCAAAGCGTTTTCTGGCGCTCACGTGACTTCCGCTCTCTCCTCTGCCAGCTACAAAGAGACCAGAGGAGTCACGTGAGCCCCTCTGATAAAAGGTAGAATTATTTTTTTAATTCTATTAAAGGACATACCAGTGGGGCACATCTAGTTTTCTAAGAGTGGATTTTAGGGACATACTATTTTACCAGTAGGAGGGGAGGGTCAAGGAGAAGGGACCCCATAGGATCTGTGTTTAAAGTGTAACTAAAGGAAAACTTTTATGAAGTGGCATAGGTTAGAAACCCCCCCCCCCCATCAGGTTTTTATTTTTGTCTATTCTATGGGGACACCTGCTCTGGTAACAGCCGGGAATTTCCTCACTTACTGTTGTGGCTACGAGGCAGGAAGTGAAGGGAAATCCCCCCAATGGGTCAAAAATAGCAAAATACCCAACAGAGGTTGTAACTTTCCCGTATCCTATTCAAAAGCCTTATGTCTTCACTTCTACCTTCATCTTCCCAAAGTGGAGCTTTTAAGTTGCTGTACACCCCACTCACAAAGGGGAGGCCATATGCACCAAGCCTTGAAGGGATGGGACACGTCTTCCTCTGGTAAGCAGAGATTTGAATTGTACTCTGGCTGGTGGGGAAGTGAGTGTTGGTCCATTTCAATGGAACATCAGCTACAGGGTCATTAGGAACTAGGTGGTTCCAGGTGAGAGGCCACGAAAGCAGCAGAGAAGGTTCTATACACAGACTACTGGAAGGTGGGGACTATGGGGGAGGGGGGCCCTTGACTAGAATACATGGACACAGGGGAACATGTGAAGATTACCTGCACCGTGTTGCCGCAGTCCTGGAGGTTGATCTGGAAGGTAACAGTGGTGTCTGTACTCTGGGGGTTGGGTTTGCAGCCAAGGGGCCCAAGACTCAGGTCAGAAGGTCGGACCAGCTTCCCAATCCCATAGAAATCCCTCTGGACGTTGACCACCATGTTGTCCTCTCCACACTGGATGCTGATAGGAGAGCTCCCAGGCTGCAGCAGATCTCGGGGAACCCCACCAACACGTCCAGCAAGTGAACCCCTAGGAGCCCCAACCCCCACAACAGGGCGATTAGCATTCCAGTCTCTGGAGCCCCATCTAGAAGAGCCCTGGCCAGGTAGAGTCCGCTGGTTGCTCCTCCACCAATCTGACTGGCGGCCATGTCTCACCAAGACTCCATCACAGCCAAACCCTGACCAATAGGCCACAGCCAGGAGCAGCACCCAACCACCTTTCACCAGAAAACCCATCCTGCCCATAAGAGACACAACACAATGAATGAGGGAGAGAGAGCTGTCCTTTATACCCCTCCCACCAACCACTGATACCCCCAGCTGGGGCCAATCATCACCACACCCAATGGCTGGGACTATACATGATGGATGGGAGATGGAACCAATAATGGAGGTCACCTCATCCCCCTGAAGATCCAGCGGAGAAGATGACTAGATTCATCCTCATACTGGAATCAGATGGGAGAGACAGGTCCACATGGAGTGTGCTACACAAGCTGCATGGAGGAGAGGAATCTCACAAGGATGAACTATGATTGGATCGCATACAACTGATACTACACCATACTACTAATGTCACTCACACCAACAGGATAGACTTATTGTAGGGTTCAGTAGCACAGGGATGGTGGGAACCCCTCAAATTGGGCACAGCAGGTGTACAGACCCAGGAACTCAGCACAGGGATGGTGGGAACCCCTCATAATGGGCACAGCAGGTGTACAGACCAGGGAACTCAGCACAGGGATGGTGGGAACCCTCATAATGGGCACAGCAGGTGTACAGACCCGGGAACTCAGCACAGGGATGGTGGGAACTCCTCTTAATGGGTACAGCAGTTGTACAGACCAGGGAACTCAGCACAAGGATGGTGGGAAATCCTCATAATGGGCACAGCAGGTGTACAGACCAGGGAACTCAGCACAGGGATGGTGGGAACTCCTCTTAATGGGTACAGCAGTTGTACAGACCAGGGAACTAAGCACAGGGATGGTGGGAAGTCCTCATAATGGGCACAGCAGGTGTACAGACCCAGGAACTCAGCACAGGGATGGTGGGAACCCCTCATAATGGGCACAGCAGGTGTACAGACCAGGGAACTCAGCACAGGGATGGTGGGAACCCTCATAATGGGCACAGCAGGTGTACAGACCAGGGAACTCAGCACAGGGATGGTGGGAACCCCTCATAATGGGCACAGCAGTTGTACAGACCAGGGAACTCAGCACAGGGATGGTGGGAACCCCTCATAATGGGCACAGCGGGTGTACAGACCAGGGAACTGAGCACAGGGATGGAGGGAACCCCTCTTAATGGGCACAGCAGTTGTACAGACCCGGGAACTCAGCACAGGGATGGCGGGAACCCCTCATAATGGGCACAGCGGGTGTACAGACCCGGGAACTCAGCACAGGGATGGTGGGAACCCCTCATAATGGGCACAGCAGGTGTACAGACCAGGGAACTCAGCACAGGGATGGTGGGAACCCCTCTTAATGGGCACAGCAGTTGTACAGACCTGGGAACTCAGCACAGGGATGGTGGGAACCCCTCATAATGGGCACAGCGGGTGTACAGACCCGGGAACTCAGCACAGGGATGGTGGGAACCCCTCATAATGGGCACAGCAGGTGTACAGACCAGGGAACTCAGCACAGGGATGGTGGGAACCCCTCTTAATGGGCACAGCAGTTGTACAGACCTGGGAACTCAGCACAGGGATGGTGGGAAACTGCCATTCTGCTCCTTGACTGTGAGGTTGCTGGTTCCTTAGCTCTTGTGCTTCCAGAGACCAGGGGCTAGAGTTGCTTCTCTGCCCCCACCTGTGTGTCGGGCAGTGGAGTTTTCTGATCACTGTATTCTATCTGTGACTCTGAATGCCTCAGACATGCCCCCTATGGGGAGGGGTATCTGGAGATTGAATTTGGCCCTCCTGGAAGACGAGAGAGTAAGACAATCCTTTGAGGATTTTTTTCAAGCACAGGTAACGATCCTAGACTTTTGCAGCAGCAAGTCAGAATGGTGGGAGCTTGTAAAAGAGCGGACTGTTGGGCTTTTCAAGGCCATAGGAAGAAAGAAGCAGCAAGATAAGTATATCACCTACCAGCGTTTGCGGAGGAAACTTGACCGCCTTGTTTCGAATGGAGGAGATTCTGGGGCGATCTCTGAGGTGAAGCTCCTCCTTAGGAGACATCAATATGACCGGCACGCCTCTTTGGTTCAGGAGAGGGATTACGGGAAATACCATTCGCCTGACCCTTACCAGAACTGTAAACAGAGCATAGCAGTTAAGATGGTCAATGGCCTGAAGGACAGTACGGGCTCTCTGACGAAGTCTAGGTCAGGGATCCTGGAGGTTGTCAGGTCATACTATGCCGATCTCCTGGGAGGAAGGAACCTTGATCGGACAAGGATGTTGGGTTTTTTGGACTCTACACCAGGACTGGAAAGTAATGTTCCTTTGATGAATTTGACAGATGAAATCACTGCAGATGAGGTAATCCAGGCTATCGATAAACTGGCCATCAAGAAAACGCCAGGGCCAGATGGTTTGACAGCCGACTTTTATAAATGTTTTACGACGATCCTGGCTCCTTACCTTGCAGAGGTTTTTAATGGCTGTGGATCCCGCCTACGTCATTGGCTATTCCCCGGCAAGCGGGGAAAGCTGGGGCTTACCCCTATGATCTGACGGGTGACCCCGCCCCCTCCTATGTCAGACCCCCCCTACGTCATTGGCTGAGCGGACCTGATGGGGAACTTCCTCCGCAGTGTAATAAATGAATAGACCCCGCCCCTTCTCACGTTCCCCATCAGGTCCGCTCAGCCTTACAACCAGTGAAAGGTGATCCCGCCCCCTACGTCATTGGCTGAGCAGACCTGATGGGGAACGTGAGAAGGGGCGGGGTCTATTCATTTATTACACTGCGGAGGAAGTTCCCCATCAGGTCCGCTTAGCCAATGACGTTTCATGTGGAGTGGAGACGGCAGCGCTGGACATCGGATCACCGCGGGACACTGGATTACATCGCTGGAATAAGTTTTTTATTTTATTTATTTTTATTTTTAATAAAGGACTTTCCCAATGGTGTCTGTGTATTTTTTTAAAATTTTTACACTTTCTTTGTGAAATGGTAGGGGTACAATGTACCTGTTACCAATTCACATGGAGGAGGGGCCAGGATCTGGGGGTCCCCTTTGTTAAAGGGGTCTTCCAGATTCCGATAAGCCCCCCGCCCGCAGACCCCCACAACCACCGGGCAAGGGTTGTGGGGGTGAGGCCCTTGTCCCCATCAACATGGGAACATGGTGCTTTGAGGGGTCACAGACCCCCAAAGCATCCTCCCAATGTTGAGGGCATGTGGCCTGGTACGATTCAGGAGGGGGGGCGCTCTCTCATCCCCCCTCTTTTCCTGCGACCTGCCAGGTTGCGTGCTCGGATAAAGGGTCTGGCATGGATATTTGGGGGGAACCCCATGTCCCCTTAATATCCATTCCAGACTTGAAGGGCCTGGTAATTGAATTTGGGGGAACCCCCACGCTTTTTTTTTATCAATGACTTTTCTCTGTATTGCCGGGAGCCGACAATTCATTAATAGCCGCGAGTAGTTTTAAATGACTTTTTTTCCTTCAGAAATGACACTTTGTGCAGGGACAGTTCTAAGCACGGGAAACAAGCGCTACTTTACAGGCATACTATACACACCCCTCTAGGTACGAAATTTAAAGGAATATTTCACTTTTATTGTTTCACTTTAAGCATTATTAAAATCATTTACATATCCCCTGGGGCAGGACCCGGGTCCCCAAACCCTTTTTAGGACAATAACTTGCATATTAGCCTTGATAATTAGCACTTTTGATTTCGAACGTTTGAGTCCCATAGAATTTAATAGGGTTCTAAAGTTTGCGCAAACTTTAGGTCTGTTGGCAGGTTCTGGTGCGAACCGAAAGGGGGGGTGTTCGGCTCATCCCTACTGGAGAGTGTAAAATTCGGCTCACTTCTGCATAGAAACCAATCAGCTTCCAGATTTTCTTGCCAAAGCTTAATTGAACAAGCTGAGGTTAGAAGCTGATTGGTTTCTATGTGAAAGTGAGACGGATTCTGCACTCTCCAGCTTTAGTAAAATAATCCCAATGTATCACTGTGTAAAGCATCGTTCAAACAGAAGATAGAGAGAGATACAAAGTAACATTGTTAATTCACGGGCATCGCAGTGGCTTCCGTTTCCTCCCTACCTCCTCCTCCTTACATGTAGCAGCACATGGTCAGCAGGTGGCGCCATGCCGGCGGCAAAAATCAAGTGGCCCCACCGGGAGCTGAGGGGACGAAGAGCCCCAGGGAGACCGGACAGCAGAACCAGGCCCCGAACGTGATGATGATGCCCACACTGACACTGGCGGTGGTGCCGGATGATGAACTGGGGAGTGTCTGGGGAAAATAAGAAAAAAATGTGTAGGGAATTGTGAATGAGGAAGTGTAGGGGCTCGTAGTGATGAGCATTGGGATAGAAAAGTGAATGAAAGTGAAAATAGCAAAGGGTAAGAAACTGGATGGATGAGTGAAAAATGGGAAAAGGTAAGGAGAAATGGTTCTGCTGTCCGGTCTCCCTGGGGCTCCTTGTCCCCTCAGGTCCCGGTGGGGCCACTTGATTTTTGCCACCGGCATGGCGCCACCTGCTGCTACATGTAAGTAGGAGGGTAAACCCCTTTCCCTTCCTCCATATCCCCCCTTTTTTTTCCCTTCCCCATGTTTTTCTCCTTATTTTGCTCTTTATCCCATCTTTTTAAGAACCAGTTACCGGCCCTCATTTTTGCGTTTAATTTTTTCAGACCAAATGCATCTTCTCCTGATGAGGCGATTAGTCGCCGAAACACGTCGAGCCAAAGAGCCTTTTAGTACCTTAGGCTATCCTAGATGCATTATGTTATTACAACAAGGTGGCTAACATGTTTCACATCATAAGATGATTACTCATAGCTGAGTGAAAAATGAAAAAAATTGTGTTTAAAACAGGGGTGGGTGTATTCTTCCACCAATCAGATCAAGGTGCACGGAAATTCATTGAACACATATAATTAAACCTTGATGTTTCACATATGGGGCAGACCAAGTATGTGGGACAAGTATAAACATGGAAGTGCGAAATCTGTAAATTCAAAAACCAGAGAAAAGGATATCATATGAAAAAGACTCCATAAAAAAAAAAAAAGTCCCTGATTATAACACTAGATGTAGCGACATGTCCCAAAAAATGGCCTGTATCCATGTGTGAAAATAAATACCATAACCAAAATGGAAAAACACAAAATAAGAAAAGAAAATATAGAAAAGTGAATCAACAATAGTGTAATATTTTGGTGTGAACGTTATAGTGTGTATATATATATGTATGTGTAAACGTATATAAACATGCAGAGTGTCCCAAAATCTGCACATAGTGTACATACATAAAATGTGAACCGCATATAAATATCACCAAACGTGAGTATAAGAGCCCATTCACACAGGGGCGATTTTGGATCCGACTTCAAGTCGCCCTGCATGAGAAAATCAATGTAAGTGAATGGAGCCAATGGAGCCCTGATGACGTCAGATGTGACGAAACGACGTAGGGCGACACGTACACGCATTGCGCATGCGCGAATTGGTCATTTTGGATTGACACACCACAGAGCTGTTTTTCTTTCCTTGCAAGGAGCGCTTTTAAAAGAACCTTTTTTTTTAATTTCTATTTGAGGATTTTTATTACCGAGGACTTGTAATATATACCTCTGCTTAATAAATGCTTTGGACGAACGTTGCACTATTGGAAGTTTCTTTTTGGTTGCTATTCACATTCCATTCCCTGATGTGCGCCCACTCTGACCTGGAAAGAGTGTGATTACTTCCGGTTTTAGACAGCGTGGAACCAACGTCTTTGGAGATCCTCCTACTGTGGATGAGGCGTCCCTGCTGAACCTCCCTGCCTTCCACCGAGGACCATTATTCTGCTGAGTCTGTTTTGACCCCCCTGAGAAGGGCGGTCACAGACTGTCTGGTAAGCCTTTATTCTACACTCTGGTGGCGGGATTTCTTCTATGTATTGGATGTCACCTACATGTTCAACATTGGATACCTGCACTTTGGAGAATCACGTCTTTGGACAGAGAATATATATTTTTCATCACAGATATATATATATATGGACCATTATGTGTTTCATTTGATTTTTAATAACTAAACACTTGTTTTTATAGTTTTTTTTATTGTTTTTTTCTGTCACCATTTCTCTATATGGTCATATATAGTTCACTTATCCAGCGCTACACTTTTTGTATATATAAGTGAATAGAGCCGTCTTAATGCACACTACTGCAGTCTAGGGTGACCACATTTCCAAACTACCATTCAGGGACACCCTCCCTTCCCAAAAATCAGCTTGTGCTGTCACGAATCACAGCACAGTAATTGGACACAAGAGGCGGGATTTATGATTTCTCCAATCACAAGCAGGGGGCGGGGATTGTGCTCCTCAAGGCATTCCCGGCCAGGACAAGTACTGTCAGTGAGTAAAGCGGTGATGTGGCGGCCTTTTTTGGGGGGCATCAGATTGGCCCAGGGGGGTGGCTGTGTCAATTTCATTCCGGGACACTGTATTGTCCTGGAATGAAGGTGCCCGGGACAGACCTGCAAAATGCGGGACTGTCCCGGACAATCCGGGACACGTGGTCACCCTACTGCAGTCGCTCCGACTTCAAAAAAGGTTCCTGTACTACTTCAATCCGACTTCTAGGAGACTTGTACCCATTGATTTCAATGAAAGTCGCTTCAGAAGTCGGATCCCCTGTCTTAACAGAAGCAACTTTCCAGGAAGAGAACACACATTTCTCAGGCAAACCCCTCCCCCTCCTCCCTCCCACAGAGCTGATTCTTGTTTGATTGGCCACTGGAAAGCCTCCTGTCCTGGAGGCGACTTCAGTCGTGTTGTAAGTCGCCCCAAGTCGCGCTGTGATTAAAACTCAAGTCGTGTCCAAGTTGCCTCCCAAAGTCGCGCTGGAAGTCGTGTTGCCCCTGTGTGAATGGGGTCCAAGGATCACTGTCTCATGGTAAACCCATATAACATAAACAATCATTTTACATTACATTTAAGTCATAAAATACGTGCCTGGAGCACCAAGATCAAAAGAAAGAAATCCAAAAATACGTACAAGGAATACATAGAACACAAACAATTAAAACTTTGATGTTGTATTACAATAACATATTGTTGAAGATGGTTATGATACTAAGGAAACACCATGTCATAAGAAGTTAGAGTTCTGTGGTCTATTATAAGAAGTATATTTATATATATATATATATATATATATATATATATATATATATTTTTGTCTGCATGCCCTCATAGTACCGTATTTATCGGCGTATAACACGCACCCCAAGTTTAGGAGGGAATTTTCAGGAAAAAAAATTACATTTAAATGCCCATCAATGCAGCCTTATCAGTGTCCATCTGCAGCCTTGCCCAGTGCGTTTTCAGCATTGCCCAGTGCCTTTGCAGCCTTGCCAGTCTCTGCCCTGATTTAAAATTGGCACAGAGTTCCACTGACTGTGAGCGGAGAGGAGCCGAGATACAGAAAGCCGAGTGTACTTCGGCTAGACTCGGCTCTGCTCACAGTCAGGGGCGGGACTGTGAGAGGAGCCGAGGCTAGCCGAAGTACACTCGGCTTTCTGTATGTCAGCGGCGCTCGCTCCTCTCACAATCAGTGGAGGTGGGCGTGACTGTGAGAGGAGCCGAGTAAAGCCGAGTGTACTTCGGCTTTGTGTATCTCGGCTCCGCTCGCTCGTTTCCTCACAATCAGCAGGGGATCGGCGTATAACACGCACCCACGATTTTCCCCTGATTTTAAGGGGGAAAAAGTGCGTGTTATACGCCGATAAATATGGTACTTGATAAAAAGAAACAAATGAAGGTGCATTCCAATCTTAATAAAATGTAAATAGCAGAAGGAAAACAAAAGACCTATGTGACGTGTACAACAAGAGCAGAACCCCTATGAAGCTCCATTCCACTCTGTTTAATAAAAATTTATTGAGCGGACTATGAAAGAAGAAAAAAAGGGAAAATATGTAATAAAATTCTACAAGCACAGTCTACAATAAGCACGCTACAATGGCTAAATGGTCTTGTTGTGTAATATGTGGGGATCGTCAGTCTCTATAATCTGCAGCCCCGGCCGTTGTCTCCGATCTCCTGATCAATAATGTGGAGTATAGGATTGTAGAATGGGGAAAGGGTGTAGAATGTCTTTTTGTATTTCCAGAGCGTATTATTGTACCGTATTCTTTATTACAGTCCCAGAGACAGATGACAAGTCCAGCACGGTATACATGGCCTCTTCCCTCTCATTTTAGCAGCTCACTCTTCCCTTCATACACACCTTTCCCTTTATTCACCAAGATGTGGAAGAAGCCGATTGGCTGACCAGATAAACTTTTGGATCTTACAATGTTCTTTGGATTCCCCCTATCCTATGACAGCTGTAAAACGGAAAATTTATTACCAAATACTTACCGTAATTTTCCTTTCCTGATAGACTCCATGGCAGACTACGTGTGGGTTAACCCCGCCTCCTCTCCACAGCTATAGGACCCCTTACCCATAAATTTGAGCTCACCTCCACAGATAGGTGTTCCGTAACTAGCCGACTCACATTTCAACTCTCATATTTTTAATTCATGGGTGGGAACTCCGTCTGCCATGGAGTCTATCAGGAAAGGAAAATTACGGTAAGTATTTGGTAATAAATTTTCCGTTTTCCTGACAGACTCCATGGCAGACTACGTGTGGGAAATAACTAGCCAATCCACACGGGAGGGTATGCTTGCTCAAAAAAAATATTTTAATCTTTCCCGTCAACTGACAGGATTTTTCGACCAAAATTAACAGAGGAAAGGGAAGCAGGCTCAATACAATAATGAGACATAAATGTATGAATAGAAGACCACAAGGCTGCCCTGCATATCACTTCAGGAGCCACGTGTCGAGCTGCTGCCCATGAGGCTGCCATGCCTCTGGTGGAATGAGCCGTCACGCCTCTGGAGGAGCCAAGCCCTTTGCCCTGTAAGCCTGTTGAATAGATTGGACGATCCAGGCTGCTATTGTTCTGGAGGAAGCCCTCTTTCCTTTGTTGCTACCGGTGTGTAACAAGAACAGGTAGTTCAAGCTTCTAAAAGATGAAGTGACTCGCAAATATTCTTTCAGAGTCTCACCTACATCCAAGGGATGAACATCTGCTGATTCTGGAGAATCGAAAGTAGGAAGGACTATTTCCTGATTCTCGTGAAAAACTGACTTGACTTTTGGTTTAGACCCAAGCATGGGAATAAGGACCACTCGGTCCGGGAAGAAAGTCAAAAAGGGTTCTTGACAACCCAGGAAGCTTATTTCTGAAACCCTTTTGGCTGAAGTAATGGCCACTAGAAAGGCCAGTTTTCGGTTTCACCGTGGCTCTGCGCATGCACAGACGATCAACAGGCTGGGATCAGGAAGGGAATGGCATCCTGGAACGCAAAAGCGTTCCACACATATACTAAGCTTAGCGGCGCTGTATGACAGAGAAAAAACAGCAGAGAAAGACATACAAACAAACAAACAAACAAAAACTATCTGCCATGGAAATAGAAAAAGTCTTCAGACCCTGCCAGCTGAGATCCACCGTCCGTCATGGTACGCTGGGGCCACATCCCTTCCACCATAGGGGTATCCATCAGCCCAAAACCACTCACCCGCTCATAGCTGGGCCCTGGGTGCACCGCACAACTCGTACCTGATCCGACAGACATCCTGGACTGCACCTGAATTGCATGATGAAGGTCCATGTGAGGAGGATAAAAAAGGAACACCTGTCTGTGGAGGTGAGCTCAAATTTATGGGTAAGGGGTCCTATAGCTGTGGAGAGGAGGCGGGGTTAACCCACACGTAGTCTGCCATGGAGTCTGTCAGGAAATGGAGATTAGAAATGCTACCGACCCCCCCTGAGGTTCTGGATCATACCATCCAGTGCTGTATTATGGCCTAGGCCGACAAGGCCCAGGCCTATGGCGGCACTTTACGGGGAGCGGCGAAAAACCCACCCCTCCCACGAACCCCCCTCCCGCGCGGAGAGCCGCACAGCTGAATCCCGGAGCTACCCCTACCATTTCACAAAGAAAGTTAAAAAAAAAAAAAAAACACACACACACGACACCGTTGGGAAAAGTCCTTTATTAAAAAAATAAAGATTCCAGCGGTGGTAATCCACTCTCAATATCCTGCGATGGGTGATCTCCTCTCCGGGGTCCAGGCTCCAATGATGTCCAGCGCAGTGAGGAACAGCACACGGGCCTCTCTTCACCGGAGACACCCCGGGAATGACACAGCTTCAGCCAGTGACAGCTCTTAAGTAGCTGAGGGCGGGGCCACCCGTCACGTGACCCCGTCCCCCTCTGACGCAAGGGCAAACCCGGGCTTCCCCAGTGACGTGCAGGTGATCCCGCCCCCCCCTCTGATGTAACGCAGGTTTCCGTTGCATCAGAGGGGGGCGGTGTCACCTGCACATCACTGGGGAAGCCCGGGTTTGCCCTTGCGTCAGAGGGGGACGGGGTCACGTGATGGGTGGCCCCGCCCTCAGCTACTTAAGAGCTGTCACTGGCTGAAGCCGCTTCATTCTCAGGGTGTCTCTGCTCTGGTGAAGAGAGGACTGTGTGCTGTTCCTCGCTGTGCTGGACATCGTTGGAGCCTGGACCCCGGAGAGGAGATCACCCATCGCAGGATACCGAGAGTGGATTACCACCGCTGGAATCTATTTTTTTTTTTTTACACTTTTTGAAATGGTAGGGGTACAATGTACCCCTTACCAATTACCATTGGGGCCCGGGATCTGGGGGGGTCATTAAAGGGGTCTTCCGGATTCCGATAAGCCCCCCATGCAAGGGTTGTGGGGGATGAGGCCCTTGTCTCCATCAACATGACCCCCAAAGCATCCTCCCCATGTTGAGGGCATGTGGTCTGGTACGGTTCAGGAGGGGGGGCGGCTCTCGTTCCCCCTTTTCCTGCGGCCTTCCAGGTTGCGTGCTCGGATAAAGGGTCTGGTATGGATTTTTGGGGGAACTCCACGCCTTTTAAAATTTGGCGTGGAGTTCCCATTAAAATTTATACCAGACCTGAAGGGCCTGGTAATTGAATTATGGGGGACCCAGACGCATTTTTTTGATCAATGACTTTTCTATGTATTGCCGGGAGCCGACAATTCATTATATCCGCGAGTGAGTTTTAAATGACTTTTTCCTTCTGAAATTACACTTTGTGCAGGGACAGTTCTAAGCACGGGAAACAAGCGCTGCTTTACAGGCATACTATACACACCCCCTAGGTTCAAAATTTAAAAGGAATATTTCACTTTTGTTTCACTTTAAGCATTATTAAAATCACTGCTCCCGAAAAAACTGCAGTTTTTAAAAAACTTTTTGCATTAATACATGTCCTCTGGGGCAGGACCCGGGTCCCCAAACACTTTTTGACAATAACTTGCATATAAGCCGTTAAAATTAGCTCTTTAGATTTCTCCTATAGACTTTTACAGGGTGTTCTGCGGCTTTTCGAATTTGCCGCGAACACCCCAAATTGTTCGCTGTTCGGCAAACAGGCAATGTTCGAGTCGAACTCGAAGCTCATCCCTACTCTCCGTGAGCCGATCGTGGGTATGCCCGGACAGCGAGTCTGTAGGACCCACAGAGCTTGCGGCGGGCGCGCGTCCACAATGCCACTTCTTAAAGGGGCAATATATATATATATATATATATATATATATATATATATATTGTGATAGTGAAAGTCCCTGTCCCTATGGAAAGGGAGCAAAAACGGACACAGAGTCTGCATGTCAGCAGACTGCAGAACTACAGAGCATAGCTTGGAAATTGAAAAAACTGTTTTGGCAGCTTTCTCCGGGTTTTGCTAAGTTCGGATAGGGCTGTGTAGTTTGGAGATCCCGCAGAGACTTGGGTGGGATGGGATCTCCAACCCTGTGTCCGGGTCTTGTGGACAGCCAGCATGGTGTGTGCTCAGGTGCACACAACCAATATAACGAGGGGCTGGTGAGAGCAGAAGGTGGAGGATGGTGGAGAGTAGGGATGAGCTCGGTGTTCGAGTCGAACATAGGTTTGACTCAAACATCGGCTGTTCGCGCGTTCGGCGAACAACGAATGATTTGGGCCGTTTGCGCCAAATTCGAGTGACGCGAACGGCCCACAATACACTGCGCCATCGCAGTGTAATCTCGCAGTGTAATCCCGGCGCTGTGATTGGCCAAGCATGCACTGTGACCGTGCATGCTTGGCCAATCACAGCGCCGGCAGCGAGGAGAGCAATGATTGGCCACAGGCAGGATGCCTGTGGCCAATTATTGCTGAGGGGGTTTAGTACACGCCCCACACTATAAAAGGCCGCCAGCGCGGCGGCCTAGTGTAGTGTGTTCCGGCGCAGGGAAAGAGTTACATAGGCAGGGACAGTGTCAGTGTCATATTCTTTGCTAAACCTTGTGTGCTGGGAAAGACAAGGATCGGCAGGGAGAGTGTCAGTGTCATATTCTTTGCTAAACCTTGTGTGCTGAACCATATTGCTAAACCTTGTGTGTAGGGACAGACAAGGATAGGTAGGCAGAGTGTCAGTGTCATATTCTTTGCTAAACCTTGTTTGTAGGGACAGACAAGGATAGGCAGGGAGAGTGTCAGTGTCATATTCTTTGCTAAACCTTGTGTGCTGAACCATATTGCTAAACCTTGTGTGTAGGGACAGACAAGGATCGGCAGGGAGAGTGTCAGTGTCATATTCTTTGCTAAACCTTGTGTGCTGAACCATATTGCTAAACCTTGTGTGTAGGGACAGACAAGGATAGGTAGGCAGAGTGTCAGTGTCATATTCTTTGCTAAACCTTGTTTGTAGGGACAGACAAGGATAGGCAGGGAGAGTGTCAGTGTCATATTCTTTGCTAAACCTTGTGTGCAGGGAGAGAGAAGGATAGGCAGGGGACAGTGTCAGTGTCATTGTTGCTAAGCCTCCTGCACAGTATACACCTGAAGCTACCCCTTATTGCTGGTTTTCCCATTTCCCTGCAGGCCATTAGAATGTCTGGAAGGCAAACAAGGTGAGGCAGACAGTCAGGAGCCAATAAAAGAGGGCAAGCAGGCTCTGTGTCTGGGGGAAACAGTGCTGGTCGCGGACGCGGTGCATTGTCATCAGCACATGGCCATGGGACACGCTTGTCCTTCTTTTCGGCAGCTGGACATGTTGAGTCACATCATGCCGAAGACTTGGTAGAGTGGATGACCAAGCCCTCCTCATCCTCCTCATCATCTCTCACCCAGGCTCAGGGTACTGGCAAAGCAGCTGCCAAAGCGTCCTCTTCCCTGGTATCAATGTCATCATCAGTCACTCCTTCCCTAGACCCACCATGTCCTCCTCCTGAGGAGTCCCCCGAACTGTTTGAGCACAGTGTTGGGTACATGCTCCAGGAGGATGCCCAGCGTTTCGAAGGATCTGATGATGATACCCAGCTAGAGGAAGGCAGTAGCGTGAGAGCAGAGAGAGGGGATGCTCAAGAAGGACACCAATCTGGCAGTCATGTTCCAGCAGCTGCAGCATACTGCCAGATTGGCTCCAGTGATGAGGAGGGAGGGGATGATGAGGTCACTCACTCCACGTGGGTGCCTAATAGGAGAGAGGAGGAGGAGGAGGATGAGGAGGAGGCACATCTCCAACGAGGCAGGATGCCCTTGGGTGGCCAGCGTAAGGGCAGTACACCGACGGAATCACACCGCAGAGCTCCGCCTGTGCAGGGCGCTGCCTATGCCCGTTATTCAAAAAGTTCTTTGGTGTGGGCCTTTTTTGAGGCGAGTGCATCAGATCGCACAGCTGCTGTTTGCAACATATGTCTCAAGCGTATATCGCGTGGCCAAAACATCAGCCGCTTGGGCACCACATGCTTGACCAGACATATGTTGACCTGCCATGCAGCTCGTTGGCAAGCCTACCTTAAAGACCCACACCAAAGAACAAAGCGTACCTCTCCTTGCACCGCATCAGCTGGGATCTCCAACCCCACTATACCTTCAGTCCTCTCAGAAACCTGCACTGAGAGGAATGAAGGTGTAGAATTAGGTGTGTCACAGCCAAGTACTTGCGGCCACTCTGCTAGCAGTACACCGACGTCCGATTCTAGCAGGCAAATTTCCCTGCCCCAGCTGCTGGACCGTCGAAAGAAGTTCACTCCCAGCCATCCACATACCCAGCGGTTGAATGCTAGCTTGGCTAAATTTCTAGCGCTTCAACTGCTGCCTTTTCAGTTGGTAGACTCGGCCCCCTTCCGTGAGTTTGTGCAATGTGCGGTTCCTCAGTGGCAGGTTCCCAAACGCCACGTTTACTCACGGAAGGCGATTCCGGCTCTCTACCGGCATGTGGAAGGCAATGTCTTGGCCTCGCTGGACAGAGCGGTCCGCGGTAAGGTGCATATTACCGCTGACTCATGGTCCAGCAGGCATGGACAGGGACGTTACCTTTCTTTCACGGCCCATTGGGTCACTCTTTTGGCAGCTGGGAAGGATGCAGGACAAGGTGCAGTAGTGTTGGAGGTTGTTCCACCGCCACGCCTCCAAAATGCTACTACTGGTTGTGACACACCTCTGTCCTCCACCCCCTCCTCTTCTTCTTCCTCCGTGGCCTCTTCCTGTGCTTTGTCCTCGGAACCAGCGGTGCTCCGTAGGCGTTCAAGGGGCTACGCAAGTACGCAGGCAAAAAGATGCCATGCCGTGCTTGCGCTGGTGTGTTTGGGGGACAGGAGCCACACTGGGGCAGAGGCTCTGTCTGCTCTGCAGGGGCAGGCCGAGAGGTGGTTGACGCCACGCCAGCTTAAGCCAGGAATGGTAGTTTGCGACAATGGCACCAACCTCCTCTCCGCTCTCCGACAGGGACAACTGACCCATGTGCCCTGTGTGGCTCACGTCCTTAACCTGGTGGTGCAGCGGTTCTTGGGCAGGTACCCGGGCTTACAGGATGTCCTGAGGCAGGCCAGGAAAGTCTGTGTGCATTTCCGCAGATCTTATAATGCCAGTGCTCGCCTGGCTGAGCTGCAAAAGGAGTTGAACCTGCCCAAGAACCGCCTTATATGTGACATGCCCACCAGGTGGAACTCAACGTTGGCCATGCTGCAGCAGCTGCACACGCAGCAGAGGGCCATCAATGAGTACCTGTGCGACTAGGGCACCAGGACAGGGTCAGGGGAGCTCGGGTTTTTTTCACCACGCCAGTGGGGCATGATCAGGGATGCATGCACTGTCCTGGCACCTTTTGAGGAGGCCACGAGGATGGTGAGCAGTGACAGTGCATGCATCAGTGACACTGTACCTCTTGTCCACCTGTTGGAACATACGCTGCGTGGAATAATGGACAGGGCACTTGAGGCAGAACAGAGGCAGGAAGAGGAGGACTTCCTTGTCTCTCAAGGCCCCCTTTACCCAGACAGTGTTCCTTCTGTCCCACCCATCGCACAGGAAGAAGAGGAGGAGGAGGAGGATTGTGTCAGCATGGAGGTGGAGCCTGGCACTCAGCATCATCAGCAGCAGTCTTTTAGGGATGATTTACAGTCCCAAGAAACCAGTGGACTTGTACGTGGCTGGGAGGAGGTGGCTGCGGATCATGTCGTCCTTAGTGACCCAGAGGACTCCGGACTGAATGCCTCAGCTAACCTACGCTGCATGGCCTCCCTGATCCTGCAAAGTCTGCGGAAGGATCCTCGTATTCTTCGGATCAAGGAGAGGGACCATTACTGGCTTGCCACTCTCCTTGATCCACGGTACAAGGGTAAGGTTGCGGACCTTATCTTACCGTCGCAGAGGGAGCAGAGGATGAGACAACTCCGGGAGGCCTTGCAGAAAGGTCTGTGCAATGCGTTCCCAGAGACTGAGAGGTTACAAACTCCTGGTCTTTGACAACGAGTTGCTGAGGCTTCGGTCAGTCAAAGAAGGAGCGGTGGGGAAGGTGGCCGTCTGACCGATGCGTTCAGACAATTCTTTAGTCCGCAGCCCCAAAGTATGATCGGTTCCAGCAACCATCGCCAGCGTCTGATATACATGGTGCAGGAATACCTAGGGGCAAGGTCAGACTTGGACACCTTCCCCACCGAAAATCCTCTGGCTTACTGGGTCTTGAGGATGGATCACTGGCCAGAGCTTGCACAGTATGCAATTGAGCTACTGGCCTGTCCTGCATCCAGCGTTCTTTCAGAACGCACATTCAGTGCTGCTGGAGGATTTGTCACGGATCACAGGGTGCGCCTGTCCACCGACTCTGTTGATCGACTGACCTTCATAAAGATGAACCAGTCTTGGATCACCACCAGCTACCAAACACCTGAAGCTGATATAACAGACTAATTTATTTTCAAATGTCACATCCCTTCAAGACTGATGCTGAGAGTTTGTCCTGTTATGTTGACTGACTATCCTCCTCAATGATCCGATTGACGATAGCTTGGAAAAACATTTTTGTTTCTGGGTGCCGCCACCAGTGGCTAAGGCCCAATTTTTCAGCCCCTGTTTAACAGGGGCGTGTAATTACAATTTTTGATGCAATACTTTGCAACAGGGCTCATTGCTGTGCTCCAAGTACAGTATCTGTGAGGGGTTGCAGTGTTGTGGCACCAGTGCCTAAGGCTCAATTTTTCTGCCCCTGTTTAACAGGGGCTTGTAATTACAATTCTTGATCTAATAATTCACAGCAGGGCCCATTCCTGCGTCCACCAAGACTAACTGTGAGGGCTCAGTGTTGTGGCAACACCAACATGTAAGGGGCAAATTTCAGCAGAGTATATACGGCAGGCCCCTACTTTCAAACATCCGACTCCTCCTTGCAAACGGAAGGATACAACAGGAAGTGAGAGGAAATCTACCCCTAGGAAGGGAAATTCTCTCCTGTAAGAGTTAATATGGGAAAAAAAGTGTCTCCTCTCCACTGATGCTTTATCACCAATTCTTGTTTCAATAAAAAAAAACAAATTTTCAAAACACATTTGTCATTAGGACGGAAAGTGAGGTGAACTGTTCTGAACAGGTGCACACTGCACAGACAGCAAAACAAATGTTACAGGGGTGATAACCCTTCCCTATGTTTTCCAAAAAGCTTAAAAATATATTTTTTGGCTGGAGCTACACTTAAACAATGTACCTGTTTCAAATTACAAACAGATTCTACATAAGAACAAACCTACAGTCCCTGTCTTGTATGCACCGCCTGTATACGGCTGTTCAGAGTATATAGGGCCTTTTTTTTGTGTGCGGGGTTCCCCTTAATATCCATACAAGACCCAAAGGGGCTGGTAATGGGCTGGGGTAAGGGGGGGGGGGGGGGGTGTGATGGGGTAGCTATGCCATTTTTCTTAAAGATTTTCATCCATATTACCGGGACCAGACATTACATTAAAGCCGCAAGCAGTTTTAAATGGCTTTTTTTCCCCTTTAGAACTGTCCCTGCACAAAATTACATTTCTAAACACGGGAAACACGTGGCACTTCACAGGCATACTTTAGACACCCCCCAGGTATGATATTTAAAGTAATATTTGACTTTTTTTTTCACTTTATGCATCATTAAAATGACTGCTCCAGAAAAACAGCCATTTTTAAAACTTATTTTTGCATTGATGCATGTCCCCTGGTGCAGAACCCGGATTCCCAAACCCTTTTTTTTTTTAGGACAATAACATGCATAATAGTCGTTATAATTAGCACTTTAGATTTCGAACGTTCGCATCCATTGTATTTAATAGGGTTCTAAAGTTCGTGCGAACTTTCGGTCTGTTCGCGGGTTCTGGTGCGAACCGAACCCGGGGGTGTTCGGCTCATCACTAGTGGAAAGTGAGCAACTTGCTACTGCTAAGTGAAGACAGACTTATGTCTGGAGAGCGGTCTGCCCTGTGGGAGACTGCAGCCCATGTAATGGGGATTCTTTGCCCAGGGACTGGGAAAGGCTGGCCAGCCTTGAGTCGGGGAGACTGAGGAAGCCAGTGAGTCCAGGGAGCTGGAAAGAATTGTTTCTATTTGAAATCAAGCAGAGGAACTGCTGACAAGAGCCAGGTGGCTTGGTATGTTTTCATTTGTGTGCTGAATGAAGTTTAAACCCCTGCATGGGAATCCTGAATAGACATTTTGCTTTTGTTTTTCTTTTTAAATAAACGTGGGCTACCAGGCCCTTAACTAGAATGCCTGTCTGATATGGACTCACTGCATAAAAATGCATCTATCCACTTGAGCTAAAACACCCCAATATTTATTTATATATACACACACACACACACACACACACACACACACATATATACACACACACACACACACACCCGTCCATCTGCCTGTCCGTGGCATTCTGCCAAAGTAATTCGTTGTGCGATGGTCAGCAAGCAGTTAATGACTGTTCCTGGCCGCTGTCCTGTTTCTAAACAATGCGGCCAGGGATTCCCTTAAACTATACCAGACCCTTATCCTAGATGAGGGTCTCCTATGAGTGTCAAGGGGCACCCCATACACGAAAGAAAATGGCATGCCACCCACTCAAAAAATAAATGGTCAGTAAATGACCGTTCCCGGCCGCTGTCCTGTTTCACATTCTCAGCTGTGTTGGATAAAATTACTGTCATTTACACAATTTTTGATCACAGCACACATTGAAATCCATACATCCGGCACCCTGCATGTAGATTAGGGGCCAAGTGCACTGTCTTCTCTCAATTTGCACCTTTTCTACCTGCACCCTTCCTTTCTCTTACTGTACTCTCTTCATACTCTATCCCTTTTCTCCTCTATTTGCACCCTCTCAGCTTCCTCCTGTATATAGGCATTACCAGTTCAGCACTGCAGGAAGCAGCTACAGCCAGTCTCTCCACTCCTAGCCCAGCACCCGACTACAATAGTTTGGCTTATTGTTTGCACACCATTGTACAGTTTATTTTCTCTTTGCTGTCCATCCCTTTTCTCTTTAGGTTTTGACTTTTCCTCTGATCTTCTATAATAGATCTTGTGAAGAAACAGATCAAATGTGGAACAAGTCATTTGAGGGATGTAGGAAGCCAAAGTGAGGACACAATGATACATTAAGGGGCAGTAATAGTCATGATGTCTATTATTCTGTAGTATGTCTGCAGCCCTTGTGACCCCATATACCTGGCTGCATCTTCTGCCCCAATTGAGAAGTGTATTGTAGGAACCTCCAACATTTTTATTAACACCCTAGAAATCACCAAATCTATAATTAAAGCAAAAGACCAGATTAATCTACAATTTTTTTTATTTTTCTACAGACAGTACATATTGCGGCCTTTTCTGAGACTTGACAATGAACACAGTACACATAGTGACTACAAGAAGACTGAGACACCCGACAGCCACCAACCACCAGAGCTCTGCGGAGGCGGCCTCTTCCTTCATCACTTCAGCTGCGAGGTCGCTTTGTTTTGGCCCAATCACAAGCAGAGGTCCCAAGGTGGTCACCGACTGTTCCTCTTCCATGTTAGGCTCTGCAGGAGAAACATTGGAGGGTCAGGAGGCACATACACATCTCTATACAATGAAACCAAGGGCTTTCAGGTGATAACTCAACTCCTACTCAAGTGTGCAGAGGTGGTGTCCACTGTAGACCCTCATGAATCAAATGGTCATGTCAACCAGTTTGACAGAATGGAGAGGATGGTTTGAACCCTCAAGATTTGCATTGCTATGCAGGAGATCTACCTTCCTGTTCTAGTTCTGAAACAAGTGAGGGAAACATCTCTACAGGGATAGAAGCAGCAATATGAAGGTCATCCAGGTTCTAGCCTTCTCCCTTTATTGCCACCAGTGTCCCTCAGAACCCTGGTGGGTGTAAGAATTAGGGCCAGGTGGAACCCCAACCAGTTAAGACCCCCTCCCCCCTTTTCTGTTGTAATAGAACAGGAGGCAATCCATTCCCATCCAAAAAAAGAAGATGTGGCCACAGCTTTGTTTGCAGCAGCTGCATGGTTGAGACTCACCATCCAAGGCTTCCCTCTTCCCAAAGGCTCTCGGTCTTCCAAATCGGCTCCTTCCTCCTGTAAGACCAGTGGGGTTGCTGCAGGTTCCTGGTGTCCCACAACACTGGCAGATACTGCTGGGGCCCTCAACTGCAGACCAGCTAGAGGAAAACAAAACCAAGGAGTATGTATAACAACCTGTGTGTTTAGAAGATGCACTGGAAGCTCGGTGAAAAGCCAACACTGTATAGGCATTTTGACATTTACCTTGAAAGAGGACTTGGGGCTCATCCCTCCAGTAGAGATTGAGTACAGTTTTTATTGCCTTCTGTGTCCAGTTAGGGAGATTCATATTCTATGTGTCCAGTTTACCACCATTGAAAAGTGAGACAAATTTTTGTGTTGGGGCTCAAGGAATTCCATTAATTTGCAGGGATTTCCTCACTTCCGGTTTGGCTATGGGACAGGAAGTGAAGGCAAATCTCTGCAATGGTACAGATGGTGAGAAAAGTCTGATGGGTTATAACCCTCCCCAGCTCTATCCAAAAAATGAAAGTTTTGCCTAAAGTTCCATTTACAGGGCCAAGTTATTCCTCTTGGAGGGAATTAACAGCCAACCACAAGCAGCAGATTCAGAGCACCATGCCCATATTTCTGATCATGCTGGCACCGGAGATCTTTCAGACCAACTTTCAGCCCCATGAGGCTACTTACCTGGTTGCCATATTACCAATGTACAGGGTATGGAAAGGGCCCCACAGAAGAGGTCTGTACCATTACATATTTACACCATTGTTTTAGGAAGCCACCATGTTATTTCCAAAAAGTTTGTCCTGGTTACTAGATCCATGCAGAAGTAAATTTTACACAGATAGAGACAAATGCTATGGGAAGAGCAGCAACCCACGGACACCCAACGGGCATTTTAATAGTCTCACCTGTTTGTGGCTTTACTATAGGAACAGGCCTTGTTAATGGGATCTGGGACCTGGGTGGCGGCAGCAGCTCTCAGGTAACAGGTCAAGTAGATCTGGAATAGATTTTAGTAGGTTAAACATTCCTCGAAGGCACCAATCTGTGCAACCAATTCTAACAGTCCTCACCAGAGATACATCATTTCCTAGGAACCGGAAGGCATCCACCGTGAACTGTAGAGTGTTTGTCTGGACCCTTGGAGCGATGAAGGTCGAGGAGGCATCAGCTTGTGTTCCATCCACCAGACACCTGCAGAAGATGGTCACTTACAATTTGAGTCATATGGAAACCCAATCCCCTTCCCCACCAGCCACTAAAAACATACCCATTGTCTGTAATGATGTCATAACTTGGAGTCGAGGTGGCAGCAGGAGATATGGTGGCCACACAGCGGTCCACATACAGGATCATATCAATTTGGTTTTGAGTATCCACAGAGGCCTCTATGTAGAGAATATCCCCCAACTGGTAGATGGGAGAACTTCTAGGACCACTCCAGTCCTCTGTATACATAAAGAAAGGGGATTAGTAAAGACCCAACAACCCCCCCCCCCCCCCCCGGACCACCCATCTTCCTCACCAGTCATCAGGACCAAAGAGAAGGACAACCTTTCTTCTGAAGATACAGTGGTGCTGAATGGAACCCACGTTGGCTTAATGGCCTGGCTGCTCACATTACCGTGCCTACACAGGACAGGATCAAGGTCAGTAATGAGTCAACGGAAGTCACTTTATGGACAGGAAAAGAGTAATATGAATTTTGTGACATTAAGGACGGCCGTCTGGTCACTGTCCAACAGGAATGGAATCAACCAAATGAAGCCAGATAGTAAAGCCATTAACAGGACATAATCCCTGAACCTTTAAGTGACCAGGAGCAGCTACTATATACTTGTCCCCAGATTCTCTTTAGAACCTTGTTAGGCCAATATATGTGTGGCCACCGCAACATTGGGGGGGGGGGGGGCGGGGACATTATAAAGATTCCAGAGACAATAGAAAGGGAGCCCCCCATCCTTGATCATGAGGTTCTGTAAAATTAAGAGAAACTTAAAGTACTTCCACCATTGTCATTGCAGATCCTCCCATTATCACTCTTAGTAAGAGGAAATTCATCATTACTGCAGTAGGAGGATTAGGTTGCCGGCACAGACATCAAGTCCACAGATGCCAAGAGTAGTTCAAGAAGCTAAAACCAACACTTGAAGCCAAAATGTCAATGTAGCGCCCTCTAGTGTGCCAGAAGAATAGTACAAGTTTTTTTGAGTGTAGGTAAAGTTACCAGGCTTGGCTGGTCCAGGAAGTGCAAACAAGGGATGCGCTGGAGAAGTGATAGTCTGCAAGCAAGGAAGTGGAGGAGGAGAGAAGGAGATTGTATATACCAGGGATATGCAATTAGTGGACCTCCAGCTGTTGCCAAACTACAAGTCCCATGAGGCATAGCGAGACTCTGACAGCAGCAAGCATGACACCCAGAGGCAGAGGCATGATGGGACTTGTAGTTTTGCAACAGCTGGAGGTCCGCTAATTGCATATCCGTGGTATATATAGATGGTCCCTCTATTAACAGTCAATCTGGGTAACTCAAATTCCCTATCCAAGTTAAAATCCCCTCAATAAAATACAAAGAAAAAGTGCAAGGACTGCTTTCATGTCACAGGGTGCTTGAAAAGTGTGTGCCTGGCTGGGCAGGGTGACAGACGGACTACTACACTCAGCAGCACCTACGGGGGGGGCACCGCTACATCAAAACGGGCTGCCAACACACCCCTAACCAGGGAAGGATACATGGAAATCTCTTGGCAAGGACAGAAAAAGCCAACAAGGGGTTTTAACCTTCCCCCACTCTGGCCAAACATATTGACCAGATGCTGAACACCAGCTGGGACCTGCATGGCGCCCTAGTGTAAGCTCATCCAGTAGTGTTGACTCACCGGTAGTAGAAGCACATTATGGGGACCACAGCTGCGTTGGTTCTGATGATTGGAATGGAGGAGGTTGGGCTGTAGGTCAGGTTGGTGGTGTAGATTAGCCACTCTGGAGTCATCTGTGCAGAGAAGAGAATGATACATACTTACAAACATGGAAAGTGGACATTTTTTAGCCCATTTTCTGAGACCGGGCCCCCAAGCCCACAATTGCCTGGCCCCGGTGTTGGAAGGCCAGGCCCAAAAGCCATCATTTACCAACTCAACCAGCCTGCAAACAACCAAACTATCCTGTCTAGCAGTCTGCATTACAAATGGGGGGGGGGGGGTTAGTTTGCACACACTTTCTATATGGTGGGTGTCTCCTATGCATTTGAGTGGGGGGGGGTCCCCTCCAGGCTTACCTGCCCTCTATCCATTATGCATGCGATTCCACTGTGGAGGCTCTCAAACACTTATAGAGTTAGGACTGCAGATAATAATGGAGTGCTGTAAAGTGGCTCAGCAGCTTTTGCATGTATTTACAAATGTGTGCAACTAGACCCTTGTTTTTAATACAATTACACAGGACAATTCAGGTTGTTTGCAGGCTGGTGAGTTGAGCTGGGATTTTTCTTGTTTTTGTTCTCCATACGTCACCCTTCCATGTGCTTCTTGCTGCGAAGTAAGGTGCCCACGTGTCCCGGATTGCCCAGGACTGTCCCGGGTACCTTCATTCTGGGACAATACAATGTCCCGAAATGAAATAGAGGACACAGCCACCCCCTACTAACTAATAACTACTGTAGCGCCCCTTTACTTTTCAGGGGTGCCATGTGCCTAAATTTAGGGGATTAGTCTGAGATGATAGCCAGGCTCAGACCACTTTGATTGGTAGGTACTTGTTTCTGCCAGTGTGATGCAGCCTGGTGTACAGTTCCCTGTGGCCTGTAGGTGGTGGCACTGCCAGATTAGGTCACGGTTGAACCGTGGGTAGCATTGCTATGCGTTATAGTGTGCTCTAGCGGCAGTGGTACGGTGGGCGTGGTTAACCTGCTGTGCATGCTGGGAGAGGATACATAAGGGGCAGATGCCATCTTTTAGAGTTTTTCCTCAAGTCGCGCCACCCGGCGCTCCAGGCCAGGGGTGCGCATCAGTCTCAGGCACCTTTAGCCTGGGGCTGCAACTCCACTAGTAGGCCCAGCACCTTTAGCTGGGGCTTACCTCCAAAAGAGGAATCCCAGGGTACCCAGGGGAGGGTGGCCCACTCTGGAAGAGGAGACCAGGGGAGGACCTCTCTGAAGGACCGGTGAGAGTTCACGGTGAAAGAGGCCTGGTTGCCTTCTAGGAGGGATTCAACAATCCGTCACAGGCACCTGTTCTGGTGTTGCAAGTGCTGAGAAGTTTGGGACTTAAAGATTCTGTGGCAGAGGGTCTCTCGATCGTATCTCTAAGAAACCTAAGTGAATGTTCGGGCATCACTCTGGCTGCTAGGATCTGCTTTTACAGGGGACTATCCGGGTGAACTAAACCCACTCGGGATTGAGTGGCGACGATTGTACCAGTCGTGCCTGGACCTCCCAAACCTTACTGTACTTTCTCTCATCCACCTTTCCTGTCTGCTGAACTTGAACTTGACTCATAAAAATAAACTCAGCGTTGGAGTTAAAGTGGTGTGGACATTGGCCTTCCTGGGGAGAATTAGAGACTTGTCCCTACACTCTAGGAGACGAGAACCAGTTGAAGGGGGTAACTCGCTGCAAGACCCAAAAACTGTCAACACTGCTCAACCTCTTAAAACAGGAGGGTACGGGCATGTGGCACGGTGTGCCTTGACCTGCAGGTGAGCCAAAGGCAGGTAAAGGATGTCCGTGCGCTACACTACATTTCTGGAACTGGTTGCTAGGGCCAGCGCTGCCTGGCATCTTGCAACCAGTGACAATTTACTCTCAGACAGTGAGACCACCGCTGTCCCCATCCACCTCCTTCTCCGGGACCCAGCGGCAAGCAGCAGGGACTGGTGTGATCTTCACTCTCCAGATAGTGACACCACTCCTTTCCTTCCACCCGCGTGGCTCATGCAGCGGGAGTGACAGCGGCACTGCATCTGGTGGCAGGCTATTGGCAAGCGGTACATTCACCTGACAAATAACCTGCCGCCAAATTCCTCATCAACCCCGAGACTAGATTTCCCCCCGCCCCCCTTATCTTTTTTTGGGGAAGGTAAGAGGGGGTGTGTCCCTGAATGGCAGTTTGGAAATGTGGTCACCATACTGCGAAGGCCATTGGCCATTTGATTGCCTGGCACCTGTCTGGGAAGACCAGACCCAAAGCCTTCATTGCTTGACCTGTGTCAGAGAAGACCAGGGACCAAGCTGCCATTTGGGATTCACAAACTTCTCAGGTCAGCAACTCAGAACAATCACAGCATTCTGCTTTTAGAAGACCAGCAATAGCAGACCCCTTATTGTCCTGCCAGCAAAGCATGCAGGTAAAAGCTTCAAGTGGTTATAAAGCCACTGGTCATGTCTCTACAATCCACCTTGTTAGATAACATGTGCCCCACTGTACGCGATATAAATAAAATTATATCAGAGCGTTTTCTGGCGCTCACGTGACTTCCGCTCTCTCCTCTGCTAGCTACAGAGAGACCAGAGGAGTCACGTGAGGCCCTCTGATAAGAGGTAGAATTTTTTTATTATTCTATTCAAGGACATACCAGTGGGGCACATCTAATTTTCTAAGAGTGGATTTTAGGGACATACTATTTTACCAGTAGGAGGGGAGGGTCAATGAGAAGGGACCCCATAGGATCTGTGTTTAAAGTGTAACTAAAGGAAAACTTTTATGAAGTGGCATGGGTTAGAACCCCCATCAGGTTTTTATTTCTGTCTATTCTATGGGGACACCTGCTCTGGTAACAGCCAGGGATTTCCTTACTATTGTGGCTACGAGGCAGGAAGTGAAGGGAAATCCCCCCAATGGGTCAAAAATAGCAAAATACCCAACAGAGGTTGTAACTCTCCCGTATCCTATTCAAAAGCCTTATGTCTTCACTTCTACCTTCATCTTCCCAAAGTGGAGCTTTTAAGTTGCTGTACACCCCCTCCCCCCACTCACAAAGAGGAGGCCATATGCACCAAGCCTTGAAGGGATGGGACACGTCTTCCTCTGGTAAGCAGAGATTTGAATTCTACTTTGGCTGGTGGGGAAGTGAGTGTTGGTCCATTTCAATGGAACATCAGCTACAGGGTCATTAGGAATTAGCTGGTTCCAGGTGTGAGACCAGAAAAGCAGCAGAGAAGGTTCTATACACAGACTACTGGAAGGTGGGGACTATGGGGGAGGGGGGCCCTTGACTATAATACATGGACACAGGGGAACATGTGAAGATTACCTGCACCGTGTTGCCGCAGTCCTGGAGGTTGATCTGGAAGGTAACAGTGGTGTCTGTACTCTGGGGGTTGGGTTTGCAGCCAAGGGGCCCAAGACTCAGGTCAGAAGGTCGGACCAGCTTCCCAATCCCATAGAAATCCCTCTGGACTTTGACCACCATGTTGTCCTCTCCACACTGGATGCTGATAGGGGAGCTCCCAGGCTGCGGCAGATCTCGGGGAACCCCACCAACACGTCCAGCAAGTGAACCCCTAGGAGCCCCAACCCCCACAACAGGGCGATTAGCATTCCAGTCTCTGGAGCCCCATCTAGAAGAGCCCTGGCCAGGTAGAGTCCGCTGGTTGCTCCTCCACCAATCTGACTGGCGGCCATGTCTCACCAAGACTCCATCACAGCCAAACCCTGACCAATAGGCCACAGCCAGGAGCAGCACCCAACCAGCTTTCACCAGAAAACCCATCCTGCCCATAAGAGACACAACACAATGAATGAGGGAGAGAGAGCTGTCCTTTATACCCCTCCCACCAACCACTGATACCCCCAGCTGGGGCCAATCATCACCACACCCAATGGCTGGGACTATACATGATGGATGGGAGATGGAACCAATAATGGAGGTCACCTCATCCCCCTGGAGATCCAGCGGAAAAGATGACTATATTCATCCTCATACTGGAATCAGATGGGAGAGACAGGTCCACATGGAGTGTGCTACACAAGCTGCATGGAGGAGAGGAATCTCACAAGGATGAACTATGATTGGATCGCATACAACTGATACTACACCATACTACTAATGTCACTCACACCAACAGGAGATATTATTGTAGGGTTCAGTAGCACAGGGATGGTGGGAACCCCTCAAATTGGGCACAGCAGGTGTACAGACCCAGGAACTCAGCACAGGGATGGTGAGAACCCCTCATAATGGGCACAGCAGGTGTACAGACCAGGGAACTCAGCACAGGGATGGTGGGAACCCTCATAATGGGCACAGCAGGTGTACAGACCCGGGAACTCAGCACAGGGATGGTGGGAACCCCTCATAATGGGCACAGCAGGTGTACAGACCCGGGAACTCAGCACAGGGATGGTGGGAACCCCTCATAATGGGCACAGCAGGTGTACAGACCAGGGAACTCAGCACAGGGATGTGGGAACCCCTCATAATGGGCACAGCAGGTGTACAGACCCGGGAACTCAGCACAGGGATGGTGGGAACTCCTCTTAATGGGTACAGCAGTTGTACAGACCAGGGAACTCAGCACAGGGATGGTGGGAAATCCTCATAATGGGCACAGCAGGTGTACAGACCCAGGAACTCAGCACAGGGATGGTGGGAACCCCTCATAATGGGCACAGCAGGTGTACAGACCCGGGAACTCAGCACAGGGATGGTGGGAACCCTCATAATGGGCACAGCAGGTGTACAGACCAGGGAACTCAGCACAGGGATGGTGGGAACTCCTCTTAATGGGTACAGCAGTTGTACAGACCAGGGAACTAAGCACAGGGATGGTGGGAAGTCCTCATAATGGGCACAGCAGGTGTACAGACCCAGGAACTCAGCACAGGGATGGTGGGAACCCCTCATAATGGGCACAGCAGGTGTACAGACCAGGGAACTCAGCACAGGGATGGTGGGAACCCTCATAATGGGCACAGCAGGTGTACAGACCAGGGAACTCAGCACAGGGATGGTGGGAACCCCTCATAATGGGCACAGCAGTTGTACAGACCAGGGAACTCAGCACAGGGATGGTGGGAACCCCTCATAATGGGCACAGCGGGTGTACAGACCAGGGAACTCAGCAGAGGGATGGTGGGAACCCCTCTTAATGGGCACAGCAGTTGTACAGACCCGGGAACTCAGCACAGGGATGGTGGGAACCCCTCATAATGGGCACAGCGGGTGTACAGACCCGGGAACTCAGCACAGGGATGGTGGGAACCCCTCATAATGGGCACAGCAGGTGTACAGACCAGGGAACTCAGCACAGGGATGGTGGGAACCCCTCTTAATGGGCACAGCAGTTGTACAGACCTGGGAACTCAGCACAGGGATGGTGGGAAACTGCCATTCTGCTCCTTGACTGTGAGGTTGCTGGTTCCTTAGCTCTTGTGCTTCCAGAGACCAGGGGCTAGAGTTGCTTCTCTGCCCCCACCTGTGTGTCGGGCAGTGGAGTTTTCTGATCACTGTATTCTATCTGTGACTCTGAATGCCTCAGACATGCCCCCTATGGGGAGGGGTATCTGGAGATTGAATTTGGCCCTCCTGGAAGACGAGAGAGTAAGACAATCCTTTGAGGATTTTTTTCAAGCACAGGTAACGATCCTAGACTTTTGCAGCAGCAAGTCAGAATGGTGGGAGCTTGTAAAACAGCGGACTGTTGGGCTTTTCAAGGCCATAGGAAGAAGGAAGCAGCAGGATAAGTATATCACCTACCAGCGTTTGCGGAGGAAACTTGACCGCCTTGTTTCGAATGGAGGAGATTCTGGGGCGATCTCTGAGGTGAAGCTCCTCCTTAGGAGACATCAATATGACCGGCACGCCTCTTTGGTTCAGAAGAGGGATTACGGGAAATACCATTCGCCTGACCCTTACCAGAACTGTAAACAGAGCATAGCAGTTAAGATGGTCAATGGCCTGAAGGACAGTACGGGCTCTCTGACGAAGTCTAGGTCAGGGATCCTGGAGGTTGTCAGGTCATACTATGCCGATCTCCTGGGAGGAAGGAACCTTGATCGGACAAGGATGTTGGGTTTTTTGGACTCTACACCAGGACTGGAAAGTAATGTTCCTTTGATGAATTTGACAGATGAAATCACTGCAGATGAGGTAATCCAGGCTATCGATAAACTGGCCATCAAGAAAATGCCAGGGCCAGATGGTTTGACAGCCGACTTTTATAAATGTTTTAAGACGATCCTGGCTCCCTATCTTGCAGAGGTTTTTAATGGCTGTGGATCCCGCCTACGTCATTGGCTATTCCCCGGCAAGCAGGGAAAGCTGGGGCTTACCCCTATGATCTGACGGGTGACCCCGCCCCCTCCTATGTCAGACCCCCCCTACGTCATTGGCTGAGCGGACCTGATGGGGAACTTCCTCCGCAGTGTAATAAATGAATAGACCCCGCCCCTTCTCACGTTCCCCATCAGGTCCGCTCAGCCTTAAAACCAGTGAAAGGTGATCCCGCCCCCTACGTCATTGGCTGAGCAGACCTGATGGGGAACGTGAGAAGGGGCGGGGTCTATTCATTTATTACACTGCGGAGGAAGTTCCCCATCAGGTCCGCTCAGCCAATGACGTTTCGTGTGGAGTGGAGACGGCAGCGCTGGACATCGGATCACCGCGGGACACTGGATTACATCGCTGGAATAAGTTTTTTATTTTATTTATTTTTATTTTTAATAAAGGACTTTCCCAACGGTGTCTGTGTATTTTTTAAAAAATGTTACACTTTCTTTGTGAAATGGTAGGGGTACAATGTACCCGTTACCAATTCACATGGGGGAGGGGCCAGGATCTGGGGGTCCCCTTTGTTAAAGGGGTCTTCCAGATTCCGATAAGCCCCCCGCCCGCAGACCCCCACAACCACCGGGCAAGGGTTGTGGGGGTGAGGCCCTTGTCCCCATCAACATGGGGACATGGTGCTTTGAGGGGTCACAGACCCCCAAAGCATCCTCCCAATGTTGAGGGCATGTGGCCTGGTACGGTTCAGGAGGGGGTGGCGCTCTCTCGTCCCCCCTCTTTTCCTGCGACCTGCCAGGTTGCGTGCTCGGATAAAGGGTCTGGCATGGATATTTGGGGGGAACCCCACGTCCCCTTAATATCCATTCCAGACTTGAAGGGCCTGGTAATTGAATTTGGGGGAACCCCCACGCTTTTTTTTATCAATGACTTTTCTCTGTATTGCCGGGAGCCGACAATTCATTAATAGCCACGAGTGAGTTTTAAATGACTTTTTTTCCTTCAGAAATGACACTTTGTGCAGGGACAGTTCTAAGCACGGGAAACAAGCGCTACTTTACAGGCATACTATACACACCCCTCTAGGTACGAAATTTAAAGGAATATTTCACTTTTATTGTTTCACTTTAAGCATTATTAAAATCATTTACATGTCCCCTGGGGCAGGACCCGGGTCCCCAAACCCTTTTTAGGACAATAACTTGCATATTAGCCTTGATAATTAGCACTTTTGATTTCGAACGTTTGAGTCCCATAGAATTTAATAGGGTTCTAAAGTTTGCGCAAACTTTAGGTCTGTTGGCAGGTTCTGGTGCGAACCGAAAGGGGGGGTGTTCGGCTCATCCCTACTGGAGAGTGTAAAATTCGGCTCACTTCTGCATAGAAACCAATCAGCTTCCAGATTTTCTTGCCAAAGCTTAATTGAACAAGCTGAGGTTAGAAGCTGATTGGTTTCTATGTGAAAGTGAGACGGATTTTGCACTCTCCAGCTTTAGTAAAAATAATCCCAATGTATCACTGTGTAAAGCATCGTTCAAACAGAAGATAGAGAGAGATACAAAGTAACATTGTTAATTCACGGGCATCGCAGTGGCTTCCGTTTCCTCCCTACCTCCTCCTCCTTACATGTAGCAGCACATGGTCAGCAGGTGGCGCCATGCCGGCGGCAAAAATCAAGTGGCCCCACCGGGAGCTGAGGGGACGAAGAGCCCCAGGGAGACCGGACAGCAGAACCAGGCCCCGAACGTGATGATGATGCCCACACTGACACTGGCGGTGGTGCCGGATGATGAACTGGGGAGTGTCTGGGGAAAATAAGAAAAAAATGTGTAGGGAATTGTGAATGAGGAAGTGTAGGGGCTCGTAGTGATGAGCATTGGGATAGAAAAGTGAATGAAAGTGAAAATAGCAAAGGGTAAGAAACTGGATGGATGAGTGAAAAATGGGAAAAGGTAAGGAGAAATGGTTCTGCTGTCCGGTCTCCCTGGGGCTCCTCGTCCCCTCAGGTCCCGGTGGGGCCACTTGATTTTTGCCACCGGCATGGCGCCACCTGCTGCTACATGTAAGTAGGAGGGTAAACCCCTTTCCCTTCCTCCATATCCCCCCTTTTTTTTCCCTTCCCCATGTTTTTCTCCTTATTTTGCTCTTTATCCCATCTTTTTAAGAACCAGTTACCGGCCCTCATTTTTGAGTTTAATTTTTTCAGACCAAATGCATCTTCTCCTGATGAGGCGATTAGTCGCCGAAACACGTCGAGCCAAAGAGCCTTTTAGTACCTTAGGCTATCCTAGATGCATTATGTTATTACAACAAGGTGGCTAACATGTTTCACATCATAAGATGATTACTCATAGCTGAGTGAAAAATGAAAAAAATTGTGTTTAAAACAGGGGTGGGTGTATTCTTCCACCAATCAGATCAAGGTGCACGGAAATTCATTGAACACATATAATTAAACCTTGATGTTTCACATATGGGGCAGACCAAGTATGTGGGACAAGTATAAACATGGAAGTGCGAAATCTGTAAATTCAAAAACCAGAGAAAAGGATATCATATGAAAAAGACTCCATAAAAAAAAAGTTATAATCAGGGAATAATACTAGATGTAGCGACATGTCCCAAAAAATGGCCTGTATCCATGTGTGAAAATAAATACCATAACCAAAATGGAAAAACACAAAATAAGAAAAGAAAATATAGAAAAGTGAATCAACAATAGTGTAATATTTTGGTGTGAACGTTATAGTGTGTATATATATATGTATGTGTAAACGTATATAAACATGCAGAGTGTCCCAAAATCTGCACATAGTGTACATACATAAAATGTGAACCGCATATAATATCACCAAACGTGAGTATAAGAGCCCATTCACACAGGGGCGATTTTGGATCCGACTTCAAGTCGCCCTGCATGAGAAAATCAATGTAAGTGAATGGAGCCAATGGAGCCCTGATGACGTCAGATGTGACGAAACGACGTAGGGCGACACGTACACGCATTGCGCATGCGCGAATTGGTCATTTTGGATTGACACACCACAGAGCTGTTTTTCTTTCCTTGCAAGGAGCGCTTTTAAAAGAACCTTTTTTTTTAATTTCTATTTGAGGATTTTTATTACCGAGGACTTGTAATATATACCTCTGCTTAATAAATGCTTTGGACGAACGTTGCACTATTGGAAGTTTCTTTTTCTTTTTGGTTGCTATTCACATTCCATTCCCTGATGTGCACCCACTCTGACCTGGAAAGAGTGTGATTACTTCCGGTTTTGGACAGCGTGGAACCAACGTCTTTGGAGATCCTCCTACTGTGGATGAGGCGTCCCTGCTGAACCTCCCTGCCTTCCACCGAGGACCATTATTCTGCTGAGTCTGTTTTGACCCCCCTGAGAAGGGCGGTCACAGACTGTCTGGTAAGCCTTTATTCTACACTCTGGTGGCGGGATTTCTTCTATGTATTGGATGTCACCTACATGTTCAACATTGGATACCTGCACTTTGGAGAATCACGTCTTTGGACAGAGAATATATATTTTTCATCACAGATATATATGGACCATTATGTGTTTCATTTGATTTTTAATAACTAAACACTTGTTTTTATAGTTTTTTTTATTGTTTTTTTCTGTCACCATTTCTCTATATGGTCATATATAGTTCACTTATCCAGCGCTACACTTTTTGTATATATAAGTGAATAGAGCCGTCTTAATGCACACTACTGCAGTCTAGGGTGACCACATTTCCAAACTACCATTCAGGGACACCCTCCCTTCCCAAAAATCAGCTTGTGCTGTCACGAATCACAGCACAGTAATTGGACACAAGAGGCGGGATTTATGATTTCTCCAATCACAAGCAGGGGGCGGGGATTGTGCTCCTCAAGGCATTCCCGGCCAGGACAAGTACTGTCAGTGAGTAAAGCGGTGATGTGGCGGCCTTTTTTGGGGGGCATCAGATTGGCCCAGGGGGGTGGCTGTGTCAATTTCATTCCGGGACACTGTATTGTCCTGGAATGAAGGTGCCCGGGACAGACCTGCAAAATGCGGGACTGTCCCGGACAATCCGGGACACGTGGTCACCCTACTGCAGTCGCTCCGACTTCAAAAAAGGTTCCTGTACTACTTCAATCCGACTTCTAGGAGACTTGTACCCATTGATTTCAATGAAAGTCGCCTCAGAAGTCGGATCCCCTGTCTTAACAGAAGCAACTTTCCAGGAAGAGAACACACATTTCTCAGGCAAACCCCTCCCCCTCCTCCCTCCCACAGAGCTGATTCTTGTTTGATTGGCCACTGGAAAGCCTCCTGTCCTGGAGGCGACTTCAGTCGTGTTGTAAGTCGCCCCAAGTCGCGCTGTGATTAAAACTCAAGTCGTGTCCAAGTTGCCTCCCAAAGTCGCGCTGGAAGTCGTGTTGCCCCCCGGTGTGAATGGGGTCCAAGGATCACGGTCTCATGGTAAACCCATATAACATAAACAATCATTTTACATTACATTTAAGTCATAAAATACGTGCCTGGAGCACCAAGATCAAATGAAAGAAATCCAAAAATACGTAAAGGAATACATAGAACACAAACAATTAAAACTTTGATGTTGTATTACAATAACATATTGTTGAAGATGGTTATGATACTAAGGAAACACCATGTCATAAGAAGTTAGAGTTCTGTGGTCTATTATAAGAAGTATATTTATATATATATATATATATATATATATATTTTTTTTTTTTGTCTGCATGCCCTCATAGTACCGTATTTATCGGCGTATAACACGCACCCCAAGTTTAGGAGGGAATTTTCAGGAAAAAAAATTACATTTAAATGCCCATCAATGCAGCCTTATCAGTGTCCATCTGCAGCCTTGCCCAGTGCGTTTTCAGCATTGCCAAGTGCGTTTTCAGCATTGCCCAGTGCCTTTGCAGCCTTGCCAGTCTCTGCCCTGATTTAAAATTGGCACAGAGTTCCACTGACTGTGAGCGGAGAGGAGCCGAGATACAGAAAGCCGAGTGTACTTCGGCTAGACTCGGCTCTGCTCACAGTCAGGGGCGGGACTGTGAGAGGAGCCGAGGCTAGCCGAAGTACACTCGGCTTTCTGTATGTCAGCGGCGCTCGCTCCTCTCACAATCAGTGGAGGTGGGCGTGACTGTGAGAGGAGCCGAGTAAAGCCGAGTGTACTTCGGCTTTGTGTATCTCGGCTCCGCTCGCTCGTTTCCTCACAATCAGCAGGGGATCGGCGTATAACACGCACCCACGATTTTCCCCTGATTTTAAGGGGGAAAAAGTGCGTGTTATACGCCGATAAATATGGTACTTGATAAAAAGAAACAAATGAAGGTGCATTCCAATCTTAATAAAATGTAAATAGCAGAAGGAAAACAAAAGACCTATGTGACGTGTACAACAAGAGCAGAACCCCTATGAAGCTCCATTCCACTCTGTTTAATAAAAATTTATTGAGCGGACTATGAAAGAAGAAAAAAAGGGAAAATATGTAATAAAATTCTACAAGCACAGTCTACAATAAGCACGCTACAATGGCTAAATGGTCTTGTTGTGTAATATGTGGGGATCGTCAGTCTCTATAATCTGCAGCCCCGGCCGTTGTCTCCGATCTCCTGATCAATAATGTGGAGTGTAGGATTGTAGAATGGGGAAAGGGTGTAGAATGTCTTTTTGTATTTCCAGAGCGTATTATTGTACCGTATTCTTTATTACAGTCCCAGAGACAGATGACAAGTCCAGCACGGTATACATGGCCTCTTCCCTCTCATTTTAGCAGCTCACTCTTCCCTTCATACACACCTTTCCCTTTATTCACCAAGATGTGGAAGAAGCCGATTGGCTGACCAGATAAACTTTTGGATCTTACAATGTTCTTTGGATTCCCCCTATCCTATGACAGCTGTAAAACGGAAAATTTATTACCAAATACTTACCGTAATTTTCCTTTCCTGATAGACTCCATGGCAGACTACGTGTGGGTTAACCCCGCCTCCTCTCCACAGCTATAGGACCCCTTACCCATAAATTTGAGCTCACCTCCACAGATAGGTGTTCCGTAACTAGCCGACTCACATTTCAACTCTCATATTTTTAATTCATGGGTGGGAACTCCGTCTGCCATGGAGTCTATCAGGAAAGGAAAATTACGGTAAGTATTTGGTAATAAATTTTCCGTTTTCCTGACAGACTCCATGGCAGACTACGTGTGGGAAATAACTAGCCAATCCACACGGGAGGGTATGCTTGCTCAAAAAAAATATTTTAATCTTTCCCGTCAACTGACAGGATTTTTCGACCAAAATTAACAGAGGAAAGGGAAGCAGGCTCAATACAATAATGAGACATAAATGTATGAATAGAAGACCACAAGGCTGCCCTGCATATCACTTCAGGAGCCACGTGTCGAGCTGCTGCCCATGAGGCTGCCATGCCTCTGGTGGAATGAGCCGTCACGCCTCTGGAGGAGCCAAGCCCTTTGCCCTGTAAGCCTGTTGAATAGATTGGACGATCCAGGCTGCTATTGTTCTGGAGGAAGCCCTCTTTCCTTTGTTGCTACCGGTGTGTAACAAGAACAGGTAGTTCAAGCTTCTAAAAGATGAAGTGACTCGCAAATATTCTTTCAGAGTCTCACCTACATCCAAGGGATGAACATCTGCTGATTCTGGAGAATCGAAAGTAGGAAGGACTATTTCCTGATTCTCGTGAAAAACTGACTTGACTTTTGGTTTAGACCCAAGCATGGGAATAAGGACCACTCGGTCCGGGAAGAAAGTCAAAAAGGGTTCTTGACAACCCAGGAAGCTTATTTCTGAAACCCTTTTGGCTGAAGTAATGGCCACTAGAAAGGCCAGTTTTCGGTTTCACCGTGGCTCTGCGCATGCACAGACGATCAACAGGCTGGGATCAGGAAGGGAATGGCATCCTGGAACGCAAAAGCGTTCCACACATATACTAAGCTTAGCGGCGCTGTATGACAGAGAAAAAACAGCAGAGAAAGACATACAAACAAACAAACAAACAAAAACTATCTGCCATGGAAATAGAAAAAGTCTTCAGACCCTGCCAGCTGAGATCCACCGTCCGTCATGGTACGCTGGGGCCACATCCCTTCCACCATAGGGGTATCCATCAGCCCAAAACCACTCACCCGCTCATAGCTGGGCCCTGGGTGCACCGCACAACTCGTACCTGATCCGACAGACATCCTGGACTGCACCTGAATTGCATGATGAAGGTCCATGTGAGGAGGATAAAAAAGGAACACCTGTCTGTGGAGGTGAGCTCAAATTTATGGGTAAGGGGTCCTATAGCTGTGGAGAGGAGGCGGGGTTAACCCACACGTAGTCTGCCATGGAGTCTGTCAGGAAATGGAGATTAGAAATGCTACCGACCCCCCCTGAGGTTCTGGATCATACCATCCAGTGCTGTATTATGGCCTAGGCCGACAAGGCCCAGGCCTATGGCGGCACTTTACGGGGAGCGGCGAAAAACCCACCCCTCCCACGAACCCCCCTCCCGCGCGGAGAGCCGCACAGCTGAATCCCGGAGCTACCCCTACCATTTCACAAAGAAAGTTAAAAAAAAAAAAAAAAACACACACACACGACACCGTTGGGAAAAGTCCTTTATTAAAAAAATAAAGATTCCAGCGGTGGTAATCCACTCTCAATATCCTGCGATGGGTGATCTCCTCTCCGGGGTCCAGGCTCCAATGATGTCCAGCGCAGTGAGGAACAGCACACGGGCCTCTCTTCACCGGAGACACCCCGGGAATGACACAGCTTCAGCCAGTGACAGCTCTTAAGTAGCTGAGGGCGGGGCCACCCGTCACGTGACCCCGTCCCCCTCTGACGCAAGGGCAAACCCGGGCTTCCCCAGTGACGTGCAGGTGATCCCGCCCCCCCCTCTGATGTAACGCAGGTTTCCGTTGCATCAGAGGGGGGCGGTGTCACCTGCACATCACTGGGGAAGCCCGGGTTTGCCCTTGCGTCAGAGGGGGACGGGGTCACGTGATGGGTGGCCCCGCCCTCAGCTACTTAAGAGCTGTCACTGGCTGAAGCCGCTTCATTCTCAGGGTGTCTCTGCTCTGGTGAAGAGAGGACTGTGTGCTGTTCCTCGCTGTGCTGGACATCGTTGGAGCCTGGACCCCGGAGAGGAGATCACCCATCGCAGGATACCGAGAGTGGATTACCACCGCTGGAATCTATTTTTTTTTTTTTACACTTTTTGAAATGGTAGGGGTACAATGTACCCCTTACCAATTACCATTGGGGCCCGGGATCTGGGGGGGTCATTAAAGGGGTCTTCCGGATTCCGATAAGCCCCCCATGCAAGGGTTGTGGGGGATGAGGCCCTTGTCTCCATCAACATGACCCCCAAAGCATCCTCCCCATGTTGAGGGCATGTGGTCTGGTACGGTTCAGGAGGGGGGGCGGCTCTCGTTCCCCCTTTTCCTGCGGCCTTCCAGGTTGCGTGCTCGGATAAAGGGTCTGGTATGGATTTTTGGGGGAACTCCACGCCTTTTAAAATTTGGCGTGGAGTTCCCATTAAAATTTATACCAGACCTGAAGGGCCTGGTAATTGAATTATGGGGGACCCAGACGCATTTTTTTGATCAATGACTTTTCTATGTATTGCCGGGAGCCGACAATTCATTATATCCGCGAGTGAGTTTTAAATGACTTTTTCCTTCTGAAATTACACTTTGTGCAGGGACAGTTCTAAGCACGGGAAACAAGCGCTGCTTTACAGGCATACTATACACACCCCCTAGGTTCAAAATTTAAAAGGAATATTTCACTTTTGTTTCACTTTAAGCATTATTAAAATCACTGCTCCCGAAAAAACTGCAGTTTTTAAAAAACTTTTTGCATTAATACATGTCCTCTGGGGCAGGACCCGGGTCCCCAAACACTTTTTGACAATAACTTGCATATAAGCCGTTAAAATTAGCTCTTTAGATTTCTCCTATAGACTTTTACAGGGTGTTCTGCGGCTTTTCGAATTTGCCGCGAACACCCCAAATTGTTCGCTGTTCGGCAAACAGGCAATGTTCGAGTCGAACTCGAAGCTCATCCCTACTCTCCGTGAGCCGATCGTGGGTATGCCCGGACAGCGAGTCTGTAGGACCCACAGAGCTTGCGGCGGGCGCGCGTCCACAATGCCACTTCTTAAAGGGGCAATATATATATATATATATATATATATATATATTGTGATAGTGAAAGTCCCTGTCCCTATGGAAAGGGAGCAAAAACGGACACAGAGTCTGCATGTCAGCAGACTGCAGAACTACAGAGCATAGCTTGGAAATTGAAAAAACTGTTTTGGCAGCTTTCTCCGGGTTTTGCTAAGTTCGGATAGGGCTGTGTAGTTTGGAGATCCCGCAGAGACTTGGGTGGGATGGGATCTCCAACCCTGTGTCCGGGTCTTGTGGACAGCCAGCATGGTGTGTGCTCAGGTGCACACAACCAATATAACGAGGGGCTGGTGAGAGCAGAAGGTGGAGGATGGTGGAGAGTAGGGATGAGCTCGGTGTTCGAGTCGAACATAGGTTTGACTCAAACATCGGCTGTTCGCGCGTTCGGCGAACAACGAATGATTTGGGCCGTTTGCGCCAAATTCGAGTGACGCGAACGGCCCACAATACACTGCGCCATCGCAGTGTAATCTCGCAGTGTAATCCCGGCGCTGTGATTGGCCAAGCATGCACTGTGACCGTGCATGCTTGGCCAATCACAGCGCCGGCAGCGAGGAGAGCAATGATTGGCCACAGGCAGGATGCCTGTGGCCAATTATTGCTGAGGGGGTTTAGTACACGCCCCACACTATAAAAGGCCGCCAGCGCGGCGGCCTAGTGTAGTGTGTTCCGGCGCAGGGAAAGAGTTACATAGGCAGGGACAGTGTCAGTGTCATATTCTTTGCTAAACCTTGTGTGCTGGGAAAGACAAGGATCGGCAGGGAGAGTGTCAGTGTCATATTCTTTGCTAAACCTTGTGTGCTGAACCATATTGCTAAACCTTGTGTGTAGGGACAGACAAGGATAGGTAGGCAGAGTGTCAGTGTCATATTCTTTGCTAAACCTTGTTTGTAGGGACAGACAAGGATAGGCAGGGAGAGTGTCAGTGTCATATTCTTTGCTAAACCTTGTGTGCTGAACCATATTGCTAAACCTTGTGTGTAGGGACAGACAAGGATCGGCAGGGAGAGTGTCAGTGTCATATTCTTTGCTAAACCTTGTGTGCTGAACCATATTGCTAAACCTTGTGTGTAGGGACAGACAAGGATAGGTAGGCAGAGTGTCAGTGTCATATTCTTTGCTAAACCTTGTTTGTAGGGACAGACAAGGATAGGCAGGGAGAGTGTCAGTGTCATATTCTTTGCTAAACCTTGTGTGCAGGGAGAGAGAAGGATAGGCAGGGGACAGTGTCAGTGTCATTGTTGCTAAGCCTCCTGCACAGTATACACCTGAAGCTACCCCTTATTGCTGGTTTTCCCATTTCCCTGCAGGCCATTAGAATGTCTGGAAGGCAAACAAGGTGAGGCAGACAGTCAGGAGCCAATAAAAGAGGGCAAGCAGGCTCTGTGTCTGGGGGAAACAGTGCTGGTCGCGGACGCGGTGCATTGTCATCAGCACATGGCCATGGGACACGCTTGTCCTTCTTTTCAGCAGCTGGACATGTTGAGTCACATCATGCCGAAGACTTGGTAGAGTGGATGACCAAGCCCTCCTCATCCTCCTCATCATCTCTCACCCAGGCTCAGGGTACTGGCAAAGCAGCTGCCAAAGCGTCCTCTTCCCTGGTATCAATGTCATCATCAGTCACTCCTTCCCTAGACCCACCATGTCCTCCTCCTGAGGAGTCCCCCGAACTGTTTGAGCACAGTGTTGGGTACATGCTCCAGGAGGATGCCCAGCGTTTCGAAGGATCTGATGATGATACCCAGCTAGAGGAAGGCAGTAGCGTGAGAGCAGAGAGAGGGGATGCTCAAGAAGGACACCAATCTGGCAGTCATGTTCCAGCAGCTGCAGCATACTGCCAGATTGGCTCCAGTGATGAGGAGGGAGGGGATGATGAGGTCACTCACTCCACGTGGGTGCCTAATAGGAGAGAGGAGGAGGAGGAGGATGAGGAGGAGGCACATCTCCAACGAGGCAGGATGCCCTTGGGTGGCCAGCGTAAGGGCAGTACACCGACGGAATCACACCGCAGAGCTCCGCCTGTGCAGGGCGCTGCCTATGCCCGTTATTCAAAAAGTTCTTTGGTGTGGGCCTTTTTTGAGGCGAGTGCATCAGATCGCACAGCTGCTGTTTGCAACATATGTCTCAAGCGTATATCGCGTGGCCAAAACATCAGCCGCTTGGGCACCACATGCTTGACCAGACATATGTTGACCTGCCATGCAGCTCGTTGGCAAGCCTACCTTAAAGACCCACACCAAAGAACAAAGCGTACCTCTCCTTGCACCGCATCAGCTGGGATCTCCAACCCCACTATACCTTCAGTCCTCTCAGAAACCTGCACTGAGAGGAATGAAGGTGTAGAATTAGGTGTGTCACAGCCAAGTACTTGCGGCCACTCTGCTAGCAGTACACCGACGTCCGATTCTAGCAGGCAAATTTCCCTGCCCCAGCTGCTGGACCGTCGAAAGAAGTTCACTCCCAGCCATCCACATACCCAGCGGTTGAATGCTAGCTTGGCTAAATTGCTAGCGCTTCAACTGCTGCCTTTTCAGTTGGTAGACTCGGCCCCCTTCCGTGAGTTTGTGCAATGTGCGGTTCCTCAGTGGCAGGTTCCCAAACGCCACTTTTACTCACGGAAGGCGATTCCGGCTCTCTACCGGCATGTGGAAGGCAATGTCTTGGCCTCGCTGGACAGAGCGGTCCGCGGTAAGGTGCATATTACCGCTGACTCATGGTCCAGCAGGCATGGACAGGGACGTTACCTTTCTTTCACGGCCCATTGGGTCACTCTTTTGGCAGCTGGGAAGGATGCAGGACAAGGTGCAGTAGTGTTGGAGGTTGTTCCACCGCCACGCCTCCAAAATGCTACTACTGGTTGTGACACACCTCTGTCCTC
The DNA here is from genome assembly GCA_029206835.1 of Rana muscosa. Classification (NCBI taxonomy): domain Eukaryota; kingdom Metazoa; phylum Chordata; class Amphibia; order Anura; family Ranidae; genus Rana; species Rana muscosa. The sequence goes on from CM055118.1 coordinate 396,195,129, forward strand.
CACCCCCTCCTCTTCTTCTTCCTCCGTGGCCTCTTCCTGTGCTTTGTCCTCGGAACCAGCGGTGCTCCGTAGGCGTTCAAGGGGCTACGCAAGTACGCAGGCAAAAAGATGCCATGCCGTGCTTGCGCTGGTGTGTTTGGGGGACAGGAGCCACACTGGGGCAGAGGCTCTGTCTGCTCTGCAGGGGCAGGCCGAGAGGTGGTTGACGCCACGCCAGCTTAAGCCAGGAATGGTAGTTTGCGACAATGGCACCAACCTCCTCTCCGCTCTCCGACAGGGACAACTGACCCATGTGCCCTGTGTGGCTCACGTCCTTAACCTGGTGGTGCAGCGGTTCTTGGGCAGGTACCCGGGCTTACAGGATGTCCTGAGGCAGGCCAGGAAAGTCTGTGTGCATTTCCGCAGATCTTATAATGCCAGTGCTCGCCTGGCTGAGCTGCAAAAGGAGTTGAACCTGCCCAAGAACCGCCTTATATGTGACATGCCCACCAGGTGGAACTCAACGTTGGCCATGCTGCAGCAGCTGCACACGCAGCAGAGGGCCATCAATGAGTACCTGTGCGACTAGGGCACCAGGACAGGGTCAGGGGAGCTCGGGTTTTTTTCACCACGCCAGTGGGGCATGATCAGGGATGCATGCACTGTCCTGGCACCTTTTGAGGAGGCCACGAGGATGGTGAGCAGTGACAGTGCATGCATCAGTGACACTGTACCTCTTGTCCACCTGTTGGAACATACGCTGCGTGGAATAATGGACAGGGCACTTGAGGCAGAACAGAGGCAGGAAGAGGAGGACTTCCTTGTCTCTCAAGGCCCCCTTTACCCAGACAGTGTTCCTTCTGTCCCACCCATCGCACAGGAAGAAGAGGAGGAGGAGGAGGATTGTGTCAGCATGGAGGTGGAGCCTGGCACTCAGCATCATCAGCAGCAGTCTTTTAGGGATGATTTACAGTCCCAAGAAACCAGTGGACTTGTACGTGGCTGGGAGGAGGTGGCTGCGGATCATGTCGTCCTTAGTGACCCAGAGGACTCCGGACTGAATGCCTCAGCTAACCTACGCTGCATGGCCTCCCTGATCCTGCAAAGTCTGCGGAAGGATCCTCGTATTCTTCGGATCAAGGAGAGGGACCATTACTGGCTTGCCACTCTCCTTGATCCACGGTACAAGGGTAAGGTTGCGGACCTTATCTTACCGTCGCAGAGGGAGCAGAGGATGAGACAACTCCGGGAGGCCTTGCAGAAAGGTCTGTGCAATGCGTTCCCAGAGACTGAGAGGTTACAAACTCCTGGTCTTTGACAACGAGTTGCTGAGGCTTCGGTCAGTCAAAGAAGGAGCGGTGGGGAAGGTGGCCGTCTGACCGATGCGTTCAGACAATTCTTTAGTCCGCAGCCCCAAAGTATGATCGGTTCCAGCAACCATCGCCAGCGTCTGATATACATGGTGCAGGAATACCTAGGGGCAAGGTCAGACTTGGACACCTTCCCCACCGAAAATCCTCTGGCTTACTGGGTCTTGAGGATGGATCACTGGCCAGAGCTTGCACAGTATGCAATTGAGCTACTGGCCTGTCCTGCATCCAGCGTTCTTTCAGAACGCACATTCAGTGCTGCTGGAGGATTTGTCACGGATCACAGGGTGCGCCTGTCCACCGACTCTGTTGATCGACTGACCTTCATAAAGATGAACCAGTCTTGGATCACCACCAGCTACCAAACACCTGAAGCTGATATAACAGACTAATTTATTTTCAAATGTCACATCCCTTCAAGACTGATGCTGAGAGTTTGTCCTGTTATGTTGACTGACTATCCTCCTCAATGATCCGATTGACGATAGCTTGGAAAAACATTTTTGTTTCTGGGTGCCGCCACCAGTGGCTAAGGCCCAATTTTTCAGCCCCTGTTTAACAGGGGCGTGTAATTACAATTTTTGATGCAATACTTTGCAACAGGGCTCATTGCTGTGCTCCAAGTACAGTATCTGTGAGGGGTTGCAGTGTTGTGGCACCAGTGCCTAAGGCTCAATTTTTCTGCCCCTGTTTAACAGGGGCTTGTAATTACAATTCTTGATCTAATAATTCACAGCAGGGCCCATTCCTGCGTCCACCAAGACTAACTGTGAGGGCTCAGTGTTGTGGCAACACCAACATGTAAGGGGCAAATTTCAGCAGAGTATATACGGCAGGCCCCTACTTTCAAACATCCGACTCCTCCTTGCAAACGGAAGGATACAACAGGAAGTGAGAGGAAATCTACCCCTAGGAAGGGAAATTCTCTCCTGTAAGAGTTAATATGGGAAAAAAAGTGTCTCCTCTCCACTGATGCTTTATCACCAATTCTTGTTTCAATAAAAAAAAACAAATTTTCAAAACACATTTGTCATTAGGACGGAAAGTGAGGTGAACTGTTCTGAACAGGTGCACACTGCACAGACAGCAAAACAAATGTTACAGGGGTGATAACCCTTCCCTATGTTTTCCAAAAAGCTTAAAAATATATTTTTTGGCTGGAGCTACACTTAAACAATGTACCTGTTTCAAATTACAAACAGATTCTACATAAGAACAAACCTACAGTCCCTGTCTTGTATGCACCGCCTGTATACGGCTGTTCAGAGTATATAGGGCCTTTTTTTTGTGTGCGGGGTTCCCCTTAATATCCATACAAGACCCAAAGGGGCTGGTAATGGGCTGGGGTAAGGGGGGGGGGGTGTGATGGGGTAGCTATGCCATTTTTCTTAAAGATTTTCATCCATATTACCGGGACCAGACATTACATTAAAGCCGCAAGCAGTTTTAAATGGCTTTTTTTCCCCTTTAGAACTGTCCCTGCACAAAATTACATTTCTAAACACGGGAAACACGTGGCACTTCACAGGCATACTTTAGACACCCCCCAGGTATGATATTTAAAGTAATATTTGACTTTTTTTTTCACTTTATGCATCATTAAAATGACTGCTCCAGAAAAACAGCCATTTTTAAAACTTATTTTTGCATTGATGCATGTCCCCTGGTGCAGAACCCGGATTCCCAAACCCTTTTTTTTTTTTAGGACAATAACATGCATAATAGTCGTTATAATTAGCACTTTAGATTTCGAACGTTCGCATCCATTGTATTTAATAGGGTTCTAAAGTTTGTGCGAACTTTCGGTCTGTTCGCGGGTTCTGGTGCGAACCGAACCCGGGGGTGTTCGGCTCATCACTAGTGGAAAGTGAGCAACTTGCTACTGCTAAGTGAAGACAGACTTATGTCTGGAGAGCGGTCTGCCCTGTGGGAGACTGCAGCCCATGTAATGGGGATTCTTTGCCCAGGGACTGGGAAAGGCTGGCCAGCCTTGAGTCGGGGAGACTGAGGAAGCCAGTGAGTCCAGGGAGCTGGAAAGAATTGTTTCTATTTGAAATCAAGCAGAGGAACTGCTGACAAGAGCCAGGTGGCTTGGTATGTTTTCATTTGTGTGCTGAATGAAGTTTAAACCCCTGCATGGGAATCCTGAATAGACATTTTGCTTTTGTTTTTCTTTTTAAATAAACGTGGGCTACCAGGCCCTTAACTAGAATGCCTGTCTGATATGGACTCACTGCATAAAAATGCATCTATCCACTTGAGCTAAAACACCCCAATATTTATTTATATACACACACACACACACACACACACACACACACACACACACCCGTCCATCTGCCTGTCCGTGGCATTCTGCCAAAGTAATTCGTTGTGCGATGGTCAGCAAGCAGTTAATGACTGTTCCTGGCCGCTGTCCTGTTTCTAAACAATGCGGCCAGGGATTCCCTTAAACTATACCAGACCCTTATCCTAGATGAGGGTCTCCTATGAGTGTCAAGGGGCACCCCATACACGAAAGAAAATGGCATGCCACCCACTCAAAAAATAAATGGTCAGTAAATGACCGTTCCCGGCCGCTGTCCTGTTTCACATTCTCAGCTGTGTTGGATAAAATTACTGTCATTTACACAATTTTTGATCACAGCACACATTGAAATCCATACATCCGGCACCCTGCATGTAGATTAGGGGCCAAGTGCACTGTCTTCTCTCAATTTGCACCTTTTCTACCTGCACCCTTCCTTTCTCTTACTGTACTCTCTTCATACTCTATCCCTTTTCTCCTCTATTTGCACCCTCTCAGCTTCCTCCTGTATATAGGCATTACCAGTTCAGCACTGCAGGAAGCAGCTACAGCCAGTCTCTCCACTCCTAGCCCAGCACCCGACTACAATAGTTTGGCTTATTGTTTGCACACCATTGTACAGTTTATTTTCTCTTTGCTGTCCATCCCTTTTCTCTTTAGGTTTTGACTTTTCCTCTGATCTTCTATAATAGATCTTGTGAAGAAACAGATCAAATGTGGAACAAGTCATTTGAGGGATGTAGGAAGCCAAAGTGAGGACACAATGATACATTAAGGGGCAGTAATAGTCATGCTCTCTATGATTCTGTAGTATGTCTGCAGCCCTTGTGACCCCATATACCTGGCTGCATCTTCTGCCCCAATTGAGAAGTGTATTGTAGGAACCTCCAACATTTTTATTAACACCCTAGAAATCACCAAATCTATAATTAAAGCAAAAGACCAGATTAATCTACAATTTTTTTTATTTTTCTACAGACAGTACATATTGCGGCCTTTTCTGAGACTTGACAATGAACACCGTACACACAGTGACTACAAGAAGACTGAGACACCCGACAGCCACCAACCACCAGAGCTCTGCGGAGGCGGCCTCTTCCTTCATCACTTCAGCTGCGAGGTCGCTTTGTTTTGGCCCAATCACAAGCAGAGGTCCCAAGGTGGTCACCGACTGTTCCTCTTCCATGTTAGGCTCTGCAGGAGAAACATTGGAGGGTCAGGAGGCACATACACATCTCTATACAACGAAACCAAGGGCTTTCAGGTGATAACTCAACTCCTACTCAAGTGTGCAGAGGTGGTGTCCACTGTAGACCCTCATGAATCAAATGGTCATGTCAACCAGTTTGACAGAATGGAGAGGATGGTTTGAACCCTCAAGATTTGCATTGCTATGCAGGAGATCTACCTTCCTGTTCTAGTTCTGAAACAAGTGAGGGAAACATCTCTACAGGGATAGAAGCAGCAATATGAAGGTCATCCAGGTTCTAGCCTTCTCCCTTTATTGCCACCAGTGTCCCTCAGAACCCTGGTGGGTGTAAGAATTAGGGCCAGGTGGAACCCCAACCAGTTAAGACCCCCTCCCCCCTTTTCTGTTGTAATAGAACAGGAGGCAATCCATTCCCATCCAAAAAAAGAAGATGTGGCCACAGCTTTGTTTGCAGCAGCTGCATGGTTGAGACTCACCATCCAAGGCTTCCCTCTTCCCAAAGGCTCTCGGTCTTCCAAATCGGCTCCTTCCTCCTGTAAGACCAGTGGGGTTGCTGCAGGTTCCTGGTGTCCCACAACACTGGCAGATACTGCTGGGGCCCTCAACTGCAGACCAGCTAGAGGAAAACAAAACCAAGGAGTATGTATAACAACCTGTGTGTTTAGAAGATGCACTGGAAGCTCGGTGAAAAGCCAACACTGTATAGGCATTTTGACATTTACCTTGAAAGAGGACTTGGGGCTCATCCCTCCAGTAGAGATTGAGTACAGTTTTTATTGCCTTCTGTGTCCAGTTAGGGAGATTCATATTCTATGTGTCCAGTTTACCACCAATGAAAAGTGAGACAAATTTTTGTGTTGGGGCTCAAGGAATTCCATTAATTTGCAGGGATTTCCTCACTTCCGGTTTGGCTATGGGACAGGAAGTGAAGGCAAATCTCTGCAATGGTACAGATGGTGAGAAAAGTCTGATGGGTTATAACCCTCCCCAGCTCTATCCAAAAAATGAAAGTTTTGCCTAAAGTTCCATTTACAGTGCCAAGTTAATCCCCCTGGAGGGAATTAACAGCCAACCACAAGCAGCAGATTCAGAGCACCATGCCCATATTTCTGATCATGCTGGCACCGGAGATCTTTCAGACCAACTTTCAGCCCCATGAGGCTACTTACCTGGTTGCCATATTACCAATGTACAGGGTATGGAAAGGGCCCCACAGAAGAGGTCTGTACCATTACATATTTACACCATTGTTTTAGGAAGCCACCATGTTATTTCCAAAAAGTTTGTCCTGGTTACTAGATCCATGCAGAAGTAAATTTTACACAGATAGAGACAAATGCTATGGGAAGAGCAGCAACCCACGGACACCCAACGGGCATTTTAATAGTCTCACCTGTTTGTGGCTTTACTATAGGAACAGGCCTTGTTAATGGGATCTGGGACCTGGGTGGCGGCAGCAGCTCTCAGGTAACAGGTCAAGTAGATCTGGAATAGATTTTAGTAGGTTAAACATTCCTCGAAGGCACCAATCTGTGCAACCAATTCTAACAGTCCTCACCAGAGATACATCATTTCCTAGGAACCGGAAGGCATCCACCGTGAACTGTAGAGTGTTTGTCTGGACCCTTGGAGCGATGAAGGTCGAGGAGGCATCAGCTTGTGTTCCAGACACCTGCAGAAGATGGTCACTTACAATTTGAGTCATATGGAAACCCAATCCCCTTCCCCACCAGCCACTAAAAACATACCCATTGTCTGTAATGATGTCATAACTTGGAGTCGAGGTGGCAGCAGGAGATATGGTGGCCACACAGCGGTCCACATACAGGATCATATCAATTTGGTTTTGAGTATCCACAGAGGCCTCTATGTAGAGAATATCCCCCAACTGGTAGATGGGAGAACTTCTAGGACCACTCCAGTCCTCTGTATACATAAAGAAAGGGGATTAGTAAAGACCCAACAACCCCCCCCCCCCGGACCACCCATCTTCCTCACCAGTCATCAGGACCAAAGAGAAGGACAACCTTTCTTCTGAAGATACAGTGGTGCTGAATGGAACCCACGTTGGCTTAATGGCCTGGCTGCTCACATTACCGTGCCTACACAGGACAGGATCAAGGTCAGTAATGAGTCAACGGAAGTCACTTTATGGACAGGAAAAGAGTAATATGAATTTTGTGACATTAAGGACGGCCGTCTGGTCACTGTCCAACAGGAATGGAATCAACCAAATGAAGCCAGATAGTAAAGCCATTAACAGGACATAATCCCTGAACCTTTAAGTGACCAGGAGCAGCTACTATATACTTGTCCCCAGATTCTCTTTAGAACCTTGTTAGGCCAATATATGTGTGGCCACCGCAACATTGGGGGGGGGGGGCGGGGACATTATAAAGATTCCAGAGACAATAGAAAGGGAGCCCCCCATCCTTGATCATGAGGTTCTGTAAAATTAAGAGAAACTTAAAGTACTTCCACCATTGTCATTGCAGATCCTCCCATTATCACTCTTAGTAAGAGGAAATTCATCATTACTGCAGTAGGAGGATTAGGTTGCCGGCACAGACATCAAGTCCACAGATGCCAAGAGTAGTTCAAGAAGCTAAAACCAACACTTGAAGCCAAAATGTCAATGTAGCGCCCTCTAGTGTGCCAGAAGAATAGTACAAGTTTTTTTGAGTGTAGGTAAAGTTACCAGGCTTGGCTGGTCCAGGAAGTGCAAACAAGGGATGCGCTGGAGAAGTGATAGTCTGCAAGCAAGGAAGTGGAGGAGGAGAGAAGGAGATTGTATATACCAGGGATATGCAATTAGTGGACCTCCAGCTGTTGCCAAACTACAAGTCCCATGAGGCATAGCGAGACTCTGACAGCAGCAAGCATGACACCCAGAGGCAGAGGCATGATGGGACTTGTAGTTTTGCAACAGCTGGAGGTCCGCTAATTGCATATCCGTGGTATATATAGATGGTCCCTCTATTAACAGTCAATCTGGGTAACTCAAATTCCCTATCCAAGTTAAAATCCCCTCAATAAAATACAAAGAAAAAGTGCAAGGACTGCTTTCATGTCACAGGGTGCTTGAAAAGTGTGTGCCTGGCTGGGCAGGGTGACAGACGGACTACTACACTCAGCAGCACCTACGGGGGGGGCACCGCTACATCAAAACGGGCTGCCAACACACCCCTAACCAGGGAAGGATACATGGAAATCTCTTGGCAAGGACAGAAAAAGCCAACAAGGGGTTTTAACCTTCCCCCACTCTGGCCAAACATATTGACCAGATGCTGAACACCAGCTGGGACCTGCATGGCGCCCTAGTGCAAGCTCATCCAGCAGTGTTGACTCACCGGTAGTAGAAACACATTATGGGGACCACAGCTGCGTTGGTTCTGATGATTGGAATGGAGGAGGTTGGGCTGTAGGTCAGGTTGGTGGTGTAGATTAGCCACTCTGGAGTCATCTGTGCAGAGAAGAGAATGATACATACTTACAAACATGGAAAGTGGACATTTTTTAGCCCATTTTCTGAGACCGGGCCCCCAAGCCCACAATTGCCTGGCCCCGGTGTTGGAAGGCCAGGCCCAAAAGCCATAATTTACCAACTCAACCAGCCTGCAAACAACCAAACTATCCTGTCTAGCAGTCTGCATTACAAATGGGGGGGGGGGGGGGTTAGTTTGCACACACTTTCTATATGGTGGGTGTCTCCTATGCATTTGAGTGGGGGGGGGTCCCCTCCAGGCTTACCTGCCCTCTATCCATTATGCATGCGATTCCACTGTGGAGGCTCTCAAACACTTATAGAGTTAGGACTGCAGATAATAATGGAGTGCTGTAAAGTGGCTCAGCAGCTTTTGCATGTATTTACAAATGTGTGCAACTAGACCCTTGTTTTTAATACAATTACACAGGACAATTCAGGTTGTTTGCAGGCTGGTGAGTTGAGCTGGGATTTTTCTTGTTTTTGTTCTCCATACGTCACCCTTCCATGTGCTTCTTGCTGCGAAGTAAGGTGCCCACGTGTCCCGGATTGCCCAGGACTGTCCCGGGTACCTTCATTCTGGGACAATACAATGTCCCGAAATGAAATAGAGGACACAGCCACCCCCTACTAACTAATAACTACTGTAGCGCCCCTTTACTTTTCAGGGGTGCCATGTGCCTAAATTTAGGGGATTGGTCTGAGATGATAGCCAGGCTCAGACCACTTTGATTGGTAGGTACTTGTTTCTGCCAGTGTGATGCAGCCTGGTGTACAGTTCCCTGTGGCCTGTAGGTGGTGGCACTGCCAGATTAGGTCACGGTTGAACCGTGGGTAGCATTGCTATGCGTTATAGTGTGCTCTAGCGGCAGTGGTACGGTGGGCGTGGTTAACCTGCTGTGCATGCTGGGAGAGGATACATAAGGGGCAGATGCCATCTTTTAGAGTTTTTCCTCAAGTCGCGCCACCCGGCGCTCCAGGCCAGGGGTGCGCATCAGTCTCAGGCACCTTTAGCCTGGGGCTGCAACTCCACTAGTAGGCCCAGCACCTTTAGCTGGGGCTTACCTCCAAAAGAGGAATCCCAGGGTACCCAGGGGAGGGTGGCCCACTCTGGAAGAGGAGACCAGGGGAGGACCTCTCTGAAGGACCGGTGAGAGTTCACGGTGAAAGAGGCCTGGTTGCCTTCTAGGAGGGATTCAACAATCCGTCACAGGCACCTGTTCTGGTGTTGCAAGTGCTGAGAAGTTTGGGACTTAAAGATTCTGTGGCAGAGGGTCTCTCGATCGTATCTCTAAGAAACCTAAGTGAATGTTCGGGCATCACTCTGGCTGCTAGGATCTGCTTTTACAGGGGACTATCCGGGTGAACTAAACCCACTCGGGATTGAGTGGCGACGATTGTACCAGTCGTGCCTGGACCTCCCAAACCTTACTGTACTTTCTCTCATCCACCTTTCCTGTCTGCTGAACTTGACTCATAAAAATAAACTCAGCGTTGGAGTTAAAGTGGTGTGGACATTGGCCTTCCTGGGGAGAATTAGAGACTTGTCCCTACACTCTAGGAGACGAGAACCAGTTGAAGGGGGTAACTCGCTGCAAGACCCAAAAACTGTCAACACTGCTCAACCTCTTAAAACAGGAGGGTACGGGCATGTGGCACGGTGTGCCTTGACCTGCAGGTGAGCCAAAGGCAGGTAAAGGATGTCCGTGCGCTACACTACATTTCTGGAACTGGTTGCTAGGGCCAGCGCTGCCTGGCATCTTGCAACCAGTGACAATTTACTCTCAGACAGTGAGACCACCGCTGTCCCCATCCACCTCCTTCTCCGGGACCCAGCGGCAAGCAGCAGGGACTGGTGTGATCTTCACTCTCCAGATAGTGACACCACTCCTTTCCTTCCACCCGCGTGGCTCATGCAGAGGGAGTGACAGCGGCACTGCATCTGGTGGCAGGCTATTGGCAAGCGGTACATTCACCTGACAAATAACCTGCCGCCAAATTCCTCATCAACCCCGAGACTAGATTTCCCCCCGCCCCCCTTATCTTTTTTTGGGGAAGGTAAGAGGGGGTGTGTCCCTGAATGGCAGTTTGGAAATGTGGTCACCATACTGCGAAGGCCATTGGCCATTTGATTGCCTGGCACCTGTCTGGGAAGACCAGACCCAAAGCCTTCATTGCTTGACCTGTGTCAGAGAAGACCAGGGACCAAGCTGCCATTTGGGATTCACAAACTTCTCAGGTCAGCAACTCAGAACAATCACAGCATTCTGCTTTTAGAAGACCAGCAATAGCAGACCCCTTATTGTCCTGCCAGCAAAGCATGCAGGTAAAAGCTTCAAGTGGTTATAAAGCCACTGGTCATGTCTCTACAATCCACCTTGTTAGATAACATGTGCCCCACTGTACGCGATATAAATAAAATTATATCAGAGCGTTTTCTGGCGCTCACGTGACTTCCGCTCTCTCCTCTGCTAGCTACAGAGAGACCAGAGGAGTCACGTGAGGCCCTCTGATAAGAGGTAGAATTTTTTTATTATTATTCTATTCAAGGACATACCAGTGGGGCACATCTAATTTTCTAAGAGTGGATTTTAGGGACATACTATTTTACCAGTAGGAGGGGAGGGTCAATGAGAAGGGACCCCATAGGATCTGTGTTTAAAGTGTAACTAAAGGAAAACTTTTATGAAGTGGCATGGGTTAGAACCCCCATCAGGTTTTTATTTCTGTCTATTCTATGGGGACACCTGCTCTGGTAACAGCCAGGGATTTCCTTACTATTGTGGCTACGAGGCAGGAAGTGAAGGGAAATCCCCCCAATGGGTCAAAAATAGCAAAATACCCAACAGAGGTTGTAACTCTCCCGTATCCTATTCAAAAGCCTTATGTCTTCACTTCTACCTTCATCTTCCCAAAGTGGAGCTTTTAAGTTGCTGTACACCCCCTCCCCCCACTCACAAAGAGGAGGCCATATGCACCAAGCCTTGAAGGGATGGGACACGTCTTCCTCTGGTAAGCAGAGATTTGAATTCTACTTTGGCTGGTGGAGAAGTGAGTGTTGGTCCATTTCAATGGAACATCAGCTACAGGGTCATTAGGAATTAGCTGGTTCCAGGTGTGAGACCAGAAAAGCAGCAGAGAAGGTTCTATACACAGACTACTGGAAGGTGGGGACTATGGGGGAGGGGGGCCCTTGACTATAATACATGGACACAGGGGAACATGTGAAGATTACCTGCACCGTGTTGCCGCAGTCCTGGAGGTTGATCTGGAAGGTAACAGTGGTGTCTGTACTCTGGGGGTTGGGTTTGCAGCCAAGGGGCCCAAGACTCAGGTCAGAAGGTCGGACCAGCTTCCCAATCCCATAGAAATCCCTCTGGACGTTGACCACCATGTTGTCCTCTCCACACTGGATGCTGATAGGGGAGCTCCCAGGCTGCGGCAGATCTCGGGGAACCCCACCAACACGTCCAGCAAGTGAACCCCTAGGAGCCCCAACCCCCACAACAGGGCGATTAGCATTCCAGTCTCTGGAGCCCCATCTAGAAGAGCCCTGGCCAGGTAGAGTCCGCTGGTTGCTCCTCCACCAATCTGACTGGCGGCCATGTCTCACCAAGACTCCATCACAGCCAAACCCTGACCAATAGGCCACAGCCAGGAGCAGCACCCAACCAGCTTTCACCAGAAAACCCATCCTGCCCATAAGAGACACAACACAATGAATGAGGGAGAGAGAGCTGTCCTTTATACCCCTCCCACCAACCACTGATACCCCCAGCTGGGGCCAATCATCACCACACCCAATGGCTGGGACTATACATGATGGATGGGAGATGGAACCAATAATGGAGGTCACCTCATCCCCCTGAAGATCCAGCGGAAAAGATGACTATATTCATCCTCATACTGGAATCAGATGGGAGAGACAGGTCCACATGGAGTGTGCTACACAAGCTGCATGGAGGAGAGGAATCTCACAAGGATGAACTATGATTGGATCGCATACAACTGATACTACACCATACTACTAATGTCACTCACACCAACAGGAGATATTATTGTAGGGTTCAGTAGCACAGGGATGGTGGGAACCCCTCAAATTGGGCACAGCAGGTGTACAGACCCAGGAACTCAGCACAGGGATGGTGGGAACCCCTCATAATGGGCACAGCAGGTGTACAGACCAGGGAACTCAGCACAGGGATGGTGGGAACCCTCATAATGGGCACAGCAGGTGTACAGACCCGGGAACTCAGCACAGGGATGGTGGGAACCCCTCATAATGGGCACAGCAGGTGTACAGACCCGGGAACTCAGCACAGGGATGGTGGGAACCCCTCATAATGGGCACAGCAGGTGTACAGACCAGGGAACTCAGCACAGGGATGGTGGGAACCCCTCATAATGGGCACAGCAGGTGTACAGACCCGGGAACTCAGCACAGGGATGGTGGGAACTCCTCTTAATGGGTACAGCAGTTGTACAGACCAGGGAACTCAGCACAGGGATGGTGGGAAATCCTCATAATGGGCACAGCAGGTGTACAGACCCAGGAACTCAGCACAGGGATGGTGGGAACCCCTCATAATGGGCACAGCAGGTGTACAGACCCGGGAACTCAGCACAGGGATGGTGGGAACCCTCATAATGGGCACAGCAGGTGTACAGACCAGGGAACTCAGCACAGGGATGGTGGGAACTCCTCTTAATGGGTACAGCAGTTGTACAGACCAGGGAACTAAGCACAGGGATGGTGGGAAGTCCTCATAATGGGCACAGCAGGTGTACAGACCCAGGAACTCAGCACAGGGATGGTGGGAACCCCTCATAATGGGCACAGCAGGTGTACAGACCAGGGAACTCAGCACAGGGATGGTGGGAACCCTCATAATGGGCACAGCAGGTGTACAGACCAGGGAACTCAGCACAGGGATGGTGGGAACCCCTCATAATGGGCACAGCAGTTGTACAGACCAGGGAACTCAGCACAGGGATGGTGGGAACCCCTCATAATGGGCACAGCGGGTGTACAGACCAGGGAACTCAGCAGAGGGATGGTGGGAACCCCTCTTAATGGGCACAGCAGTTGTACAGACCCGGGAACTCAGCACAGGGATGGTGGGAACCCCTCATAATGGGCACAGCGGGTGTACAGACCCGGGAACTCAGCACAGGGATGGTGGGAACCCCTCATAATGGGCACAGCAGGTGTACAGACCAGGGAACTCAGCACAGGGATGGTGGGAACCCCTCTTAATGGGCACAGCAGTTGTACAGACCAGGGAACTCAGCACAGGGATGGTGGGAAACTGCCATTCTGCTCCTTGACTGTGAGGTTGCTGGTTCCTTAGCTCTTGTGCTTCCAGAGACCAGGGGCTAGAGTTGCTTCTCTGCCCCCACCTGTGTGTCGGGCAGTGGAGTTTTCTGATCACTGTATTCTATCTGTGACTCTGAATGCCTCAGACATGCCCCCTATGGGGAGGGGTATCTGGAGATTGAATTTGGCCCTCCTGGAAGACGAGAGAGTAAGACAATCCTTTGAGGATTTTTTTCAAGCACAGGTAACGATCCTAGACTTTTGCAGCAGCAAGTCAGAATGGTGGGAGCTTGTAAAACAGCGGACTGTTGGGCTTTTCAAGGCCATAGGAAGAAGGAAGCAGCAGGATAAGTATATCACCTACCAGCGTTTGCGGAGGAAACTTGACCGCCTTGTTTCGAATGGAGGAGATTCTGGGGCGATCTCTGAGGTGAAGCTCCTCCTTAGGAGACATCAATATGACCGGCACGCCTCTTTGGTTCAGAAGAGGGATTACGGGAAATACCATTCGCCTGACCCTTACCAGAACTGTAAACAGAGCATAGCAGTTAAGATGGTCAATGGCCTGAAGGACAGTACGGGCTCTCTGACGAAGTCTAGGTCAGGGATCCTGGAGGTTGTCAGGTCATACTATGCCGATCTCCTGGGAGGAAGGAACCTTGATCGGACAAGGATGTTGGGTTTTTTGGACTCTACACCAGGACTGGAAAGTAATGTTCCTTTGATGAATTTGACAGATGAAATCACTGCAGATGAGGTAATCCAGGCTATCGATAAACTGGCCATCAAGAAAATGCCAGGGCCAGATGGTTTGACAGCCGACTTTTATAAATGTTTTAAGACGATCCTGGCTCCCTATCTTGCAGAGGTTTTTAATGGCTGTGGATCCCGCCTACGTCATTGGCTATTCCCCGGCAAGCAGGGAAAGCTGGGGCTTACCCCTATGATCTGACGGGTGACCCCGCCCCCTCCTATGTCAGACCCCCCCTACGTCATTGGCTGAGCGGACCTGATGGGGAACTTCCTCCGCAGTGTAATAAATGAATAGACCCCGCCCCTTCTCACGTTCCCCATCAGGTCCGCTCAGCCTTAAAACCAGTGAAAGGTGATCCCGCCCCCTACGTCATTGGCTGAGCAGACCTGATGGGGAACGTGAGAAGGGGCGGGGTCTATTCATTTATTACACTGCGGAGGAAGTTCCCCATCAGGTCCGCTCAGCCAATGACGTTTCGTGTGGAGTGGAGACGGCAGCGCTGGACATCGGATCACCGCGGGACACTGGATTACATCGCTGGAATACGTTTTTTATTTTATTTATTTTTATTTTTAATAAAGGACTTTCCCAACTGTGTCTGTGTATTTTTTAAAAAATGTTACACTTTCTTTGTGAAATGGTAGGGGTACAATGTACCCGTTACCAATTCACATGGGGGAGGGGCCAGGATCTGGGGGTCCCCTTTGTTAAAGGGGTCTTCCAGATTCCGATAAGCCCCCCGCCCGCAGACCCCCACAACCACCGGGCAAGGGTTGTGGGGGTGAGGCCCTTGTCCCCATCAACATGGGGACATGGTGCTTTGAGGGGTCACAGACCCCCAAAGCATCCTCCCAATGTTGAGGGCATGTGGCCTGGTACGGTTCAGGAGGGGGTGGCGCTCTCTCGTCCCCCCTCTTTTCCTGCGACCTGCCAGGTTGCGTGCTCGGATAAAGGGTCTGGCATGGATATTTGGGGGGAACCCCACGTCCCCTTAATATCCATTCCAGACTTGAAGGGCCTGGTAATTGAATTTGGGGGAACCCCCACGCTTTTTTTTATCAATGACTTTTCTCTGTATTGCCGGGAGCCGACAATTCATTAATAGCCACGAGTGAGTTTTAAATGACTTTTTTTCCTTCAGAAATGACACTTTGTGCAGGGACAGTTCTAAGCACGGGAAACAAGCGCTACTTTACAGGCATACTATACACACCCCTCTAGGTACGAAATTTAAAGGAATATTTCACTTTTATTGTTTCACTTTAAGCATTATTAAAATCACTTACATGTCCCCTGGGGCAGGACCCGGGCCCCCAAACCCTTTTTAGGACAATAACTTGCATATTAGCCTTGATAATTAGCACTTTAGATTTCGAACGTTCGAGTCCATTGTATTTAATAGGGTTCTAACTTTCGCGCAAACTTTAGGTCTGTTGGCAGGTTCTGGTGCGAACCGAAAGGGGGGGTGTTCGGCTCATCCCTACTGGAGAGTGTAAAATTCGGCTCACTTCTGCATAGAAACCAATCAGCTTCCAGATTTTCTTGCCAAAGCTTAATTGAACAAGCTGAGGTTAGAAGCTGATTGGTTTCTATGTGAAAGTGAGACGGATTCTGCACTCTCCAGCTTTAGTAAAATAATCCCAATGTATCACTGTGTAAAGCATCGTTCAAACAGAAGATAGAGAGAGATACAAAGTAACATTGTTAATTCACGGGCATCGCAGTGGCTTCCGTTTCCTCCCTACCTCCTCCTCCTTACATGTAGCAGCACATGGTCAGCAGGTGGCGCCATGCCGGCGGCAAAAATCAAGTGGCCCCACCGGGAGCTGAGGGGACGAAGAGCCCCAGGGAGACCGGACAGCAGAACCAGGCCCCCAACGTGATGATGACGCCCACACTGACACTGGCGGTGGTGGCGGATGATGAACTGGGGAGTGTCTGGGGAAAATAAGAAAAAAATGTGTAGGGAATTGTGAATGAGGAAGTGTAGGGGCTTGTAGTGATGAGCATTGGGATAGAAAAGTGAATGAAAGTGAAAATAGCAAAGGGTAAGAAACTGGATGGATGAGTGAAAAATGGGAAAAGGTAAGGAGAAATGGTTCTGCTGTCCGGTCTCCCTGGGGCTCCTCGTCCCCTCAGGTCCCGGTGGGGCCACTTGATTTTTGCCGCCGGCATGGCGACACCTGCTGCTACATGTAAGTAGGAGGGTAAACCCCTTTCCCTTCCTCCATATCCCCCCTTTTTTTCCCCTTCCCCATGTTTTTCTCCTTATTTTGCTCTTTATCCCATCTTTTTAAGAACTAGTTACCGGCCCTCATTTTTGCTTTTAATTTATTCAGACCAAATGCATCTTCTCCTGATGAGGCGATTAGTCGCCGAAACGCGTTGAGCCAAAGAGCCTTTTAGTACCTTAGGCTATCCTAGATGCATTATGTTATTACAACAAGGTGGCTAACATGTTTCACATCATAAGATGATTACTCATAGCTGAGTGAAAAATGAAAAAAATTGTGTTTAAAACAGGGGTGGGTGTATTCTTCCACCAATCAGATCAAGGTGCACGGAAATTCATTGAACACATATAATTAAACCTTGATGTTTCACACATGGGGCAGACCAAGTAGGTGGGACAAGTATAAACATGGAAGTGCGAAATCTGTAAATTCAAAAACCAGAGAAAAGGATATCATATGAAAAAGACTCCATAAAAAAAAAAAAAGTCCCTGATTATAACACTAGATGTAGCGACATGTCCCAAAAAATGGCCTGTATCCATGTGTGAAAAAAAATACCATAACCAAAATGGAAAAACACAAAATAAGAAAAGAAAATATAGAAAAGTGAATCAACAATAGTGTAATATTTTGGTGTGAACGTTATAGTATATATATATCCACTTGTCCCCCGCCCACTGTCAATTGACGGCGGGCGGAGGACACTCTCATTCTGGGAGGACGTCATATGACGTCCTCCCTTTAAAACGAGCTAGGGCGCGTGCCGCCGGCGGAGAGCGCGCGCGCCCGTCGCGTTCCCAAGGCCCCGATGCGCGTGCCCGGCGGCCGCGATTGCCCGGGAAAACGAGCAGGAAAATGGATCTGTGTGTGTAAAGACAGAGATCCACATCCTGTGAGGGAGAGGGGACCGATGGTGTGTCCCTTGTACATAGGGACAACCATCGGTCCCCTCCCCCAGTCAGTCCCCTCCCCCCACAGTAAGAACACATTGAGGGAACATATTTAACCCCTTCCCGCCCCCTAGTGGTTAACCCCTTCCCTGCCAATCACATTTATACAGTAATCAATGCATTTTTATAGCAGGGATCGCTGTATAAACGTGAATGGTCCCAAAAATGTGTCAAAAGTGTCCGATGTGTCCGCCGCAATATCGCAGTCACAATAAAAATTGCAGATCGCCGCCATTACTAATAAAAAAAAAAAAATGCTATAAATCTATCCCCTATTTTGTAGACGCTATAACTTTTGCGCAAACCAATCAATATGCGCTTATTGCGATTTTTTTTTTTTTTTACCAAAAATATGTAGAAGAATACGTATCGGCCTAAACTGAGGAAAATTTTATTTGAAAAAAAATAATGGGTATTTATTATAGCAAAAAGTAAAAAATAGTGTTTTTTTTCCAAACTGGATGCTCTTCTTTTGTTTATAGCGCAAAAAATAAAAACCGCAGAGGTGATCAAATACCACCAAAAGAAAGCTCTATTTGTGGGAAAAAAAGGACGCAAATTTCGTTTGGGAGCCACGTCGCACAACCGCGCAATTGTCATTCAAAGTGTGACAGCGCTGAAAGCTGAAAAATGGCTTGGGCAGGAAGGGGGTTTTCGTGCCCAGTAGAGAAGTGGATATATATAGGTGTGTGTGTGTAAACGTATATAAACATGCAGAGTGTCCCAAAATCTGTACATAGTGTGCATACATAAAATGTGAACCGCATATAAATATCACCAAACGTGAGTATAAGAGCCCATTCACACGACTTTGGATCCGACTTCAAGTCGCCCTGCATGAGAAAATCAATGTACCGTATATACTCGAGTATAAGCCGACCCAAGTATAAGCCGAGGTACCTAATGTTACCACAAAAAACTGGGAAAACGTACTGACTCGAGTATAAGCCGAGGGTCAACAATGCCTCACTGTTCCCATCCTTACTGTTCCCATCCTCACTGTTCCCATCCTCACTGTTCCCATCCTCACTGTTCCCACCCTCACTGTTCCCACCCTCACTGTTCCCACCCTCACTGTTCCCACCCTCACTGTTCCCACCCTCACTGTTCCCACCCTCACTGTTCCCACCCTCACTGTTCCCACCCTCACTGTTCCCACCCTCACTGTTCCCACCCTCACTGTTCCCACCCTCACTGTTCCCACCCTCACTGTTCCCACCCTCACTGTTCCCATCCTCACTGTTCCCATCCTCACTGTTCCCACCCTCACTGTTCCCACCCTCACTGTTCCCATCCTCACTGTTCCCACCCTCACTGTTCCCATCCTCACTGTTCCCACCCTCACTGTTCCTCACTGTTCCCATCCTCACTGTTCCCACCCTCACTGTTCCCACCCTCACTGTTCCTCACTGTTCCCACCCTCACTGTTCCTCACTGTTCCTCACTGTTCCCACCCTCACTGTTCCCATCCTCACTGTTCCCACCCTCACTGTTCCTCACTGTTCCCACCCTCACTGTTCCCACCCTCACTGTTCCCACCCTCACTGTTCCCACCCTCACTGTTCCTCACTGTTCCCACCCTCACTGTTCCCATCCTCACTGTTCCCACCCTCACTGTTCCCACCCTCACTGTTCCCACCCTCACTGTTCCCACCCTCACTGTTCCCACCCTCACTGTTCCCACCCTCACTGTTCCCACCCTCACTGTTCCCACCCTCACTGTTCCCACCCTCACTGTTCCCATCCTCACTGTTCCCACCCTCACTGTTCCCACCCTCACTGTTCCCACCCTCACTGTTCCCACCCTCACTGTTCCCATCCTCACAGTTCCCATCCTCACAGTTCCCACCCTCACAGTTCCTCACTGTTCCCACCCTCACTGTTCCCACCCTCACTGTTCCCACCCTCACTGTTCCCACCCTCACTGTTCCCACCCTCACTGTTCCCACCCTCACTGTTCCCACCCTCACTGTTCCCACCCTCACTGTTCCCTAGCTCACTGTTTAAATTTTACATTGTAAATAGTACCTGAATAAAAGTTGAGAGGCTGCGGCGTCCATCGTTTAAATCTCGCGGTCTCTTCCTGGTCCCTTCCGTGATAGGCGATTCTCAGCAGACACTTTCCGCCTATCACGAACGTTCTCTCATCCTCACCCATCCCAGCAGACACTGTGTTCGGTGTTCCGCCAATCACAGACCTCTGCTGGGAAACTGAGGATGAGAGAACGTTCGTGATAGGCGGAGAGTGTCTGCTGAGAATCGCATATCACGGAAGGGACCAGGAAGAGACCGCGAGATTTAAACGATGGACGCCGCAGCCTCTCAACTTTTTTTCAGGTACTATTTACAATGTAAAATTTCGCTGACTCGAGTATAAGCCGAGGGGGGGGGGGGGGGGGCGGATTTCAGCCCAAAACAAAGGGCTGAAAATCTCGGCTTATACTCGAGTATATACGGTAAGTGAATGGAGCCGTCTTAATGCACACTACTGCAGTCTAGGGTGACCACATTTGCAAACTACCATTAAGGGACACCCTCCCTTCCCAAAAATCAGCTTGTGCCCTAACGAATCACAGCACAGTGATTGGACACAAGAGGCGGGATTTATGTTTTTTCCAATCACAAGCAGGGGGCGGGGATTGTGCTCCTGCAGGCATTCCCGGCCAGGACAAGTACTGTCAGTGAGTAAAGCGGTGATGTGGCGGCCTTTTTTGGGGGGCATCAGATTGGCCCAGGGGGGTGGCTGTGTCAGTTTCATTCCGGGACACTGTATTATCCTGGAATGAAGGTGCCCGGGACAGACCTGCAAAATGCGGGACTGTCCCCGGCAATCCGGGACATGTGGTCACCCTACTGCAGTCGCTCCGACTTCAAAAAAGGTTCCTGTACTACTTCAATCCAACTTCTAGGCAACTTGTACCCATTGATTTCAATGAAAGTCGCCTCAGAAGTCGGATCCCCTGTCTTAACAGAAGCAACTTTCCAGGAAGAGAACATACATTTCTCAGGCAAACCCCTCCCCCTCCTCCCTCCCACAGAGCTAATTCTTGTTTGATTGGCCACTGGAAAGCCTCCTGTCCTGGAGGCGACTTCAGTCGTGTTGTAGGTCGCGCTGTGATTCAAACTCAAGTCGTGTCCAAGTTGCCTCCCAAAGTCGCGCTGGAAGTCGTGTTGCCCCTGTGTGAATGGGGTCCAAGGATCACTGTTGTGTTACACTATGTGATTATTCTTGCTCTGTGTCTTTAAGATCTGTCCCCTTCTTTCTAGCTGAACTCTCTCTCTCACCGTAGTTCTTTATATATCTCCTCCACTTCCTGATTCTGGTCATTACTCCTGTATATCTTCCATGCTAAACATCTTACATGTGGCTTACAACTGCAACGTTTTTCTACCTATGGATATCCATCATTAAACGGAACATTCGAAAGGATTCATCGTCTGTCATCCTAACTGTGAGTTTATTCATTGAGTTAAACTGCCTGTATCGATGCAAGGGATGAATATCAAACCAGCTTGAGTAAGGCCTACTTCAACCTGGAGATGAACTTTATCGCTTTGTAGTTGAGACAGAACAGTAGAAAAACGGAGTTTCACAGCCTAATTACAAGATTTCTGCATGTCAGTACTGAAACAGACAAGATTTACTGCCCTCATAGCAAGACAGAAGGGACAGAGCAGCACATGGCAGCTTTATAGCCTGAGACAATCTGCACAGTGTCATATTTCAGCACACAGATCCTGCCTGCTTTCACAGTCAGTCTGCTATCATGAGTGACCAAGCTTCTGCATGTGAACTCACATCTACCTCCCCACAAGTTCCTGAAGAAACTGAGTTACCCAGACACTCAGTTAAACCCACTTGGAAAGTAATGGAGAATTATGAAGCTTCAAGGACTGAATTGTCAAATAGCTTGGAATTAGTCTGGGAGAAAATCCTTGCTGAAGCCAATACAGTGTCTGTTGAACGTGAACTACTGACACTAGAGGGCGCCATTAAACAACTTTCTGCCTCATATGAGCTTTATCAGCTTACCAGCAGCAAATTCACTAATGTCTTACAAAATATGAGTTCAGACGATTCACTGGGGCAGTTAAAGCGTGTCAACATTCTTAATATTGAAAGAGACAGTTTTATCCAGCAAGCCAGATTAAAGGCAGAAGCAAAAATAAAGCTGTTACAGGACACTGCATCTCACAGATCTGTTTCCACCAGACGTTCTAAAAACTCGTCAAGATCCCATAGTTCAAGATACTCAACACTCAGTGAGCGACTTATTAATGCCCGGGCTGAAGTGGAAGCCAGCAAAGTGCAGGTGGCATATGCAGAAAAAAGAGCAGAGTTGGAAGCGCTGTCAGCACGTCAAAGAGCAACAATGGAAACCTTAAATGAACAGTGTAAACATGACGCAGCTATGGCAAAGCTAAGGGTCCTACAGCAAGCTATCAGTGCAGACGAAGGTGCAAGTGAGAAAGACAGCATTAACCTAAACATAGCAGATATGGAAGACCCCCTCAAACGCACTAAAGACTATGTCCTAAGCCACTGCAGTGCACACTCCATCGTCTTCAATGCTCCCGACTACATAGAGACTCCTTCACAGCTTCAAGTTAAAGAGGTTCCAGCAACTTCCTGCACTCAAAATCACTTCACTGCATTTCCTACCTGCCTACCTTGCCTGCCTTCATACATCACAGAGCATCAGCGCAAGCTTCAAGCAAGTCATCAATCTCCAGTCATTGGTACAGCCTTGAATCAACGTACCATTGGAACAACTGACTTCAAGCAAGCAAGTCACCTGGATGCATCTGCTGCACCATATTTCCCTGTGTCCTTTAACAACAATGTCAAAGATAACGCAATCAGCACCATACAGCCAACAGCATCTCACATAAAGGCGGAGACAACTGAGACAGAAGAGTTTGTGAGGTACATGCTTCGCAGGGAGCTCACAAAGACTGGTCTTACAAGTTTTGATGACCAACCTGAGAACTACAGAAGTTGGAAATGTGCCTTCAGAACTACAGTCAGCAATATTGGCATTACAGCTGATCAAGAATTGAATCTGCTGATCAAATGGCTTGGTCCTCTATCTGCTGCACGTGTTAAGCCATTAAGATCGGTTTTCATGGACAATCCTACTGCAGGCCTCACAGCTGCATGGGAGCGACTAGAGCAAAGTTATGGCAGTCCAGAAGCTATAGAAAATGCTTTGTTCATGCGTCTGGAAACTTTCCCAAAGATATCCGGTAAGGACAACAAGGAGTTCCAGAGACTGAGTGACCTTCTCCTTGAGCTTCAGCTAGCCAAGACAGACCCAAAACTACCTGGACTCAGTTACCTTGACACTCCAAGAGGGGTAAACCCAATTGTCTCCAAGCTCCCGTATGGTTTGCAAGAGAAATGGACTGCACTAGGGTCATCATACAAAAGAGAGAACAAGGTTTCTTTCCCTCCATTCTCTTTCTTCTGTGAATTCATCAGGGAAATTGCAGAGACCAAGAACGATCCAAGTTTTTCCTACGGTGAGTACAGCCTCTTCTCACCCTTTCCTAAGAGTACCAGTCTTCAGGGCAACTACAGAAACCATAGAGGCCCAGTGTCCGTGAAAAAGACTGACATCCTTCCCACTCCTACCACAGTTCTGGCCACGAACAAACAGAGTAGGAAGATTGAAAACCCTAACAGAGAGTGCCCCATACACAAGAAGCCACACCCCCTCAATAAATGTATCGGCTTTAGGAAAAAGCCTCTGGAAGAGCGCAAGGAGCTTTTAAAGACATTTAGGGTATGTTTCAGGTGCTGTGCTTCTACAGAACATTTTGCAAGGGACTGTAATGTGTCCATCAAGTGCATAGAGTGTGGCTCTGAAGAACATGTGCAAGCCCTCCATCCTCTTGAGCCCAGCTCTGCACAACCTGCCAACACTCCTCCCAGGTTAACGCATGGCGGGGAGAATACAGACCAAGTGCCTAATTCTACCATCATTTCTTCATCCTGCACTGAAGTTTGTGGAGAAGACCACTGTGGTAAGTCCTGTGCTAAGATATGCTTGGTGAACATATACCACAAGGGTCAACCAGAAAAGTCTCTAAAGGCATATGCTATCTTAGACGATCAGAGCAATCGATCACTTGCAAAATCGGAATTGTTCAATCTATTTGAAATAAAAGGCGAAGCTCATCCTTACACCTTGGGTACCTGTAGTGGAACTATAGAGGTTTCTGGAAGAAGGGCTCATGGACTCATGGTATCTTCTCTCAAAGGTAACTTGCAATTACCCTTACCTACACTTGTTGAGTGCAATCAGATACCTGCTAACAGGGAAGAAATCCCTACTCCAGCTGCTGCTTTCCATCACCCTCACCTCAAGGTAATAGCAAATGAGATACCGCCGCTTGACAAAGATGCTCAGATCCTTCTTCTGTTAGGAAGAGACATTCTAAGAGTTCACAAGGTACACAGACAAGTCAGTGGACCCCCAGATGCCCCATTTGCCCAGCGCACGGATCTAGGGTGGGTCATCATAGGCAATGTCTGCATAGGCAAAATGAAAAGACCTACCAACATTTCGTCATTCAAGGCAAATGTTCTGCCAAATGGCCGAAACACTTACTTTGAGCCATGCCCACATCACTACTGGGTGAAAGAGAAGATAGCCAGCCACAAATGGCAACATGGTATCTCAGGTGACACAAGCCCTTTCTCCTGCCATGATGGCGACTTCGGGTCTACAGTGTTTAATGCAACCAGTGAAGATGACATACTGGCTCCTTCAATGGAAGACAAAGAATTCATCAAGGTAATGGACAATGAGTTCTTTCAAGATGACTCCAATAACTGGGTAGCACCCCTACCCTTTCGTCTCCCAAGAGAGAGATTGCCCAACAACTTACAGCAGGCCATCAGTAGATTCTCCTCCTTAAAGCGAAACTTAAGCAGGAAACCAGAGATGCAAAAGCACTTTGTGGACTTTATGCAAAATGTGTTTGACAGAGATCATGCAGAGCCTGCTCCCCCACTAAAGGAGGGAGAAGAATGCTGGTACCTTCCATCCTTTGGCGTGTATCACCCACGCAAACCAGACCAAATCAGAGTTGTCTTTGATTCCAGTGCTCAGCACGAAGGTGTTTCTCGTAACAACATGCTCCTTACTGGACCCAACTTGAACAACAGTCTAATAGGAGTCTTGATTTGTTTCAGACAAGAGCCTGTAGCAGTAATGGCCGACATTCAACAGATGTTTCACTGCTTCATCGTCAGAGAAGACAACAGAAACTACCTCAGGTTTCTATGGCACAAGGACAATGACCTCAACAAGGAAGTTATAGATTATCGCATGAAGGTACATGTCTTCGGTAACAGTCCTTCCCCAGCAGTGGCAACTTATGGGCTAAGGAGAACAGCTCAGACTGGAGAAGTTGAATATGGATCTGATGCCCGTCAATTTGTTGAAAGAAACTTCTACGTTGACGACACACTTAAGTCCTTTCCAACTGCTAAAGAAGCAATTGATCTTATCACCAGAACAAAGGAGATGCTGTCTGTAGCAAACCTTAGACTGCACAAGATTATATCCAACAGCCAGGAACTTATGAATGCCTTTCACTCTGAGGACTATGCCACTAGTCTAAAAAACCTTGACTTAGGTAGAGATGTGCCTCCTGTACAGCGAAGTCTGGGTTTGTTGTGGAACATCAAGCAAGACAAATTCACCTTCCATGTGTCAACTTCAGACAAACCCTTCACTAAGAGAGGAGTCCTGTCCGTGGTGAATAGCATCTATGACCCACTGGGTTTCCTTGCTCCAGTTACCATTCAAGGTAAGATTTTACTAAGACAGTTGTCTACTGAGAACATAGACTGGGATACTCCCTTGCCTAGTGAGAATCAACACAAGTGGGAAAGGTGGAGATATTCTTTGAAGTCACTAGAAAAACTTCAGATTCCCCGTTGCTATGTTCCAGGATCCACTTCAACTGCTAACCGGAGAGAGATTCATATTTTCTCTGATGCATCAGTTGAAGCTATTGCTGCAGTAGCCTATTTGAAGACCTCTGAACTGAATGGAGAATCACACTGTAGGAAATAAGAACTGTGAACATCTCACTACACACTTCTGTAAGTACAAAACAGAAGCTGCGGTCACACCGTTATGAGCATCAATGGAAGCAGATGCAGCATCTAGCCAATGTGTTCTGGCATCTCTGGAAGAAAAAGTATCTTCACCACCTTCAAGGTCGTAACAAATGGCAAGCATCTAAGCCGAATCTTAAGGTTGGAGACCTCATCCTTCTAAAAGACAAGGAAGTTTGTCGGAATGAGTGGCCTATGGGTCTTATTACTAAAGTTATGCCCAGCGACGATAACAAAGTCCGGAAGGTAGAAGTCAAGGTAACCAAGGGAGGATCGACACGAACCTTTAGTCGACCAATTACAGAGTTAGTACTCCTTTTGCCAGGTGAGTGACTTGTGCAAGGACTAGCCATGCTGTTGGCACGGCGGGGAGTACATTGCTGCCATCTACAGGTTCTACTCAGAACTTTGGAATTCTTGAAGACATCATACTGTGACTTTATGTTCTTCATCCTGTTGAACTTACGTTTATTATTTGCTTGTTGCATGTTTTTCATTACAGGTTCCAGGACATTTACCAGTATTGGACTTATTGAAAATATATATATTAGTTTGAGGTTATGAAATCTAAAGATTTCAGACGGGGAGTGTTGTGTTACACTATGTGATTATTCTTGCTCTGTGTCTTTAAGATCTGTCCCCTTCTTTCTGGCTGAACTCTCTCTCTCACCGTAGTTCTTTATATATCTCCTCCACTTCCTGATTCTGGTCATTACTCCTGTATATCTTCCATGCTAAACATCTTACATGTGGCTTACAACTGCAACGTTTTTCTACCTATGAATATCCATCATTAAACGGAACATTCGAAAGGATTCATCGTCTGTCATCCTAACTGTGAGTTTATTCATTGAGTTAAACTGCCTGTATCGATGCAAGGGATGAATATCAAACCAGCTTGAGTAAGGCCTACTTAAACCTGGAGATGAACTTTATCGCTTTGTAGTTGAGACAGAACAATCACTGTCTCATGGTAAACCCATATAACATAAACAATCATTTTACATTACATTTAAAGTGGAGCTCCACCCTAAATAGCAACTTTTGCTATTTGGAACCCTCCCCCCCTCCGGTGTCACAATTGACACCTTTCAGGGGGGAGGGGGGTGAAGATACCTGTCTAAGACAGGTATTTTCACCCACATCCGGGAGTCCTGTCTCCGGGAATCTGCGGGAGTTACGTCACTTCCCGCAGACTTCCCGTAGTTTTCTGGGAGACACTCGGCTCCCAGAACACAGGAGCACCAATCAGAACGGCGCAGCGCGACTCGCGCATGCGCCGTAGGGAACCGGGCATGAAGCCGCAGGGCTTCACTTCCTGGTTCCCTCAGCGAGGATGGCGGAGGGAGCAGCAGAGTGACGAGCGATCGCTCGTCCTCTGCTGCGGACGTCGCTGGACTCCAGGACAGGTAAGTGTCCAAATATTAAAAGCCAGCAGCTGCTGTAGCTGTAGCTGCTGGCTTTTAATTTTTTTTTTCCGGCGGAGCAACCCCTTTAAGTCATAAAATACGTGCCTGGAGCACCAAGATCAAAAGAAAGAAATCCAAAAATACGTACAAGGAATACATAGAACACAAACAATTAAAACTTTGATGTTGTATTAAAATAACATATTGTTGAAGATGGTTATGATACTAAGGAAACACCATGTCATAAGAAGTTAAAGTTCTGTGGTCTATTATAAGAAGTATATATATATACCGTATATACTCGAGTATAAGCCGAGTTTTTCAGCCCTTTTTTTTAGGGCTGAAAGTACACCCCCCGGCTTATACTTGAGTCAGTACCTGAAAATCTTCTTATACTGCAGGCGGCGTCCATTGTTTAACCACTTCCCTACCCAGCCATAGTCAAATGACGTCCACAGATGGGATCTCCCATCCTGAGTGGACGTCATATGACGTCCTCAGCTTTGTAGGGGGATATCTGAATGATGGGTGCAGCTAGAGGCATCATTCAGATATCCTTTTGACTTGCCGGCGATTCTGTGAACCATAAGAACAATCATAGTGGCGGTTCCACTGCTTGATCGTTCTTATAGGCGGCGGGAGGGGACATCCCACCCCCTCCTGCCGCCATCCGGTGCTTCTCCGGGCTCTCCCTTGCGATCGGGGACCCGGAGAGAATCTTCCGGCGCCGTTGGTGGGTCACGTGACGAGCATAGAGATGACTGGTGACCATATGGTCACCAGTCATCTCTATGATCGTCGGAGGCCCGGGCGCGATGTGATGACGTCACGCCCGGGTCCTCAGATGTAAACAAAGCCGCCATTGCGGCTAGTAAGTATGAGATCAGTGAAAATGTTTTCACTGATCTCATGCTTTCCAGCCTGGAGGAGAGATGTGGGGGGAGGGGGGAGGTCTTATTGACCCAGCATCGCTCCATAAACAGGACCTGTCACACACCATTCCTATTACAAGGGATGTTTACATTCCTTGTAATAGGAATAAAAGTGATCAAAAAAAAAAAGTAAAATAATTGTAAAAAAAAAAAATAAATAAGTAAAAAAAATAAATAAATTAAAACGCCCCTGTCCCCGGTAGCTCGTGATCAGAAGCGAATGCACACGTAAGTCGCCCACATATGTAAACGCTGTTCAAACTACACATGTGAGGTATCGCCGCGTGCGTTAGAGCGCGTGCAACAATTCTAGCACCAGACCTCCTCTGTAACTCTAACCTGGTAACCTGTAAAAAAAATTAAGGCGTCGCCTATGGAGATTTTTAAGTACCGAAGTTTGGCGCCATTCCATGAGTGTGCGCAATTTTAAAGTGTGACATGTTAGGTATCTATTTACTCGGCGTAACATCATCTTTCATATTTTCCCCAAAAATTGGGCTAACTTTACTGTTTTGTTATTTTTTAATTCATGAAACCATTTTTTTCCCCCAAAAAAGGCGTTTGAAAAATTATTGCTCAAATACCGTGCAAGATAAAAAGTTGCAATGACCGTCATTTTATTCCCTAGGGTGTCTGCTAAAAAAACACACATATATATATATATATATATAAATATATATATATATATAATGTTTCGGGGGTTCTGAGTAATTTTCTAGCAAAAGAATGATGATTTGTACATGTAGGAGAGAAGTGCCAGAATAGGCCAGGTATGGAAGTGGTATAAAAAGCCCGGAGTTGAAGTGTTTAAATATCGCACCTTTTTCCTGGTCCCGTTCCGTGATGGGCGTTTCCAGCAAACACTGTGTTGAGTGTTCCGCCTATTATGGAGGTCCATTCATTCTCGGACTCCGTTTCCCAGCAGACACTGTGTTCAGTGTTCCGCCTATCATGGAGGTCCTCTTGTCCGAGGATGAAAAGACGTTTGTGATTGGTGGAACAGTGCCTGCTGGGAAACGGAGTCCGAGAATGAGAGGACCTCCGTGATAGGCGGAACACTCAACACAGTGTTTGCTGGAAACGCCTATCACGGAAGGGACCAGGAGGAAGCCGCGATATTTAAACAATGGACGCCGGCCGCAGTATAAGAAGATTTTCAGGTACACTCGGGCACAGGGAGGCTGCAATGGACACAGAAAGCTGGCAATGGGCACAGTAAGGTTGGGCAATTGTCACAGTGAGGTGGCAATGGGCACATTCCCCACCCCCCCAGGCTTATACTTGAGTCAATACGTTTTCCCAGTTTATTGGGGTAATATTAGGTACCTCGGCTTATACTCGGGTCGGCTAAGACTCGAGTATATACGGTATATATTTTGTCTGCCTGCCCTCATAGTACTTGATAAAAAGAAACAAATGAAGGTGCATTCCAATCTTAATAAAATGTAAAAAGCAGAAGGAAAACAAAAGACCTATGTGACATGTACAACAAGGGCAGAACCCCTATGAATAGGGTGACCACGTGTCCCGGATTGCCCGGGACAGTCCCGCATTTTGCAGGTCTGTCCCGGGCACCTTTATTCCAGGACAATACAGTGTCCCGGAATGTAAGTGACACAGCCACCCCCCCAGGCCAATCTGATGCCCCCAAAAAAGGACCGCCACATTACCGCTTTACTCACTGGCAGTACTTGTCCTGGCCGGGAATGCCTGGAGGAGCACAATCCCCGCCCCCTGCTTGTGATTGGAGAAATCATAAATCCCGCCTCTTGTGTCCAATCACTGTGCTGTGATTTGTTACAGTACAAGCTGATTTTTGGGAAGGGGGGGCTGTCCCTAAATTGTAGTTTGGAAATGTGGTCACCCTACCTATGAAGCTCCATTCCACTCTGTTTAATAAATATTTGAGCGGACTATGAAAGAAGAAAAGAAAAAAAAAAACCTCAGTTAGACTTACCGGTAACGGTATTTCTACGAGTCTTTCAGGACAGCACCTGGAGAGAGCGCAGCTCCACCCCTTTTCCCAGGAAACACTGCAGTCAGTTTTCTTTAAAGACCGGACACTTCCACCATGGCCTCAGTTGTTTAAGAGTACCTCCAGCCATGCTGAAATTAGATAAGCAGAACATAGCAATAACACCACATCTTATCATTACTTTAGGGCGGGTCATCGGTGCTGTCCTGAAAGACTCGTAGAAATACCGTTACCGGTAAGTCTAACTGAGGTTTTCTCACCTCGTCTTTCAGGACAGCACCTGGAGATGATAAAAGAGTACTTACTCTAGGGTGGGACCACTGCCTGTAGGACCTTTCTGCCAAATGATTGCTCAGATGCAGAGAGTAAATCCAACCTGTAATGGCGGGTGAAAGTGGAGAAGCTTGTCCACGTAGCCGCCTTGCATATTCTTCCCGGCGAAGCTCCAGCTCGTTCTGCCCAGGATGTTGCTACTGCCCGGGTTGAATGAGCCCCTACTCCTGTGGGAGGTTCTATCCCTGAAGCTCTGTAGGCTTCGCCGATAGCCATTCGTAGCCACCTACCTATGGTATTTTTGGACGCACTATAACCTTTACGTGGGCCAGAAAACAAAATAAACAGGGAATTCGATCTTCTGAATTCACTTGTTATCTTTAGATAGTGCAGTATGCACCTCCTTACATCCAAGCTGTGAAAGGCTTCTTCTTTCGTGCCCACTGGTGTAGGACAGAAGGAAGGGAGAACTATTTCCTGTGACCTGTGGAATACCGTTGCTACTTTTGGTAGGAAGCCCGGGTCAGTTCTCAGCACTACCCGGTCTGGAAATATAGAAAGGAAAGGTTCTATGATTGACAGGGCCTGTAGATCACTCACTCTCCTAGCTGAGGTAACTGCCACTAAGAGTGCTACCTTAAGGGACCAAAATTTAATCGTTGCTTCCTCCGGAGGTTCAAAGGGTTTTTTTGTCAGACCCTGTAGCACCAGAGATAAGTCCCATTTTGGGAAGAACTTAAAGGGTACTGGCCTAACTCTGGTCAGTGCCTTAAAAAATCTAACGATAAGGGGGTCCTGAGATAGTTGTCTCTCCAGGAACACCGATAAGGCGGCTACTTGCACCTTTAGGGTGCTAATCGCCAACCCCTTCTCCATTCCCTCATGGAGAAATTCTAATACAGAGATAGTCTCCTTTGGTGAACGGATCTTTTCTCTGCACCAGGAATTAAAACATTTCCAAGCTTTGAAATAGATCGCTCTGGTGACCTTTTTTCGGCTGTCCAATAATGTTGAAATTAGTTTATTGGACAAGCCCCTCTTTTTTTAGGATTTGCTCCTCAGTAGCCAAGCAGCTAGTCTGAGGTGCTTGATATTGGGATGTTGTAGGGGTTAGAAGGTCCTTTGTTAAAAGGTCCTTCTGTAAAGAAGGTCCTGTGTTAAAAGGTCCTTCTGTAAAGGAAGAAACCAATGGGGTTCCACCGCCATCCTCTGGATGGTTGAAAACCAAGTCCTTTTGGGCCAGAATGGGGCTACTAGGATTAATGTTGTAGGCTCCTTCTGTAGCTTTTTGAGGACCAATGGGATCATTTGGAAGGGGGGAAAAGCGTAGCACAAGTGGAAGGTCCATGGTTGTGCCAGTGCATCTAGACCCTCCGCTTGATCTTGCCTGTTTAGGGAGAAGTATGTTTCCACCTTCGCATTGGCGTGGGATGCGAACAGGTCTATTTGGGGAACTCCCCATCTTCCTGTTATCTTCTGGAATACTACCGGATTCAGACTCCATTCTGATTCCAGTACTCTTTCTCGGCTTAGGAAGTCTGCTATTTGGTTCAGATCTCCCTTTAGGTGTACCGCCGTCAAGGAGGCTAGATTGGATTCTGCCCAGGCCAAAATGTGGAGGGCTGAGGATAGCAACACTCTGCTCCTCGTGCCTCCCTGCCTTGTTATATAAGCCACTGCCGTGGCATTGTCTGATAACACCTGAATGTGGTGACCCAGGACTTGTTTCTTGAACGCCCATAGTCCCAGTAGAATGGCCCTCAATTCTCTCCAATTGGAGGATCTCCGGGCTTCTCTGTTTGACCATGTTCCTTGGGCCATCTGTCCATCCAGATGAGCACCCCACCCCCAGAAGCTTGCGTCCGTTGTCAATCTGTGTTCTACAGGGAAAGTCCAAAGCAGGCCTTTGTCTAAATTTGCTTGCTTCCTCCACCACCACAGCTTTCTCTGAACTTGAGGGGGTATTTTTATCAATTTTTCCAGCGACTCTCCGTAGGACCAATTCCTGAGAATTGTCTGCTGGAGCTCTCTCGCATGCAGACGTGCCCATTGTACCGCTGGTATTGAGGCGGTGAGTAGGCCTAGGACTGACATGGCTGCTCTGATTGTCATCGGCAGATTTGTTTGAGTCCCCTTTACTGCCCTCTGGAGTTTCTCTATTTTTTCCTCTGGGAGAAAAAGTCTTTCCTGTATGGAATTTATTGTATATCCAAGAAATGTTATCGTCTGGGAAGGGATCATTTTTGATTTTTCTTGGTTTATGATCCATCCGAGACTCTCGAGATGTCTTTTCGTCTCTTTTAGATCTTTCGCCAATAACTCCCTTGTCTTGGCAAATATCAGGAGGTCGTCCAGATATGGCACTATTGATATCCCCTTTAATCTGAGGGGTGCTAGAGCCTCTGCTATGACCTTTGTAAATATCCTTGGTGAGGATGACAGTCCGAAAGGGAGGGCTCTGAACTGCAGGTGTGAGATCGAGTCTCCCGTCTTTACTGCTAATCGCAGATACTTCTGTGATATTGGCGCTATAGGAACGTGTAGGTACGCATCCCTCAGGTCTATGGATGCCATAAAACAACCTGGCGTCAGGAGATGTTTCACTGAGAAAATTGTGTCCATCTTGAATCTTTTGTATCTGATGGACCTGTTTAGTATCTTCAGGTTCAAGATCAACCGGAATTTTCCTGACGTCTTCTTCACTAGGAAGATGTGTGAATAGCACCCTATCCCTTCCTCTTCGGGGGGAACAGCTATAATTACCTCTTGCTGGATGAGTTCTTCCAGTAAGGATGACATCCCTATAGACTTCTCCAGGTCTCGAGGAGCCTGGGTTACATAAAAACGGTTTGGAGGGGGTTGCGAGAATTCCAGCCTGTAGCCCTCTGATATTATTTTGAGGACAAATGGACTGGACGTCGCTGTCTTCCATTGTGGAAGAAAGGCCTGTAACCTTCCTCCCACCGTTGGCGGACTGTCACTGGGTGTTTGTGGTTTGGCCAGGAGGGCGGAATAGTACCCCTGACTTTCCTCTCCCTCTCTGGGACCTCCAAGGTCTTTTATAGCCCGTGTCTTTTTTAACCTCGGTTTGCCGAAAAGCACGAAAATTAGTTTTACCCTGAGGAACCACTTTCTTCTTTATTGGGAAGGCCTTCTTTTTATCAGCCGTTCTATTAAGTACGGCTTCCAAATCAGGGCCAAAAACTAAGTCACCGTCAAAAGGCAAACCACATAACTTCGCCTTTGAGGCTATATCCCCTGACCAGGTCTTAACCCATAAGGCTCTGCGGGCTGAGTTGACCAAGGCTGCTGATCTAGCTGAAATTTTGATAGATTCAGCAGAGGCATCAGCCATGTACCCTACCGCCTTCTGAAGTATAGGCAGCGTGTCTAGTAGGTCCTTACGAGAAGTTCCTGCCTCAATGTGAGTTTTTAATTGCTCCAACCAGTGTTCTAGGTTTCTTGCTACCACAGTTGATGCCATTGCTGGTTTTAAGTTGGCTAGAGTCAAATCCCATGCCTTTTTTAGTAAGGAGTCTGCCCTCTTGTCCATGGCATCTTTTAGGGTGCCCATGTCCTCGAAGGCCAAGTCTGTATTTCTTGAAACCTGCGAAAAGGCTGCGTCAAGTCTTGGTTTTTTATTCCAAACCTGCTGACTATCATCCTCAAAGGGGAATCTTCTCTTGAGGGATCTGGAAAAGAAAGGTGCCCTCTCTGGGTCCTTCCATTCTCTCTTTACTGTCTCGGAGATGTATTTGTGCACTGGGAACACCCATTGCTTTACTTCTCCCATGCCTTGAAACATCTTATCGTGTAAGGATAATTGCGTCTTATCCTCTTCGATATTAAGCGTTGTGTGTATTGTTTTTAATAGATCGTCCACTTCCTCCAGGGATAACCTATAGCGGGAAGAAGAAATTTCCCTTTCTTCTTCTTCTTCATCCGAACCTGTGGCAACATTTATCTCCTCATCCTCTGAGTCGCTGACCCCTCTGGGTGCAGGAGTACTAGGATGAGAACAGGATGGTGAACTGCCTTTCCTGTTTGGCTGGGCCGCCGGACGTCTATCCAAAAAGGAGCGGAATGACTGAAAAGTGTCCGCTAGTTCCTTTCGGAAGGAGCTTAATAGCTCCCCTGGTTGAGCAGCAGCTGCAGCTGAGGCAGTTTCCTCTTTTAACAGCTCTGCAATACATGTCTTGCATAGCGCTTTAGGCCATGTTTCCCTAAGCGTGTCTTTGCAAGACGGACATCTCCTCTTGGGAAGAGGAGAGGAGTGTTTGGTTTTGTCTTTGGCTTTAAGCTGAAATACACCAACACCATACTATATTTAAAACATTTTTAAAACATAATAGTAACCAAAACCTTCTAAATCAGCTGGAAAATAAAAGAGGAAGGAACTAACACTTTAGCCCTTACATTTATAAGCACAGCTTACCTAGTGACTCACCCCCTGAGCCACCATAACAACAAAAAACCAACTCTCTAGTAACAATCTCTAGGGAGAGTGGCACAGGCTCCTTTGCTTTCCCCCCAGGGGAGAAAAGGAGGGAAAGAATATACAAGACCCCATAAAGTATATATACAGGGACCTCTGTCCCTGCTTACCTGGGTCTGGCTGGTGTGAGTGGCTCCTGTTCCCACCACTGCCGCTTGTTTCTCTTCCATTGCGAGGTTGAAGTGGCGTCCGACAGCTCCTTTTTTGATTTTCCCGGTCCTTTCACCACTGTGAGGACCGGAAATGACACCAGCCGAAGGCCGCCTCCTCCCCCTGCGTTCCAGCGGCCGGAACCGGAAGCCGCGTCGCACCACGGGAAGTCCCGCCCCCGGCCAGAATGACGCGCTCACCATCCGGGACCCGGAAAACATGGGGATACAAACGAAAGAGACGCTGCTCGTCTCCTGAGGAGCACGCCATCCCTCCTTCCATGCCCCCAGTGCCGGTCTGATGAGAGCGGGCCCTCCCGCAGCCTGAACCCTCACCGGGTATGAAGGGGAGAAGGTACCGCAGCATCCACCTCACGTAAGGTGGGGTGCTGGGCTGGAACAAAGAAAAAAACTAACAGGTATGCACCATACTGTCTCCACCTGGAGAGAGCGCAGCATACCCCTGGTTCCCTGCAGCGCTTCCACCATGGCGGAGGAAACACTACAACTGAGGCCATGGTGGAAGTGTCCGGTCTTTAAAGAAAACTGACTGCAGTGTTTCCTGGGAAAAGGGGTGGAGCTGCGCTCTCTCCAGGTGCTGTCCTGAAAGACGAGGTGAGAAAAATGCAATAAAGGTCTACAATAAGCACCACGCTACAATGTCCACAATGGCTAAATGGTCTTGCTGTGTAATATGTGGGGATCGTCCGTCTCTATACTCTGCAGCCCCGGTCTGTGTCTCCGATCTCCTGATCATTAATGTGGAGTGTAGAATGGGAAAAGGGTGGAGAATGTCTTTATAATTTCCAGAGTGTATTATTGTACCGTATTCTTCATTATAGTCCCAGAGACAGATGACAAGTCCAGCACGGTATACATGGAGTCTTCTGCCTCGTACACACGACCAGTTTTCTCAGCAAGAGACAAGAAAACTGCTGGGTGAGCATTCTTGACGAGAAAAATGTTTGTGGGTATGGATTGTCGAGAAAACTGCCGGGAATCTTGACGAGAAAAATAGAGAACCTGCTCTGTATTTTCTCATCGGCCTGTTTCCTGACGAGAAAACCGGTCGTGTGTATGCTTTTCCGAGTCTTAAAAAACGCGCATGGTCAGAATCAAGTGTAGCGGGTATGTACTTTCCCGGGTGTAATTAGAATCTGGCAATGACACCAGTGATGTGTAATTCCCTGCGGCCCAGCAGGTGGCGCTGTCGCCATGGGCTGGGGGTTGAGCCATTGCTGTGTGCCGGGCTTCCTTTTTGTCCTCTCTCGGCAGCGGTTGTATGGTGGGGTGGGGAACCCGCCGTGCTTGCTGGGAGAGGGTATAAAGGGGCCGGCCATCTTTGTCACAGGGTCGGAGTCCCAGGCACCTTCAGCCTGTGGTTCGTGTCGGTCCTCTAGGCCTAGAGGACAGTCGGAGATCGTGTTCCATCTCAGGCACCTTTAGCCTGGGGTGAGGTACTCGGATGGAGGTCTGGAGCTCAGTGCCCAACACTGAGCTCCGTGAGGGAAGGAGGTCTTAGGGAACCCAGGGATTGGGAACCCGAATCCGGAAGGCGTAATGGATCGGGGGGAGCTCCTCACTTGAAGACCGGGCACAGCAGATTGCCAGTGACGGGTGAGCCTCCCATCGGAGACCGCCTGGAAGGAAATTCCCCCCTCGCTCGGAGACCACAACCCACTTTCGCAAAGGAAAGTGGAGGAGAAATTGTGTCTGGGCCTACTCGCATCCACACCTCCTTTTATGTTCTGTTCTCTAAGGGAGTTCAACTGATTGTGTTCATTCAAGAAGAATAAAGGAGTGTTGGACTTTAATGGTGTGGGACTTTTTCCTGTCAGACATTGTTCAAGGTAACTCTGGGTGGGGGCTCTAGGTGCACAGCACTGACCCGAAGGTAAAACAAGAACTTTCTTCACACTGCATTAACACTTTCAGTGAAGGCTTGGCGACCCCGCTCTCTCTCCTCTGAAATACCCCTAGACAAGAGACTGATGAGCTGAAGGGGAGAGAGAGGAGGGCGCTACACAAATTTATGAGACAGGAGCGCTCCTTCTGGTAAAGCTAACGTTCGTAATGGAGATCGCACATTCCTCACGCTGTAACGAACTGAACGCATGAAGACTGAAAAGCGCGAATCGTCTCTTCCCACACTTTTACTAACACAAAATCAGCAAAACCAGCCCAAGGGGTGGCTCCATTGAAATGGAACTTCCCCTTTATACTGCCGTCATACGTGATGTACGTCACCGCGCTTTACAACGACAAGATTTTTAATTGACAGTGTGTATGCAAGGAAAGCTTGACAAGAATCTCGTCGAGAAAACCAACATTTTTTTTTTACGACAGGATTCTCGGCTGTGTGTACGAGGCTTTCCTCTCATTTTAGCAGCTCACTCTTCCCTTCATAGACACCTTTCCCTTTATTCACTAAGATGTCGAAGAAGCCGATTGGCTGACCAGATGAACGTCGTCCAGGACAGCACTAGAGAGATAGGCTCCACCTCCAGAGGCAGGAAACACATCATACCAATCTTTAAAGGGCGGCTTCCGTCCCTCGTCCTCAGTCTTTGTGTTTCCTCCACCGGAGGAGGAGGCTGGATGGAGCTCTCCTTCCCCTAAGCCGAGGCAGACTGCTCGAGGAAGGGGGAAGGAGGTCTGCGATACCTGGAAGGTGGCAGGCTTTGTTGGGTCCCCCGGTCAGGCTGCAGTGAAGCTGGTACCGGCGCAATCCTCCGGTATAGCCCGAGGAGGGCTGACGTTCCCCGCAGGACATCCTGGCACCTGCCGGCCAGTTACTGTGGTCTCTGGCGTGGGTGTTCAGCGGGGGGCGGGCGTAGGCCTCGAGTTCCGGCCTGTAGAACGCAGGAGGAGGGCGGGGACTTCCGGCGCAACACTTCCGGTTCCGGGTCGCGCGGCGAGCGTGGACGCTGGGGCCATGGCGGGAAATTTTTAAAAACCGCCAGCCACAAGATAGACGGTTCCTTGAAGATGATCCAGCAGCTGACTACAGAGGTAGGAGACAGCATGGAGACAATGGAACCAGGTGGCAGTGGTGCCGGCCCAGCTCAGGTAGGCAGACACTGGGGTGCCCTGGACCTACAGGGCTGGGGAAGGAGGGGGAAAAAGGGGAAATACCCCCCCCCCTCCTTCAGCGACAGGATCCGGGCTAAAGAGCCATGTGAATCCTGTCAGCGGCTGGTGGGGGTGCACATCGGTGTGGTGAAGGTACAATCCCCGATTGTCTAAAGGTTTCTGACTACTTGCCCTGGTTTCTTCTCTCCTTCTCTTTCCCAGGCTCAGCCTAAAGACCCGGAGAGGTCAAGGGGGAAGAAGGTGTCCGTCATGTACGAACAAACTAAAGGAGGGATGGAGCAAGCCCCTTTGTAAACCTTGTATTGACAAATTGGTTTACAAGGAGGCAACAGGGGCATGTAAAGAACTAATTGCTGGGGTGCAGGAAGAAATGAAGACCATTAAATCAATGCTGGCAAGCCTTGAAACCCCAAAACCACCAGCTGCAGCCCCCCCTGATTCGGCCCCAGAGGTGGGTGACGCATCAGACGGAGGGGAACCAGATTCCTTGGACGAGCTAAGTGAGGCGGCTTCATCCAGAGATATTCCGAGCCAGGGGACAAGTTCGCCCAGATACAGGCTCTCACTCGAGGAGGTGGATGCC
Organism: Rana muscosa; assembly: GCA_029206835.1. Lineage (NCBI taxonomy): Eukaryota > Metazoa > Chordata > Amphibia > Anura > Ranidae > Rana > Rana muscosa. The sequence continues at coordinate 396,233,778 of CM055118.1, forward strand.
TTATTAGGGGTGATATATGAGACTCTCGATATCAAAGAAGAGCAGGCTTCCTTGTCCTTGCATGACCAGATGTACCAAACCCTGAAAGAGGATCAGAACAGGGTATTTCCGGTACATAGTACACTGGCAGATTCTATTAAAAAGGAATGGCGGGAACCAGAGAAAAAATAGTTTTTCCCAAAAGTCTGAAGAGGAGATTTCCCTTCAGTGAGGATTCCTCCTGTATCTGGAACAAAGTGCCCAAAGTGGATGCGGCCTTTTCCCAGTGTTCCAAGTCAACAGACCTCGCCTTTGAGGACATGGGTGTCCTTAAGGAACCTATGGACAAAAGGATGGAGGTACTGCTGAAAAGGTCATGGGAAGTAGCCATGACAAGTTTAAAGCCAGCAATGGCTACAACTATAGTGGCTCGTAACTTGGAGGTCTGGCTGGACCAGCTGCAAAACCATCTGGAAAGTGGGACCTCCAGGAAGGAGATTGATTCCCTGCCTATGCTACACAAGGCGGCGGGCTATATGGCGGACGCATCCGCGGAGTCGGTCAAGCTATCGGCAAAGACCGCTGCCTTAATCAATTCCTCACGCAGGGCTTTATGGCTAAAATCCTGGTCGGGAGACTCGGCATCAAAAATCAGACTATGTGGCATCCCATTTGAAGGAGACCTTTTGTTCGGGCAAGATCTAGAGAAAGTGCTAGACCGTACTGCCGACAAGAAAAAGGCCTTCCCGGTCAAAAATAAAAGGGTTCAGGGGAAACGTTTTTTTCGTCCCCAAGGACAAAGGCCGATTCAGGGGCAGGCTCCTAAGGGGTCGTCCTCTGGGAAGCAGTGGGGAAAGGGTAAACAGAAAGGTGTCCTGTTTTCCTCTCCTAAAAAGACCACCAAATCCCAGTGACTTAGTTCCAGTGGGAGGGAGATTGGGGCAGTTCCTCCCACAGTGGGAAAAGACTACCCCAAATACATTTATTCGGAGGATAATCAGGGAAGGCTATCGAATTCAGTTCAGGGGCACTCCGCCCACAAGAACGTTCGTAACCTCTCCGCCCAGGGATTTTCACAAAAAGACAGCCTTGCTGTCACAAATAGGCGACTTGGTAGACCAGGGGGTTCTTATCCCAGTGCCACAGCAGGAGATAAACCTAGGTTTTTACTCGCATGTTTTCATAGTGAGAAAACCGTCTGGCAATTTCCGCCTAATATTAAATCTGAAATCACTAAACAAGTGGGTGGCTTACAGAAAATTTCGGATGGAGACAATCCTTTCGGTGAAGTCAATTCTTCCCCCAGATTGTTTCTTGGCCTCCCTCGATTTGAGGGATGCCTACTTACACGTCCCTATCCATCCGGAATCTCAAAAGTTTTTAAGGGTAGCAATCAGATGGGGAAAGCAGGTCCGACATTTTCAATTCAGGGCCCTGCCATTCGGCCTGTCTTCATCCCCCAGAATCTTTACAAAAATTTTGGCGGAGGCACTGGCCCCCCTGAGACTGGAAGGGATATCAGTCATCCCTTACCTGGACGACCTTTTATTTTTTGCACCCTCCGCGCTCCAACTGCAAGAGGATCTATGGGTGGCCATATCCTTTTTGGAAAAGCTGGGGTGGTTAATAAATTGGGAGAAGTCAAACCTAACCCCGACACAGGTCCTGCAGTACTTGGGCTTCCTAGTAAACTCAGTGACGCAGAAAATTTATCTCACAGCGGAGAAAGTAAAAAAGGTAAAGGCTACGGCAGCCTTCCTTCAAAACAATCTGGCAATTTCTATCCGCTCAGCCATGTCGGGTTTGGGTGTCCTGACGGCAACAATCCCTGCGGTACCATGGGCAAGAGCCCATTTCAGGTGTCTTCAGGCAAATATTCTGAACAACTGGGACGGAACGCAGGAATCGTTGGACGCGACCTTCCACCTATCCCCAAAGACCAAAAGGTCTCTTTGGTGGTGGAGGGACGAAGAGAACTTAGTGCAGGGTCTGTTTTGGTCTCTTCCGGTGTCAGTCCGAATAACCACGGATGCCAGTGCCTGGGGCTGGGGGGCCCATTGGGGATCAAAGGTAGCCCAAGGGCGCTGGGAAAAAGTGCAGTCCCAAAGGTCAGCCAATTGGAGGGAGTTGCAAGCAATCTGGGAAGCCCTAAGGGCATTTGTCGCGGAGCTGAAAAATCACCACGTACAGGTCCTCTCAGACAGTGTGGTAGCAGTCTCATATTTAAACAAGCAAGGAGGAACAAGGTGTCCATCCTTAATCAAGATAGCGAGCGCTATCTTGGCCTGGGCAGAAAAAAATCTGAAGTCCATATCCGCGGTCCATCTGAAGGGAGTGGACAATTGCCTGGCGGACTTTCTGAGCCGACCCCAAGTGTGCGAATCAGAGTGGTCGCTAAACAGGGAGGTCTTCCAACTAATAATAGAGAAGTGGGGCATTCCCGAAGTGGACTTGTTTGCCAACAGGTCGAATGCCAAAGTTCCAGCTTACTTTGATAGAAAGAGAAATAGGGGCCAAAGGGATAGATGCCCTAGCCCAGAAGTGGCCGTTTCATCTATGTTATGCCTTTCCCCCGTTCAAACTTATTCCTCTGGTTCTGAGGAAATTTGTGCAGGAACGCACCACAATGATCCTAGTGGTCCCGTATTGGCCAAAGAGGCCTTGGTTTTCCATACTGTTACGCCTGACAGCGGAACCCCCCCTCATGTTGCCCGTAAGGAAGGATCTGCTATCCCAGGGCCCAGTCCTATTATCCAAGGTTCAGACCCTGAAGCTGTCAGCCTGGTGTCTGAAGAGAGTCTCCTGAAGTCTAAGGGGCTCTCGGATAGGGTAGTAAACACCATTCTTTCTAGTAGAAAGAAGGTTACCCAAGCGATTTATGTTAAAGTTTGGAAAAAATTTTGTTCTTGGTTGGATACCAAAAAGGTGTCTGCAAGTATCCCAGCCATCTTGGAGTTTTTACAAGATGGTGCGGATAAAGGACTGGCCATTAGTACACTAAAAGTACAGGTATCGGCCTTGTCAGTTTTTTTAGAGCGACCCCTGGCTATAGACCCGCTAGTGAGCAGGTTCTTCAAGGGGTTAGCCAGAATTAGACCCATTCCATTTAAAGTCCTGCCAAAATGGGACCTGACGACAGTGTTGCAGGGTTGGGCTAAATGGTCACAAGAGAAAGAGCTGTCCCTAAAATGGGTCACGCTCAAAGCTGTCTTTCTAGTGGCCATAACCACTGCGAGACGCATTAGTGAGCTGCAGGCACTTTCCATTAAGGAGCCTTTTCTACAAGTTTTTGAAGACAGGCTGGTATTACGGACAGACCCAGGTTTTTTGCCCAAAGTGGTATCAAAGTTCCATAGGGCTCAAGAAATGGTTTTACCTTCCTTTTTTGGGTCCCCAACCAGTCTAAGGGAGACAGAATTCCACAATCTGGACGTGAGAGCCTGTGTCTTACAATATCTGGAGTTGTCCAAAAACATTAGGAAATCCAATGCTCTATTTATTTTGCATTCGGGAAAAAAAATTGGGGTTTCAAGCTTCAAAAGGCACAATCGCAAGATGGATTAGGCAGGCTATTGTGGAAGCTTATAAAATCTTAGGAAAGGAATGCCCTTTTTCCCCCATGGCTCACTCCACACGGGCACTATCGGCCTCTTGGGCAGAGCGAGCTGGAGCAACACCAGAACAAATCTGTCGAGCAGCAACATGGTCAAATTACTCGACGTTCATGAAGCATTATAGATTGGACCTTCTCTCAGCGCAAGACCAAGCGTTTGGGAGGAAAGTCCTCCAAGCGGTAGTCCCCCCCTAATCTGGTAAGTTCTCGCTGATCCTCTCTAGTGCTGTCCTGGACAGACGACTAGAGAAAACTAGAGTTAGACTTACCGGTAACTATTTCTAGGAGTCGTCCAGGACAGCAGGGATTCCCTCCCTATATGCTGTTATAATGGTGGACGAGTGTTTTTTGTTGTTTCAGAAGCCGTTCCGGGGAAGTTCTTGATTAAAAGACTGACGAGGGACGGAAGCCGCCCTTTAAAGATTGGTATGATGTGTTTCCTGCCTCTGGAGGTGGAGCCTCTCTCTCTAGTGCTGTCCTGGACGACTCCTAGAAATAGAGTTACCGGTAAGTCTAACTCTAGTTTTTGCATCTTACAATGTTCTTTGGACTCCCCCTATCCTATGACAGCTGTAAGAAAAAAAAAAAAAAAAAAATTAGAAATGTTCCCGACCCCTCCTGAGGTTCTGGATCATACCATTTAAAGACAAATGTAGCATTTATAACCAGGAGAGGACACCTTCCTTCACCTGCCAACTAAAGTGCGCCCCCCTCTCCTTTTCCAGGCAGATTCAGCAAACATTACTGATGTTCGGGAGCCAAATCCAAACCCTGTTGAAAGGAGCTGAATGTTAAAAGTGACTTATCCAAGATGAGGGTTTAATGTAACAATGAATGGAGAAAAAAAAAAAGTTAAGTTCCCCCCAAAAAAATAATTTAATCTACGATGGGTGTGATATAAATATATATTTTAATAGAAAAAATACGCACAAAAAAAAGTGTCACTTTAACTACACATAAAAAAACTTGACATAAGTATATTTATTTTAATATTGTTTAAATGTATTAAAAAAGTGACATGGTTTGTTTTTATTTTTTTTAAATCTATCATGGGTGTGATATTTATATTGTTGGTTAACCACTTAAGCCCCGGACCATTTGGCTGGCCAAAGACCGGGTCACTTTTTGCGATTCGGCACGGCGGCGTTTTAGAGTTTTTTGGTGGTATTTGATCACCTCTGCGGTTATTTTTCGATAATAGAGCGACAATGTAGAATAAAATATTTACTTCTAATAAATATCCCCAAAAAGTATATATAAAAAAAAAGCGCATTCTCCTCAGTTTAGGATACATATTCTTCTAAAGAAGAAAATAATTTTGCTATAAGTGTTTGGTTTGCACAAAAAGTTATAGCGTTTACAAAATATGGGATAGTTTTATGGCTTTTGTTTTTACTAGTTATGGCAGCGATCTTTATCGTGACTGCGACATTATGGCGGACAATTTTGGGACCATTGTCATTTTACAGCGATCACTGCTATAAATATGCACCGATTACTCTGAAGGGGGAAGACCAGACAAGAGATAGATCTAACACACTCGTCCATCTGCCTGTCTGTGCCATTCTACCGCCGTATATCATCGTGCGATGGTCGGCAAGCAGTTAATGACTGTTCCTGGCCGCTGTCCTGTTTCTAAACAATGCGGCCAGGGATTCCCTTAAACCAGACCCTTATCCTAGAGGGTCTCCTATGGGTGTCAAGGGGCACCCCATACACGAAACAAAATGGCATGCTACCCACTCAAAAAATAATTTAAAAGTTCAGTAAATGACCGTTCCCGGCCGCTGTCCTGTTTTACATTCTCAGCTGTGTTGGATAAAATTACTGTCATTTACACAACTAATTTTCCCACCACATCACACATTGAAATCCATACATCCGGCACCCTGCATGTAGATTAGGGGCCAAGTGCACTCTCTCCACAATTTGCACCTTCTTTTCTACCTGCACCCTCCCTCTCCCCCCCCCCCCCCCTTTCTTACTGTACTCTCTTCATACTCTATCCCTTCTCTCCTCTATTTGCACCCTCTCAGCTCCCTCCTGTGGCTGATATAGGCGTTACCAGTTCAGCACTGCAGGAAGCAGCTACAGCCAGTGTCTCTCCTCTTCTAGCCCAGCACCCGACTACAATAGTTTGGGTTATTGTTTGCACACCATTGTACGGTTTTGTTTCTCTTTGCTGTCCATCCCTTTCCTCTGTAGGTTGTGACTTTTCCTCTGATCTTCTATAATAGATCTTGTGAAGAAACAGATCAAATGTGGAACAAGTCCTTTGACGGATGTAGGAAGCCAAAGTGAGGACACAATGACGCATTAAAGGGGCAGTAATAGTCATGATCTCTATTATTCTGTAGTATGTCTGCAGCCCTTGTGACCCGATATACCTGGCTGCATCTTCTGCACCAATAAAAATGTTGGAGGTTCCTACAATAAATTTCTCAACACCCTAGAAATCACCAAATCTATAATTAAGCAAAAGACCAGATGATTAAATTACAATTTTTTTATTTTTCTACAGACAGTACATATTGCAGCTTTCTCAGAGACTTGACAATGAACACCGTACACACAGTGACTACAAGAAGACTGAGACACCCGACAGCCACCAACCACCAGAGCTCTGCGGGGGCGGCCTCTTCCTTCATCACTGCAGCTGCGAGGTCACTTTGTTTTGGCCCAATCACAAGCAAAGGTCCCAAGGTGGTCACCGACTGTCCCTCTTCCATGGTAGGTTCTGCAGGAGAAACAATGGGTCAGGAGGCACATACACATCTCTATACAATAGAACTAAAGGGCTTTCAGGTGATAATTCAACTCCTACTCAAGTGTGCAGAGGTGGTGTCTACTGTAGACCCTCATGAATCAAAAATTGTCATGTCAACCAGTTTGACAGAATGGAGGAGAGGATGGTTTGAACCCTAAAGATTTGCATTGCTATGCAGGAGATCTACCTTCCTGTTCTAGTTCTGAAACAAGTGAGGGAAACATCTCTACGGGGATAGAAGCAGCAATATGAAGGTCATCCAGGTCCTAGCCTTCCCCTTTGCCACCTGTGTCCCTCAGAACCCTGGTGGGTGTAAGAATTAGGGCCAGGTGGAACCCCAACCAGTAGGGATCCCCCCACTTCCTGTTGTAATGCAAATGGAGGCAAACCATTCCCATCATAAAGGGAGCAGATGTGGCCACAGCTTTGTATGCAGCAGCCGCATGGTTGAGACTCACCAGCCAAGGCTTCCCTCTTCCCAAAGGCCCTCGGTCTTCCAAATCGGCTCCTTCCTCCTGTAAGACCAGTAGGGTTGCTGCAGGTTCCTGGAGTCCCACAACACTGGCAGATACTGCTGGGGCCCTCAACTGCAAACCAGCTAGAGGAAAACAAAACCAGAGTATGTATAACAACCTGTGTTTTTTAGAAGATGCACTGGAAGCTCGGTGAAAAGTCAACACTGTATAGGCATTTTGACATTTACCTTGAAAGGACTTAGGGCTCATTCCTCCAGTAGAGATTGATTATAGTTTTTATTGCCTTCTGTGTCCCGTTAGGGAGATTCATATTCTATTTGTCCAGTTTACCACCATTGAAAAGTGAGAGGATACAAATTTTTGTGTTGGGGCTCAAGGAATTCCATTAATTTGCAGGGATTTCCTCACTTCCGGTTTGGCTATGGGACAGGAAGTGAAGGCAAATCCCTGCAATGGTACAGATAGTGAGAAGTCTGATGGGTTATAACCCTCCCCGGCTCTATCCAAAAAATGAAAGTTTTGCATATAGTTCCATTTACAGTGCCAAGTTAATCCCCTTGGAGGGAATTAACAGCCAACCACAAGCAGCAGATTCAAGGCACCATGCCCATATTTCTGATCATGCTGGCACCGGAGATCTTTCAGACCCATGAGGCTACTTACCTGTTTGCCATATTACCAATGTACAGGTTATGGAAAGGGCCCCACAGAAGAGGTCTGTACCATTACATATTTACACCATTGTTTTAGGAAGCCACCATGTTATGTCCATAAAGTTTGTCCCAGTCACTGGTTACTAGATCCACGCAGAAGTGAATTTTACACAGATAGACAAATGCTATGGGAAGAGCAGCAACCCACCGACACCCAAACGGGCATTTTAATAGTCTCACCTGTTTGTGGCTTTACTATAGGAACAGGCCTTGTTGATGGAATCTGGGACCTGGGTGGCAGCAGCAGCCCTCAGGTAACAGGTCAAGTAGATCTGGAATAGAAGGTTTCCATAGGTTAAACATTCCTAGAAGGCACCAATCTGTGCAACCAATTCTAACCGTCCTCACCAGAGATACATCATTTCCTAGGAACCGGAAGGCATCCACCATGAACTGTAGAGTGTTTGTCTGGACCCTTGGAACGATGAAGGCCGAGGAGGCGTCAGCTTGTGTTCCATCCACCAGACACCTGCAAAAGATGGTCACTTACAATTTAGGTCATATGGCAACCCAACCCCCTTCCCCACCAGCCACTGAAAACATACCCATTGTCTGTAATGATGTCATAACTTGAAGAGGTGGCATCAGGAGATATGGTGGCCACACAGCGGTCCACATATAGGATCATATCAATTTGGTTCTGAGTATCCACAGAGGCCTCTATGTAGAGAATATCCCCCAACTGGTAGATGGGAGAACTTCTAGGACCACTCCAGTCCTCTGTATACATAAAGAAAGAGGGGATTAGTAAAGACCCAACAGCACCCCCCCCCCTCCTGATCACCCATCTTCCTCACCAGTCATCAGGACCAAAGAGAAGGACAACCTTTCTTCTGAAGACACAGTGGTGCTGAATGGAACCCATGTTGGCTTAATGGCCTGGCTGCTCACATTACCGTGCCTACACAGAACCAGAGCGAGGTCAGTAATGAGTCCACTGAAATCATTTAATGTCACAAATTCATATTACTCTTTTCCTGTCCATAAAGGATGGCCATCTGGTTGATTCCATTCCTGTTGGACAGTGACTAAATGAAGCCAGATAGTAAGGCCATTAACAGGACATAATCCCTGAACCTTTAAGTGACCAGGAGCAGCTACTATATACTTGTCCCCAGATTCTCTTTAGAACCTTGTTAGGCCAATATATGTGTGACCACCGCAACATTGGGGGGACATTATAAAGATTCCAGATGCAATAGAAAGGGAGCCCCCCCCATCCTTGATCAGGAGGTTCTGTAAAATGAAGAGAAACTTAAAGTACTTCCACCATTGTCATTGCAGAGCCTCCCATTATCAATCTTAGTAAGAGGAAATTCATCATTGCTGCAGTAGGATTAGGTTGCCGGCACAGACATCAAGTTCAGATGCCAAGGGTAGTTCAAGTAGCCAAAACCAACACTTGAATCCAAAATGTCAATGTAGCACCCTCTAGTGTGCTAGAATAGTAAAAGTTTGAGAGTAGGTAAAATTTCCAGGCTTGGCTGGTCCAGGAAGTGCAAACAAGGGATGCGTTGGAGGAGTGATAGTCTGCAAGCAAGGAGTGCAGGAGGAGAGAAGGAGATTGTATATACCATGGTAGATATAGATGGTCCCTCTATTAACAGAGAATCTGGGCAACTCATAAATTCCCTATCCAAGTTAAATTCCCCTCAATAAAAATACAAAGAAAAAAGATGTCAAGGACTGTTTTCATTTCACTAGATACTTGAAAATTGTGTGCCTGACTGGTCAGGGTGACAGATGGACTACTACACTCAGCAGCACCTATGGGGGTATCGCTACATCAAAATGGGCTGCCAACACACCCCTAACCAGGAAAGGAGATACATGGCTTTTTCTGCCATCTGTCCTTACCAATTTCCAACAAGGGGTTTTAGCCTCCCCACTCTGGCTAAACATATTGACCAGATGCTGAACACCAGCTGGGACCTGCATGGCGCCCTAGTGTAAGCTCATCCAGCAGTGTTGACTCACCGGTAGTAGAAACACATTATGGGGACAACAGCTGCGTTGGTTCTGATGATTGGAATGGAGGAGGTTGGGCTGTAGGTCAGGTTGGTGGTGTAGATTAGCCACTCTGGAGTCATCTGTGCAGAGAAGAGGAGAATGATACAGAGTTACAAACATGGAAAGCTGACATTGTTTAGTGCATTTTCTGAGACAGGGCCCCAAGCCCACCATTGCCTGGCCCCAGTGTTGGAAGGCCAGGCCCAAAAGCCATCATCTACCAACTCAACCAGCCTGCAAAGAACCAAAACTATTCTGTCCAGCAGTCTGCATTACAAACAGGGGTTTAGTTTGCACACACTTTCTATATGGTGGGTGTCTCCTATGCATTTGAGTGGGGGGGGGTCCCCTCCAGGCTTACCTGCCCTCTATCCATTATGCATGCGCTTCCACTGTGGAGGCTCTCAAACACTTACAGAGTTAGGACTGCAGATAATACTGGAGTGCTGTAAAGTGGCTTTTTTTTGGTTTTGTTCTCCATACATCACCCTTCCATGTGCTTCTTGCTGCGAAGTAAGGTGCCCATGTGTTCTGGATTGCCCAGGACTGTCCCGCAATTGACATGTCTGTCCTGGGTACCTTCATTCTGGGACAATACAGTGTCCCAGAATGAAATAAAGGACAAAGCCACCCCCTACTAACTAATAACTACTGTAGCGCCCCTTTACTTTTCAGGGGTGCTATGTGCCTAAATTTAGGGGATTGGTCTGAGATGATAGCCGGGCTCAGACCACTTTGATTGGTAGGTACTTGCTTCTGCCTGTGTGATGCAGCCTGGTGTACAGTTCCCTGTGGCCTGTAGGTGGCACTGCCATATCAGGTCAGGGTTGAACCGTGGGTAGCATTGCTATGCCTTAGAGTGTCCTCTAGCGGCAGTGGTACGGTGGGCGTGGTTAACTTGCTGTGCATGCTGGGAGAGGATACATAAGGGGCAGATGCCATCTTTTGGGCCATCAGGCCAGGGGTGCGCATCAGTCTCAGGCACCTTTAGCCTGGGGCTGCAACTCCACTAGTAGGCCCAGCACCTTTAGCTGGGGCTTACCTCCAAAAGAGGAATCCCAGGGTACCCAGAGAAGGGTGGCCCACTCTGGAAGAGGAGACCAGGGGAGGACCTTTCTGAAGGACCGGTGAGAGCTCACGGTGAAAGAGGCCTGGTTGCCTTCTAGAGGGATTCAACGATCCGTCAGGCACCTGTTCTGGTGTTGCAAGTGCTGAGAAGTTTGGGACTTAAAGATTCTGTGGCAGAGGGTCTCCCGATTTACAGGGGACTATCCGGGTGAGCTAAAGCCACTCAGGATTGAGTGGTGACTACAGTATCAGTTTGTGCCTGGACCTCTCTCTCTCTCTCTCTCTCATCCACCTTTCCTGTCTGCTGAACTTGACTCATAAAAATAAACTCAGCATTGGAGTTAAAGTGGTGGGGACATTGGCCTTCCTGGGGAGAATTAGAGACTTGTCCCTACACTCTAGGAGACGAGAACCAGTTGAAGTGGGTAACTCACTGCGGGACCCAAAAACAGTTAACATCGCTCAACCTCGTAAAACAGGAGGGTACGGGCATGTGGCACGGTGTGCCTTGACCTGCAGGTGAGCCAAAGGCAGGTAAAGGATCTCTGCGCGATACACTACATTTCTGGAACTGGTTGCTAGGGCCAGCGCTGCCTGGCATCTTGCAACCAGTGACAATTTACTCTCAGACAGTGAGACCACCGCTGTCCCCATCCACCTCCTTCTCCGGGACCCAGCGGCAAGCAGCAGGGACTGGTGTGGTCTTCACTCTCCAGATAGTGATGCCACTCCTTTCCTTCTACGCACGTGGCTCATGCAGAGGGAGTGACAGCAGCACTGCATCTGGTGGCAGGCTATGGGTGGCAAGCGGCACTGCATCTGGTGGTAAGTGGCACATTCACCTGACAAATAACCTGCCGCCAAATCACCCATCAACCCCGAGACTACATTTCCCCCTGCCCCCCTCATCTTTTTTTGGGGAAGGTGAGGGGGGGTGTGTCCCTGAATGGCAGTTTGGAAATGTGGTCACCCTATGGCGAAGGTCATTGCCCATTTGTTTGCCTCATTGCCTGGCGCCTGTCTGGGAAGACCAGGCCCAAAGCCTTCATTGCTTGACCTGTGTCGGAGAAGACCCGGCACCAAGTTGCCATTTGGGATTCACAAACTTCAGGTCAGCAACTCAGAACAATCACAGCATTCTGCTTTTAGAAGACCAGCAATAGCAGACCCCTTATTGTCCTGCCACCAAAATATGCAGGTAAAAGCTTCAAGTGGTTATAAAGCCACTGGTCATGTCTCTACAATCCACCTTGTTAGATAACATGTGCCCCACTGTATGCGATATAAAAATTTAAGATAAAAATAGCAGAGCGTTTTCTGGCGCTCACGTGACTCGTCGGCTCTCTCCTCTGCCAGTCTGACAGCTACAGAGAGACCAGAGGAGTCACGTGAGCCCCTATGATTAATAGAATAAAAATAAATATTTATATTCTACCTTAAGGACATACCAGTGGGGCACATCTAAATTTTCTAACAGTGGATTGTAGGGACATACTATTTTACCAGTAGGAGAGGAGGGTCAAGGAGAAGAGACCCCATAGGGTCTGTGTTTAAAGTGTAACTAAAAGGAAAAACTCTTAAATAATGTGGCATGGGTTAGAACCCCATTAGGTTTTTATTTCTGTCTATTCTATGGGGACACCTGCTCTGGTAACAGCTGGGGAATTCCTCACTTACTATTGTGGCTACGAGGCCAGAAGTGAAGGGAAATCCCCCCAATGGGACAAAAATAGCAAAATACCCAACAGAGGTTGTAACTCTCCCGTATCCTATTCAAAAGCCTTATGTCTTCACATTACCTTCATCTTCCCAAAGTGGAGTTTAAAGTTGCTGTACACCCCCTCCCCCCCCCCCACACTCACAAAGGGGAGGCCATATGCACCAAGCCTTGAAGGGATGGGACACGTCTTCCTCTGCCAAGCAGAGGTTAGAATACTACTCTGGCTGGTGGGGAAGTGAGTGTTGGTCCATTTCAATGGAACATCAGCTACAGGGTCATTAGGAACTAGGTGGTTCCAGGTGAGAGGCCAGAAAAGCAGCAGAGAAGGTTCTATACACAGACTACTGGAAGGTGGGGACTATGGGGGAGGGGGGCGCTTGACTAGAAAACATGGACACAGGGGAACATGTGAAGATTACCTGCACGGTGTTGCCGCAGTCCTGGAGGTTGATCTGGAAGGTAACAGCGGTGTCTGTACTCTGGGGGTTGGGTTTGCAGCCAAGGGGCCCCAGGCTCAGGTCAGAAGGTCGGACCAGCTTCCCAATCCCATAGAAATCCCTCTGGACGTTGACCACCATGTTGTCCTCTCCACACTGGATGCTGATAGGGGAGCTCCCAGGCTGCGGCAGATCTCGGGGAACCCCACCAACACGTCCAGCAAGTGAACCCCTAGGAGCCCCAACCCCCACAACAGGGCGATTAGCATTCCAGTCTCTGGAGCCCCATCTAGAAGAGCCCTGGTCAGGGAGAGTCCGCTGGTTGCTCCTCCACCAATCTGACTGGCGGCCATGTCTCACCAAGACTCCATCACAGCCAAACCCTGACCAATAGGCCACAGCCAGGAGCAGCACCCAACCACCTTTCACCAGAAAACCCATCCTGCCCATAAGAGACACAACACAATGAATGAGGGAGAGAGAGCTGTCCTTTATACCCCTCCCACCAACCACTGATACCCCCAGCTGGGGCCAATCATCACCACACCCAATGGCTGGGACTATACATGATGGATGGGAGATGGAACCAATAATGGAGGTCACCTCATCCCCCTGGAGATCCAGCGGAGAAGATGACTAGATTCATCCTCATACTGGAATCAGATGGGAGAGACAGGTCCACATGGAGTGTGCTACACAAGCTGCATGGAGGAGAGGAATCTCACAAGGATGAACTATGATTGGATCACATACAACTGATACTACACCATACTACTAATGTCACTCACACCAACAGGAGAGACTTATTGTAGTGCTCAGGAGCACAGGGATGGTGGGAATCCCACATATTGGGCACAGCAGGTGTACAGACCCGAGAACTCAGCACAGGGATGGTGGGAACCCCTCAAATTGGGCACAGCAGGTGTACAGACCCGAGAACTCAGCACAGGGATGGTGGGAACCCCTCATAATGGGCACAGCAGGTGTACAGACCAGGGAACTCAGCACAGGGATGGTGGGAACCTTCATAATGGGCACAGCAGGTGTACAGACCAGGGAACTCAGCACAGGGATGGTGGGAACCCCTCATAATGGGCACAGCAGGTGTACAGACCAGGGAACTCAGCACAGGGATGTGGGAACCCCTCTTAATGGGTACAGCAGTTGTACAGACCAGGGAACTCAGCACAGGGATGGTGGGAACCCCTCATAATGGGCACAGCAGGTGTACAGACCCAGGAACTCAGCACAGGGATGGTGGGAACTCCTCATAATGGGCACAGCGGGTGTACAGACCCAGGAACTGAGCACAGGGATGGTGGGAACCCTTCTTAATGGGCATAGCAGTTGTACAGACCAGGGAACTCAGCACAGGGATGGTGGGAACCCCTCATAATGGGCACAGCAGGTGTACAGACCAGGGAACTCAGCACAGGGATCGTGAGAACCCCTCTTAATGGGCACAGCAGGTGTACAGACCAGGGAACTCAGCACAGGGATGGTGGGAACCCCTCTTAATGGGCACAGCCGGTGTACAGACCCGGGAACTCAGCACAGGGATGGTGGGAACCCCTCATAATGGGCACAGCAGTTGAACAGACCAGGGAACTCAGCACAGGGATGGATAGTGGGAACCCCTCATAATGGGCACAGCGGGTGTACAGACCCGAGAACTCAGCACAGGGATGATGGGAACCCCTCATAATGGGCACAGCAGGTGTACAGACCCGGGAACTTAGCACAGGGATGGTGGGAACCCCTCATAATGGGCACAGCAGGTGTACAGACCCGGGAACTCAGCACAGGGATGGTGGGAACCCCTCATAATGGGCACAGCAGGTGTACAGACCCGGGAACACAGCACAGGGATGGTGGGAACCCCTCATAATGGGCACAGCAGTTGTACAGACCCGGGAACTCAGCATAGGGATGGTGGGAACCCCTCATAATGGGCACAGCAGGTGTACAGACCTGGGAACTCAGCACAGGGATGGTGGGAACCCCTCATAATGGGCACAGCGAGTGTACAGACCCGGGAACTCAGCACAGGGATAGTGGGAACCCCTCTTAATGGGCACAGAAGGTGTACAGACCAGGGAATGGCACAGGGATGGTGGAAAACTGCCATTCTGCTTCTTGACAGTGAGGTGTGAGGTTGCTGGTTCCTTAGCTCCTGTGCTTCCAGAGACCAGGGGCTAGAGTTGCTTCTCTGCCCCAGGAGGGATGCTGGATCCTGGGGAGGACCCTGGAGGGGCCCCCCTGCTTTTCCGGCGCCTGTGTGTCGGGCAGTGGAGTTTTCTGATCACTGTATTCTATCTGTGACTCTGAATGCCTCAGACATGCCGCCTAGGGGGAGGGGTATTTGGAGATTGAATTTGGCCCTCCTGGAAGACGAGAGAGTAAGACAATCCTTTGAGGATTTTTTTCAAGCACAGGTAACGATCCTAGACTTTTGCAGCAGCAAGTCAGAATGGTGGGAGCTTGTAAAAGAGCGGACTGTTGGGCTTTTCAAGGCCATAGGAAGAAAGAAGCAGCAGGATAAGTATATCACCTACCAGCGTTTGCGGAGGAAACTTGACCGCCTTGTTTCGAATGGAGGAGATTCTGGGGCGATCTCTGAGGTGAAGCTCCTCCTTAGGAGACATCAATATGACCGGCACGCCTCTTTGGTTCAGGAGAGGGATTACGGGAAATACCATTCGCCTGACCCTTACCAGAACTGTAAACAGAGCGTAGAAGTTAAGACGGTCAATGGCCTGAAGGACAGTACGGGCTCTCTGACGAAGTCTAGGTCAGGGATCCTGGAGGTCATACTATGCCGATCTCCTGGGAGGAAGGAACCTTGATCGGACAAGGATGTTGGGTTTTTTGGACTCTACACCAGGACTGGAAAGTAATGTTCTTTTGATGAATTTGACAGATGAAATCACTGCAGATGAGGTAATCCAGGCTATTGATAAACTGGCCATCAAGAAAATGCCAGGGCCAGATGGTTTGACAGCCGACTTTTATAAATGTTTTAAGACGATCCTGGCTCCTTACCTTGCAGAGGTTTTTAATGGCTGTGGATCCCGCCTACGTCATTGGCTATTCCCCGGCAAGCAGGGAAAGCTGGGGCTTACCCCTATGATCTGACGGGTGACCCCGCCCCCTCCTATGTCAGACCCCCCCTACGTCATTGGCTGAGCGGACCTGATGGGGAACTTCCTCCGCAGTGTAATAAATGAATAGACCCCGCCCCTTCTCACGTTCCCCATCAGGTCCGCTCAGCCTTAAAACCAGTGAAAGGTGATCCCGCCCCCTACGTCATTGGCTGAGCAGACCTGATGGGGAACGTGAGAAGGGGCGGGGTCTATTCATTTATTACACTGCGGAGGAAGTTCCCCATCAGGTCCGCTCAGCCAATGACGTTTCGTGTGGAGTGGAGACGGCAGCGCTGGACATCGGATCACCGCGGGACACTGGATTACATCGCTGGAATAAGTTTTTTATTTTATTTATTTTTATTTTTAATAAAGGACTTTCCCAACGGTGTCTGTGTATTTTTTAAAAAATGTTACACTTTCTTTGTGAAATGGTAGGGGTACAATGTACCCGTTACCAATTCACATGGGGGAGGGGCCAGGATCTGGGGGTCCCCTTTGTTAAAGGGGTCTTCCAGATTCCGATAAGCCCCCCGCCCGCAGACCCCCACAACCACCGGGCAAGGGTTGTGGGGGTGAGGCCCTTGTCCCCATCAACATGGGGACATGGTGCTTTGAGGGGTCACAGACCCCTAAAGCATCCTCCCAATGTTGAGGGCATGTGGCCTGGTACGGTTCAGGAGGGGGTGGCACTCTCTCGTCCCCCCTCTTTTCCTGCGACCTGCCAGGTTGCGTGCTCGGATAAAGGGTCTGGCATGGATATTTGGGGGGAACCCCACGTCCCCTTAATATCCATTCCAGACTTGAAGGGCCTGGTAATTGAATTTGGGGGAACCCCCACGCTTTTTTTTATCAATGACTTTTCTATGTATTGCCGGGAGCCGACAATTCATTAATAGCCACGAGTGAGTTTTAAATGACTTTTTTTCCTTCAGAAATGACACTTTGTGCAGGGACAGTTCTAAGCACGGGAAACAAGCGCTACTTTACAGGCATACTATACACACCCCTCTAGGTACGAAATTTAAAGGAATATTTCACTTTTATTGTTTCACTTTAAGCATTATTAAAATCACTTACATGTCCCCTGGGGCAGGACCCGGGCCCCCAAACCCTTTTTAGGACAATAACTTGCATATTAGCCTTGATAATTAGCACTTTAGATTTTGAACGTTTGAGTCCATTGTATTTAATAGGGTTCTAACGTTCGCGCAAACTTTAGGTCTGTTGGCAGGTTCTGGTGCGAACCGAAAGGGGGGGGGTGTTCGGCTCATCCCTACTGGAGAGTGTAAAATTCGGCTCATTTCTGCATAGAAACCAATCAGCTTCCAGATTTTCTTGCCAAAGCTTAATTGGACAAGCTGAGTTTAGAAGCTGATTGGTTTCTATAAGAAAGTGAGACGGATTCTGCACTCTCCAGCTTTAGTAAAATAATCCCAATGTATCACTGTGTAAAGCATTGTTCAAACAGAAGATAGAGAGAGATACAAAGTAACATTGTTAATTCACGGGCATCGCAGTGGCTTCCGTTTCCTCCCTACCTCCTCCTCCTTACATGTAGCAGCACATGGTCAGCAGGTGGCGCCATGCCGGCGGCAAAAATCAAGTGACCCCACCGGGAGCTGAGGGGACGAAGAGCCCCAGGGAGACCGGACAGCAGAACCAGGCCCCCAACGTGATGATGACGCCCACACTGACACTGGCGGTGGTGCCGGATGATGAACTGAGGAGTGTCTGGGGAAAATAAGAAAAAAATGTGTAGGGAATTGTGAATGAGGAAGTGTAGGGGATTGTAGTGATGAGCATTGGGATAGAAAAGTGAATGAAAGTGAAAATAGCAAAGGGTAAGAAACTGGATGAATGAGTGAAAAATGGGAAAAGGTAAGGAGAAATGGTTTTGCTGTCCGGTCTCCCTGGGGCTCCTCGTCCCCTCAGGTCCCGGTGGGGCCACTTGATTTTTGCCGCCGGTATGGCGACACCTGCTGCTACATGTAAGTAGGAGGGTAAACCCCTTCCCCTTCCTCCATATCCCCCCTTTTTTTTCCCTTCCCCATGTTTTTCTCCTTATTTTGCTCTTTATCCCATCTTTTTAAGAACCAGTTACCGGCCCTCATTTTTGCTTTTAATTTTTTCAGACCAAATGCATCTTCTCCTGATGAGGCGATTAGTCGCCGAAACGCATCGAGCCAATGAGCCTTTTAGTACCTTAGGCTATCCTAGATGCATTATGTTATTACAACAAGGTGGCTAACATGTTTCACATCATAAGATGATTACTCATAGCTGAGTGAAAAATGAAAAAAATTGTGTTTAAAACAGGGGTGGGTGTATTTTTCCACCAATCAGATCAAGGTGCACGGAAATTCATTGAACACATATAATTAAACCTTGATGTTTCACATATGGGGCAGACCAAGTATGTGGGACAAGTATAAACATGGAAGTGCGAAATCTGTAAATTCAAAAACCAGAGAAAAGGATATCATATGAAAAAGACTCCATAAAAAAAAAAAAAGTCCCTGATTATAACACTAGATGTAGCGACATGTCCCAAAAAATGGCCTGTATCCATGTGTGAAAATAAATACCATAACCAAAATGGAAAAACACAAAATAAGAAAAGAAAATATAGAAAAGTGAATCAACAATAGTGTAATATTTTGGTGTGAACGTTATAGTGTGTATATATATATATATATATGTATGTGTAAACGTATATAAACATGCGGAGTGTCCCAAAATCTGCACATAGTGTACATACATAAAATGTGAACCGCATATAAATATCACCAAACGTGAGTATAAGAGCCCATTCACACAGGGACGAGTTTGGACCCGACTTCAAGTCGCCCTGCATGAGAAAATCAATGTAAGTGAATGGAGCCATGGAGCCCTGATGACGTCAGATGTGACGAAACGACGTAGGGCGACACGTACACGCATTGCGCATGCGCAAATTGGTCGTTTTGGATTGACACACCACAGAGCTGTTTTTCTTTCCTTGCAAGGAGCGCTTTTAAAAGAACCATTTTTTTTTAATTTCTATTTGAGGATTTTTATTACCGAGGACTTGTAATATATACCTCTGCTTAATAAATGCTTTGGACGAACGTTGCACTATTGGAATTTTCTTTTTGGTTGCTATTCACATTCCATTCCCTGATGTGCGCCCACTCTGACCTGGAAAGAGTGTGATTACTTCCGGTTTTAGACAGCGTGGAACCAACGTCTTTGGAGATCCTCCTACTGTGGATGAGGCGTCCCTGCTGAACCTCCCTGCCTTCCACCGAGGACCATTATTCTGCTGAGTCTGTTTTGACCCCCCTGAGAAGGGCGGTCACAGACTGTCTGGTAAGCCTTTATTCTACACTCTGGTGGCGGGATTTCTTCTATGTATTGGATGTCACCTACATGTTCAACATTGGATACCTGCACTTTGGAGAATCACGTCTTTGGACAGAGAATATATATTTTTCATCACAGATATATATATATGGACCATTATGTGTTTCATTTGATTTTTAATAACTAAACACTTGTTTTTATAGTTTTTTTTCTGTCACCATTTCTCTATATGGTCATATATAGTTCACTTATCCAGCGCTACACTTTTTGTATATGTAAGTGAATGGAGCCGTCTTAATGCACACTACTGCAGTCTAGGGTGACCACATTTCCAAACTACCATTCAGGGACACCCTCCCTTCCCAAAAATCAGCTTGTGCTGTAACGAATCACAGCACAGTGATTGGACACAAGAGGCGGGATTTATGATTTCTCCAATCCCAAGCAGGGGGCGGGGATTGTGCTCTTCAAGGCATTCCCGGCCAGGACAAGTACTGTCAGTGAGTAAAGCGGTGATGTGGCGGCCTTTTTTGGGGGGCATCAGATTGGCCCAGGGGGGTGGCTGTGTCAGTTTCATTCCGGGACACTGTATTGTCCTGGAATTAAGGTGCCCGGGACAGATCTGCAAAACACGGGACTGTCCCGGGCAATCCGGGACACATGGTCACCCTACTGCAGTCGCTCCGACTTCAAAAAAGGTTCCTGTACTACTTCAATCCGACTTCTAGGAGACTTGCACCCATTCATATCAATGAAAGTCGCCTCAGAAGTCGGATCCCCTGTCTTAACAGAAGCAACAATACAGGAAGAGAACATACATTTTTCTCAGGCAAACCCCTCCCTCCCACAGAGCTGATTCTTGTTTGATTGGCCACTGGAAAGTCTTCTGTCCTGGAGGCGACTTCAGTCGTGTTGTAAGTCGCCCCAAGTCGCGCTGTGATTCAAACTCAAGTCGTGTCCAAGTTGCCTCCCAAAGTCGCGCTGGAAGTCGTGTTGCCCCCCGGTGTGAATGGGGTCCAAGGATCACGGTCTCATGGTAAACCCATATAACATAAACAATCATTTTACATTTACATTTAAGTCATAAAATACGTGCCTGGAGCACCAAGATCAAAAGAAAGAAATCCAAAAATACGTACAAGGAATACATAGAACACAAACAATTAAAACTTTGATGTTGTATTAAAATAACATATTGTTGAAGATGGTTATGATACTAAGGAAACACCATGTCATAAGAAGTTAGAGTTCTGTGGTCTATTATAAGAAGTATATATATATATATATATATATTTTTTTTTTTCGTCTGCATGCCCTCATAGTACCGTATTTATCGGCGTATAACACGCAACCCCAAGTTTAGGAGGGAATTTTCAGGAAAAAAAATTACATTTAAATGCCCATCAATGCAGCCTTATCAGTGTCCATCTGCAGCCTTGCCCAGTGCGTTTTCAGCATTGCCAAGTGCGTTTTCAGCATTGCCCAGTGCCTTTGCAGCCTTGCCAGTCTCTGCCCTGATTTAAAATTGGCGCCGAGTTCCACTGACTGTGAGCGGAGAGGAGCCGAGATACAGAAAGCCAAGTGTACTTCGGCTAGACTCGGCTCTGCTCACAGTCAGGGGCGGGACTGCGAGAGGAGCTTACACTCGGCTTTCTGTATGTCAGCAGCGCTCGCTCCTCTCACAATCAGTGGAGGTGGGCGTGACTGCGAGAGGAGCCGAGTAAAGCCGAGTGTACTTCGGCTTTGTGTATCTCGGCTCCGCTTGCTCGTTTCCTCACAATCAGCGGGGGATCGGCGTATAACACGCACCCGCGATTTTCCCCTGATTCTAAGGGGAAAAAAGTGCATGTTATATGCCGATAAATACGGTACTTGATAAAAAGAAACTAATGAAGGTGCATTCCAATCTTAATAAAATGTAAAAAGCAGAAGGAAAACAAAAGACCTATGTGACGTGTACAACAAGGGCAGAACCCCTATGAAGCTCCATTCCACTCTGTTTAATAAAAATTTATTGAGCGGACTATGAAAGAAGAAAAAAAGGGAAAATATGCAATAAAATTCTGCAAGCACAGTCTACAATAAGCACGCTACAATGGCTAAATGGTCTTGTTGTGTAATATGTGGGGATCGTCAGTCTCTATAATCTGCAGCCCCGGCCGTTGTCTCCGATCTCCTGATCAATAATGTGGAGTGTAGGATTGTAGAATGGGGAAAGGGTGTAGAATGTCTTTTTGTATTTCCAGAGCGTATTATTGTACCGTATTCTTTATTACAGTCCCAGAGACAGATGAAAAGTCCAGCACGGTATACATGGCCTCTTCCCTCTCATTTTAGCAGCTCACTCCTCCCTTCATACACACCTTTCCCTTTATTCACCAAGATGTGGAAGAAGCCGATTGTAAGATCCAAAAGTTCATCTGGTCAGCCAATGTTCTTTGGGTTCCACCTATACTATGACAGCTGTAAAAGGCGATGCTGCCGACCCCCGAGGTTCTGGATCATACCATCCAGTGCTGTATTATGGCCCAGGCCTATGGCGGCACTTTACGGGGGCGGTGAAAAACCCACCCCTCCCGCACGGAGAGCCGCACAGCTGAATCCCGGAGCTCAGTGTCACGATAAGTTTCGGCACTGAGCTCTAGGAATTGTCAGTCTAGGATGTGCGGGTACCCAGGACATCTGCCACCCAGGGTCCTGCAGCGCCGATCAGCTTTACAGAGCAGCCGTCTCTCTCCACTGACAACGCAGTCACTCATCGGCTCTCCCCCCCCCCTTCTTGGCTCAATGTTCCTGTGTACACAGCCAGGAGGAGCCAAGGAGAGACACAACTACAGTCAGTGAGAGAGCCGTGCTGGTGTGTGAGACCACTTCAGTGAGAGGACACAGTACCCAGGGGGGCAGGCAGATAATAGGTGAATTAATGAAGTGATTGGAGGGGGATATGTGCTGGCGAGTGATTTGAGAGGGAAGATGATGCGCTAGTGGGGGGGATCTGATTCTCTCCCCCCCACTAGCACATATCCTCTCCCCCTCAGAGAAAAGTCATTGATATATAAAAAAAAAGCGTGGGCCCTTCAGGTCTGGTATGGATATCAAGGGGAACCCTGCATCAAATAAATTAAAAAGTGTCGTTCCCCCAAAAATCCATACCAGACCCTTAGCCGAGCACGCAACCTGGCAGGCAGCAGAAAATGAAGGGGGGCGAGAGCGCGCCGCCCCCTCCTCCTGAACCGTACCAGACCACATGCCCTCAACATGGGGAGGATGCTTTGGAGGTCTGTGACCCCTCAAAGCACCATGTCCATGGGGACAAGGGCCTCATCCCCACAACCCTTGCCTGGTGGTTGTGGGGGGTCTGCAGGCAGAGGGGGGCTTATCATAATCCGGAAGACCCCTTTAACAAAAGGCACCCCCAGATGTGAATTGGTAAGGGGTACATTGTACCCCTACTATTTCACAAAGAATGTAGGGAAAAAAAAAAACCCCACCGTTGGGAAAAGTCCTTTATTAAAAGGATAAAGATTCCAGCGGTGGTAATCCACTCTCAGTATCCTGCGATGGGTAATCTCCTCTCCGGGGTCCAGGCTCCAAAGATGTCCAGCGCAGCGAGGACCAGCACACGGGCCTCTCTTCACCAGAGACACCCCGGGAATGACACAGCTTCAGCCAGTGACGGCTCTTAAGTAGCTGAGGGCGGGGCCACCCATCACGTGACCCCGTCCCCCTCTGACGCAAAAGCAAACCCGGGCTTCCCCAGTGACGTGCAGGTAATCCCGCCACCCTCTGATGTAACGCAGGTTTCTGTTGCATCAGAGGGGGCGGGGTCACCTGCACATCATTGGGGAAGCCAGGGTTTGCCCTTGCGTCAGAGGGGGATGGGGTCACGTGACGGGTGGCCCCGCCCTCAGCTACTTAAGAGCCGTCACTGGCTGAAGCCGCTTCATTCCCGGGTGTCTCCGCTCCAGTGAAGAGGACCGTGTGCTGTTCCTCGCTGTGCTGGACATTGTTGGAGCCTGGACCCCGGAGAGGGGATCACCCATCGCAGGATACTGAGAGTGGATTACCACCGCTGGAATCTTTATTTTTGTTATACTTTGTGAAATGGTAGGGGTACAATGTACCCCTTACCAATTAACATTAAGGGGGTTTTCTGGATTCCGATAAGCCCCCCCACGCAAGGGTTGTGGGGATGAGGCCTTTGTCCCCATCAACATGACCCCCAAAGCATCCTCCCCATGTTGAGGGCATGTGGTCTGGTACGGTTCAGGAGGGGGCGGCTCTCGTTCCCCCCCTCTTTTCCTGCCAGGTTGCGTGCTCGGATAAAGGGTCTGGTATGGATTTTTGGGGGGAACTCCACGCCTTTTAAAATTTGGCGTGGAGTTCCCATTAAAATCCATACCAGACCTTAAGGGCCTGGTAATTGAATTTAGATTTCTCCCATAGACTTTTACAGGGTGTTCCGCGGCTTTTCGAATTTGCCGCGAACACCCCAAAATGTTCGGCGAACGGGCAATGTGCGAGTCGAACTCGAAGCTCATCCCTACTCTCCGTGAGCCGATCGTGGGAATGCCCGGACAGCGAGTCTGTAGGAACCTACGGAGCTTGCGGCGGGCGCGCGTCCACAATGCCACTTCTTAAAGGGGACATTGTGTATAATTTTTAATTTTTATATATATATATATATATATATATATATATATATATATATCACACACACACACGTCCATCTGCCTGTCCGTGGCATTCTGCCGACGTATATCGTCATGCAATGGTCAGCAAGCGGTTAATGACTGTTCCTGGCCGCTGTCCCGTTTCTAAACAATGCGGCCAGGGATTCCATTAAACTATACCAGACCCTTATCCTAGATAAGGGTCTCCTATGAGTGTCAAGGGGCACCCCATACACAAAAGAAAATGGCATGCCGCCCACTCAAAAAATAAATGGTCAGTAAATGACTGTTCCCGGCCGCTGTCCTGTTTTACATTCTCAGCTGTGTTGGCTAAAATTACAGTCATTTACACAACTAATTTTTCATCACAGCACACATTGAAATCCATACATCCGGCACCCTGCATGTAGATTAGGGGCCAAGTGCAGTCTTCTCTCCACAATTTGCACCTTTTCTACCTGCACCCTTCCTTTCTCTTACTGTACTCTTCATACTCTATCCCTTCTCTCCTTTATTTGCACCCTCTCAGCTCCCCCTGTGGCTGATATAGGCGTTACCAGTTCAGCACTGCAGGAAGCAGCTACAACCAGTGTCTCTCCACTCCTAGCCCAGCACCCGACTACAATAGTCTTATTGTTTGCACACCATTGTATGGTTTATTTTCTCTTTGCTGTCCATCCCTTTTCTCTTTAGGTTTTGACTTTTCCTCTGATCTTCTATAAAAAGATCTTGTGAAGAAACAGAGCAAACGTGGAACAAGTCATTTGAGGGATGTAGGAAGCCAAAGTGAGGACACAATGATACATTAAGGGGCAGTAATAGTCATGATGTCTATTATTCTGTAGTATGTCTGCAGCCCTTGTGACCCCATATACCTGGCTGCATCTTCTGCCCCAATTGAGAAATTTATTGTAGGAACCTCCAACATTTTTATTAACACCCTAGAAATCACCAAATCTATAATTAAGCAAAAGACCAGATTAAATTACAATTTTTTATTTTTCTACAGACAGTACATATTGCGGCCTTTTCTGAGACTTGACAATGAACACAGTACACATAGTGACTACAAGAAGACTGAGACACCCGACAGCCACCAACCACCAGAGCTCTGCGGGGGCAGCCTCTTCCTTCATCACTTCAGCTGCGAGGTCGCTTTGTTTCGGCCCAATCACAAGCAGAGGTCCCAAGGTGGTCACCGACTGTCCCTCATCCATGTTAGGCTCTGCAGGAGAAACCTTGGAGGGTCAGGAGGCACATACACATCTCTATACAATGCAACTAAAGGCCTTTCAGGTGATAACTCAACTCCTACTCAAGTGTGCAGAGGTGGTGTCCACTGTAGACCCTCATGAATCAAATGGCCATGTCAACCAATTTGACAGAATTGAGGATGGTTTGAACCCTCAAGATTTGCATTGCTATGCAGGAGATCTACCTTCCTGTTCCAGTTCTGAAACAAGTGAGGGAAACATCTCTATGGGGATAGAAGCAGCAATATGAAGGTCATCCAGGTTCTAGCCTTCCCCTTTGCCACCCGTGTCCCTCAGAACCCTGGTGGGTGTAAGAATTAGGGCCAGGTGGAACCCCCAACCAGTCAGGACCCCCCCTTGTTTTCTGTTGTAAAACAGGAGGCAATCCATTCCCATCAAAAAGGGAGCAGATGTGGCCACATCTTTGTATGCAGCAGCTGCATGGTTAAGACTCACCATCCAAGGCTTCCCTCTTCCCAAAGGCTCTCGGTCTTCCAAATCGGCTCCTTCCTCCTGCAAGGCCAGTGGGGTTGCTGCAGGTTCCTGGTGTCCCACAACACTGGCAGATACTGCTGGGGCCCTCAACTGCAGACCAGCTGGAGAAAACAAAACCAGGAGTATGTATAACAACCTGTGTGTTTAGAAGATGCACTGGAAGCTCGGTGAAAAGCCAACACTGTATAGATATTTTGACATTTACCTTGAAAGGACTTGGGGCTCATCCCTCCAGTAGAGATGGATTACAGTTTTTATTGCCTTCTGTGTCCCGTTAGGGAGATTCATATTCTATTTGTCCAGTTTACCACCATTGAAAAGTGAGAGGATACAAAATTTGTGTTGGGGGCTCAAGGAATTCCATTAATTTGCAGGGATTTCCTCACTTCCGGTTTGGCTATGGGACAGGAAGTGAAGGCAAATCTCTGCAATGGTACAGACGGTGAGAAAAGTCTGATGGGTTATAACCCTCCCCAGCTCTATCCAAAAAATGAAAGTTTTGCCTATAGGTCCATTTACAGGGCCAAGTTATTCCTCTTGGAGGTAATTTACAGCTGACCACAAGCAGATTCAGAACACCATGCCCATATTTCTGATCATGCTGGCACCGGAGATCTTTCAGCCCCATGAGGCCACTTACCTGGCTAGCCATATTACCAATGTACAGGTATGGAAAGGGCCCCACAGAAGAGGTCTACCATTACATATTTACACCATTGTTTTAGGAAGCCACTATGTTATGTCCATAAAGTTTGTCCCAGTCACAGGTTACTAGTAGAGTTGAGCGGACACCTGGATGTTCGGGTTCGACCCAACTTCGGAAAAAAGTTCAGACTTTAACCCGAACCCCATTGAAGTCAATGGGGACCCGGACTTCTAAAGGACTAAAAAAGTAATGGTAAGGGCTAGAGGGCTTCAAAATGTTGTTAAGAGCATGGCAAATGCTCTGCAAACAAATGTGGATAGGGAAGTAACTTAAAATAACATTAAAAAAAAATAATAAAAAATAATAATCTTGACCTAGGAGGACGAGGTCCATATGGAGTAGGAGGTTGAGGTGGAAGCGGCGGTGGAGGACAAGGTAGCCAACACTGGTTCAAAAATACAACAATGGCTGGGTAAGGCCGGTGATGTGTCGAATTCTGTCCGTCAAATAGTGTCCACCCTGTACTGCGCTTGCTCAGTATGTAGGACAAGGGGATTTCGAAAATCTCCCAAAACGAACTGCGCCTGCGTGGTGAGTTGAGGTGAAGGCCACACCATCCGTGGTTCAAGCCGAGCCAAGTGAGGCTGTGCCCGAAGCGTGGCGATCGAACCGAGCCCGTGAGGAGCCCTGTTACTATGTGCTACCGTATGTCCACTTGGATGGTGGGGCTTGAACCTGCACTCACAGCGCAGGCGCCGTTCATCTTCAGAGATTTTGTGAATCTCCTTGTCCTCTGTACTGCGCAAGCGCTGTGCCTTCGCAGTATGGGCCGGACACAATCCGATGGCCGGACAGTTTGTCACAACACCGGTATACATGTCTATTCTGCACAAGGTACGGACAAGTCGTGTGGGATCCATGCCTGGTTCATTCTAATGAACGTGAGCTTGTCCACATTGGCTCTGGACAGGCGGCTGTGCTTGTCTGTGATAACGCCCCCTGCCGTGCTAAATACACGTTCAGATAATACACTGGCTGCAGGGCAGGCCAGCACCTCCAAGGCATAAAGGGCAAGCTCAGGCCATGTGCCCAATTTGGAGACCCAGAAGTTAAAGGGGGCAGACCCGTCTTCCAGTACGTGTAGGCCTGTGGACACATACTGCTCAACCATGTTGGTGAAATGCTGCCTCCTGCTAAGACGTTCCATCTCAGCTGGTGGTGCTGGTTGTTGTGGCGTGCTGACAAAGCTTTTCCACATTTCAGCCATGCTAACCCTGCCTTCTGAGGTGCTGCCGGTGTAACGCTAAGAACGGCGTCATTGGCACTGGCCATGTTGGTGAAGTACTCGAAACAGCGCAACAAGGCACACAGGTCTCGCATGGAGGCCCAGGTATTGGTGGTGAAGTGGTGCTGTTCCGCAGAGCGACTCACGCGTGATTGCTGCAGCTGAAACTCCACTATTGCCTGCTGCTGCTCGCACAGTCTGGCCAGCATGTGCAAGGTGGAGTTCCACCTTGTGGGCACGTCACATATGAGGCGGTGAGCGGGAAGGCCGAAGTTACGCTGCAGCGCTGACAGGCGAGCAGCAGGGTGAGAACGCCGAAAGTGCGCACACACAGCCCACACTTTCTGCAGCAGCTCTGGCATATTGGGGTAATTTTTAAGGAACCTCTGGACCACCAAGTTCAGCACATGCACCAGGCAAGGGATGTGCGTCAAACCGGCTAGGCCCAGAGCTGCTACAAGATTTCGCCCATTATCGCACACCACCAGGCCGGGCTTGAGGCTCACTGACAGCAACCACTCATTGGTCTGTTGTTCCATGTCCCTCCACAACTCCTGCACGGTGTGGGGTTTTTCCCCCAAACAGGAAAGTTTTAAAACTGCCTGCTGTCGTTTACCCCTGGCTGTGCTGAAGTTGGTGGTTAAGGTGTTACGCTGACCGGATGAGGAGGCGGTAGAGGATGAGGAAGCGGAGTAGGAGGAGTTAACAGGAGGCAAACTGAAGCGCCCTGCAATCCTCGGTGGTGGAAGGACATGCGCCAAACTGCTATCTGCCTCAGGCCCAGCATTTACCCAGTGTGCTGTTAGGGAGATATAACGTCCCTGACCGTGCTTACTGGTCCACGCATCCGTAGTTAGGTGGACCTTGCCACAGATGGCGTTGCGCAGTGCACACCTGATTTTGTCCCCCACTTGGTTGTGCAGGGAAGGGATGGCTCGCCTGGAAAAATAGTGGCGGCTGGGCACGACGTACTGTGGGACAGCCAATGCCATCAGGCTTTTAAAACTCTGCGTCTCCACCAGACGGAATGAAAGCATTTCAAAGGCCAGGAGTTTTGAAATGCTGGCATTCAGGGATCGTGGGTGGCTAGGGGGGTACTTCCTCTTCCGCTCCAATGTTTGGGAGATAGAGAGCTGAACGCTTCCATGGGACATTGTGGAGATGGTTGGTGACCCAGGTGGTAGTGTTGCTGGCAGATCCTCTGTTTGCGGGGTGGCAGGTGCCACTGTCACTACAGGAGGTGGATGAAGAGGCCGAGACTGCAGCAGAAGAGGAAGCAGGAGGAGCCAGAGACCTTTCTTGGTTTTTGAGGTGTCTACTCCACTGCAGCTCGTGCTTTGCACTTAGATGCCTGGTCATGCAGGTTGTGCTCAGGTTGAGAACGTTTATGCCTCGCTTCAGGCTCTGATTGCAGAGCGTGCAAACCACTCGTGTCTTGTCATCAGCACATTGTGTGAAGAACTGCCACGCTGGGGAACTCCTTGGAGCTGGCTTTGGTGTGCTCGGTCCCTTGCTGCGTTGGGCAGTAGCAGACATCCTGTCTAGCGGACGGACGCTCCGCTTTTGCACCCTGCTCCCTCTTCTGCTGTGCTGGTGGCTCTGTGCGACCACCGCCTCTTCCTCCAAACTACACTGGTCACCTGCATAACATTCATTCCATGTGGGGTCGAGGACCTCATCGTCCTCCACATCATCTTCCACCCAGTCTTCACCCCTGCCCTCCTTGTCTGTCTGCACAATTGCGAAAGCAGCAGCAGTTGGCACCTGTGTTTCGTCATCATCCGAGACGTACTGCGATGGTCCTCCCATGTACTCATCATGAAATATAAGTGGTTGGGCATCGGTGCACTCAATCTCTTCCACTTCTGGGGCAGGGCTAGGTGGATGGCCCTGGGAAACCCTGCTAACAGAGTCATCGAAAAGCAGAAGAGACTGCTGCATGATTTGGGGCTCAGACTGCTTGGCTGATTTGCAAGGGGGTGAGGTGAAAGACTGATGGACATGGGTTTCAGGTGCCAACTCTGTTCTTTCATCAGAAGAGTGGGTGGGAGACAATGTGAAGGAACCCGAGGCACTGTCAGCAACCCAATCTACTATCGCCTGTACTTGTCCTGGCCTAAACATTCGTACAGCCTCAGGCGCGACAAAATACCGCCGCAGGCTCGGTCGCCTACTCGCACCTGAGGAAGGGGTTTCACTTGTGCGTGTATCTGGCACAGATCCACTACGTCCTCTCCCTGCAACAGGAGCTCCACCAGCAGCACCACGACCGGGGCCACCACGTCCCTTTGACCTTCTCATATTTTCCAAATTTAGGATCTTGCCCTAAATGGGTGTTTTTGGAAGAGCAGAACACACCCACAGTACGTAACCGCTGAATCGCACAGCTACAGAAAATGCTATTAAAAAAAAAAGTTTTAGTATAGCACAGTAGAAGAAAACTATTTAGAAATTGTTTATTTCACACACCTCCAAATATGTATAACACACTGCAAACTATTTTTTGTGCCCCTGAATGGCTCTTTTTGCAAGCGTACATTAAAGTGCAAATTATTTTTTTTTGCCCTATGGGTCTTTTGGAAAAGAGCACAATAAAGTGCCTTTTTTTTCCCCTAAAAGTTAGATTTTCTCTGACACTGGGCTCATGGCAGTGTAAAAAGACTGCACTGCAACACAAACAGGTAAACCTATGCAGATCACTGATTTTAATCTCTGAATCTGGACTCCTATTCTCTCTCCCTGAAAGCACCAACAGGAACCTGGCCCTACACTACCTCTCCATCTTTTCCCTCAGATTGCAGAATCAGGACTACCTCATCTATTTTTCTATCTCTCCCTAAAAGCAGCAGCAGACTAGATCCTCTCCCTATCTATTCTGAAGCAGAGTGACATGTGTGCTGTGTGCCTCTAGCTTATATAGAAGCTGGGTCACATGTTGCACTGACCAATCACAGCCATGCCATTAGTAGGCATGGCTATGATGGCCTCTAAGAGCACACCAGCTAATCAAAAGGTGATTGGCTGGCCCCTGAAGCATTTCTAAATGCGTAATTAGATTGCCGAACCCGGACTTTTGGGCAAAGTCTGGGAAAAAGCTAAAGTTCGGTACGGACCCGAACTTTACAGTTCGGGTTCGCTCAACACTAGTTACTAGATCCACGCAGAAGTGAATTTTACACACAGATATAGACCAATGCTATGGGAAGAACAGCAACCCACCGACACCCAACAGGCATTTTAATAGTCTCACCTGTTTGTGGCTTTGCTATAGGAACAGGCCTTGTTGATGGAATCTGGGACCTGGGTGGCAGCAGCAGCTCTCAGGTAACAGGTCAAGTAGATCTGGAATAGAAGGTTTTAGTAGGTTAAACATTCCTAGAAGGCACCAATCTGTGCAACCAATTCTAACAGTCCTCACCAGAGATACATCATTTCCTAGGAACCGGAAGGCATCCACCGTGAACTGTAGAGTGTTTGTCTGGACCCTTGGAGCGATGAAGGCCGAGGAGGCGTCAGCTTGTGTTCCATCCACCAGACACCTGCAGAAGATGGTCACTTACAATTTGTGTCATATGGAAACCCAACCCCCCCACCTACCAACCACTGGAAAACATACCCATTGTCTGTAATGAGGTCATAACTTGGAGAAGAGGTGGCATCAGGAGATATGGTGGCCACACAGCGGTCCACATACAGGATCATATCAATTTGGTTGTGAGTATCCACAGAGGCCTCCATGTAGAGAATATCCCCCAACTGATAGATGGGAGAACCTCTGGGACCACGCCAGTCCTCTGTATACATAAGGAAAAAGGGGATTAGTAAAGTGCCCAACAAGCCCCCCCCCACCCCGATCACCAATCTTCCTCACCAGTCATCAGGACCAAAGAGAAGGACAACCTTTCTTCTGAAGACACAGTGGTGCTGAATGGAACCCATGTTGGCTTAATGGCCTGGCTGCTCACATTACCGTGCCTACACAGAACAGGATCAAGGTCAGTAATGAGTCCACGGATGTCATTTAATGTCACAAATTCATATTGCTCTTTTCCTGTCCATAAAGGATGGCCGTCTGGTTGACTCCATTCCTGTTGGACAGTGACTAAATGAAGCCAGATAGTAAAGCCATTAATAGGACATAATCCCTGAACCTTTAAGTGACCAGGAGCAGCTACTATATACATACACTTGTCCCCAGATTCTCTTTAGAACCTTGTTAGGCCAATATATGTGTGACCACCGCAACATGGGGGGGGGGGGGGACACATGATAAAGATTCCAGAGACAATAGAAAGGGAGCCCCACCATCTTTGATCATGAGGTTCTTTAAAATTGAGAAACTTGCGCAAGCCAAGCCGACGGAAATCTCCGAGCTTTAACAGCTGTTCGGCTAAGCCTGCGCAGTCGAGCTCGGAACCATACAGATAGGAGAACCAGCACGACAAGACACCGGCACAGACATCAAGTCCACAGATGCCAAGGGTAGTTCAAGTAGCTAAAACCAACACTTGAATCCAAAATGTCAATGTAGCACCCTCTAGTGTGCTAAAAGAATAGTAAAAGTTTTTGAGTGTAGGTTAAAATTTCCAGGCTTGGCTGGTTCAGAAAGTGCAAACAAGGGATGTGCTGGAGGAGTGATAGTCTGCAAGCAAGAAGTGCAGGAGGAAAGGAGATTGTATATACTAACTGTCTATTAACTGTCAATCTGGGCAACTCATAAATTCCCTATCCAAGTTAAATTCCCCTCAATAAAATACAAAGAAAAAGTGCAAGGACTGCTTTCATGTCACTGGGTGCCTGAAAAGTGTGTGCCTGGCTGGGCAGGGCGACAGATGGACTACTACACTCAGCAGCACCTACAGGGGTACTGCTACATCAAAATGGGCTGCCAACACACCCCCAACCAGGAAAGGATACATGGAAATCTCTTGGCAAGGACATATGGCAGAAAAAGCCAACAAGGGGTTTTAACCTTCCCCCACTCTGGCCAAACATATTGACCAGATGCTGAACACCAGCTGGGACCTGCATGGCGCCCTAGTGTAAGCTCATCTAGTAGTGTTGACTCACCGGTAGTAGAAACACATTATGGGGACCACAGCTGCGTTGGTTCTGATGATTGGAATAGAGGAGGTTGGGCTGTAGGTCAGGTTGGTGGTGTAGATTAGCCAGTCTTGCATTATCTGCGCAGAGAAGAGAATGATACAGAGTTAGAAACATGGAAAGTGGACATTGTTTAGCCCATTTTCAGAGACCGGGCCCCAAGCCCACCATTGCCTGGCCCCGGTGTTGGAAGGCCAGGCCCAAAAGCCCTCATTTACCAACTCAACCAGCCTGCAAACAACCAAACTATCCTGTCCAGCAGTCTGCATTACAAACAGGGGTTTAGTTTGCACACACTTTCTATATGGTGGGTGTCTCCTATGCATTTGAGTGGGGGGGGGGTCCCCTCCAGGCTTACCTGCCCTCTATCCATTATGCATGCGCTTCCACTGTGGAGGCTCTCAAACATTTATTGAGTTAGGACTGCAGATAATACTGGAGTGCTGTGAAGTGGCTCAGCAGCTTTTGCATTATTTACAGATGTTTTTAATACAAACTATTAGACAGGACAATTCAGGTTGTTTGCAGGCTGGTGAGTTGAGCTGGGAATTTTTTTGGTTTTGTTCTCCATACGTCACCCTTCCATGTGCTTCTTGCTGCGAAGTAAGGTGCCCACGTGTCGCGGATTGCCCAGGACTGTCCCGCAATTGACATGTCTGTCCTGGGTCCCAGGCACCTTCATTCTGGGACAATACAATGTCCCGGAATGAAAGGGAGGACACAGCCTCCCCCTACTAACTAATAACTACATCTCCGGAACTGGTTACTAGGGCCGGCGCTGACTGGCATCTTGCAACCAGTGACAATTTACTCTCAGACAGGGAGACCGGGAGCGAGGCCTGCGCCTAGTGCAGCACTGCTGTCCCCACCCACCTCAGCACCTCCTCCGGGACGCAGCGGAAAGCAGCAGGGACTGGTGTGATCTTCACTCTCCAGATAGTGACGCCACTCCTTTCCTTCTACGCACGTGGCTCATGTGACAGCAGCACTGCATCTGGCACATTCACCTGACAAATAACCTACGGCCTAATTCCCCTTCAACCCCAAGACTACATGCCCCCCCCCGATCATTTTTGAAGGTAAGAGAGGGGGTGTCCCCCTGAATGGCAGTTTGGAAATGTGGTCACCCTACTGTGAAGGTCATTGGCCATTTGTTTGCCTCATTGCCTGGCCCTTGTTTGGAAAGACCAGACCAAAAGCCTTCATTGCTTGACGTGTGCACGTCGGCAGAATGGCACCGACAGGCATAATCACGCACCTGTACGTGGCCCTTTAAATGCCTGCCGCGTGGTCACGAGCCACGGGTCCTGCGAACTCGAGTGCCGCGATCGTCTCACGGAGGTATAGAGCGGGGAGATGCTTGTTTACACAAGTGACTAGCGACAATGACACTGATCTCCGCTTCGTGTACTCGGAGCGAAGATCAGTGTCATGTGACAGAGCCCACCCCCCCCCCTACAGTTAGAAACACTCATCAGGGAACACTTAACCCCTACAGCGCCACCTAGGGGTTAACCCCTTCACTGCCATTTTCACAGTAATCAGTGCATTTTTTATAGCACTGATCGCTGTGAAAATGACAATGGTCCCAAAAATGTCTGCCATGTCGCAGTCACGGAAAAAAAAAACCCCACCAATGATCGCCGCCATTACTAGTAAAAAAAAAAAAAAATTAAAATGCCATAAAACTATCCCCTATTTTGTAGACGCTATAACTTTTGCGCAAACCAATCAATAAACGCTTATTGCAATTTTTTTTTACCAAAAATATAAAGAATACGTATCGGCCTAAACCGAGGAAAAAGATACATTTTATATATTTTTTGGGGATATTTATTTTAGCAAAAGGTAAATGTTTTTTATTCCCCCCCAAAATTGTCGCTCTGTTTTTAGCGCAAAAAAAACGCAGAGGTAATCAAATACCACCAAAATAAATCTATTTGTGGGAAAAAACAAAAAAACAACGTCAGTTTTGTTTGGGAGCCACGTCGCACGACCGTGCAAATGTCAGTTAAAGCGACGCAGTGCAAATCGCAAAAAGTGGCCTGGTCTTTGACCACCCAAATGGTCCGGGGCTGAAGTGGTTAAAGAGGTCCTGCCACCAAAATATGCAGGTAAAACCTTCAAGTGGTTATAAAGCCACTGGTCATGTCTCTACAATCCACCTTGTTAGATAACATGTGCCCCACTGCAGTGGCGGCTGGTGCTGAAATTTTTTTGGGGGGGGGGGGCGGAAAAAAAAAAAGAACACATCAATTGCCGCCACTGTGCCCAAACGCTACCAGTTTGCCCCCTCAAATGCAGCCAGTTTACCCCCAGCCCTGCACTTAACTTGCTCGGGTCAGCGCCGTCCTCCACGCTCCCTCATGTCTTCTTCCGTCCTCGATGTCGCTTCAGCCAATTAGGTTACCGGTAACCAGACCCGGTGAACCTGATTGGCTGAGACGCCTGTCAGTGTTAACCAGGGAACGCACAGGCTGTGCATTCCTTGGTTAACTATTTGGAAGCCGATTACAGTAAGGTGACCAGATTTTTTAAATGAAATCCAGGGACATATTTTTTTTTTTACTAGTAATGGCGGCAATCAGCAACTCTCTGCCCGTCGCTGTCCGCCTCTCAGCCTGTCGAGGCTTACTCTCCGGGCGGTGAGCAGAGGAAGATCACTCCGCCAGGGAAGACAAGGCGATAAGCAGGAAAGCGGCTTGCTGGGACTTGAGCCGAGGCAGAACAACATGTGAGGGGAGCTGAATGGGCACCCGAAACTGAAGAAATATTCCCTCCGCTCCGACCAGCACATGATCATCAGAAAGGGCACAGATAATGAAAAAATTACACCCCCCTAAGCTAGGAGGAGCACCGGGGGGGGGGGGGGGTATAATTTAGAGATTTATTTTTTTAATTCTGCACTGACTGTCTTTGAAATTGCCCCAGGCCCAAATCCAATCCGGGGACAAAACCGGGGACAGACTTGGTCCGGGGACAGTGTCCTCAATCCAGGGACTGTCCCCAGAAACCTGGGATGTCTGGTCACCCTAGATTACAGCCCACAGGCTGCAATCGTGAAGCCCATCAGAACTACTGGCTCTGATACACTTCCAAAAGCCGACCAGCTGCTGTTATTCAGATGGCCGGCGCTCACCAGGGGGCCAGCCATCTGAATAGTGGGTGGCAGCAGCGCCAATACATAGGTTCATGCAATGCATGAATGAATAGTTGACGGTGCAGGGGAGAGGGGGGGCAGCGCACCTGCGCCCACTATGGACGCACCGCCACTGCCCCACTGTATGACTCTCTTCTCTGCCAGTCTGACAGCTACAGAGAGACCAAAGGAGTCACGTGAGCCCCTCTGATAAGGTAGAATTTTTTTTTATTCTACTAAAGGACATACCAGTGGGGCACATCTAATTGTCTAAGAGTGGATTGTAGGGACATACTATTTTACCAGTAGGAGAGGAGGGTCAAGGAGAAGGGACCCCATGGGATTTGTGTTTAAAGTGTAACTAAAGGAAAACTCTGATAAAGTGGCATGGGTTAGAACCCCATTAGGTTTTTATTTCTGTCTGTATTCTATGGGGACACCTCCTCTGGTAACAGCCAGGGATTTCCTCACTTACTGTTGTGGCAACGAGGCAGGAAGTGAAGGGAAATCCCCCCCAATGGGTCAAAAATAGCAAAATACCCAACAGAGGTTGTAACTCTCCCGTATCCTATTCAAAAGCCTTATGTCTTCACTTCTACCTTCATCTTCCCAAAGTGGAGCTTTAAAGTTGCTGTACACCCCCTCCCCCCACTCACAAAGGGGAGGCCATATGCACCAAGCCTTGAAGGGATGGGACACGTCTTCCTCTGGTAAGCAGAGATTTGAATTGTACTCTGGCTGGTGGAGAAGTGAGTGTTGGTCCATTTCAATGGAACATCAGCTACAGGGTCATTAGGAATTAGATGGTTCCAGGTGAGAGGCCAGAAAAGCAGCAGAGACGGTTCTATACACAACAGACTACTGGAAGGTGGGGACTATGGGGGGGGGGGGCATTGACTAGAAAACATGGACACAGGGGAACATGTGAAGATTACCTACACCGTGTTGCCGCAGTCCTGGAGGTTGATCTGGAAGGTAACAGCGGTGTCTGTACTCTGGGGGTTGGGTTTGCAGCCAAGGGGCCCAAGACTCAGGTCAGAAGGTCGGACCAGCTTCCCAATCCCATAGAAATCCCTCTGGACGTTGACCACCATGTTGTCCTCTCCACACTGGATGCTGATAGGGGAGCTCCCAGGCTGCGGCAGATCTCGGGGAACCCCACCAACACGACCAGCAAGTGAACCCCTAGGAGCCCCAACCCCCACAACAGGGCGATTAGCATTCCAGTCTCTCAAGCCCAATATAGCAGAGCCCTGGCCAGGTAGAGCCCCCTGGTTGCTCCTCCGCCATTCTGACTGGCGGCCATGTCTCACCAAGACTCCATCACAGCCAAACCCTGACCAATAGGCCACAGCCAGGAGCAGCACCCAACCCCCTTTCACCAGAAAACCCATCCTGCCCATAAGAGACACAATGAATGAGGGAGAGAGAGCTGTCCTTTATACCCCTCCCACCAACCACTGATACCCCCAGCTGGGGCCAATCATCACCACACCCAATGGCTGGGACTATACATGATGGATGGGAGATGGAACCAATAATGGAGGTCACCTCATCCCCCTGAAGATCCAGCGGAGAAGATGACTAGATTTATCCTCATACTGGTATAGTGGCCTCACCCCCTACTCCCTTGATATAATACGGCTGGTTTGTCTAGGGGTTTGAGGGAGGAGGGTGAGGGGCACTACCACCAGCTCTCACCTCGTGTGTGTGTGAGGTTTGAGCTAAGTTCAAGTTTACCTTCGGGTCTGTGTTCTCTACAGAGCCTCTGCTTCTCCTGTGGAGGTTGATTTGCCACCGCTAGAGACGGAGTACTTGGCTCCCAGTAATAGAGTCCCACACCATGAAAAGTCCAACACTTATTTATTTATCTTGTAGCCATGAAACAGCACTTGTTGAACTTGAGACAAACAGACAGGGTGTGGGTACGAGTAGGTCCAGGCACAAGCTCTCTCCTATTCCATACAGTGCAAATAGGCTTGGCGCACACTCGCTGCCACCGATTGTGAAATTGGTTCCTGCCACAAACCTTGGTGAACGTTGAGGCCTCTGCCACAGACCTGAGTGTAGGTCTCTGCCACCGACCTGGGTTTAGTTGGGCCGCTGCCACCGACCATAAGCACGTGAACTACCTTCCTAGAGAGAATGTCAAGGAAGACATCCATCCGGACGGTCTCCAGAGGCCCACCCGTCACCGGCAATATACTGCACAGGGTCTTGGGGCACCTTAGGTATGTTCCATCCCTCGTGGGACCCAGTGGAAGGTACTGGGCCCCAGGCCTTCTGTAAAGTACCTCACCCCAGACTTAAGGTGTCTGGGATGGAACTCAAACTCCACGTGTCCAGGCCAAGGGCGCCTGGACACCGACCATGGACAGCAGCCCACAGGCTGAAGGTGCCTGGGACTTCGAAGACCTTTTGCGCAAGATGTCCGCCCCCTTTATACCCTCTCCCAGCAAGCACAGCAGGTTCCCCGCCCCGCTGTACAACTGCTGCGAGAGGTCACAAAGGGTATGGCACTGTAGTGGTGGTTCAACCCCGGCCCAAGGCGACAGCGCCACCCACTGGATCGCAGGGAACTGACACCACTGATATCTTCACACAAATAAATAGCATTACTCTAACAATCAGTGCATCTGGGTCATGGTAGCACCCAGATGCTGCCCCTAAATGTATATACCCGCTACACTGGAATTAGATAGGAGAGACAGGTCCACATGGAGTGTGCTACACAAGCTGCATGGAGGAGAGGAATCTCACAAGGATGCACAATGATTGGATCACATACAACTGATACTACACCATACTACTAATGTCACTCACACCAACAGGAGAGACTTATTGTAGGGCTCAGTAGCACAGGGATGGTGGGAACCCCTCATAATGGACACAGCGGGTGTACAGACCCGAGAACTCAGCACAGGGATGGTGGGAACCCCTCATAATGGGCACAGCGGGTGTACAGACCCGGGAACTCAGCACAGGGATGGTGGGAACCCCTCATAATGGACACAGCATGTGTACAGACCCGAGAACTCAGCACAGGGATGGTGGGAACCCCTCATAATGGACACAGCATGTGTACAGACCCGAGAACTCAGCACAGGGATGGTGGGAACCCCTCATAATGGGCACAGTAGGTGTACAGATCCGAGAACTCAGCACAGGGATGGTGGGAACCCCTCATAATGGGCACAGCGGGTGTACAGACCCGGGAACTCAGCACAGGGATGGTGGGAACCCCTCATAATGGGCACAGCGGGTGTACAGACCAGGGAACTCAGCACAGGGATGGTGGGAACCCCTCATAATGGGCACAGCGGGTGTACAGACCAGGGAACTCAGCACAGGGATGGTGGGAACTCCTCATAATGGGCACAGCGGGTGTACAGACCAGGGAACTCAGCACAGGGATGGTGGGAACCCCTCATAATGGGCACAGCGGGTGTACAGACCCGGGAACTCAGCACAGGGATGGTGAGAACCCCTCATAATGGGCACAGCAGGTGTACAGACCAGGGAACTCAGCACAGGGATGGTGGGCACCCCTCATAATGGGCACAGCGGGTGTACAGACCAGGGAACTCAGCACAGGGATGGTGGGAACCCCTCATAATGGGCACAGCGGGTGTACAGACCAGGGAACTCAGCACAGGGATGGTGGGAACTCCTCATAATGGGCACAGCGGGTGTACAGACCAGGGAACTCAGCACTGGGATGGTGGGAACCTCTCATAATGGGCACAGCAGGTGTACAGACCAGGGAACTCAGCACAGGGATGGTGGGAACCCCTCATAATGGGCACAGCGGGTGTACAGACCCGGGAACTCAGCACAGGGATGGTGAGAACCCCTCATAATGGGCACAGCAGGTGTACAGACCCGGGAACTCAGCACAGGGATGGTGGGAACCCCTCATAATGGGCACAGCGGGTGTACAGACCCAGGAACTCAGCACAGGGATGGTGAGAACCCCTCATAATGGGCACAGCGGGTGTACAGACCCGGGAACTCAGCACAGGGATGGTGGGAACCCCTCATAATGGGCACAGCGGGTGTACAGACCTGGGAACTCAGCACAGGGATGGTGGGAACCCCTCATAATGGGCACAGCGGGTGTACAGACCTGGGAACTCAGCACAGGGATGGTGGGAACCCCTCATAATGGGCACAGCGGGTGTACAGACCCGGGAACTCAGCACAGGGATGGTGGGAACCCCTCATAATGGGCACAGCGGGTGTACAGACCCAGGAACTCAGCACAGGGATGGTGGGAACCCCTCATAATGGGCACAGCGGGTGTACAGACCAGGGAACTCAGCACAGGGATGGTGGGAACTCCTCACAATGGGCACAGCGGGTGTACAGTAGGGATGAGCTTCGAGTTCGAGTCGAACTCATGTTCGACTCGAACATTGCCTGTTCGCCCGTTCGCCGAACAGCGAACAAATTGGGGTGTTCGCGGCAAATTCGAAAAATCTATGGGAGAAATCTAAAGTGCTAATTATAAAGGCTTATATGCAAGTTATTGTCCTAAAAAGTGTTTGGGGACCGGGGTCCTGCCCCAGGGGACATGTATCAATGCAAAAAGAAGTTTTAAAAACGGCCGTTTTTTCGGGAGCAGTGATTTTAATAATGCTTAAAATGAAAAAATAAAAGTGAAATATTCCTTTAAATTTCGTACCTGGGGGGTGTGTATGATATGCATGTAAAGTGGCGCATGTTTCCCGTGCTTAGAACTGTCCCTGCAAAAAGTGTCATTTTTGAAAGAAAAAAATGCATTTAAAACTGACTCGCGGCTATTAATGAATTGTCGGCTCCCGGCAATACATAGAAAAGTCATTGATAAGAAAAAAAAAAAAGCGTGGGGGTTCCCCAGAATTCAATTACCAGGCCCTTCAGGTCTGGAATGGATATTAAGGGGAACCCCGCCGCAAATTTAAAAAAAATTGACGTGGGGTTCCCCCAAATATCCATTCCAGGCCCTTCAGATCTGGCATGGATTTTAAGGGGAACTCCACCCCAAATTTAAAAAAAAATGGCGTGGAGTCCCCCTAAAAATCCATACCAGACCCCTTATCCGAGCACGCAACCTGGCCGGCCGCAGGGGAAAAGGGGGGGACGAGAGAGCGACCCCCCCTCCCTCCTGAACCGTACCAGGCCACATGCCCTCAACATGGGGAGGAGGTCCCCATGTTGATGGGGACAAGGGCCTCATCCCCACAACCCTTGCCCGGTGGTTGTGGGAGTCTGCGGGCGGGGGGCTTATCGGAATCTGGAAGACCCCTTTAACAAAGAGGACCCCCAGATCCCGGACCCCCCCTATGTGAATTGGTAAGGGTACATTGTACCCCTACCATTTCACGAAGAAAGCGTAAAAAAATGTTTAAAAAAACACACAAACACCTTGAAAAAGTCCTTTATTAAAAAAATAAATAAATAAACATTCCAGCGGTGAAATCCAGTGTCCCGCGGCGATCCCGATGTCCAGCGCTGTCCTTCATTGGTTGTGCCTGAGCGGACCTGATGGGGAACTCCCTCTCAGTATTTTAAATGTATAGACCCGCCCCTTCTAAAGTTCCCCATCAGGTCCGCTCAGCGGACCAGATGCGGAACATGAGAAGGGGCGGGTCTATACATGTATTACCAAAGTGAGAGCAGTTCCCCATCAGGTCCGCCCCCTCAGTATGTCGGACCCGCCTACGTCATTGGCTTGAGCGGGGAACTTCCTTCACTGTGTAATTTAAATTTACATAGTGAAGGAAGTTCCCCGCTCAAGCCAATGACGTAGGCGGGTCTGACATACCGAGGGGGCGGACCTGATGGGGAACTGCTCTCACTTTGGTAATACATGTATAGACCCGCCCCTTCTCATGTTCTGCATCTCGTCCGCTGAGCGGACCTGATGGGGAACTTTAGAAGGGGCGGGTCTATACATTTAAAATACTGAGAGGGAGTTCCCCATCAGGTCCGCTCAGGCACAACCAATGAAGGACAGCGCTGGACATCGGGATCGCCGCGGGACACTGGATTTCATCGCTGGAATGGTTATTTATTTATTTTTTTAATAAAGGACTTTTTCAAGGTGTTTGTGTGTTTTTTTAAACATTTTTTTACGCTTTCTTCGTGAAATGGTAGGGGTACAATGTATCCCTTACCAATTCACATAGGGGGGGGGCCGGGATCTGGGGGTCCCCTTTGTTAAAGGGGTCTTCCAGATTCCGATAAGCCCCCCGCCCGCAGACCCCCACAACCACCGGGCAAGGGTTGTGGGGATGAGGCCCTTGTCCCCATCAACATGGGGACCTCCTCCCCATGTTGAGGGCATGTGGCCTGGTACGGTTCAGGAGGGAGGGGGGGTCGCTCTCTCGTCCCCCCCTTTTCCCCTGCGGCCGGCCAGGTTGCGTGCTCGGATAAGGGGTCTGGTATGGATTTTTAGGGGGACTCCACGCCATTTTTTTTTTAAATTTGGGGTGGAGTTCCCCTTAAAATCCATGCCAGATCTGAAGGGCCTGGAATGGATATTTGGGGGAACCCCACGTCAATTTTTTTTTAAAATTGCGGCGGGGTTCCCCTTAATATCCATTCCAGACCTGAAGGGCCTGGTAATTGAATTCTGGGGAACCCCCACGCTTTTTTTTTTTTTTTTATCAATGACTTTTGTATGTATTGCCGGGAGCCGACAATTCATTAATAGCCGCGAGTGAGTTTTAAATGCATTTTTTTCTTTCAAAAATGACATTTTGTGCAGGGACAGTTCTAAACACGGGAAACATGCGCCACTTTACATGCATATCATACACACCCCCCAGGTACGAAATTTAAAGGAATATTTCACTTTTATTGTTTCACTTTAAGCATTATTAAAATCACTGCTCCCGAAAAAACGGCCGTTTTTAAAACTTCTTTTTGCATTGATACATGTCCCCTGGGGCAGGACCCGGGTCCCCAAACACTTTTTAGGACAATAACTTGCATATTAGCCTTTATATTTAACACTTTAGATTTCGAACGTTCGAGTCCATTGTATTTAATAGGGTTCTAAAGTTTACACGAACATTCTGTCTGTTCGCAGGTTCTGGTGCGAACCGAACAGGGGGGTGTTCGGCTCATCCCTGGTGTACAGACCCAGGAACTCAGAACAGGGATGGTGGGAACCCCTCATAATGGGCACAGCGGGTGTATAGACCCGAGAACTCAGCACAGGGATGGTGGGAACGCCTCATAATGGGCCACAGCGGGTGTACAGACCCGGGAACTCAGCACAGGGATGGTGGGAACCCCTCATAATGGGCACAGCGGGTGTACAGACCCAGGAACTCAGAACAGGGATGGTGGGAACCCCTCATAATGGGCACAGCGGGTGTATAGACCCGAGAACTCAGCACAGGGATGGTGGGAACGCCTCATAATGGGCCACAGCGGGTGTACAGACCCGGGAACTCAGCACAGGGATGGTGGGAACCCCTCATAATGGGCACAGCGGGTGTACAGACCCAGGAACTCAGAACAGGGATGGTGGGAACCCCTCATAATGGGCACAGCGGGTGTACAGACCCGGGAACTCAGCACAGGGATGGTGGGAACCCCTCATAATGGGCACAGCGGGTGTACAGACCCGGGAACTCAGCACAGGGATGGTGGGAACCCCTCATAATGGGCCACAGCAGGTGTACAGACCCGGGAACTCAGCACAGGGATGGTGGGAACCCCTCATAATGGGCACAGCAGGTGTACAGACCCAGGAACTCAGCACAGGGATGGTGGGAACTCCTCATAATGGGCACAGCAGTTGTACAGACCAGGGAACTTCCAGAGACCAGGGGCTAGAGTTGCTTCTCTGCCCCAGGAGGGATGCCGGATCCTGGGGAGGACCCTGGAGGGGCCCCCTACTTTTTCGGCACCTGTGTGTCGGGCAGTGGAGTTTTCTGATCACTGTTTTCTATCTGTGACTCTGAATGCCTCAGACATGCCGCCTAGGGGGAGGGGTATCTGGAGATTGAATTCGGCCCTCCTGGAAGACGAGAGAGTAAGACAATCCTTTGAGGATATTTTTCAAGCACAGGTAACGATCCTAGACTTTTGCAGCAGCAAGTCAGAATGGTGGGAGCTTGTAAAACAGCGGACTGTTGGGCTTTTCAAGGCCATAGGAAGAAAGAAGCAGCAGGATAAGTATATCACCTACCAGCGTTTGCGGAGGAAACTTGACCGCCTTG
The DNA here is from genome assembly GCA_029206835.1 of Rana muscosa. Lineage (NCBI taxonomy): Eukaryota > Metazoa > Chordata > Amphibia > Anura > Ranidae > Rana > Rana muscosa. The sequence continues at coordinate 396,277,859 of CM055118.1, forward strand.
TTTCGAATGGAGGAGATTCTGGGGCGATCTCTGAGGTGAAGCTCCTCCTTAGGAGACATCAATATGACCGGCACGCCTCTTTGGTTCAGGAGAGGGATTACGGGAAATACCATTCGCCTGACCCTTACCAGAACTGTAAACAGAGCATAGCAGTTAAGATGGTCAATGGCCTGAAGGACAGTACGGGCTCTCTGACGAAGTCTAGGTCAGGGATCCTGGAGGTCATACTATGCCGATCTCCTGGGAGGAAGGAACCTTGATCGGACAAGGATGTTGGGTTTTTTGGACTCTACACCAGGACTGGAAAGTAATGTTCCTTTGATGAATTTGACAGATGAAATCACTGCAGATGAGGTAATCCAGGCTATTGATAAACTGGCCATCAAGAAAACGCCAGGGCCAGATGGTTTGACAGCCGACTTTTATAAATGTTTTAAGACGATCCTGGCTCCTTACCTTGCAGAGGTTTTTAATGGCTGTGGATCCCGCCTACGTCATTGGCTACTCCCCGGCAAGCGGGGAAAGCTGGGGCTCGTATGTCAGACCCCACCTACGTCATTGGCTGAGCGGACCTGATGGGGAACTTCCTCCGCAGTGTAATAAATGAATAGACCCGCCCCTTCTCATGTTCCCCATCAGGTCCGCTCAGCCTTACACCCAGTGAAGGTGACCCCGCTCCCTACGTCATTGGCTGAGCAGACCTGATGGGGAACGTGAAAAGGGGCGGGGTCTATTCATTTATTACACTGCGGAGGAAGTTCCCCATCAGGTCCGCTCAGCCAATGACGTTTCGTGTGGAGTGGAGACTGCAGTGCTGGACATCGGATCACCGCGGGACACTGGATTACATCGCTGGAATGGGTTTTTTATTTTTTTATTTTTATTTTTAATAAAGGAATTTCCCAACGGTGTCTGTTTTTTTTTTGTTTGTTTTTTTTACACTTTCTTTGTGAAATGGTAGGGGTACAATGTACCCCTTACCAATTCACATAGGGGGGGGCAGGATCTGGGGGTCCCCTTTGTTAAAGGGGTCTTCCAGATTCCGATAAGCCCCCCGCCCACAGACCCTCACAACCACCGGGCAAGGGTTGTGGGGATGAGGCCCTTGTCCCCATCAACATGGGGACATGGCGCTTTGAGGGGTCACAGACCCCCAAAGCATCCTCCCAATGTTGAGGGCATGTGGCCTGGTATGGTTCAGGAGGGGGGGCGCACTCTCTCATTCCCGCCTCTTTTCCTGCGGCCTGCCAGGTTGCGTGCTCGGATAAAGGGTCTGGTATGGATATTTGGGGGGAACCTCACGTCATTTTTTTTTTAAATTTGACGCAGGGTTCCCCTTTATATCCATACCAGACCTGAAGGGCCTGGTAATTGAATTTGGGGGAACCCCCACGTCATTTTTTTTTGTTTGTTTATCAATTACTTTTCTCTATATTTCCGGGAGCCGACAATTCATTAATAGCCGCGAGTGAGTTTTAAATGACTTTTTTTCCTTCAGAAATGACACTTTGTGCAGGGACAGTTCTAAGCACGGGAAACAAGTGCTGCTTTACAGGCATACTATAGACACTCCCCAGGTACGAAATTTAAAGGAATATTTCACTTTTATTGTTTCACTTTAAGCATTATTAACCACTTCTCCACCGGGCCTATTCTGGCACTTCTCTCCTTCATGTAAAAATCATAATTTTTTTGCTAGAAAATTAATCAGAACCCCCAAACATTATAATTTTTTTTTTAGCAGACACCCTAGGTAATAAAATGGCGGTCATTGCAACTTTTTATCTTGCACAGTATTTGCGCAATAATTTTTCAAACGCCTTTTTTTGGGAAAAAAAAAATGGTTTCACAAATTAAAAAATAACAAAACAGTAAAGTTAGCCCAATTTGTTTGTATAATGTGAAAGATGATATTAGGCTGAGTAAATAGATACCTAACATGTCACGCTTTGAAATTGCGCACACTCATGGAATGGCGCCAAACTTCGGTACTTAAAAATCCCCATAGGCAACGCTTTAATTTTTTTTACAGGTTACTATTTTCAAGTTACAGAGGAGGTCTAGTGCTAGAATTATTGCTCGCACTCTACCGCATGCGCGATACCTCACATGTGGGGTTTGAACGGCGTTTACATATGTGGGCTGGACTTACATGTGTGTTCGCTTCTGAGCGCGAGCTACCGGGGACAGGGGCGTTTTAAATTATAATTTTTTTCATTTTTTTTTACTACTTTCTTTTTATATTGACACTTTTTTTACATATTTTTTTTTGATCCCTTTTATTCCTATTACAAGGAATGTAAACATCCCTTGTAATAGGAATGGTGTGTGACAGGTCCTCTTTATGGAGAGATGAGGGGTCAATAAGACCTCCCCCTCCCCCCACATCTCTCCTCCAGGCTGGAAAGCATGAGATCGGTGAAAAAAAATTCACAGATCTCATGCTGACAGCCGCAATTGCGGCTTTGTTTACTTCCGGGTACCGGGCGTGACGTCACAACGTCGCGCCCGGGACTCCAATGATCATAGAGATGACTGGAAATCTCTATGCTCTTCATCCGGCGCCAGCCGATTCGTTCTCCGGGCCCCCGATGGCACGGGAGAGCCCGGAGAAACACTGGATGGCGGCGGGAGGGGGGGTTGTCCCCTCCCGCCGCCTATAAGAACGATCAAGCGGTGGAACCGCCGCTATGATCATTCTTATGGTGCGCACAATCGCCGGCCCGACAGAATGATATCTGAATGATGCCTGTAGCTGTAGGCATCATTCAGATATCCCACCTCAAAGTCAAGGACGTCATATGACGTCCTTGGTGGAGAAGTGGTTAAAATCACTTACATGTCCCCTGGGGCAGGACCCCGGTCCCCAAACCCTTTTTAGGACAATAACTTGCATATTAGCCTTTATAATTCGAACGTTCGAGTCCCATAGACTTTAATAGGGTTCTAACGTTCACGCAAACTTTAGGTCTGTTCGCAGGTTCTGGTGCGAACCGAAAGGGGCGGTGTTTGGCTCATCCCTACTGGAGAGTGTAAAATTCGGCTCACTTCTGCATAGAAACCAATCAGCTTCCAGATTTTCTTGCCAAAGCTTAATTGAACAAGCTGAGGTTAGAAGCTGATTGGTTTCTATGTGAAAGTGAGACGGATTCTGCACTCTCCAGCTTTAGTAAAATAATCCCAATGTATCACTGTGTAAAGCATCGTTCAAACAGAAGATAGAGAGAGATACAAAGTAACATTCACGGGCATCACAGTGGCTTCCGTTTCCTCCCTCCCTCCTCCTCCGCGACCAATTGGGACTCTCTTTTCGGCCAATCGGAAAACGGGTCTCAGACCCACTTCTGATTGGCCGGATTGAGGATCAGTGTTTCCATAGCGAATATTCATTTGCTGTTGTAACACCTGGGTGGGCTCGTAGCGCAATGCTCTGCACCACAAGCCCACCCTATTTTGAAGCCTAGTAGAATACTCTGGCTCTAATCAGGTGCTTAACAAAAAACACCCCCGCTGCTGTAATTTATGCGCCAGGAGTCCTGAAAAGGGCTGAATGCAGTAATAGGGGGTGTATACAGACAGGCCCGGATTTACTCTTTTTGCCGCCCCAAGGCCGGGTCCTTCAATGCCGCCCCCCCCCCAAACACACACCATCACATAGGGGGCTTCTGAGCCCCCCCTTACTTCTGGTGTCCCCATCAGAGTTCTCCCTTGCTTCTGGTGTCCCCATCAGAGTTCCCCCTTGCATCTGGTGTTCCCATCAGAGTCCCCCCTTGCTTCTGGTGTCCCCATCAGAGTTCCCCGTTGCATCTGGTGTCCCCATCAGAGTCCCCCCTTGCTTCTGGTGTCACCATCAGAGTCCCCCCTTGCTTCTGGTGTCCCCATCAGAATACCCCCTTGCTTCTGGTGTCCCCCCTTGCTTCTGGTGTCCCCATCAGAGTCCCTCCTTGCTTCTGGTGTCCCCATCAGGGTTCCCCCATTCACCCCCTTGTGCAACTCCCCAATGCCCCCCTTCCACTCCTTGTACAGCTACCCCATCCCTTCTGCAGCTTAATAACCAACTCCCCGCAGGTTCCCCACCCTCTCTCTCATCTTGTGAACCGCACCCCTTGATACCCACCCACCTTGTTCTCCTTTCCTACTTCATCTTGTGCAGTTTCTCACCCCCCTCAACTTGACCTCATGCCCCCCCACCTTTTGCCGCCCCCCACCCCCAAACTTGTATACTCCCCTCATCTTGTGCAGCTTCCCCCCTCCCTCCCTCCCTTGTGCCCCCCCCTCCCCCCGTGGAGCTCAGCTTACCCATGGTTGGTACAAGCTGAAATCTTCCGGGAGCTCAGTCTCCAATTCATGCGTCCCTGCACGGGTGGTAGCAGGGGGTGTTGGCCAGCAGTCCTCAGGACAGCGGGATGGAAGAGGTCGCACTTCCTACATGGTGGCCGTCTTCAGGCTGTTCTAGCACAGCTTTCACCGGAGGGCAGCCGGAGTTAGGGGGCAGAGCTGAGGTGGACCGGGCTAGGAAAACTCCACGTGTGGGGAAAAGCGTCATTGGTTGCTAGGACACTGGTCCTAGCTGCCAATGACTTCAAAGCAAATGTGAGCAGGGGGGGGGCGGCAGGCGCCTGGGCAGGAGAGAAGGCAGACTGACACAGAGGCGCAGGCGCAGCTGACAGAAATCCATCCGCCGACAGGGTCTGAGTTGCCGCACTGGCTATACAGGACAGCCAGATTTACCCGACTGGATATATGTTGGGGGCCTGGTTCTGCTGTCCGGTCTCCCTGGGGCTCTTCGTCCCCTCAGCTTCCGGTGGGGCCACTTGATTTTTGCCACCTGCTGACCATGTGCTGCTAGATGTAAGTAGGAGGGTAAACCCCTTTCCCTTCCTCCATATTCCCCCTTCCCCATGTTTTTCTCCTTATTTTGCTCTTTATCCCATCTTTTTAAGAACCAGTTACCGGCCCTCATTTTTGCTTTAAATTTTTTCAGACCAAATGCATCTGCTCCTGATGAGGCGATTAGTCGCCAAAACGTGTCGAACCAACAAGCCTTTTAGTACCTTAGGCTATCCTAGATGCATTATGTTATTACAACAAGGTGGCTAACATGTTTCACATCATAAGATGATTACTCATAGCTGAGTGAACAATGACAAAATTTGTGTTTAAAACAGGGGTGGGTGTATTCTTCCACCAATCAGATCAAGGTGCACGGAAATTCATTGAACACATATAATTAAACCTTGATGTTTCACACATGGGGCAGACCAAGTATACGGGACAAGTATAAACATGGAAGTGTCCCAAAATCTGCACATAGTGTACATACATAAAATGTGAACCGCATATAAATATCACCAAACGTGAATATAAGAGCCCATTCACACAGGGACGAGTTTGGACCCGACTTCAAGTCGCCCTGCATGAGAAAATCAATGTAAGTGAATGAGAGCCGTCTTAATGCCACACTACTGCAGTCTAGGGTGACCACATTTCCAAACTACCATTCAGGGACACCCCCCCTTTCCCAAAAATCAGCTTGTGCTGTAACCAATCACAGCACAGTGATTGTATTTATGATTTCTCCAATCACAAGCAGGGGGCGGGGATTGTGCTCCTCCAGGCATTACCGGGCCAGGACAAGTACTGTCAGTGAGTAAAGCGGTGATGTGGCGGCCTTTTTTGGGGGCATCAGATTGGCCCGGGGGGGGGGTGGCTGTGTCAGTTTCATTCCGGGACACTGTATTGTCCTGGAATGAAGGTGCCCGGGACAGACCTGCAAAATGCGGGACTGTCCCGGGCAATCCGGGACACGTGGTCAGCCTACTGCAGTCGCTCCGACTTCAAAAGAGGTTCCTGTACTACTTCAATCCGACTTCTAGGCGACTTATACCCATTGATTTCAATGGAAGTCGCCTTCAGAAGTCGGATCCCCTGTCTTAACAGAAGCAACTTTCCAGGAAGAGAACATACATTTTTCTCAGGCAAACCCCTCCCCCTCCTCCCTCCCACAGAGCTGATTCTTGTTTGATTGGCCGCTGGAAAGCCTCCTGTCCTGGAGGCGACTTCAGTCGTGTTGTAAGTCGCCCCAAGTCGCGCTGTGATTCAAACTCAAGTCGTGTCCAAGTTGCCTCCCAAAGTCTCGCTGGAAGTCGTGTTGCCCCTGTGTGAATGGGGTCCAAGGATCACTGTCTCATGGTGAACCCATATAACATAAACAATCATTTTACATTACATCTACATTTAAGTCATAAAATACGTGCCTGGAGCACCAAGATCAAAAGAAAGAAATCCAAAAATACATAAAAAGGAATACATAGAAACACAAACAATTAAAACTTTGATGTTGTATTAAAATAAAATTATTGTTGAAGATGGTTATGATACTAAGGAAACACCATGTCAAGTTAGAGTTCTGTGGTCTGTTATAAGAAGTATATATACCGTATATACTCGAATATAAGCCGAGTTTTTCAGCCCTTTTTTTAGGGCTGAAAGTACACCCCTCGGCTTATACTCGAGTCAGTACCTGAAAATCTTCTTATACTGCGGCCGGCGTCCATTGTTAAAATATCGCGGCTTTCTCCTGGTCCCTTCCGCGATAGGCGTTTCCCAGCAGACACTGTGTTCAGTGTTCCGCCAATCACGGACGTCTTTTCATCCTCGGACAAGAGAACGTCCATGATAGGCGGAACACTGAACACAGTGTCTGCTGGGAAACGGAGTCTGAGAATGAGAGGACCTCTGTGATAGGCGGAACACTCAACACAGTGTTTGCTGGAAAGGCCTATCACGGAAGGGACCAGGAGAAAGGTGCCATATTCCGACAATGGACGCCAGCCGCAGTATAAGAAGATTTTCAGGTATACTCGGGCACAGGGAGGCTGCAATGGGCACAGTGAGAATGGGCACAGTAAGGTTGGGCAATGGGCACAGTGAGGTTGGGCAATGGGCACATTTCCCCCCCCTAGGCTTATACTTGAGTCAATACGTTTTCCCAGTTTATTGGGGTGTAGCGGCCTCCACACTCCCCTCTTTGCATCAGCTCGTCTTTCTCTTATCTAGGGGTACCTTAGAGGGGGAGAGAGCGGGGTCACCACGCCTGGCCTTCACCACAGATGTCAGTGCGGTGTAAGCAAAGTTCTTTCTCTACCTTCGGGTCAGTGTTCTGCACCTGGAGTCTCCACTGAGAGTTAAACTACCTTGAACAATGTCCGCCAGAAAAGAGCCCCACACCATTAAAGTCCAACACTCCTTTATTCTTCTCAAGTGAACAGCACAATCAGTTAGACTTCCTTAAAGAACAGAACAAACAAGGTGTGGATGCGAATAGGCCCAGACACAATGAACTCTCCACTTTCCTTCCTGAAAGTGGGTTGAGGTCTCCGAGCGGAGGGGGAGGGGGGAGGGGGGAGGTTTCCTTCCAGGCGGTCTCCGATGGGAGGCTCACCTGTCACTGGCAATCTGCTGCACCCGGTCTTCAAGTGAGTATCTCCCCCCGGTCCATTATGCCTACCGGATTCGGGTACCCAATCCCTGGGTTCCCTAGGACCTCCTTCCGAGTTGGGCACTGAGCTCCCGACCTCCATCCGAGTAACTCACCCCAGGCTAAAGGTGCCTGAGATGGAGCACGACCTCCGGACGTCCTCTAGGCCTAGGCCGCCTAGAGGACCGACACGAACCACCGCCCACAGGCTGAAGGTGCCTGGGACTCGACCCCGTGACAAAGATGGCTGGCCCCTTTATACCCTCTCCCAGCAAGCACGGCAGGTTCCCCGCCCCACCATACCGCTGCCGAGGGTGGACAAAAAGGAGGCACGGCACACAGCAATGGTTCAACCCCAACCCAGGGCAACAGCGCCACCTGCTGGGCCGCAAGGAACTGCACATCGCTGGTGTCTCTGCCTGTTTTAAAGAGAGAGCAGTGTATACCCGCTACAGGGGTAATATTAGGTACCTTGGCTTATATTCGGGTCGGCTAAGACTCGAGTATATATTTTGTCTGCATGCCCTCATAGTACTTGATAAAAAAGAAACAAATGAAGGTGCATTCCAATCTTAATAAAATGTAAATAGCAGAAGGAAACCAAAAGACCTATGTGACGTGTACAACAAGGGAAGAACCCCTATGAAGCTCCATTCCACTCTGTTTAATAAATATTTATTGAGCGGACTATGAAAGAAGAAAAAAAAAGGGAAAATATGCAATAAAATTCTACAAGCACAGTCTACAATAAGCACGCTACAATGGCTAAATGGTCTTGTTGTGTAATATGTGGGGATCGTCAGTCTCTATAATCTGCAGCCCCGGCCGTTGTCTCCGATCTCCTGATCAATAATGTGGAAAGGGTGGAGAATGTCTTTATAATTTCCAGAGCGTATTATTGTACCGTATTCTTTATTACAGTCCCAGAGAGAGACGACAAGTCCAGCATGGTACACATGGACTCTTCTGCCTCGTACACACGACCGGTTTTCTCAGCAAGAGACAAGAAAACTGCTGGGTGAGCTTTCTTGCCGAGAAAACCATTCGTGTGTATGGTTTGTTGAGAAAACTGCCGGGAATCTCAACGAGAAAAATAGAGAACCTGCTCTGTATTTTCTTGTCGGCCTGTTTCCCGACGAGAAAACCGTTCATGTGTATGCTTTTCCGAGTCTTAAAAAACGCGCATGCTCAGAATCAAGTCTGAGACGGGAGCGCTCGTTCTGGTAAAACTAGCGTTCGTAATGGAGATATCACATTCGTCACGCTGTAACAGACTGAAAAGCACGGAGACTGAAAGGCGTGAATCGTCACTCAAACTTTTACTAACACGAGATCAGCAAAAGCATCCCAAGGGGTGGCGCCATTGGAATCGAACTTCCCCTTTATACTGCCGTCGTACGTCACCGCGCTTTACAACGACGAGATTTGGCATTGACAGTGTGTATGCAAGGAAAGCCTGACAAGAATCTCGAGAAAACCAACGTTTTTTTTTTACAACAGGATTCTCGGCCATGTGTACGAGGCTTTCCTCTCATTTTAGCAGCTCACTCTTCCCTTCATACACACCTTTCCCTTTATTCACCAAGATGTGGAAGAAGCCGATTGGCTGACCAGATGAAATTTTGCATCTTATAATGTTCTTTGGATTCCCCCTATCCTATAAAAAAGGAGATTAGAAAGGTTGCAGACCCCTCCTGAATCATATCATCTAAAGACAACTGTAGCATTCATAACCAGTGCTGGACACCGTCCTTTACCTGCCAGATAAAGTGCGCCGCCGCATTGTACGGTTTTGTCTCTTTGCTGTCCATCCCTTTCCTCTGTAGGTTGTGACTTTTCCTGATCTTCTATAACAGTTCTTGTGAAGAAACAGATCAAATGTGGAACAAGTCATTTGAGGGATGTAGGAAGCCAAAGTGAGGACACAATGATACATTAAGGGGCAGTAATAGTCATGATCTCTATTATCATGTAGTATGTCTGCAGCCCTTGTGACCCCATATACCTGGCTGCATCTTCTGCTTCAATAAATTTATTGTAGGAACCTCCAACATTTTTATTAACACCCTAGAAATCACCAAATCTATAATTAAGCAAAAGACCAGATTAAATTACAATTTTTATTTTTCTACAGACAGTACATATTGTGGCTTTTTCATAGACTTGACAATGAACACCGTACACAGAGTGACTACAAGAAGACTGAGACACCCGACAGTCACCAACCACCAGAGCTCTGCGGGGGCGGCCTCTTCCTTCATCACTTCAGCTGCAAGGTCACCTTGTTTCGGCCCAATCACAAGCAGAGGTCCCAAGGTGGTCACTGACTGTCCCTCTTCCATGTTAGGTTCTGCAGGAGAAACATTGGAGGGTCAGGAGGCACATACACATCTCTATACAATGAAACCAAGGGCTTTCAGGTGATAACTCAACTCCTACTCAAGTGTGCAGAGGTGGTGTCCACTGTAGACCCTCATCAAATGGTCATGTCAACCAATTTGACAGAATTGAGGAGATGGTTTGAACCCTCAAGATTAGCATTGCTCTGCAGGAGATCTACCTTCCTGTTCTAGTTCTGAAACAAGTGAGGGAAACATCTCTATGGGGATAGAAGCAGCAATATGAAGGTCATCCAGGTTCTAGCCTTCTCCCTTTATTGCCACCTGTGTCCCTCAGAACCCTGGTGGGTGTAAGAATTAGGGCCAGGTGGAACCCCCCCCCCAACCAGTCAGGACCCCCGCCCCCCCCCCCCATTTTCTGTTGTAAAACAGGAGGCAATCCATTCCCATCAAAAAGGGAGCAGATGTGGCCACATCTTTGTATGCAGCAGCCGCATGGTTAAGACTCACCATCCAAGGCTTCCCTCTTCCCAAAGGCTCTCGGTCTTCCAAATCGGCTCCTTCCTCCTGTAAGACCAGTGGGGTTGCTGCAGGTTCCTGGAGTCCCACAACACTGGCAGATACTGCTGGGGCCCTCAACTGCAGACCAGCTGGAGAAAACAAAACCAGGAGTATGTATAACAACCTGTGTTTAGAAGATGCACTGGAAGCTCAGCGAAAAGCCAACACTATAGATATTTTGACATTTACCTTAAAAGAGGACTTGGGGCTCATCCCTCCAGTAGAGATGGATTACAGTTTTTATTGCCTTTTGTGTCCCGTTAGGGAGATTCATATTCTATGTGTCCAGTTTACCACCATTGAAAAGTGAGGATACAAATTTGTGTTGGGGGCTCAAGGAATTCCATTAATTTGCAGGGATTTCCTCACTTCCGGTTTGGCTATGGGACAGGAAGTGAAGGCAAATCTCTGCAATGGTACAGATGGTGAGAAAAGTCTGATGGGTTATAACCCTCCCCGGCTCTATCCAAAAATGAAAACGTTTTGCCTATAGTTCCATTTACAGTGCCAAGTTATTCCCCTTGGAGGTAATTTACAGCTGACCACAAGCAGATTCAGAACACCATGCCCATATCTCTGATCATGCTGGCACCGGAGATCTTTCAGCCCCATGAGGCTACTTACCTGGCTAGCCATATTACCAATGTACAGGTATGGAAAGGGCCCCACAGAAGAGGTCTACCATTACATATTTACACCATTGTTTTAGGAAGCCACCATGTTCTTTCCAAAAAGTTTGTCCTGGTTTCTAGATCCATGCAGAAGTAAATTTTACACACAGATATAGATAAATGCCATGGGAAGAGCAGCAACCCACCGACACCCAACGGGCATTTTAATAGTCTCACCTGTTTGTGGCTTTACTATAGGAACAGGCCTTGTTTATGGGATCTGGGACCTGGGTGGCAGCAGCAGCTCTCAGGTAACAGGTCAAGTAGATCTGGAATAGAAGGTTTTAGTAGGTTAAACATTCCTAGAAGGCACCAATCTGTGCAACCAATTCTAACAGTCCTCACCAGAGATACATCATTTCCTAGGAACCGGAAGGCATCCACTGTGAACTGTAGAGTGTTTGTCTGGACCCTTGGAGCAATGAAGGCCGAGGAGGCGTCAGCTTGTGTTCCATCCACCAGACACCTGCAGAAGATGGTCACTTACAATTTGTGTCATATGGAAACCCAACCCCCCCACCTACCAACCACTGGAAAACATACCCATTGTCTGTAATGAGGTCATAACTTGGAGAAGAGGTGGCATCAGGAGATATGGTGGCCACACAGCGGTCCACATACAGGATCATATCAATTTGGTTGTGAGTATCCACAGAGGCCTCTATGTAGAGAATATCCCCCAACTGATAGATGGGAGAACCTCTGGGACCACGCCAGTCCTCTGTATACATAAGGAAAAAGGGGATTAGTAAAGTGCCCAACAACCCCCCCCCCCCCGATCACCAATCTTCCTCACCAGTCATCAGGACCAAAGAGAAGGACAACCTTTCTTCTGAAGACACAGTGGTGCTGAATGGAAGCCATGTTGGCTTAATGGCCTGGCTGCTCACATTACCGTGCCTACACAGAACCAGAGCGAGGTCAGTAATGAGTCCACGGATGTCATTTAATGTCACAAATTCATATTACTCTTTTCCTGTCCATAAAGGATGGCCGTCTGGTTGATTCCATTCCTGTTGGACAGTGACTAAATGAAGCCAGATAGTAAAGCCATTAATAGGACATAATCCCTGAACCTTTAAGTGACCAGGAGCAGCTACTATATACTTGCCCCCAGATTCTCTTTAGAACCTTGTTAGGCCAATATATGTGTGACCACCGCAACATTGGGGGGGGGGGGACACTATAAAGATTCCAGAGACAATAGAAAGGGAGCCCCCCCATCCTTGATCATGAGGTTCTGTAAAATTAAGAGAAACTTAAAGTACTTGACCATTGTCATTGCAGATCCTCCCATTATCAATCTTAGTAAGAGGAAATTCATCATTACTGCAGTAGGAGGATTAGATTGCCGGCACAGACATCAAGTCCACAGATGCCAAGGGTAGTTCAAGTAGCCAAAACCAACACTTGAATCCTAAATGTCAATGTAGTGCCCTCTAGTGTGCTAGAAGAATAGTACAAGTTTTTTGAGAGTAGGTAAAAATTTCCAGGCTTGGCTGGTCCAGGAAGTGCAAACAAGGGATGCGTTGGAGGAGTGAGTCTGCAAGGAAGTGCAGGAGGAGAGAAGGAGATTGTATATACCGTGGTAGATATAGATGGTCCCTCTATTAACAGTCAATCTGGACAACTCATAAATTCCCTATCCAAGTTAAATTCCCATCAATAAAAATACAAAAAAAAAAAATGTCAAGGACTGCTTTCATGTCACTGGGTGCTTGAAAAGTGTGTGCCTGACTGGGCAGGGCGACAGATGGACTACTACACTCAGTAGCACCTATGAGGGTACTTCTGCATCAAAATGGGCTGCCAACACACCCCTAACCAGAAAAGGATACATGGAAATCTCGGCAAGGACAGAGGGCAGAAAAAGCCAACTAGGGGGTTTAACCTTCCCCAACTCTGGCCAAACATATTGACCAGATGCTGAACACCAGCTGGGACCTGCATGGCACCCTAGTGTAAGCTCATCCAGTAGTGTTGACTCACCGGTAGTAAAAGCACATTATGGGGACCACAGCTGCGTTGGTTCTGATGATTGGAATAGAGGAGGTTGGGCTGTAGGTCAGGTTGGTGGTGTAGATTAGCCAGTCTTGCATCATCTGTGCAGAGAAGAGAATGATACAGACTTACAAACATGGAAAGCTGACATTGTTTAGCCCATTTCCAGAGACCGGGCCCCAAGCCCACCATTGCCTGGCCCCGGTGTTGGAAGGCCAGGCCCAAAAGCCCTCATTTACCAACTCAACCAGCCTGCAAACAACCAAACTATCCTGTCCAGCAGTCTGCATTACAAATGGGGGTTTAGTTTGCACACACTTTCTATATGGTGGGTGTCTCCTATGCATTTGAGTGGGGGGGGGTCCCCTCCAGGCTTACCTGCCGTCTATCCATTATGCATGCGATTCCACTGCGGTGGCTCTCAAACATTTATAGAGTTAAGACTGCAGATAATACTGGAGTGCTGTAAAGGGGCTCAGCAGCTTTTGCATGCATTTACAAATGTGTGCAACTAGACCCTTGTTTTTAATACAAACTGATAGGAGAATTTGGGTTGTTTACAGGCTGGTGAGTTGAGCTGGGAATTTTTTTTAGTTTTGTTCTCCATACGTCACCCTTCCATGTGCTTCTTGCTGCGAAGTAAGGTGCCTACGTGTCCCGGATTGCCCAGGACTGTCCCGCAATTGACATGTCTGTCCTGGGTCCCGGGCACCTTCATTCTGGGACAATACAATGTCCAGGAATGAAATAAAGGACACAACCACCCCCTACAAACTAATAACTACTGTAGCACCCCTTTACTTTTCAGGGGTGTTATGTGTCTAAATTTAGGGGATTGGTCTGAGCCGATAGCCAGGCTCAGACCACTTTGATTGGTAGGTACTTGCTTCTGCCTGATGTATAGTTCCCTGTAGGTGGCACTGCCATATCAGGTCAGGGTTGAACCGTGGGTAGCATTGCTATGCCTTAGGGTGTCCTCTCTCGGCAGTGGTACGGTGGGCGCGTTTAACCTGCTGTGCATGCTGGGAGAGGATACATAAGGGGCAGACACCATCTTTTGGGTTTTTTTCTTGAATCGCGCCACCCGGCCCTCCAGGCCAGGGGTGCGCGTGTGTATCAGTCTCGGGCACCTTTAGCCTGGGGCTGCAACTCCACTAGTGGGCCCAGCACCTTTAGCTGGGGCATACGTCCAAAAGAGGAATCCCAGGGTACCCGGGGGAGGGTGGCCCACTCTGGAAGAGGAGACCAGGGGAGGACCTTTCTGAAGGACCGGTGAGAGTTCATGGTGAGAGGCCTGGTTGCCTTCTAGAGGGATTCAACGATCCGTCACAGGCCTTGCGGCGTGCTGTCGCTGGCACCTGTTCTGGTGTTGCAAGTGCTGAGAAGTTTGGGAGTTAAAGATTCTGTGGCAGAGGGACTCCCGATTATAGCTCTAGGAAACCTAAGTGAATGTTCGAGCATCACTCCGGCTGCTAGGATCCGCTTTTACAGGGGACTATCCGGGTGAGCTAAACCCACTCGGGATCAAGTGGCGACGATTGTACCTGGACCTTTCTCTCATCCACCTTTCCTGTCTGCTGAGCTTGAACTTTGCTCATAAAAATAAACTTAGTGTTGGAGTTAAAGTGGTGTGGACATGGGCCTTCCTGGGGAGAATTAGAGACTTGTCCCTACACTCTAGGAGACGAGAACCAGTTGAAGGGGAAAACTTGCTGCGGGACCCAAAAATGGTTAACACCGCTCAACCACTTAAAACAGGAGGGTACGGGCATGTGGCACGGTGTGCCTTGACCTGCAGGTGAGCCAAAAGGCAGGTAAAGGATCTCTGCGCGATACACTACATTTCTGGAACTGGTTGCTAGGGCCAGCGCTGCCTGGCATCTTGCAACCAGTGACAATTTACTCAGACAGTGAGACCACCGCTATCCCCACCCACCTCCTTCTCCGGGACCCAGCGGCAAGGACTGGTGTGATCTTCACTCTCCAGATAGTGATGCCACTCCTTTCCTTCCACCCACGTGGCTCATGCAGGGAGTGACAGTAGCACTGCATCTGGTGGCAGGCTATTGGTGGCAAGCGGCACTGCATCTGGTGGCAAGTGGCACATTCACCTGACAAATAACCTGCCGCCAAAATTCCCAATCAACCCCGAGACTACATTTCCCCCCGCCTCATCTTTTTTTGGGGAAGGTAAGAGGGGGTGTTTCCCTGAATGGCAGTTTGGAAATGTGGTCACCCAACTGCAAAGGTCATTGGCCATTTGTTTGCCTCATTGCCTGGTGCCTGGCTGGGAAGACCAGACCCAAAGCCTTCATTGCTTGACCCGTGTCAGAGAAGACCAGGCACCAAGCTGCCATTTAGGATTCACAAACTTCTCAGGTCAGCAACTCAGAACCACCACAGCATTCTGCTTTTAGAAGACGAGCAATAGCAGACCCCTTATTGTGTGACAGGTTCTCTTGAGCTTCATGATATTAAAGAGGTTCTGCCACCAAAATATGCAGGTAAAAGCTTCAAGTGGTTATGAAGCCACTGGTCATGTCTCTACAATCCACCTTGTTACATAACGTGCCCACTGTATGCGGAAAAAAAAAAAAAAAAAACCCCATAGCAGAGCGTTTTTTGGCACTCACGTGACCCTTCGGCTCTCTCCTCTGCCAGTCTGACAGCTACAGAGAGACCAGAGGAGTCACGTGAGCCCCTCTGATAAAGTAGAAATTTTATTTATTTATTTCTTTCATTTCTATTAAAGGACATACCAGTGGGGCACATCTAATTTTCTAAGAGTGGATTTTAGGGACATACTATTTTACCAGTAGGAGGGGAGGGTCAAAGAGAAGGGACCCCATGGGATCTGTGTTTAAAGTAACTAAAAGGAAAACTGATAAAAGTGGCATGGGTTAGAACCCCATTAGGTTTTTATTTCTGTCTGTATTCTATGGGGACACTTGCTCTGGTAACAGCCAGGGATTTCCTCACCATTGTGGCTATGAGGCCAGAAGTGAAGGGAAATCCCCCCCCAATGGGACAAAAAAAAAAATAGCAAAATACCCAACAGAGGTTGTAACTCTCCTGTATCCTATTCAAAAGCCTTATGTCTTCACTTCTACCTTCATCTTCCCAAAGTGGAGCTGGTGGGGCTTTAAAGTTGCTGTACATCCCCTCCCCCTACTCACAAAGAGAAGGCCATATGTACCAAGCCTTGAAGGGATGGGACACGTCTTCCTCTGGTAAGCAGAGATTTGAATTCTACTCTGGCTGGTGGGGAAGTGAGTGTTTGTCCATTTCAATGGAACATCAGCTACAGGGTCATTAGGAACTAGGTGGTTCCAGGTGAGAGGCCAGAAAAGCAGCAGAGAAGGTTCTATACACAGACTACTGGAAGGTGGGGACTATGGGGGGGGGGGGGGGGCATTGACTAGAATACATGGACACAGGGGGACATGTGAAGATTACCTGCACCGTGTTGCCGCAGTCCTGGAGGTTGATCTGGAAGGTAACAGTGGTGTCTGTACTCTGGGGGTTGGGTTTGCAGCCAAGGGACCCCAGGCTCAGGTCAGAAGGTCGGACCAGCTTCCCAATCCCATAGAAATCCCTCTGGACGTTGACCACCATGTTGTCCTCTCCACACTGGATGCTGATAGGGGAGCTCCCAGGCTGCGGCAGATCTCGGGGAACCCCACCAACACGTCCAGCAAGTGAACCCCTAGGAGCCCCAACCCCCACAACAGGGCGATTAGCATTCCAGTCTCTGGAGCCCCATCTAGAAGAGCCCTGGCCAGGTAGAGCCCGCTGGTTGCTCCTCCACCAATCTGACTGGCGGCCATGTCTCACCAAGACTCCATCACAGCCAAACCCTGACCAATAGGCCACAGCCAGGAGCAGCACCCAACCACCTTTCACCAGAAAACCCATCCTGCCCATAAGAGACACAACACAATGAATGAGGGAGAGAGAGCTGTCCTTTATACCCCTCCCACCAACCACTGATACCCCCAGCTGGGGCCAATCATCACCACACCCAATGGCTGGGACTATACATGATGGATGGGAGATGGAACCAATAATGGAGGTCACCTCATCCCCCTGGAGATCCAGCGGAGAAGATGACTAGATTCATCCTCATACTGGAATCAGATGGGAGAGACAGGTCCACATGGAGTGTGCTACACAAGCTGCATGGAGGAGAGGAATCTCACAAGGATGAACTATGATTGGATCACATACAACTGATACTACACCATACTACTAATGTCACTCACACCAACAGGAGAGACTTATTGTAGGGCTCAGTAGCACAGGGATGGTGGGAACCCCTCATATTGGGCACAGCGGGTGTACAGACCCGGGAACTCAGCACAGGGATGGTGGGAACCCCTCATAATGGGCACAGCAGGTGTACAGACCCGAGAAATCACCACAGGGATGGTGGGAACCCCTCATAATGGGCACAGCAGGTGTACAGACCCAGGAACTCAGCACAGGGATGGTGGGAACTCCTCATAATGGGCACAGCAGGTGTACAGACACAGGAACTCGGCACAGGGATGGTGGGAACTCCTCATAATGGGCACAGCGGGTGTACAGACCCGGGAATTCAGCACAGGGATGGTGGGAACCCCTCATAATGGGCACTGCAGGTGTACAGACCCAGGAACTCAGCACAGGGAGGGTGGGAACCCCTCATAATGGGCACAGCAGGTGTACAGACCCAGGAACTCAGCACAGGGAGGGTGGGAACCCCTCATAATGGGCACAGCGGGTGTACAGACCCGGGAACTCAGCGCAGGGATGGTGGGAACTCCTCATAATGGGCACAGCGGGTGTACAGACCCGGGAACTCAGCACAGGGATGGTGGGAACCCCTCATAATGGGCACTGCAGGTGTACAGACCCAGGAACTCAGCACAGGGATGGTGAGAACTCCTCATAATGGGCACAGCGGGTGTACAGACCCAGGAACTCAGCACAGGGATGGTGGGAACTCCTCATAATGGGCACAGCAGGTGTACAGACACAGGAACTCGGCACAGGGATGGTGGGAACTCCTCATAATGGGCACAGCGGGTGTACAGACCCGGGAATTCAGCACAGGGATGGTGGGAACCCCTCATAATGGGCACTGCAGGTGTACAGACCCGGGAACTCAGCACAGGGATGGTGGGAACCCCTCATAATGGGCACAGCAGGTGTACAGACCCAGGAACTCAGCACAGGGAGGGTGGGAACCCCTCATAATGGGCACAGCGGGTGTACAGACCCGGGAACTCAGCACAGGGATGGTGGGAACCCCTCATAATGGGCACAGCAGGTGTACAGACCCGGGAACTCAGCACAGGGATGGTGGGAACCCCTCATAATGGGCACAGCGGGTGTACAGACCCGGGAACTCAGCACAGGGATGGTGGGAACTCCTCATAATGGGCACAGCAGGTGTACAGACCTGAGAACTCAGCACAGGGATGGTGGGAAACCTCATAATGGGCACAGCAGGTGTACAGACCCGGAAACTCAGCAGAGGGATGGTGGGGACCCCTCATAATGGGCACAGCGGGTGTACAGACCCGGGAACTCAGCACAGGGATGGTGGGAACCCCTCATAATGGGCACAGCAGGTGTACAGACCCGGGAACTCAGCACAGGGATGGTGGGAACCCCTCATAATGGGCACAGCGGGTGTACAGACCCGGGAACTCAGCGCAGGGATGGTGGGAACTCCTCATAATGGGCACAGCGGGTGTACAGACCCGGGAACTCAGCACAGGGATGGTGGGAACTCCTCATAATGGGCACAGCGGGTGTGCAGACCCGGGAATTCAGCACAGGGATAGTGGGAACCCCTCATAATGGGCACTGCAGGTGTACAGACCCAGGAACTCAGCACAGGGAGGGTGGGAACCCCCCATAATGGGCACAGCGGGTGTACAGACCCGGGAACTCAGCGCAGGGATGGTGGGAACTCCTCATAATGGGCACAGCGGGTGTACAGACCCGGGAACTCAGCACAGGGATGGTGGGAACCCCTCATAATGGGCACAGCGGGTGTACAGACCCGGGAACTCAGCACAGGGATGGTGGGAACCCCTCATAATGGGCACAGCAGGTGTACAGACCCGGGAACTCAGCACAGGGATGGTGGGAACCCCTCATAATGGGCACAGCGGGTGTACAGACCCGGGAACTCAGCACAGGGATGGTGGGAACTCCTCATAATGGGCACAGCAGGTGTACAGACCTGAGAACTCAGCACAGGGATGGTGGGAAACCTCATAATGGGCACAGCAGGTGTACAGACCCGGAAACTCAGCAGAGGGATGGTGGGGACCCCTCATAATGGGCACATCAGGTGTACAGACCTGAGAACTCAGCACAGGGATGGTGGGAACTCCTCATAATGGGCACAGTAGGTGTACAGACCAAGGAACTCAGCACAGGGATGGTGGGAACCCCTCATAATGGGCACAGCGGGTGTACAGACCCGGGAATTCAGCACAGGGATAGTGGGAACCCCTCATAATGGGCACAGCGGGTGTACAGACCCGGGAACTCAGCACAGGGATGGTGGGAACCCCTCATAATGGGCACAGCAGGTGTACAGACCCGGGAACTCAGCACAGGGATGGTGGGAACCCCTCATATTGGGCACAGCAGGTGTACAGACCCGGGAACTGCATAGCCAGGTCAGCTTCCCACCACAAGATAAAAAGGGGGGTAAAACCTGTCGATGGTCAAATCATGGCAGCATAGAAAGTAGAAAGGCTGCAGTGAATCTGCTCCCTACTATGGCTTTGTTAGCTGATGAGAGATACCCGGGGAACAGGAACACTGACGGAGAAAGTTCAAAAGCTGCAGACCACTCCAAAAGTCTAAGGGGGGGGTATACAGCGGAGGCAAGTGCAGAGGATGATAGTTTGCCATCCAACCCCAAGAAGTCAGAGAGATGAAGACGGCCACCTGACACCAGGCGGAGAAACTGGGGGTTCTGGGGACTGGGCTCAAATTCCGGATTACCCAAAATATGGACCATGGGGGAAGGCAGCGGGGAAATTGAGGAGCAATAGAAGGCATCCCTAGACACTGACAAAGTATTTCCCAAGGTAGGATGATCACTGAGATTCTTCAGCAGTGGGGAGGCAATCCATGGCCAAGGCCAACCATGTCCATGTCCTCCATTTCAATGGCCACCAAGTGCTTTGTCTCAGCATGACAATGCCAGTCAACCAGCCTAGTGAGGTGAGCTGATCTCTATAATGAGCCCGCACATCCGGAAGGCCCACTTGTCCCTGAATTTTAGGGAGGCGAAGAAGCTGAAAATGGAGGCACGGTTTCGGATGGAGCCATATGAACTCTCAAAACAGGGAGTTTATGTGTTTGAAGAAAGAGGAGGGCAAGCAGATAGGGAGAGCAGAGCCGCTGATAGAAATCATGGGGCCCCGTACATCCTACCTGACGGGGCTCCCTTCAGCTCCACCCCTGGTCCCTCCCTCAGCCCAACCCCTGGCTCTGCCCCTGGCCCCTCCCCAGACCCCGCCTTGAAACAAAGTGCAGGTTTGTCTACTGTGTGATATTTATATTTCATGGCATGGGTGGCACTGTATCTGCAGCACATTACGACATTGGTGGCATGGTTGGCACTGTCTTTGCAGGCAGCACATGCGTTATGGGCCATAATGCATGTGCTATCTGCAGACAGTGCCACCCATTCTGCCAATGCCATATTGTGCTGCAGACAGTGCCACCGATGCCATGCCGCCAATGCCATATTCTGCTGCAGACAGTGCCACCCATGCCGCCAATGGCATAATGTACTGCAGACAGTGCCACCCATGCCGCCAATGGCCATTGGCGGCATGGGTGGCACTTTCTGCCGCACATTATAGCATTGGCGGCATGGGTGGCACTGTCTCTGCAGCACATTACGGCATTGGTGGCACTGTCTCTGCAGCACATTACGGCATGGGTGGCACCAGTGGCGGCTGGTGCTCAAAATTTTTGGGGGGCGCAAACAAATGGAAAAAAAAACACATCAGTTGTCGTCACTGTGCCATCAAACGCAGCCACTGTGCCATCAAACGCAGCCACTGTGCCATCAAACACAGCCACTGTACCCATCAATTGTCGCCACTGTGCAATCAAACGCAGCCACTGTGACATCAATTGTCACCATTGTGCCATCAAATGCAGCCACTGTGCCATCAATTGTCGCCACTGTGCCATCAATGGTCGCCACTGTGCCCATCAAACACAGCCACTGTGCCATCAATTGTCGCCACTGTGCCATCAAACGCAGCCACTGTGCCATCAAACGCAGCCACTGTGCCAACAATTGTCGCCACTGTGCCATCAATTGTCGCCACTGTGCCCATCAAACGCAGCCACTGTGCCCATCAATTGTCGCCACTGTGCCCATCAATTGTCGCCACTGTGCCCATCAAACGCAGCCACTGTGCCCATCAATTGTCACCACTGTGCCATCAAACGCAGCCACTGTGCCATCAATTGTCGCCACTGTGCCATCAATGGTCGCCACTGTGCCCATCAAACGCAGCCACTGTGCCATCAATTGTCGCCACTGTGCCATCAATGGTCGCCACTGTGCCCATCAAACGCAGCCACTGTGCCATCAATTGTCGCCACTGTGCCATTAAACGCAGCCACTGTGCCATCAAACTCAGCCACTGTGCCATCAATTGTCGCCACTGTGCCCATCAAACGCAGCCACTGTGCCATCAATTGTCGCCACTGTGCCATTAAACGCAGCCACTGTGCCATCAATTGTCGCCACTGTGCCCATCAAACGCAGCCACTGTGCCCATCAATTGTCGCCACTGTGCCCATCAAACGCAGCCACTGTGCCCATCAATTGTCGCCACTGTGCCATCAAACGCAGCCACTGTGCCATCAAACACAGCCACTGAGCCCATCAATTGTAGCCACTGTGCCATCAAATGTCGCCACTGTGCCCATCAATTGCCGCCAGTTTGCCCCCTGAAATACCGCCAGTTTTCCCCATAAAATGCCGTCAGTTTGCACCCTCAAATACCGCCAGATTGCCCCATCAAATACCGCCAGTTTGCCCCCCTCCCCGGCACTTACCTTTCTCGGGTGAGCCATCCTCCTCCACATTCCCTCGATGTCTTCTCCCGCCCTCGATGTCGCTTCAGCCAATCAGGTGACCGGTAACCAGACCCGGTGAACCTGATTGGCTGAGACGCGTGTCAGTGTTAACCAAGGAATGCACACCCTGTGCGCCCTCTGGTTAACCATTTGGAAGTCGATTAGAGCCCACAGGCTGTAATCGGGAAGCCTATCAGAGCCGCTGGCTCTGATAGACACTTCCAAAACACACCGCTGTTATTCAGATGGCCGGCACTCACCAGGGGGGCGCACACCTGAATAGTGGGCGGCAGCGGCGATAATACATAGATTCATGCAATGCATGAATCTATGTATTGTTGAGTGACGGTGCAGGAGAGAGGGGGCGGCGCTCCTGCGCCCACTATGGACGCACCGCCACTGGGTGGCACTGTCTTTGCAGGCAGCACATGCGTTATGGGCCATAACGCATGTGCTACCTGCAGACAGTGCCACCCATGCCGCCAATGCCATATTGTACTGCAGACAGTGCCACCCATGCCGCTAATGCCGTAATGTGCTGCAGACAGTGTCACCCATGACCCTAATGCCATAACGCATGTGCTACCTGCTGACAGTGCTACCAATGCTGCCAATGGCATTTGGCACTGTCTCTGTGGGCAGCACATGCGTTATGGCATTAGCGTCATGGGTGGCACTGTCTGCAGCACGTTACGGCATTGGTGGCATGGGTGGCACTGTCTCTGCAGGCAGCACATGCGTTATGGCCCATAACGCATGTGCTACCTGCAGACAGTTCCACCCATGCCGCCAATGCCGTAATGTATAGATGCTGATGCAGTAGTAGTAGATCTTGAATCCCCCTCCCCCCAAGCAAGCACACACCTGTGTTAGCCGGGCCCCAGGAGTCACTTCCTCCCTGATCCTGCTACTGCCTGGACTGGAGTGTCC
Organism: Rana muscosa; assembly: GCA_029206835.1. Classification (NCBI taxonomy): domain Eukaryota; kingdom Metazoa; phylum Chordata; class Amphibia; order Anura; family Ranidae; genus Rana; species Rana muscosa. The sequence continues at coordinate 396,300,958 of CM055118.1, forward strand.
ACAAACTATTCCAGTCAGAGATGCGATGCCAGTTGCTTCTTTCTTTTCTTCTGCCGCTGCTGGTTCTTCTCTCACGCGGAGGGAAAGGTATCACTCCGCGGCGCCAGGGCAGGGAAGGCACACTATATAGGATGTGCTGGCCGGGACTTGAGCCAGCATGAGGAGCGGGAGCGGAGGAGGCATTCTTTTGCACCCGAAATACAAGAAATAGTCCCTCCCCCTGCAGCCAACTATGAGAACACTGCAGTCTGCAGATAGATACTGTAAATAACAAAACGTAAAAAGCAACGGGGGGGGGGGGGGGCGAGTCGGACAGACGATGTTCGGCCATGGCTGGAGGATTTTATTTTTTTTTTTACATTAATTATCTGTTCAGGTTGCCCGGGCCTCCCTGCTGGCCGGGCCCGGTACAACAGGGCCAGTTGTACTGGCCTATCAGCGGCCCTGAGGGAGAGCCTGCATCAAATACAGAATCCTGGCCAGCAACATCATCTAGAGGGCTCATGGGGCTTGTTTAAATCTGACATCAAAAGATATAATCACAGATCAGCTTAGAGGATACAAAAAAGCTCCCACCACCCCAACCTATAACTGGCCTTTGCAGTAAGGTGCTGTGACGTACCTTATGGTGATGACATGTAGAGGGAGACCTTCATACAGCCCCGGCTCAAGGGCCACTGGTGTTGCGTCAGTGGCCGCAGTAGCGTGGTGAGGTAAGACTGCCTGCAAGATCTTCCGTTGGGCGCCACCAGGCACTATGCAGATCAGGACAGACGGATGACTGGATGCAGCATCAGACAAGCCAAGTCAGCAACGGTTGATCAGATAAAGGTGTAGCGGTACCCCCGTAGGGGCTGCTGAATGTTGTGGTCCACCTATCACTCTGCCCAGCCTGGCATTCACCTCTCTGTCACTCTTGAGACAATGAACAGTCCATATGCTTGTTTTTGTTGATTTATTGAGGGGATTTGAACTTGGATGGGTAAAAGGAGTATATGGAATGTCCAAAGATAAATTGGTATATCGATTTGCGATGAATTGAAACAGCTATATACACTTTATAGCTCCAGTCTCCTCCAGCACAACACTTGCTTGCAGACTGTTACTCTCTCTCCAGCACAACACTTTACTCCAGGCAAAGCTTGCACATTTTTAGGCCCAACACTGACTCAGTCAGGCCTTAGCAAAAAAATGCCCTTTGCAGGCCCCTATAATGTAGCAAAAATAGGAAGTCTCTTGTGCTAGCTGCCCTATGGGGGACTACTGCTCCCAGTCTGTCCTCCTCAGGCCCTGCCAGCCCTCCTGGCTGCAGCTGTCTGACTCTGCTGCCCGTGACATCATAGTCCTTACTGCTGGCTCTGCACCCATCCCAGACTGCACACTCCCAGTACTCTAAGGCGTCCTTCCGACCATGCCTGTCACTCTGCCCCAGTGTGAAAGGAGTCTCAAGGTGAATGGCGGCTGGGGAGATCCATTTATAAAGACCGGGTGCTTGTTGCCAGGGTAGGACGGCCCACACAGAGCTATTCGGTTTCTACCCAGGAAGAAGGAGGGAAACAAAACAACCTACAAAACAAGTCTCCTGCGCTTGGGTGCTGGGTCTATAGGTGTGTGGGGCAGTCAATCCTTTATGTAGTATGGAAAGTCACTGGTCTTGCTGCCCTCCTCAGAACAATGGGTGTCATTGCTTTGGCTTGGAGGATGAGGGTCCTCCCTCGCGTAAGCCACCCCACAATACCGCCTGGTCCTCCAAACATTTCCGGTTCCAGTTGCAGACTTTAGAGATACTGCTTGTTATTGATATTGCATTGATAAGCCTGTATACCACGTTTGTATGTGAGAATAATCATTGCTGTATACCTTTTTATTAAAATTATTTTTGGTAATGCACAAGGTCGGTGCACCCTTCCTTCTTTCCTATATTTTTCAGCTTCAAGGACACCCATTGTTCTGAGGAGGGCAGCAAGACCAGTGACTTTCCATACTACATAAAGGATTGACTGCCCCACACACCTATAGACCCAGCACCCAAGCGCAGGAGAATTGTTTTGTATGTTGTTTTGTTTCCCTCCTTCTTCCTGGGTAGAAACTGAAAAGCACCCGGTCTTTATAAATGGATCTTCCCAGCCGCCATTCACCTTGAGATCAGTGACGGCTGGTGCTCAAAATTTTTTGGGGGGGCGCAAACTAACTGAAAAAAAAAACATCAATTGCAGCCACTGTGCCCATCAAACGCAGCTACTGTGCCATCAAATGCAGATACTGTGCCCATCAATTGCCGCCACTGTGCCATCAAACGCAGCCACTGTGCCCATCAAACGCAGCCACTGTGCCCATCAAACGCAGCCACTGTGCCCATCAAATGCAGCCACTGTGCCCATCAAATGCAGTCACTGTGCCATCAAATGCAGTCACTGTGCCATCAAACGCAGTCACTGTGCCATCAAACGCAGTCACTGTGCCCATCAAAGGCAGCCACTGTGCCCATCAAATGCAGTCACTGTGCCCATCAAACGCAGTCACTGTGCCATCAAACGCAGCCACTGTGCCCATCAAAGGCAGCCACTGTGCCCATCAAACGCAGCTACTGTACCCATCAATTGCTGCCAGTGTGCCCATCAATTACTGCTACTGTGCCCCATCAAATGCTGCCAGTGTGCCCATGAATTGCCGCTACTGTGCCCCATCAAATGCTGCCAGTGTGGCCATAAATTGCCGCTACTGTGCCCCATCAAATGCTGCCAGTGGCACTTACCTGTCTCGCAGCGGGTCAGCGGCAGTGTCCTGCACCCTCCTTGATGGCTTTTTCCGTCCTCTCTATCAGGTGTCCAATCACAGTGCCTGACATTTCAGCCAATCAGGTGACAGGTAAAAGACCCGAGAGCCTGATTGGCTGAGAGGCGGTTCAGTCTTAGCAAAGCAAATTCCTTCGGTTTGCTAACACAACGCTGAGTGAACAGCAAGCTCCCAACTCTGTTCACCTTTTTGGGCGCCTATTAGAGCCTACGGCTCTAATCAGGTGCTTCCAAAAAACACCCCCGCCACTGTAATTCAAGTGCCCGGCGCCCAAAAGGGGCGGTGAATAGGGGGTGTCAGCGGCGACCATAGATAGATTCATGCAATGCATGAATCTATCTATGGTGATAGAGCAGTGCCAGGAGAGAGGGGGCGGTGCCCATGTGCCCCTTATGGACCCACCGCCGCTGCCTTTCACACTGGGCTGGTGGGGGTGGTAGCGGTAAAGCTCTGCTAGTTTTAGCGGTGCTTTACTGCTGTTGTTCAGGCAGGAGCGGGGAGCTTTTAACCCCCTATAAGGGGTTAAAAAGGGGTTAAAAGTGACCGTGTAGTGCTGCTGCCGAAGCGATTTCCAATGGGCAGGGGTGGTATACAGCGCTCGCAAACTGCCCTAAAGATGCTGCTTCCAGGACTTTTTCTAACGTCCTGCAAGCGCACCGCCCCAGTGTGAAAGCACTCGGGCTTTCACACTGGGACTGCAGATAAGGCATTTTTCAGGTGGTTTACAGGCGTTATTTTTAGCGCTAAAGTGCCTGAAAAACGCCCCAGTGTGAATGGGGTCTGAATGTCTTTAAAACGGGATCACACCTCACTCTCCGGCACCCGTAATGGCTTAGGGACAGGCAAAAAGTCCCAGATCATGTCATCCTCCCACTCTCCCCGGGAGTCCTCAACGATGTCCATGATCTGGTGAGGGACATATGGAAAGTTCAGGCCCCATTCCAGGTCTACCCTCCTCTGCACTTCTCGCTGGCATTGGGAAAACCTTTGCAATTATCTAGGGTTTCCTTTCCCCGGGGGAACACAAGCATCCTGGGCCCTCATGACCCACTGACGATAGGTGGGTGCTCTGGTCTGTGTGGTGGAAGGCCTGTGTAAGAAAAGCTGCCTGCTACTGTTCAGGGCTTCTCCAGACCCCACTACTGACTCTGGCCCATCCCCACTCTCAGACTGGGCCTCCAGGACTTGAGATCCCCGGTTTTCCACTCCTCCTCTGAGCTTTCATTTGGGGATGACCACTCCGCCAGTCTCTCAAGGGATCCAAACTCAGCCTGAAGTCTGGGGGAACCCCAATCAATGACCCGGCCCTCTCTTCCCCTGTCCAGCTCACCTGAAAGTGCACCTTCCTCTAACACTGGCTCTTGGATGGCAACGGACTCAGAGCTGGCCGGCACCTCAGGGACTTTATCTGGTTCCTGCTGGGCAGTACTTACAGTTGCCAGGTCCCTAGCCAGGCCGCAGGTCATGGCAGTCTCTTCTCCTCCAACGTCCTCTCTCTTCGCGGGGGGAGTCACTAGGCCTCAACTCCACTCCGCCTTTAGGAAGTGATCCCAGGCCCTCTCCGGCCTTCCGGGACTTCCGCGGCTGCAGACATCAGAGTCCTGATCGCAGGTCAACGGAGTAGTAGCATGGCTCCTGCTGGATGGACGCCAGCCGGGTCAGCAGTTTGTCACAATGGCCAAACGGGGCCCAGGCAGTGACCACCGCGGTCAGGATCTGGCACTCTGGGCATAGCAGGCACAACCGCTCGGTCCCCTTGATCACTCCCAGGACAAAACCCCCGCGAGGTTCCAACAGGACACCGGTGTTTCTAGTATAGCGGGGTGTTACATTTAGGGGGAGCATCTGAGTGGTAACTAGGCTCATATGCACTAATTGGTAGGGTTCATGGACCATTTAAATCGTGGAGGATATCAATAGTGTTCAGTTCCCTATGGCCTACAGGTGGCACTGCTACCATAGTCCAGGGTTGAACCACCATTGGAGGGCTGTGCCTTTTGTGTCCCCTCGCGGCAGTAGTACAGCGGGGCGGGGAACCTGCTGTGCCTGATGGGAGAGGGTATAAAAGGGGCAGACATCTTCTGTTCGGGGTTGTCCACGCCCAGGCACCTTCGGCCTGGGGGTGAGGGAAGGTCGTCCCTGGGTGCCCTTGGCCCGGGGATGGAGCTGCTGGTCCACGCTCAGGCACCTTCGGCCTGGGGGTGAGTGAGGGTCGTCTCCGGGTGCCCTAGGCCCGGAGACGGAGGAGCTGTTCCATCTCAGACACCTTTAGTCTGGGGTGAGGTACTCTAGAGAAGGCCCGGGGCTCAGCAACCTTCGGCTGGGGTCCGCTAAGGATCGAGAGCTCCCAGGGATCTGCCTTGTGAGGGGCCCGGTATCCAGGATCGAGGAGGCCAGGGAGGTGACCCTTTCTGAAGACCCAGCGCAGAGTCGTGGTGACAGAGGGGCCTCTGGTAACTCTCCGGAGGGAGGATTTTCTCCTTGACAGGGGCCAAGTTCTAGGAAGGAAGTTCATGATCTACAGGTCAGTGGCAGTGATCAACTTTACCAGTCAGTGGCAGTGACTTCAACTTTTTCACCCTGTCAGTGGCAGTGACCAACCTCACGGTCTGTGGCAGGGACCATGCGCCAAGCCTGTTTGTGCTAATCAGAACAGGAGAAAACCCAATTCAAGTTTGTGCCTGGACCTCCTCCCACCTTATCTGACCTGTGCTTGTCTCAACCTGTCTGCTCTCATAGAGACTATTTATTGCCCTTAAGAATAAATAAGAGTTGGACTTTTCAGTTGGTGTGGACAGTTGCTTTACTGGGGAGAACTAAGGACTTGTCTCTGGCAACCCCAGAGACGAGATCAGTTACGGGAGGATTTATTCACTGGCTGCAGGCAGGCCCGAGAAACTAACGCTGCTCAACCTCCCCATCCGGGAGGGTACGGGCTTGTGGTGCAGTGTGCCCCGGTCTTTCCTGTGGAGGAGCCAAACAACAAAAAGAAAAGCAGGTAAAGGCTGGGGTGGGTGCGCTACACTAGAAACCACTGGCAAATTCTAGAAACAAGTAGGAGGTCCTAGTGATGTTGTCTGTAAGTCACCAGCTGCCTACTCTCAGCCATTTCCAGCCCACACAACCAAAACAAACAGGCCTAGCCCTGCTTAAATTTACCTAGACTAATTTCTAGAAGCTCCCTAGGTAGAGGGTGCTACAAAGGCCTTAACGGCAGGCAGAGAATGGTCAAGATGCAGGCAGAGGTTGACAACAGGAAAACAGGAAGATGAGAAAATTTTAACAAAGTCTTAAGGCAAGCCGAGGTCAGGACAGGTAGAATACAAGCGTGGTCAGGATAAGCCGTGTCAAACACAGGAATCAAAATACAGGGCACAGGAACACGGGTAAAGCTGCAGATCAGACAGTAATGCACTAGTCCAGCTGCTGCTCTTATATTAGGGTGACCAGACATCCCCAGTTTCCGGGGACAGTCCCCGGATTGAGGACACTGTCCCCGGACCAAGTCTGTCCCCGGACCAAGTCTGTCCCCGGTTTTGTCCCCGGATTGGATTTGAACAGGGGCTGGGGCAATTTCAAAGACAGTCAGTGCAGAATTAATAAAAAAAATAAATCAGAATTGCACACCCCCGCTCTGCTGCTTTTAGTAAGCTTAGGGGGGGTCTATTTTTTCCCATTATCTTTGCCCCCTTCTGATGATCATGTGCTGGTCAGAGCGGAGGGAATATTTCTTCAGTTTCGGGTGTCCATTCAGCTCCGCTTGCATGTTCTTCTGCCTTGGCTCAAGTCCCAACCAGCCGCCTGCCTGCTTATCTCCTTGCCTTCCCTGGCGGAGTGATATTCCTCTGCTCTCCACCCAGTAGTAGCCGGGGGGCCCGGAGAGTGAGACTTGACAGGCTGTGAGGCGGGCGGCGGCGGCGACTGGCAGAGACTTACTGATTGCCGCCATTACTAGTAAAAAAAAATATGTCCCCAGATTTCATTTTAAAAACCTGGTCACCTTACCTTACATAGCCCATTTGGCACCAGTGTTAATGGCTAACACGTACGTGCATGTGCATAGGCGCTCACATCTGCGAGCAAATATTTGTACAGTTGGTTGAATTGGGTGCGGGGACGCACTGGATGCCCTCAGCTACCATTGTGCTCTTGCTGGGCGTCAAGTGCGTCCCTGTGTCTTTAAGGAGGGGTGGGCTCCCTCCAGGCATTCCTGCCCTTAATCTATCCACTGCTATATGTGCCCCAATTTGGGAGAGTCTGGAAATTATAGAGTTAGGACCGCAATACACAGAGGAGCCTTGGAGAGGCACTGCGACTTCCACATATATTTGCAAATGTGTGCAACTAAACCCTCTGCTTTTATTGTGAATTGTTAGACGGACAATCTGGTTGTTTTACATGCTGGCTGATCAATGTGCTGGGAAATCTTCTGTTTGTTTGTGATGTGTAGGAGGATGTGACCCCTCCCCCATCCACATTCCTCTCCGGTGTCAGAGACTTTGAGTTTCGTTTCTCTTCTGCTGTCAGCGATGGCGTCTGCTGATCTGAGAGCTGAGCTGGAATGTTCCGTCTGTCTGAACATTTATACCGATCCTGTAACCCTGAAATGTGGACACAACTTCTGCCGGGTCTGTATTGATCGTGTGCTGGATACACAGGAGGGGTCTGGAGGATATTCCTGTCCTGAATGCAGAGAGAAGTTTCCGGATCGTCCTGCACTGCACAGGAACATGAAACTACGTAACATAGCAGAGACTTTCCTGTCTGCTCAGCCAGATCCGGAGGAGTCCGGGGTCTTCTGTACTCACTGTGTGGACTCTCCTGTACCTGCTGTTAGATCCTGTCTGCTCTGTGAGGTTTCTCTGTGTGATAAACACCTGAGGGTCCACAAAAAGTCCCCAGAACACATCTTATGTGACCCCACCTTGTCCATGGAGAGCAGGAAATGCTCCGTCCATAAGGAAGTTTTGAAGTATTTCTGCACTGAGGATAAGATTTGTATCTGTGTGTCCTGCAGTTTGGCTGGAGAACATCGGGGACACCAGGTGGAGATGCTTGATAAGGCTTCTGAGAAGAAGAAGGAGACACTGAGGAATGTTCTGCAGAATCTTCTGACAAAGAGAGAGGAGACGGAGGAAAGAGTCCAGAGTCTGCAGGAACACAGGAGGAAAGTAGAAGAAGAAGCAGCTGGAGACACCGAGAGAGTCACTGCCCTGTTTAGAGATCTCAGGAGACGTCTGGAAGACCTGGAGAAGAGAGTCCTGAGGGAAATCTCCGGGAGGGCAGAGCGGATCTCCATCTCCATCCGGGATCTGGAAATAAAGAAGGAGGAGCTGTCCAGGAAGTTGCGTCACATTGAGGAGCTGTGTAACGTGACGGATCCACTGACTGTCTTACAGGAATCAGACACAGGTGACTTGTGTGATACTGAGGATGGAGATAATGAGGACAGAGAGAGACATGAGAAGCTCCTCCATGATGGAGGGGGTCTGGATGTGGCGGGGGTCTTACACACAGGTTTATCTGATATAATAACAGAGGTAAATGTATACTTCTATATACAGGGAGCTGCAGACATATTACTGGATGGAAACACAGTTAATAAATATCTACAGATATCAGATGACAGGAAAACTGTATCCAGGTCACATATGGACCAGAATTACCCCAAAACACCAGAGAGATTTCAGTGTTCTCAGGTGTTGAGCAGTCGGAGTTTCTCCTCAGGGAGACATTACTGGGAAGTGGATATCGGGGGGTCAGAGAGCTGGATGGTCGGGATGTGTTACCCCAGTATAGAGAGGAGAGGATTCCAGTCAGAGATTGGATGGAATAAGAAGTCCTGGGGATTGGACAGGTCTAGTAATCAGTATTATGGGAGACATGGCAGTAATAAGACCCTCTTACCCCCCAATCCCTCCAGTAACAGAGTCAGGATAGATCTGGATTATGAGGCCGGGCGGATCTCCTTCTATGATCTGTGTGACCCGATCCGACACCTCCACACCTTCACCACCACCTTCACTGAGCCCCTCCATGCTGGGTTATGGGTAGGGGATGGTTGTATAAAGATATGTGGGGGGAGGCGGGAGATTGAGAACTCCACCCAGAGTCTGGTGACATCACAGGGACGGGTGGTAGGATTGGTCCATGGATCTGCCAATGATTGGAGGACGAGTGGTGGGATTGGTCTATCGATCAGCCAATGATTGGAGGAAGAGGTGCCTCCTGGGAGAAGTACGATGGCTGCCATTGCAGGCCTCCTATTGAAAATGCTAGGTATCTAACAGTGTGTAATGTAAGAAATTATAAAGTGATAGTAAAGACAAAATAAAAAATGACAGATGTGATGGCGTCTGTCACTGACATGAACACAGCAGCCTTGGGTTTTCGGAGTCCCCCTGTAACTTCGTTCTTTTACCTGCTATTATTACCCAACTTCCTATAACAGACCAATCTGTCCAGCAAAAGTGGCAGTAAGAGGGTTGGGACAAACCATTTACCATTGACAGGGGTGCCTACAATGGTCAGCTTTTATTCATTTATCTAAAACCTTTATCCCAAAAGAAGACAAATGTTGGTGTAACGGCTTATAAAGCGTTAGGCCTCGTACACACGACCGATTTCCTCATCAAAAAACGACAAGAAAATTGCCGGCAGAGCTTTCTTGCTGAGTAAACCGGCCGTGTGTACGCGGCTTTCAGGTTTCTCGTCAGGAAAACTGCCCAGAACCTGCTCTCTATTTTCTCGTCGGGATTCTTGTCGGCCTGTTTCCTGCCGAGAAACCCGAGAGTGTGTATACTTACCTGTCGCCGTGGAAACCCGCGCATGCTCGAAATGACTTTGACGCATGCGCGGTAGCTTCCTAGGCATAGGTAGGGTGTAGCAAGATGGCGGCGATGGCATCGAATGTGACGAGGGCATGCTCGTCGTAGTCGATGACATCACCGCGTTCGTTGCATTCAAAAGATCGGCGGTTCTTTTAAATGGAGTGTGTGTACACTCGGCCGGGACAAGATTCTTGTCAAGAATCTCGTCAGGAAAAACAACGGATTTTTTTCCTGATGAGAATCTCGGCCGTGTGTACGAGGCTTTATCTGGAGTTCGGCTTTAGTTTGTTAGTCACTGATGTAAAGTCCATCTATATCTACTAGTCCATCTAACACCCCCCTCTCCAGACCATGCTGCTGTCCAAGGGGGTCTCCACTGCTCCTCCATAGATAGAGGAGCCATCCTAAGACAGGAAGTGTGTTACTGGCAGGATCACCAGGGGAAAACGAATGAAGCCACCACATCGAAGGATTGCTAAGGTCCAATATATATAATTTTCATTTTGGGTATAATACCACTTTATGTCTTCCCAACAAGCATGATGGGAATAAGAATCAGAAAAGTGTCAGAATTCCTTATCTACTGTCGGGTCAGAGACCGAGACAGTATTGAAGGCAAAGCATCAGCATGACAGCCAGGGAACTAGCATTCTCACAAGGAGAGTAATGGTAGAAATGACGGCCCCCATTATTCTCTCATGACAGGTGCCCTTTAAATATAATAAATGTGATTTACGATAACTGCCAGGTGTGTCTGGATTTCAGGGACAGTCCCAGGATTTGGAGGTTTGTCCCTGGAAATGTTTCTGGTTTTAATACAATTTTATGTAATTTCTTACATTATGATTCAGTTCACCTTCATGGTAATAATAATCGGTGACAGGTATTTTATTCCTCGTTTTCCTGTTTCTATCAATGTCGGCAGTTTTCAGTCCTGGAAATACACGTCTTCATTAAATCTTTCTTTTGATATAAAATAAAAATCAGTAAAACTCCAGAAATATGTCTACAGATCAGTGTCTGGAATTTATCTTTTTGGATGCTCTGCTTGGCAGAAGAAACTCTATCTGGGTATCAATTATCCAGATATGGACTGGACAGAAGGAACAGCTCAATCATCTAAGGCTCATCCTTTCCTAAATGTCTTGCAGGACAATTCCATGGGTCAGTTGGTGAATGCACCAACAGGAGATAATCCATTACTAGAGCTACTGATTACATAACACCGATCTGATCATAGATGTGGAAATACGGAGCAATTTAGGAAACAGCGATCAGAGTAACTACATTCAGTATAAATCACAGGAAAAGGAAACACAAGAGTAATACAAGTACACCGAATTTCAAAAGAGCCAACTACCCTAAACTGCGCTCTTTACTAGACGATATTAAATGGGATAAAATTCTAGAAACAAAGGAAGGAAAAATGGGAATGCTTTAAGAGCATATTAAATAAAAGGTATTGGCCAGTGTATTCCAAGGGGAAATAAATATAAAAGAGCTAATATTAAACCTGGGGGGCTAAACTCTAATGTAAAAATTCATAAAAAGTTTAAAAAAATGGCCTTTAAAAAATATAAGGCTGAAGGGTCATTGTCAGCATTCCAACATTACAAGGAATGCAATAAGAAGTATAAGAGCGCAGTCAGTGCAGCTAAAATGGACCACAAAAGGCACATAGTGGAGGAGAGTTAAAACAATCCCAAGAAATGTTTTTAAATATATTAACAGTAAGAAAGTGAGGCTAGAGCATAGTGGCCCCATAAAGGATGATGACGAGAATTTGGTTACAAAAGATAAAGAGAAGGCAAAGGTTTAAAAAAAATAATTATTCTCCTCAGTTTTCACAAAGGAAACAGGGGGGGGGGGGTGTAGTAACCAAGACTGTAATGTAGATAACACATTACAGAATGTATCCTCATGGCTAACAGAAGCCAGTATCAGAAATAGACTTGGAAAAATTAACACAAACAAGTCTCCGGGACCAGATGGCTTACACCCGATGATCCTTAAAGAACTCAGTCAGGTGATAGCTAGACCATTGTTCCTAATTTTTATGGACAGTTTACTGACTGGAATAGTACCAGTAGATTGGAGAAAAGCCAACGTGGTACCAATATTTAAAAAAGGGCACAAGAGATATATCCCTGGAAACTACGGGCCAGTCAGTCTAACATCGATAGTATGTAAACTATTGGAGGGATGATAAGGGATTATATCCAAGAATTTGCTGATGAAAACTGTATCATTAGCAGTAATCAGCATGGATTTATGAAGGATTGTTCTTGCCAGACCAATCTGTTATTCTTTGAGGAGGTAAGCTTCCATCTAGATAAAGGAAGGCCTGTGGATGTGGTATACCTGGATTTTGCAAAGGCATTTGTGAGCGTCCCTCATAAACGTTTACAAACAGAGGTCTGTCGGCATGGACCATAGGGTATGTACCTGGATAGAAAACTGGCTACAGGGGCGTGTCCAAAGGGTGGTGATAAATAGAGAGCATGCAGAATGGTCTAGTATGGTAAGTGGGGTCCCCCAAGGATCTGTCCTGGAACCAATTCTGTTTAATTTATTCATAAATAATATAGCAGTTGGTAAAAAATATTTCAATCTCAGTGTTTGCTGATGATACAAAGCTAAGCAGGGCAATAACTATGGCGCTGGATGTGGAAACCTTACAAGAAGAACTCAACAAAACAATAAGTTGGGCAACTACATGGCAAATGATGTTTGATGTTGAAAAATGTAAAGTAATGCATTTGGGTGCTGAAAACATGAACGCAAGTTACTTGCTAGGGGGGGAACCTCTGGGGAAATCCAGAATGGAGAAAGATCTGGGGGTGCAAGTAGATGACAGACTCAGCAACAGCATGCAATGTCAGGTTGCTGCAAGCAAAGCCAACAGAATATTGGCATGCATAAAAAAGGGGATTGACTCCAGAAATAAAACAATAATTCTCCCACTCTATAAGACTCTGGTCCGGCCGCACCTGGAGTATGCCATCCAGTTCTGGGCTCCAGTCCTCAGGAAGGATGTACTGGAACAGGAGAGAGTCCAGGGAAGGACAACAGAGATAATAAAGGGACTGGAGGACCTCAGCTATAGGAAAAGCATTGAACGTATTCTCTCTGGAGAGGAGATGCTTGAGAGGGGACATGATAGTGATGTACAAACACCGTACTGGTGACCTTAGCATAGGGAAAAACGTTTTAGTGGGAGAGAGTTCTAAAAGACACGCGGCCATTCATTGAAGTTGGAAGAGAAGCGGTTTAACCTTAAACTTCGTAGAGGGTTCTTTACTGTTAGGACGGTAAGAACGTGGAATTCACTTCCACAAGCAGGGGTGTTGATAGTTTAAAAAAACTATTAGATGAGCATCTTAACGATTGCAACATACAGGGATATACAATGTACTATTGACGTAAACACACACAGAGGTTATTCAGGTTTAGGTTTATTCAACCTTACCAATTATGTAACTACAGGCCCATTCACAGCTATGTGTGAGGTTAGAGGACCCATTCACAGCTACAGTATCTCACAAAAGTGAGTACACCCCTCACATTTTTGTAAATATTTTATTCTATCTTTTCATGTGACAACACTGAAGAAATGACACTAATACGGCTACAATTTAAAGTAGTGAGTGTACAGCTTGTATAACGGCGTACATTTTCTGCCCCCTCAAAAAAACTCAACACACAGCCATTAATGTCTAAACCGCTGGCAACAAAAGTGAGTACACCCCTAAGTGAAAATGTCCAAATTGGGCCCAAAGTGTCAATATTTTGTGTGGCCGCCATTATTTTCCAGCACTGCCTTAACCCTCTTGGGCATGGAGTTCACCAGAGCTTCATAGGTTGTCACTGGAGTTCTCTTCCCCTCCTCCATGACGACATCACGGAGCTGGTGGATGTTAGAGACCTTGTGCTCCTCCACCTTCCGTTTGAGGATGCCCCACAGATGCTCATGTAGCGGGTAGGTACTTTTCTGCATGTTTAATTCGGGTGGAGACATCAGTGATGTCCAGTTTCCTGCGGCCCAGCGGGTGGCACTGTCGCTTTGGGCGGGGGTTGAACCATCACTGCAGTGCCGTAACCTTTGTGGCCTCTCGCAGCAGCGGTACAGCGGGGCAGGGAATCTGCTGTGCTGGCTGGGAGAGGGTATAAAGGGGGCGGACATCTTCGCCACAAGGTTCGAGTCCCAGGCACCTTTAGCCTGAGGGCTGTGGTCCGCGGTGGGTGTCCAGGCGGCCTAGGCCTGGACACCGGGAGTTCGGGAGCCACCCCAGACACCTTCGGTCTGGAGTGAGGTACTTTATTCCAGGCCTGGGGCCCAGCTTCTTCCACTGGGTTCCGCCCGGGAAGAATCGTCCTAAGGTACCCAAAGGACCAGGTACCTGAATGTAAGACGCAATGGACCATGCAGGTTACCTTCCCGTACATCTGGTGCAGCAGATTGCCAGTGCCGGGACAGGGTCTCCGGAGACCGTCTGGGTGGATGTCCTCGCCAAATAGGGGCCTCATTCACGCGAAAGCTGGTCCATGTTCTAAAGTCTGTGCAGAGACATTTCACAAAGGTCGCAACCAAAGACCGTTACTTTCAGGCCTGTGGCAGGGGCTGCAACAGTTCACCCGGTAGGTGGCAGCTACCAATTCACGGTCGGTGGCAGAGACCGTGCGCCAAGCCTATTCGCACGAGAAAAGAATAGGGGAGTTCATTGTGCCTGGGCCTACTCGTATCCACACCCCCTGTCTGTCTGTTGAGGGAGTCCAACTGATTGTGTTCATCCTGACATTGGAAAAATAAAGGTGTGTTGGACTTTTTATGGTGTGGGGCTCTTTTACTGGCAGACACAACTCCACGGAAGAAGCGGAGGCTCCGTATGCAGAACACCGACCCGAAGGTAATTTAAAGAGACATTTCTCAAACCCTCACATACACACGGGGTGAGAGCTTTGCGTAGTGCCCTGCACTCTCTCCTCCAAGGTACCTCTAGACAAGAGCCATAACGCAGCCAGAGAGAGAGAGTGAGGCCGCTATACGTGGGGGCTCCGGGTCCGGGATGGTGTTCGTACTATGATGGAGCTGGAATTGTCAGAGTTTGAACGTGTCTGCCCGGAGGAGTTCCGAGTAGGTCGGCCATATTATTGGCCAAAGTGCTATCCCTGCTCAAGTCGTGGGCATTACCCTAAAAAGGGAAAGGACTACGCAGAAGAGCGAGAAGAGGGAGGAGTCCAGCCGTGTGAAGGACTACACGTGGGGACTTTGGCGCCAACCTTGCAGTGCGCAATGGATCAGCAGAGAGTCACCATGTTTAGTAATGCATCGTGGATTCCATTTCATCCTTCTACCACGACCTTGATTACTGCTGCTCCAGTGACCGATACGGGGATCCGGCTAAAGCCCCGGGGATGATTCGCCCTGTACTCATGCATGGACGTTGAGGCCCTGGGTTTGATTTGTCCTGGCTGTTCGGGACTGGTGTGTCAGCTGAAGCCATTCGGGTCATGCGAGGCCTGCAGAGAGTTCTTATTTGAGGTGGACCCAGTTTTCGAGAAGCCAAGAACCATCCACCTCAACCGCACTACAGGCAGCACCACTCAAGAAGGAGGAGTCACTGCTTTGACAGCTATCCCTGTGCGCACTGCAGCGACCGCGGGGGAGGTCGCGATCACGGAGTTACGGGAGAAATCCGATGATGCTGACTCGGTCACCACTGTCTCCCAGCATCCACCGCCGAAGAGGAAGACCGGCATGGTAGCCCCGTCCAGCGGTCGCGGTGGACCATCTTGCCCGCTTACGCCCGGCCCAGATGGATCCGGTAGGAAGAGTCCCGGACATCCCTTTCTCAAGTTTGGGCCGAGGTAAGCCGGGCGGAGGGACTTGGTGTGTGAGCGGAGGTGTCGGGGATTCACGGCCCTGTGTGTCTGCGGGAGGTGGCAACTCAGCCTCTACTACAGGCTACCTGCCCGCGGAGGAGTGTGACACCTCCGACCTGGAGTCGCTCTCCAATCTGGGAGACGATGTCGTCATAGACAAACTTTTTGCTAAAAAGGGCTGGGACAAGATGCCTCTCTCCTCGTCCCGCAGAGCTAGGGATCCACCAATGTCTACAGGGGATAGTACATCCCGGGTGGAGGCACCAGCGCCTGAGTAGGGATCCAGTCCCTGGCCTGCCCTTCCATCCCCGGTGCCACCTGCATCCAGTACCGGGGAAAAGAGACTGTTGTTGTGGGCGCCTATTCCCAGAATGGAGGTGATCAAGGCACCTCGCCACTCGGATGCTATTGTCCTTTCAGGTGAGGGAGACCGCAATACCATGCCTCCGCTGGCGAGACTACAGCGCCTATTTTGCCAAAAAGTTGCCAATGAGTACGGGTGGGAGTACCCGTACTTATCCAAAGAACTCTTGTATGAGGTGGAGGTTTGCCAGGAACGCTGGTACGATGACTTTGTGTGGACGCACATTCAGGTCCCACACGCCCGCAGGTACCTCGCATGTTCCCCCAAAGCATCTCAACGCTTCAAGGACTGCAAGGCAGAATGGATGCTGGGTCGGCATATCCACGCTGACAAGGTGCTGATTTGACGCAAAGAAGGGGAGGATGTCGAATACCGTCTGGAAACCATGGACCAGCACTTGAAACCACTTGTCCTGCCGCACCCTCGCTTCTATCTGTAGGAGAAAAGAGACTCCTTTCTTGCTATTACTGTTGCTGAACTTTCTGGGGTTGCTATTTGTTTCCCGGGACACCCAGTGACTGTGCCTGAGTTTAACGGGTGTTTGTGCTCTTCGGAGGAATTGAAGGACTGTTGCTGTGTTGTCCTTCGTTCTCCTTCCCCGCAAAGTGCTCATGGACTCTGGGGTAGATAGGGCCAAAGAAGAAGAAAAGTTTTCCACAAGTGCAGTTACCGCAGCGCTGTCACCAGGTGGCAGTGCTGTGCATCGGCATTCACTTTTCACACATACACTTTTTAGAAGGAAAGGGTTTCTCTACGGAGAGGTTCTTTCGTTCTCACACGAACATATGTGTCAGGATTTTGTGTGTGCTAACGTTTTTTTTTCCCTGTGCAAGAGAACGTCCCATCAAGGTCGCTGAGTGTGGGGCGGGTCTTAGTCAGGATGGGAGGGAAAGATGTTAAAGTGTATATGTGATTTGGGAAGAGTGTTTTGTTGCTATGTGTTGTTTGTTTCCCTCCCCTCCCCTTTCATGTGAGGCTCAGGCACAACTGCTCTAGTTAGTTTTTTTCAAAATTTTGTATTTTTGAAATTTTCAGTTGGTTTCTGGATTGGACTATGTCAGCCCTTTTTGGGTATAGTTTATTCCAGACACTGGGGACCAGTGTCAAACAACCAGGGGGAGAGTGTAGCGGGTAGGTACTTTTCTGTATGTTTAATTCGGGTGGAGACATCAGTGATGTCCAGTTCCCTGCGGCCCAGCGGGTGGCGCTGTCGCTTTGGGTGGGGGTTGAACGATCACTGCAGTGCAGTACCCTTTGTGGCCTCTCGCAGCAGCGGTACAGCTGGGCGGGGAACCTGCTGTGCTGGCTGGGAGAGGGTATAAAGGGGGCGGACATCTTCGCCACGAGGTTCGAGTCCCAGGCGCCTTTAGCCTGAGGGCTGCGGTCCGCGGTGGGTGTCCAGGCAGCCTAGGCTGTTTATCCACATCACCAAAGAAGCAAAGCATAGGGGTCTTGGCAATATGTACAAAGGTCATTCCAAAAGTGAAATTAACCACTTGGTCCAAGAATAGTGACATTTTTGACCGTCACAATGGAGCAATGTGGGGCGAGATGAACCACATCAGGAACGAGCAGATATAGATGAGTCAGCATTGTTTATCAAAAATGGAATGAAAGCTTTGTGCATGAGGCCTAAATTGTGTTCCTCTCCAAATTCACAAGCTTTGTGGTGGCCTTCAATAATCTTATCTGATAAAGTGTCTTCCAAAAAATCCTCCAGCCAATTTTTCGGAAGTTCCTCTGCCATTTAGATTAAGGAAAGTTGAGAGGGGAGTAAAGGTCTGATATTGAATAGGAACTACGACTCTATCGTAGATTGGTGAAGAAGGTTTTTCTTTGGATTATACCATTATAATTGCCATAGTTTACTAGTTGATAATAGATATCACGGTGAGAAGGTAACTGAAATTCCTGAGATATTTCACAAAATGTTTTTGGTTGAGTAGCGTTAGAAAAGATGATGAAAATAGACGATATTGTAAGAAGTCCTTTAGATTTCCAGTAGGGATGGGCGAGCAGTTCGGGCCGAACATGAGTTTGGCCTGAACATTGTCCATACAGGTGCTCGAACGCCCAAATTTTCGGTGCACTCGGCGGGCAAGCGCACAGTCAATAGGTTGTTAAGAAGTAGGTAGGGAAGCCGGCCGCTGCGTTCTTAACAACTTATGAGTAGGGATGAGCTGAACACCCCCCCCGGTTCGGTTTGCACAAGAGCAGAGCATGGGTAACAGGCAAAAAATTTGTGCGAACACCGTTAAAGTCTATGGGACACGAACATGAAAAATCGAAAGTGCTAATTTTAAAGGCTTATATGCAAGTTATTTTTATAAAAAGTGTTTGGGGACCTGGGTCCTGCCCCAGGGGACATGTATCAATGCAAAAAAAAGTTTTAAAAACTGCATTTTTTTCGGGAGCAGTGATTTTAATAATGCTTAAAGTAGGGTGACCAGACATCCCCGGTTTCAGGGGACAGTCCCCGGATTGAGGACACTGTCCCTGGACCAAGTCTGTCCCCGGTTTTGTCCCCGGATTGGATTTGAACAGGGGCTGGGGGGCAATTTCAAAGACAGTGCAGAATTTTAAAAAAATCTGAATTACAGCTCCGCCGCTCCTACCAGCTTAGCGGGGATGTATTTTTTTCCGTTATCTGTGCCCCTTTCTGATGATCATGTGCTGGTCGGAGCGGAGGGAATATTTCTTCAGTTTCGGGTGCCCATTCAGCTCCGCTCGCATGTTCTTCTGCCTTGGCTCAAGTCCCGGCCAGCTGCCTGCTTATCTCCTTGCCTTCCCCGGATCTTCCTCCGCTCCCCACCCAGTAGTAGCCGGGGCCTGGAGAGTAAGACATGATATGGCAGCGGCGACGGGCAGAGAGTCACTAATTGCCGCCATTACTAGTAAAAAAAAAATATGTCCCCGGATTTAATTTTAAAAATCTGGTCACCTTAGCTTAAAGTGAAACAATAAAAGTGAAATATTCCTTTAAATTTCCTGCCTGGGGGGTGTCTATAGTATGTCTGTAAAGTAGCACATTTTTCCCTTGTTTAGAACTGTCCCACAGCAAAATGAAATTTCTAAAGGAAAAAAAGGAATTTAAAACGTCTCGCGGCTGTAATGCATTGCCTGCCCCGGCAATATACATAAAAAAACATTGAAGAAAACTGTGTGCGCCCCCCCCCCAGTTCATACCAGGTCATTCGGGTCTGGTATGGATATTAAGGGGAACCCCGCGCCAATTTAAAAAACAAATTCCGTGGGGGCCCCCCAAAATCCATACCAGGCCCTTCAGGTCTGGTATGGATTTTAAGGGGAACCCCGTGCCAAAATGTAAAAACAAAATGCCGTGGGGGTCCCCCCCCCAAAGTCCATTTCAGACTATAAACCGAGCAAGCAGCCTTGGCATGCCAGGAAAGGGACGACGACGAGCGAGCGCCCCCCCCTCCTGAACCATACCAGGCCACTTGCCCCAACATGGGGAGGGGGATTTGGGGTCCCCCAAAAGCACCTTGTCCCCATGTTGATTGAGACAAGGGCCTCACCCCCACAACCCTTGCTCAGTGGTTGTGTGGGTCTACGGGTGGGGGGCTTATCGGAATCTGGAATCCCCCTCCATGTCCATTCATCTTCAATCACGGCGCCCGACAAACCTGGAAAAAAAAAAAAGGGGGCGGGGTCACCCGGTTACGTCACTAGGTGGCCCCATCCTTGCCTATATAACAGCTGTCACAGCCCAGAGACAGCAGTCAGTGGGACGCCTCTCATCGAGGTGGATCTTTTTTTCTCTACTTTTCGGGGTCCATCGGCGCTGTGATTAAAGAAGGATTTACATCGCGGGACACTTTCTTTTTTTTATAAAGGAATTGTCAAAAACTGTCTCTTGTTGTTTTTACTTTTTTGACACTTTTATGATGAATGGGTAGGGGTACAATGTACCCAATACCCATTCACATAGGGGGGGTTGGGATTTGGGGGCCCCCTTGTTAAAGGGGGCTTCCAGATTCTGATAAGCCCCCCCCACCCGCAGACCCCACAACCACTGGGTAAGGGTTGTGGGGATGATGACCCCAAAGCACCCTCCCCATGTTGAGGGCAAGCAGCCTGGTATGGTTCAGAAGGGGGGGCGCTCGTCCCCCCCTTTCCTGGCCTGCCATGGCTGCTTCCTTAGATAAGGGTCTGGTATGGATTTGGGGGGACCCACACCATTTTTTTTTACATTTTGGTGCCGGGTTTCCCTTAAAAGCCATACCAGACCTGAAGGGCCTGGTATGGATTTTGGGGGAGGACCCCACGCCATTTTTTTTTATTTTGGCGCGGGGTTCCCCTTAACCACTTTAATACACTGTGTTATATATTCTACACTGCCTACACTGACTGGAGTTAGAGTCTACACTAAATATCTAGTCTACACTAAATGCAGAGTATATATATATATATATATATTTATATATACTAGACTGACTGTAAATATATATATATATATATATGAAATGCACTGCCACTAACTAACCTGCCTGCCTAATTTAGATCAATCTATCTCTCTGTCCACGCCAACAACACTACACGGGGCTGCTATGTAAGCAGCCTTATATAGTGTGGGGTGTGGACTTAGTCCCCCTGAGCCATGATTGGCCAATTATGGCTCTCTCAGCAGAGTTTGCCTTGATTGGCCAAAGCATGCAGGTCAGGTTCATGCTTTGGCCAACCATCATACATCAATGCTCTGAGATCTCACAGTGCAATATGAGGCATTTTGTGGTGCTCAAATTTGCTGCGAACGCCCGATAATGTTAGCTGTTCGGCGACCAGGCGAACACACGATGTTCGAGTCGAACTTACTTACGTTCGACTCGAATATCAGGCACATCCCTACTTATTTGTCATCAACTTTCAGCAGGCTTCCAATGACAAAAACTTTGTTAAATTTGCCTGAACTAGAAACAAATGCCGTGGGGCCCCCCCAATCCATACCAGGCCCTTTGGGTCCGAGATGGATTTTAAAGTGGAGCTCCACCCTAAATTTTCACTTCTGGTAATTGGATTCCTCCCCCCCTCCGGTGTCACAATTGACACCTTTCAGGGGGGAGGGGGGTGAAGATACCCGTCTAAGACAGGTATTTTCACCCACATCCGGGAGTCCTCTCTCCGGGAATCTGCGGGATTGACGTCACTTACCCCAGACTTCCCGTTGTGTTCTGGGAGACACTCGGCTCCCAGAACACAGGGGACCAGTCAGAACGGCGCAGGGCGACTCGCGCATGCGCCGTAGGGAACCGGGCATAAAGCTGCAGGGCTTCACTTCCTGGTTCCCTCAGCGAGGATGGCGGAGGGAGCAGCAGAGCGACGAGCGATCGCTCGTCCTCTGCTGCGGACGTCGCTGGACTCCAGGACAGGTAAGTGTCCAAATATTAAAAGCCAGCAGCTGCTGTAGCTGTAGCTGCTGGCCTTTAATATTTTTTTTTCCGGCGGAGCTCCGCTTTAAGGGGAACCCCACGCCAAAAGTAAAAAAAAAAATGGCATGGGGTCCCTCCCAAAATCCATATGAGACCCTTAGATATTATGTTTGGCCGTACACACAACCGTTTTTCATGACGAGAAAAATGCCATTTTTTAGATTGGTCGTGAAAAACGGTCGTGTGTATACTCCATAGCAGTTTTCTCGACGAGAAAACTGGCCGAAAAAAAATTAGAACCTGCTCTATTTTTTCTCGTCGTTTTTCACGTCGTTCTTTTTCACGGCGTGAAAAACGGTCGTGTGTACGTTTTTACGAGGGGAAAAAAAAACGCATTCTCAGAATCAAGTATGATACGGGAGCGCTCGTTCTGGTAAAACTAACGTTCAGAATGGAGATAGCACATTCGTAACTCTGTAACGGACTGAAGAGCACGAGGCTGAAAAGCGCGAATCGTCTCTCATCAAACTTAACTAACACGAGGATCAGCAAATGCAGCCCAAAGGGTGGCACCATTCGAATGGAACTTCCCCTTTATAGTGCCGTCGTACGTGTTGTACGTCACCGCGCTTTACTCAAGCGTTTTTTTTCATGAACGTGTGTATGCAAGGCAGGCTTCAGAGGAATCACGACGAGAAAAACTTCGTTTTTTTGCATGACATGAATAACGGTCGTGTGTACGCGGCATAAAGCACTCTTTTTACCACATGTCCCAAGTTGCCCCTTCGTACTTTTCTTTAGATCTTCGTGACTCTGAGCATTGGGGTGAACTCATCTGCAAGTAAAGCCCCGTACACACGGTCGGACTTTTGCCCAACAAACTTTGTTTTGAGCAAGTTGGACCAACAATCCGACCGTGTGTACGCTCCATCGGACAAACTTTTTTCGTTTGGTTTTGGATTTTATCGGACAAAAGTTGGGTCTGCAAACGGACAAACTTTTGCCCAACAAAAGTCCGATGGAGCAAAGTCTGACGGTGTGTACAGAAAACCATCGGACTTTAGTCCGATGGACAAAACAACTAATGTTAAAATCAACCAACAATAGCAGAAGTTGACCAAAGGGTGGCAGTAAAGATCAGAAAAGAGCAGAAAAAACATGTGATGTTGTAAGAAGTTTTAAGAAAGTTTGCAGAAAAGTCAGAGCGTGTGTATGCTATGGGTGTTACCAACCAACTCCGTTCGGACAAAAAACCACGGAAAAGTCCGATGGAAGTCCGACCGTGTGTACGAGGCTTAAGAAGAATCGCCATTACCAAAAGAACCGAAAAAAAAGTAGAGTCATTTTCTTTGGTCATGTCCTCTTTAAGAGATAAGGACTTACAATGAGGGAAGGCAGCAAGATAAGAATGAAAGCCGCCCAGGCTAGCGGCACTGGAAAAGGAGAAGATAAATAAATATAGTGGAGGAACCGGTTTGCTAGAAATGCAAGTCTGGAGGCCATCACATACCCAGCACAGGAGCTCAGAGAGCGAGGCAGCTCAGCAGCGCCCGGCCAACCCACTCTCAGGAAAAAACATTTACTCCATTGCTAAGCAATGGGTGGGGGCCCAGAGCGGCCGCACGGCTTCCCACCCCTCCCGTGGTCGCTGCCTGTCAAAGTCCATAAGGACCCATTCACACTAGAAACTGCACATCTATTGCGCGTTTTTCTGTATACATGCATTTGATGTGCGTTATACATGCAGTTGACGCACGCTTTTCTATCTGCATTTGTCCTGTGAGGTCCCTCCCTTCTTCTTTTTTTTCCCCGGGCTTCTATGTGCACTGTAGTGCGTTGTA
Source organism: Rana muscosa (assembly GCA_029206835.1). Lineage (NCBI taxonomy): Eukaryota > Metazoa > Chordata > Amphibia > Anura > Ranidae > Rana > Rana muscosa. The sequence continues at coordinate 396,324,059 of CM055118.1, forward strand.
GTGCATTTGCATGCATTTTTGTAGAAAGATGATCCGCACACCAATAGTTGCAGTTGCATTTTTGCGCATTTGAGGTGCAGAAAAATGCAGCCTGCTCTACGTTTGCTGACTGCACTGAACTGCACCTCAATAATGATAACTACACCCATAGGTTGCCTTTAATTTGGTCTTTTTTTGCAGTGGGAGTGCAGTCCAAAATGCGTCCCACTGCAGCCCGCTGCGTTAGGTGTGAAAGGGCCATAAAAAAGGTTGTGCATTGCGGCGTGTTGCCTAAGAGACACAAGCCGACCAACAGAGAGGAAAACTCGGCACAGCGGCGCTGCCCAGGGGAAAGGGAAGAAATATAGCCAGGAGGCAGATGTGCTACCCCAATGCTGAGTAAGAAGCCATGCTTTTTAAGCACATATTGCCCCCAACCCTGACACCAGGGTACCCAGTTTCCAGGAGATTTACCACCAATGTTCTGGGTCTTCCAACCCAGGAGGGGCCCAGAACCTGTGGGGGAGGTGCGGTAGGTGGGGGGGGGGGATCTGGTATCCACTGCTTAACTTTCAGACTTTCCCATGGAAGGTGGCCTGGAGCGACCAAAAAAAAGAAAGAACACTAAGGGGCTAAGGGGGAGTCTCTTCTATCTCTGCTATTGGAGGTAGTCCCTGGAGTTACCACTGGAAGATTAACCCATTGTGTGCTGACGTGAGGTGGGCCAGGAAAAGGATGATAGAGGGAATCCCTGACAAGTTCCTTTAGCTAAGTGAATAGTGTCTGAAATAGATCCCGAAGTTATCAAATGTGCAGTTGGGGAAGAGTATGAAGTCAGATATGGCAGCCAAAAAGCCAATCTTCTTCATTACCAAAAATAACCACTGTGGACCGATGTTCTGGAAAGCCTTTTCAGCATCTAATGTAATAATATCAGTCTCTGTGTCTGGGTGAGTTTTAGATAATTCCAGGGCCATGAGTACCTTTCATATTATTAGAGTGGCTGATCTCCCTCTTACAAAACCAGCTTGTGCCAGATGTATAAAAGATGGCAACAATGTGGCTAGCCGGGAGGTCACTATTTTATATATACCGTATATACTCGAGTATAAGCCGAGTTTTTCAGCCCTTTTTTTTTGGGGCTGAAAATGACCCCCTCGGCTTATACTCGAGTCAGCGTACCTGAGCCCTATCCTGGAACACTCGGTTTCCCAGCAGATACTGTGTTCAGTGTTCCACCTATCACGGATGCCCTCTCGTCCGTGATAGACGAGAGGGCGTCCGTGATAGGCAGAACACTGAACACAGTGTTCGCTGGGAAACCAAGTTTTCCGCCTATCACGGAACAGCACAAGGAGAAGCGCAAATTTTTAACACTGCACGGCCGCCGTCTGAATATGTCACGGAACTGTACACAGATCGGCAAAGTGATTCTGCAATGGGCACAGTGAGGCCAGGCTGCAATGGGCACAGTGAGGTTGCAATGGGCACAGTGAGGTTGCAATGGGCACAGTGAGGTCAGGCTGCAATGGGCACAGTGAGGTTGCAATGGGCACAGTGAGGTTGCAAATGGGCACAGTGAGGTTGCAATGGGCACAGTGAGGTTGCAATGGGTTGCAAATGGGCACAGTGAGGCGTGAAAATGGGCACAGTGAAGCTGCAAATGGGCATTGTTGACCCTCTTTTCAGCACAGTAGCTGCTGCATTCTCACCCTAGGCTTATACTCAAGTCAATACGTTTTCCCAGTTTTTTTGTGGTAAAATTAGGGCCTCGGCTTATACTCGGGTCGGCTTATACGCGAGTATATACGGTAATCTTTGTGTCCACATTTATTAAAGATATGGGTCTATATGAGCCCGGTTGGGTTGGGTCCTTTCCTTTCTTGGCTATTAGTTTAATATAGGCCTGGAAGCCAGTGGGAGGGTAGGGACCTCCTTTCCACATTGTATTGTATAATCTCATTAAAGTATTGGGAATAAAATCTTGTGATAGCTTAAAGAATTCTGCTGTTTACACGTCTGGGCCAGGGGTCTTATTATTTGCTAGATTTGTTATAGTGGCAATAACTTCCTATTAGTTATAGGTGCATTTAACATGTCTAACTGTGTATTTGATAGTTTAGGAAGTTTTTCCAGATTTATCAACTGGGTCTTCTTAATAAAGATTACCATAGTAGGTCGCTAATACATACCTCCCAACCATCCCGGTTTTCCCGCGACCATCCCAAGTTTTTATTTAAATCCTGGCATCAAATTGATCAAATCACCTGTGCAAAATAATGCAAAGCCTGAAAACCTGACCCGCCGGGGCACCCTGAGGACAGGAGCCAAGAAACACTGCCCTAATGGATGTGGCATAAAAGGCATCTCCCTCTTTGTCCACTTGTGCAGACCCTGTGCATCAAACTTGTTTGATATATGGACTGGGATAGACGGTTTGCTCCATTGCTTATGGAATTCCGGATAAAAGGCGCCTGAGGTATCCAGGTGTCCATGGGACCATCTAGATACAAAGACAAAAATCCCTATTAAGTTAAGTTAGCTCGAGGCTGTTATGTAGGACCATGTCCTCAATCTCCTTACTTTCTGAATGATCGCCCACACTTTCTGAGATGGCAGGGACACCGTCCCTTTTGTGGTGTTGAATAAGGCGTCTTATCTGGAGAAAAGATGACTCGTTTGATGATTTACCATCCAACCATATCTTGATAGTGTAGGCCACAGCATCCACCTGTGTTCCACTAGCTGGTCTGGATCTTTTGATAAAAGGAGGATATCGTCTGGTTAGTGATAAGAACTGAGACCCAGTTCTCATAAGGAAGCTTGGATAGTGATCCGAGCCCTGGTAAGGGCTCTGAGGGAATTGCAGGGTCCGAAGGGGAGACTCTGGAATTGTAGATGGGCCCGGTCGACCGAAAATCTCAGATACTTCTGTAACAGTTATAGTATGGGTGTGTGCAAGTAAGCATCCCTGAATCCCCGGGTACGTCTAATTCTGCTGTTTTGGGGAATCAAGTCTGACCTTCCTCCTGTGACGTGGGAAATGGCTTTCTGTAACCTTTCTGCAAAGAGTGATTTACCATAAAGAAAAGGGTATTTGTACCGATTTTGTTTTGACACAGTGTCAGCTGCCCGTAGTTCTGACCACAATACCCATATGGCTATCACAAGTAGGGACATTGATCTTGCAAAGTAACGAATTGTATGCATCGCCGTCTCACCGGTGAAGTCTGCTGAGAGACATAATTCGTCCAAAGCCTTGACTATATTTTCCCTGGGGACATTTTGATGAATCCCTGTTTCCATGTTTTTGGTCCATGCCTGCAGGGCTTTGGATACAGATAAGGCATTTTTTTTTTCCCCCTCTTCAACAATGTCTCTGATATCATCCATCAGAGTAAGCCTATGTTTCTACTATTATGTCCTGAAAGTCGCGCGATTTTGATGCCACTTGAATGTCTATGTATTCTTGAGGTCTATGGACCTCAAGTCACATTAAAATGGGACCAAATTAGTGCAGGGACTACTTTGAAGTCTCTGCGACTTGAAATCGCACAGATATGAACAGTACTCATTGGAAATCATGGGGTACGACTTGTCATGCAACTTTGCAGTCCCAATTTGCATGACAAGTCGCACTAGTGGAAACCGAGCCGAAAGAAGGAAAAGTGCTTCTTTAGAAATGGGAAGCACATCTTTTGACTTCTCAGATGTAGTGCCGACTTCCTCACAGCCAATAGCTGGCTTTACAGCCTGGACATAGGGCTGAACTAGGAAAAAGTTGAAGTCCGAGGGTCGAGCTCTTCTGAGGTATCCTCAGATGGCCCACTATCATCCAGATGTCTAGGAGGCATACTTGCTGTGTGGTGAGAGGATTCTCGTGAGGATGGGCCACAAAGAGTTAATTTCTCTGGAGGAGATTGAGCTAATTGCTGCAATGGAACTGCTCTCGCTTGTTCCACTATGTAATCCTTGCCCATCCTTTGAGTAGGACAGCTTACCTGTTAACCCTCTGACTCTCTGTCTGCTGCATAGACTCTGTGACGAACCCTCGTCCTCAACAGGACTATGTCCACCGTAAATGCTTCCTCTGTCCAAAACCAGCACTATCCAAGACTCTTTAGCCCACCCAGTCACCAGCCGTACTTCAGTGTAGGGTAAAACATCAGACAGACTCACTTTATTCACGCACATGTTACAACAGATATCCAACTCCGAGACACTTCTCCCACAACCTTGAATTCAGGGCGGGTTAAACTGTCCAATGACAATAGACACACAGGTCAGGAGTATTCAAAATTCTCATCAGTAAACAGTCTTATCAGCAAGGGGGCTGCTGGAGGAGCCCCCTCCCTCTTTCCTCACAGCAAACACACTTACACATCCCATAATATTTGAGGCAGACAGCCACAATATAACAATAGAATACAGTCACACCCCAAACGATCACAGCAAAGAGTACACAACAAAATTAGACAATATACAATATAAATATATATATATATATATATATATATATATATATACACATACACACAACATTCCAATGTGGCTGTACCATGAGTCCGATTAGTACAGATCAGACTGGATTTCTCAGTCACCCTGTGCCCCCATTAGAGACACAGGGTGATTTACACATAAGAGGCCCTGGGGAAGCTGGACACAGATTTTCCAGAGCTCTCCAAAGTAAGCTGAGTTGCACAAACCCCCCACACCAGGGGAAAATAAAGGAAACAAAACAGAAAATAATGCAGCCACCACATCTAAGGATTAGTAAGCTCCAATATATATGTAGCGACCTCACCCTTTACTCCCTTCTGACACTTGGCTCTCGTCTAGGGGACCAGGGAGGAGAGTGTGGCGCACCACCAGCTCACACCATACTGTATGCAAAGATGGAGCTAATCAAACTGTACCTTCGGGTCTGTGTTTCCATCCAGAGCCAAACCTTCTCTTGAGAATGATCCCCACCGTCCATGCAGGTGGAGGTAGGACCCTTAGCTCCCAGTACGTTACTGTCCACACCACTGAAAGTCCAACACTTATTTATTCATAGCAATAAACAGTCTCTGTGAGAGCATACAGGTTGTAAAACATTCAGTTCAGACAAGGTGGGGGAGGAAGGTCCAGGCACAAACTTTAAACTTGGTTTTCTCCTGTTTTGTATAGCACCAACAGGCTTGACACACAGTCACTGCCACCGACCGTGAGAACTTGAACTACCTTCTAGAAGTGATGGCCCTTGTCAGGGAAAGAGAAAACATCCATTCGGACGGTCAACAAAGGCCCCACCGTCACCAGCAAATGCTGCACCAGGTCTTCGGGAAGGGTTACCTCCCTGGCCTCCCCGTCCTAGATTCGAGCGTCCACACCGGGGGACACCCTAGGAGCCCTCGATCCCTCGCGGAACCCAGTCGAAGGTACTGGGCCCCAGGCCTCCAGAAAGTACCTCACCCCAGACCGAAGGTGTCTGGGGTGAGACCGCAGCTCCGTCTCCGGGCCTAGGGCACCCGGAGACCACCATCACTCACATCCAGGCTGAAGGTGCCTGGGCATGGACCCCGAGCGGAAGACGTCTGTCCCCTTTATAACCTCCCACAACAGGCACAGCAGGTTCCCCGCCCAGCTGTGCTACTGCCGCGAAAGGACACAAAGGGCACAGCCCCCCAATGATGGTTCAACCTCGGTCTATGGTGACAGCGCCACCTATACACCCCAGGGAACTGGACACCATTGATATTCCCCACTGGCATAAATTGGTCCATGAATCCTAACGATTATTCCATCTGAGCCTGTTACCACTCAGATGCTTCCCCTAAATATGACCACCCGCTACATATATATAATTTTCTTTTTGAGATTTCATTGACCCGGAACAAGCATGCTGGGAATAAGAATCAGAAAAGTGTCAGAATTCCTTATCTCTATACTTGTTCCAGGTCAGAGACTGAGATAGTATTGAAGAAAAAGCATCAGCATGACAGCCAGGGAACTAGCATTCTCACAAGGAGAGTAATGGTAGCAATGGCAGCCCCCATGATTCTCTCATCACAGGTGTCCTTTAAATATAATAAATGTGATTTACAATGATAATCTTCCAGGGACAGTCCCGGGATTTGGAGGTTTGTCCCTGGAAATGTTGCTGATTTTAATAATATTTTCTCCATATGTAGCGGGTGTTTGAATTTAAGGGAGGCATCTGGGTGGTAGTGTAACCAGTGGCGGTGCGTCCATAGAGGGCGCCGGAGCACCGCCCCCTCTCGCTCCCGCACCGCCGCTGAAAGACAATACACAGATTCATGCATTGCATGAATCTGTGTATTGTCACCGCTGCCGTGCTGCCCACTATTCATATGGCCGGCCTCCTGGTGAGCGCCGGCCATATGAATTAGAGCGGTGGCCGGCGGTGGGTGTAACTTGGAAGTGTCTATCAGAGCCAGCGGCTCTGATAGGCTTTCCGAATACAGCTCTCACGCTGTATTTGGCTTCCAAAAACTCTTCCCAGGTATGCACGGGGGTGCGTTCCTTGGAGAAGACTGTGGAGGTTTCAGCCAATCAGGTTCACCGGATCTGGTTACCGGTAACCTGATTGGCTGAAGTGACATCGAGGGCGGGAGAAGACATCGAGGACGGCGCGGACCGAGGAAGGTAAGTGCAGGGCTGGGGGGGGGAACAGACTGCATTTGGGGGGAACTGGCTGTATATGGGGGACAAACTGGCTGCATTTGGGGGGAACTGGCTGTATATGGGGGACAAACTGGCTGAATATGGGGGAACTGGCTGTATATGGGGGACAAACTGGCTGAATATGGGGGGAACTGGCTGTATATGGGGGACAAACTGGCTGCATTTGGGGGGAACTGGCTGTATATGGGGGACAAACTGGCTGCATTTGGGGGGAACTGGCTGTATATGGGGGACAAACTGGCTGAATATGGGGGGAACTGGCTGTATATGGGGGACAAACTGGCTGCATTTGGGGGGAACTGGCTGTATATGGGGGGAACTGGCTGTATATGGGGGACAAACTGGCTGTATATGGGGGGAACTGGCTGTATATGGGGGACAAACTGGCTGAATATGGGGGACAAACTGGCTGCATTTGGGGGGAACTGGCTGTATATGGGGGACAAACTGGCTGCATTTGGGGGGAACTGGCTGTATATGGGGGCACACTGGCTATATATATGGGGGCACACTGGCTGTATATGGGGGCACACTGGCTATATATATGGGGGCACACTGGTTATATATATATGGGGGCACACTGGCTGTATATGGGGACAAACTGGCTGTATATGGAAACGAACTGGCTGTATTTGAGGGGGCAAACTGGTGGCGTTTGGGCACAGTGGCTGCAATTGATTTTAATTTTTTTCAGTTTGTTTGCGCCCCCCCAAAAATTTTGAGCACCAGCCGCCACTGAGTGTAACCCAGATGCACAAATTGCTAGGGGACCTGAGACCTTTTTCTGGTTCTTGGAGGACTCTGGTGGTGTGAGGTTCCTTGCGGTCCACAGGTGGCGCTGTTGCCCTGGGCTTGAGCTGAACTCACACCGCAGGACTGTGCCTTTTTGTCCTCCCCTGAAGCTGGTACGGCGGGGCGGGGAACCCGCTGTGGCGCAAAGAGAGAGGGGATAAAAGGGGCGGACGCCCTTACCACGGTGTTCAGAGTTGAGAGTTCGGAGTGGGAGTCGGAGGACTCGGCCGCACCCAGGCACCTTCAGCTTGGGTGCTGGCGTTCCAGTGTTCCAGGCCTAGGTGCCTTTGACCTAGCCCGAGCGGAGATGGAGTCCATCTCAGGCACCTTTAGCCTGGGGTGAGGTACTATGGCGGATGCCTGGGGCTCAGTACCTTTGACTGAGTTCCGCGAGGGTGGAGGAATCCGAGGGGGCCCTAACTCCTTGGGTGCCCGTGTCTGAGTTCGTGGGATCTGGTGTGCGGAACTTCTCTGAAGAGTCCGGCGCAGCATCGCTGGTGACAGAGAGGCCTCCGGTTTCTCCCATGGACGGATTTCCTTTCCCTGACAGGGGCTGTGCTAGCGAAGGTAATTCATGTTCTAACTCACATAGTCAGTGGCAGTGACTATTCGCCACTGGTGATATCACAGTGGTTAGCAGGAGAAGGGAAAGGATTGTGCCTCGATCTGTCCCCATTACTACTCAGTAGAAGAAACTGTTTGTTGTTGCCAAGAAGAATAAAACTGAGTTGGACCTATTCACTGTGTGGAACTCGGGTTACTAGGAGCAAAGGAGTCAGGGACGAAGTACTGGACTTGACTCTAGGACACCTACACAAAAACCCAATCTTCTGGCCTTCACCTCTTTGCTATGGAGGACATGGGCCGTGGTGTATCTCATCCCTCTCCCCAGCACTGAGACCCCTAGACGAAGAAAGACAAGCCGAGTATGAGAAGGGGAGAGAGGGGTGAGGCCGCTACACATATTTCTCTATTATGATTTATGTTACAGAGTCAGTTCACCTTCATGTTGATGTCAGTGGTGTTCACATTCCTCACCTGAACTTCATTAATGTTTGGTGATCCCAAACCAAACCAAGCCAAACCCAACCAAACAAAACCCAAGCCAAACCCAACCCAACCCAACAAAACCAAACCCAACCCCGGTACATCCAGCTCACTGCTCGTATTAAAGGATAAGTTCACTTTGAAAAAAAAAAAACGATAAATGCACATTTTTTTTGCAGGTAAAAAAAAATATATATTTTTTTTAGGAGTCTGGAAAGCAGTGGTCTCCAAACTGCGGCCTGGGGGCCGGTGCCACCCTTTGCATGCTTTTATAAAGGCCTTGTTATATTGAAATTCAGTGTACTTGTATTACCCTTAGACCACTTTCACACTGAGGCGCTTTTCAGGCGCTTTCACGCTAAAAACAGCGCCTAAAAAGCTCACGAAAACTTATTTCCATTGAAATTAATGAATGCTTTCACACTGGGGCAGTGTGCTGGCAGGGCTGTGAAAAACTCCCCTCTCCATCGAAATGAATGGAAAGCTCTTCAAAAGCGCCTAAAAAAAAAGCGCTTCAAAAGCGATCAGTGTTTTTACTGGTAGTTTAGAAGCGCCTCAGTGTGAAAGTGGCCTAATGCTTTCTTATTTCTGTGATTTATACTGAATGTAATTACTGTGTGAATGCCGTTTCCAAAGTTGCACCGTATTTCCACATCCGTGATCAGATCCGTCTTGTTTGTAATCAGCAGATCTAGTAGGGTTGCCACATTTTCCTTTAAACCAAACCCGAACAATTTTGCGGCACGTGGCAATTTTTTGTTGTTGTTGCAGTAAACACTATAGGATTATAAAAGACCTGGGACACATTTGGGTGTCCCAAGGAGAGTAGTAATGTAGCACACAGAGCGCGCCAGTGGGTATGACCAAATTGCTCTGGCTGACATCTATTTAAGGAGGAGGCGAGGCGGAGCTCGGCCTCTTTGGACACCGCGCTGCAAGCAAGAGTTTTCTTCCTGTGTGGCACCGGACTTGTCGAGTTAGGACATCAGTTAGATCGGGGACCCGATCGTTGCAGACGCTGTGTGCGGAGACACAGCAGGTGGACATCCCGGACTGGGATTGCGTCCGGAGTGGTGAGCGAGCACTTGCTCAAGCCAATAGACTGTACCGTGTTTAGGCCTAGAGACTGCCTTGGCCCACCTATCGTTGTTTGTTGTTCCGTTAGGAGACCAGTAGCAGGACAGAGTTAAAGGGTCTCCAGTATAGTGTTCTTTGAGACTGCCTACTTGTGGATTACAAAATACTATTTCATCAAGTGCACCACCGAAAGTTTGCATGCGAAGAAATCCTAGAGTGAAAAAGACTGAGATTTTCTTCTATGTCAGGCCTGACTAGGGGGGAGATAGAATATTGTTTAGTGCGCCACAGGGCGCGCACACCATAATAGCTGCGCGCGGTTGGTTACCGCGCTGGGCCATTGTTGTGTGCTACACCTATTGCTGCAGGGCTCTGTAAGCAAGTTGCATGTGTTCTGTTCTGCCTATACTTTTGATATAAAAGTAAAGCCGTTGCATTTGATCTTTCGCCTCAGTGTGTTGTCTTACTGTAAAAGAGATTGCCCCTTGCAATATTACTGAATGTGATATAAGTTTAACCCTAGACTAATGCTACGTTTCCACTGAGCGGAACGGTTCGGGTCGGTACGGTTTGGAACGGTTAGAATGGTCCGGTCTATTCTCGTGAGCGTTTCCACTGCAAGTCGGACCGCCAGGGGCCATACAGATTTTAGAAAAAATGCCTTGCGTGATGTCACACTAGTGCGACGAGAAACGTGACGCAGCGTCAGTCAGCGCCAGCTACACAACAAAAACAATAATGGAGGTTATCCAGCAGCTTGTGTTTTCTCTACTGGCCTTTTGGTTCTTTGTAGTCCAAATACATGCCACACTGTATGAGAGAAGGTTGCGAACGGCAATGAGAAACACTGCATTCAAGAAAAGAAAACTGCTATCTTGGATGTTTAGCCGGGAGGAGAAGTACACCTTTGTGCGGCAAAGACAAAGACGGCAGCGCTATAGGGTAAGCACAACTAACCGACTTAACTCAGACCTACCTGACATACACACTACCTACCTTAAATACACACACACTGACCCACCTACCTGACATACACACACACTGACCCACCTACCTGACTTACACATACACACACTGACCCACCTACCTGACATGCAAACACACCCTGACCCACCTACCTGACATACACATACACACTGACCCACCTACCTGACATACACATACACATACACACTGACCCACCTACCTGACATGCAAACACACACTGACCCACCTACCTGACATACACACACACACACTGACCCACCTACCTGACATATACACACACACTGACCCACCTACCTGACATACACATACACACACTGACCCACCTACCTGACATACACACACACTGACCCACCTACCTGACATACACACACACTGACCCACCTACCTGACATACACATACACACACTGACCCACCTACCTGACTTACACATACACACTGACCCACCTACCTGACATGCACACACACACACAATGACCCACCAGACACATATGTTATATATGTATAATGTTTTTTTTTTGTGATATGTTACCATCTGTGTTGTTTTTTTTTTAGATGCCTCTGCTTTTGGCAAATCAGCGACGCCGACCAGTCATTTGGGCTTTCCCCCGTGCCAATGAGTGGTGGGATGTGACCGTCCCGGGATTCACACACACACAGTGTGACGCCAGTAGCTCCGCCCTAACCGTACCGTTCCATTTTCTATGGCCCCACGTCTGAAGCAGGACCCTGAATGGTGCGGTACGGTTCGGTTTAATGGCACGCTTTCATAATGGAAGCACCCAAAATAGCGTACCGTACCGAACCGTACCGAACCGATCCGCGCAGTGGAAACGAGGCATAACTGTGCCAGAGTGGGTCGAGTAAGATTGCCGGGGGTTGGCGGTGCTGTATGCAGGGCCCGAAATCAAACCAGCGGCTCTCTTAACTGGGGATAGCGCTACACGTGTATGACTAGTTACTTGGGGAGCCACAGCCTGGTCTGAATAATGTGTCAGAGACATGATTTAAAACCCGAACTGTCCGGGTGAATCCTGGACAGATGGCAACCCTAAGGTCTAGTAATGGATTATCTATTGTTGGTGCTTTCACCAACTGACCCCTGAAATTGTCCTGCAAGACATTTAGGAAATGGCGTTAGAAATTAGCATTGGGCACTTTCTAGGCTAATAGGAATGGGGTTTCCAATCAAATGACATATGGGGGGGGACTGGGCTAGGCTTTGGGGAAATGTATGAAATAAAAAAAAAATCATCATCATTCAGGGCCGGATCGTATTTGTACGAATAAAAAAAAAATCAGCTCAAAACTCACATGGAAGCACTTGTGTTTACCTGCGCTTTTAAGTGCATTTTTTTTTTTTAAATCATGTGTTTAGCTGCTTTTTTTTTTTTTTTTTATGTGAGTTTTCTATTTCCTGTGTCATCATTTCCTTTTCACAAAAAAAACAAAACAATAAAATCAATATTAGCGAACACAAACACGTTACATCTAAGATAAGATTTATTATTATTGTGAATAAATTCCACAACAAAATTACAAAAAGGAAGAAAACTCCAACCAATAAAATCACATCCAACTTCTCACACATATTCATAGAACATTTCACAGGTAAAAAAAAACAAAAAAAACTACTTAATTAAAGCCTCATTGAGGGATCACTGTAAGTTACACGTCATATGTATTAGAGCAGGGGTGTCCAAACTTTTTTTTTCAAAGGGGGCCAGATTTGATGAAGTGAACATACGTGAGGGCCGACCATTTTGCCTGACATTCTGTGAACCATTATAATTCGGTCTAAATTTGTTCCTTCGAGCAACTAATACACGGCCCAACAAGAATTCTCCTGCCTTTGTGGCTGTGTGTGGTAAAGAGATGAGCCCGGGCGTGTTATTTGGACATACCGTATTTATCGGCGTATAACACGCACGATATCTTTAACACTTTAAAAAATCTTACATTTTAAATAAAGAACTGTGAATCAAAATAAGGGTCAGTGCCCATCAATACAGCCTCACAAGTGCCATGAATGCAGCATCCCCGTTGTCCTGAATGCAGCACCCACTTGCCATGAATGCAGCACCCGCTTGCCATGAATGCAGCACCCCCTTGCCCTGAATGCAACACCCCTTGCCCTGAATGCAGCCCCTTAGTTATTAAAAGAGCAGGAACTTGGGGCCGCCTTGTTAAAGGGGGCTTCCAGATTCCGATAAGCCCCCTGCCCGCAGACCCCCACAACCACCGGCCAGGGTTGTGGGGAAGAGGCTCTTGTCCTTAAATTATTTTTCCCCATCATGGGTGTGAGTGGGGCCCTATGTCAAGTTTTGCCTAAGGCCTCACAAAGCCTAGAGCCGCCTCTGTGTACATCAGATGTCATTCTGAAAATGAAATTAACCACTTGGTCCTAGAATAGTGACTTTTTTTTTATTTTTATTATCAATATTCTTTATTAGAAGTTTTATTTTTATACATACATTGTTAATAATACATGTAGTAATTCGGCAGATGTTCCAACCGGAGCATAAGGTTAAATTAAACTTGTGTAACATATTCAAAACAAGTGTAGCGACCTCACCCCTTCTCATTCACGGCTTGTCTGTCTCGTCTAGGGGTTAACACTGGGGGGGAGGGATGAGATACACCACAGCCCATGTCCTCCAATGTGTAGAGGTGAAGGCCAGAACTATCGGGCTTTATGTAGGTGTCCCAGAGTCCAATCCTCTCCTCAGATTGACTCCCCTTTGCTCCTAGTAACTGAAGTTCCACACACTGAGACGGTCCAACTCGTATTTATTCTTCTCAATAAATAGTCATACAGCACAGACAGGTTGAGACCCATATACCACTTCAGTCTTTGTAGGGAGTAGGCCAAGGCACAATTCTTTTAGATAACCACTGTAGTATCACCAGTGGCGAATAGTCACTGCCACTAACTATATTGAACAGAACATGAATTACCTTCGCTAACGTAGCCCCTATCAGGGGAAGAATATCCGTCCAAGACAGTTACCGGAGGCCTATCCATCACCAGCAATGCTGCGCTGGACTCTCCTGAGAAGTTCCGCTCACCGGCCTCCTCGTCTCAGACACGGGCACCCAAAGAGTTAGGGCCCCCTCGGATTCCTCCACCCTCGCGGAACTCAGTCGAAGGTACTGAGCTCCAGGCTTCCGCCATAGTACCTCACCCCAGGCTAAAGGTGCCTGAGATGGACTCCATCTCCCGCTCCGGCCAGGTCAAGGGCACCTGGGCCCGGAACGCCAGCACCCAGGCTGAAGGTGCCTGGGCGTGGCTGCGTCCTCTGACTCTGAACCCCAAGGTCAGGGCGTCCGCCCCCTTTTATCTCCTCTCCCTTTGCGTCACAGCGGGTTCCCCGCCCCGCTGTACCAGCGCCAGGAAAGGACAAAAAGGGAAGCAGTCTTGCAGTGAGTGTGCAACTCCAGCCAGGGCGACAGCGCCACCTGCAGGCCGCAGGGAACCTCACACCACCAGAGTCCTCCAAGAACCACAAAAGGATCCCAGATTCCCTGACAATCAATGCATCTGGGTTACACTACCACCCAGATGCCTCCCCTAAAAATCAAACACCCGCTACACAAGTAGCAAATTAGTAAAGTTCAAACTAGGTTGTAGGGATAGATTACACCTGGGAGGTATGAATGGAAATGGCTCCAGAAGGGGTATAGGAGGAGTTTGAGATGGGGGGGGGGGGGAGTACCAGATTATCAATCAAAACAGTAAAACTCAACAAGAAACATTATACTTTAACAGTGCATGCAGAATGAGATAACCAAGAGGACCATTGGAAGAGAAACTTGTCCATGGTCAAGCTCTTTCTGGCTACCATTTTCTCCATCTCACATTGGAGATTGAGGTCTGCAAGAGTGGCTGCCAGTGAAAGAGGATTTGTAGTTTTCCACTGTCTGGCGATATTTAGCTTTGCCGCAAGTAACCGATGTATTACTACTCTTAAAATGGGCGGAAGTTTTTCTATACCCAGTGGAAGAATAGTGACATTTTTTGACAGCCCAGATATAGCAATGTGGGGCGAAATTAACCACACCAGGAATGAGCAGATACAGATGAGTGGGCATTGCTTAGGAATGAAAACTTTGTGCATGAGGCCTAAATTGTGTGTCTCGATTTTATGGTAGCCTTCAAGAACCTTATCTGAAGAAGCGTTTTCTGAAAAGTCCTCCAGCCAATTTTTTTAGAAGCAAGTTCCTCTGCCGTTTGGATGAAGGAAAGTTGCGTAAATGTCAGATATTGAATAGGAACTATGGCAAATTGCTTGATCAATCGCAAATTGTTGAAGAAGGTTTCTTTTTAGAGTATTATACTGTTTGCCAAAGTTTACTAGTGTAGCTCCCACCCACACTCACGTGTGTGTCACAGTACCCCTACTCCTCCAACATCTCTGGCTCGCTCACAGGAGAGTAAGGCGCACCATGGCTACCGTGCCCGTACCCTCTGGTTTGCAGAGGTTAAGCCCACTTGTTTCATTTACGGGTCTTGCCGCAAGGTTCTCCTCAAAGTTGGTTCCTGTCCCCAGTATGCAGGGACAAAGTCTTTATACCCCAAGTAACTCCAAGGTCCACACCAGTATATCACTCCAAAGTAGAGCTTTATTTTCTTATGCATGAAGGGAGAAAGGTGTTAGAATTCAGGCACTCCTGGCTTCGTCGCCACTCGGTCCCGAGTGAGTATAGCTCACCCGGATAGTCACCCAACAGCACTAGCAGCCGGCATGTAGCTCCAGTCAATTTAGTTCCCTAATGGATGAGTCTAGGAGATCCTCTGCCACAGAATCTATAGTGTCCCAAACCTGATGGTCCAGATGTTAGGCCCCTGGTTTCCGGATGGACGGCATCCCTCGAGAGTTACTGGGCCCCTTCCTTCACTGTGAAGTCTCACCAGTCCTTCCCCAGCCTCCTCTTCCAGAAACGAGTCCCCTCACAAGGCGGCACCCTGAGATTCTTCCTCCTGAAGTGGGCTCCAGATAAAGGTGCTGGGCCCAGGGCTGAAGTTGCAGTCCCAGGACTAAAGGTGCCTGAGACTTAGGTGCACATGGCCCCATGACCTGGAGGGCCATGCACTCGAACCTGGACTCCACACAATACCTTCCCCTGGGTAAAGATCCCCGGGGTGGTGACTCGCTCCCTGACCTATGGCATCTGCCCCTTTTGTACCCTCTCCCAGCAGGCCAACCAACAAGAGATGACACCCGATCACCACTCTAACACCTGTAGTTCAACCCCTGAGTACCAGCGACAGCGCCACCCATCCTGCTTAAGGTAAATGCACACCAGGTGAACTAGCAGCAAGGCAGAGTCCAGCAATTGAAAGATTTGCGCCAACTACCACTCAAATCATCCCTAAATTTAGGACCCCGCTACACTAGTTTTTGAGAATAAAAATTATGGTGAGAAGGTAACTGAGGTTCCTGAGATATTTCACAAAAAGTCTTTGGTTGAGTAGAGTTATATTTGAAAGGAGACGATAGCGTAAGAAGTCCTTTAGATTTCCAGAGAGCATAGTCCTCCTGACTCACACTAAAGTATTAGACATGTGCACACTGAAATATTTTGTTTCGGAATTTCATTTTCGTCCAAAAAAAATACATTTAGTTACTCCTGAAATTAGTTTAATTATTTTGTTTTGTTAAAAAATGCATTCGTCTGAAAAATCAGAATTAAGGTCAAATCTGTCATTGAAGGCTTATGGTGTCTGTTGAAAGTTCTAAGATTCAACGGAGTAGCTACACTGTACGATGCCGCGATCGTACATTTCCAGTCGAATGTTCCACCTACAAGCTATAGAAGAATTTTAATCTATGACCCTAGTAATAATTTATAAATTAAATTACCACTAGTCAACCAATATTCAAATTCTTCTATAGCCTATGGGCCAAGCATTTGACCAGAAATGTACGATTCCGGTGTCGTATAGTTTAGCCGCTTGTCGAATCTTCTTAGAACTTTCGACAGACACCATAAGCCTTCAATGACAGATTTGACGTTTGTATGTTTTTCGCTGCTTCGTCGAATCTTCGTCGTTCATGTCGAATGGTCTACCCCAACACTGTCTCTACACTGTCAAATCTTCTCTATGTCAAATCTTTCCTCTCTATGTAGAGGAATCTTGGGGCTAGGCACATTCGACCACAGGTTCGACAGACACAGATTGCTACTGTCACGTCGAATCTATCTATATCAAACTGTTGTAGCAACGAAAACAAAGCATTTATCATGTCGCATCTTTCGGATTTCACACGTTCGTTTTCGTTCAAATGAAAATATCCGAAATTCGGACGAAAATGCATTGACAAAAACGAATGCACATGTCTATAAAGTAGACACAGGGTTTCCATGTAAAGGTAGATATTTAGAAATGGTTGGGGATATGCCAAGTAATCTCCGTATGGTGCACCAGGCGATGACCGTATCTCTTATAAGTAGATTTTGCTCCATTTTTTTGGGCAAAACATTATGTTTTTAATGCAGGACAGCCAATAAAAAAAAATAGGATGATACTGTGACAGGCCCCTGTACTCAAGAGTAAGTCTGCCATATACACTTCCTTTGTCCAGTACCAGCATGATCCAAGGTCCCTTAGCCCATCCAGTCACTTGTCAAGACATTTGTGTAGGGTGAAGAGAAGCATAAGACAAAGAGGTAAACAGGTACAAAGAGATCTGTAAAGAAGGATTGTCCGAGTGTATAATGACACAGGGTGGGGTAAACTTTACCTTCTCCAGTAACAGGACACAACACAGGTGTATTCAACTTTCCAACAGTAGCCCGTCTTTTTAGGAGTGGCTGCTGGAGAAATCCCTTCCCCTCTAATAGCTGACTGGGGTTTCATTAACATGCAAGCCAATCCACATAAGCATATACATCCCATAATACTTTGCTCCCAAGGCAGACAGAAAAAAATAGAATGGGATACAGCCACACCCCAATTGATCTATTAAAAAGGCCACAACAGTCTGAGCCCAAGCTCATACAATATTCCAGTAGTCGGAAAGGTGAAATTCATTTATCTTTATATTATTCAGAAATATGTCCCAAGTGAAAGAGCCCCTTCATTCTTATAACAAACCACACGTACAAGACCCAGGATAACAGGGGAAAAAGAAATGGAGTCCAGTGTGTTTGTATGTTGAGTCTGATTAGTGCAGATCAGACTGGGGTTCTCAGTCACCCTGTGCCCCTAATAGACACAAGGTAACTTACATATAGGAGTGGGTCAGGGGAGCTGGACAATTCGTTTCCAGAGCGCTAAGGTAAGCTGGGTTTCACAAGCCCCCTGCCCAAAGTGACTCCCATCACAGGTACCTCTTAGTATAAGCCAGGGGTCTCAAAACTATGGCCCTCCAGTTGTTCAGGAACTAAAATTCCCATCATAGCAGGATGAGACGTCCCTCAGGCTCCTCGGTGGAAATGGAAGGCTCTTTGGAAACACAAGGCCTAAACTTCAGGCCCTGTCAGGAACAGAAATCCACTTGCTGGGCGGGTAATGTCCAAAGAGACCGATCTCCGGTCGGCCCTCCAGTTAACTAGCCCACCCCAGCAGTCTTTGCGTGGGTAAATGCACCCTGGGTGTCCCGCTGTACCCTGGGTATGGTAGTCTCTGGGTTCTTAAAGCAACACCCTGCTACATATGCATCCACATACAGTAGTGCAAAACTGTCTAAAGCAGGGATATGCAATTAGCAGACCTCCAGCTGTTGCCAAACTACAAGTCCCATGAGGCATAGCAAGACTGACAGCAGCAAGCATGACACCCAGAGGCATGATGGGACTTGCAGTTTTGCAACAGCTGGAGGTCTGCTAATTGCATATCCCTGGTCTAAAATGTTTTGTTGCACTTCAAAGTGACTACTACTCACATGAATAAAGATGTGCATTGTATGAATTACAATCCTAGGATGCACATTAGAGGTTCCAAACCATGCCACAAAAAAAATAATTACTGGTCCAAGTAGGCGCAGCAAAGGCCCAACGCATTTGCAATATGTGACATCAGGGGGCATTAGATTGTACATTCACATTTTAGCATGAAATGTTTGACTGTTTCACATAGACCAAGATAAAAAGACTTGTACAATTGATTCAAAAACCAAAAACTCCTTTTAAGACACAGAACCCATGAGATTTTGAGAGCCCCTAGAAAGCACCAATCTGTAGAAAAAAAAAAAAATCTCATTTAATCTGGTCTATTGCTCTTATTTACAGACAGTACATATTGTGGCTTTTTCGGAGACTTCACAATGAACACCGTACACACAGTGACTACAAGAAGACTGAGCCACCAAAGCTCTATGGGGGTGGGCTCTTCCTTAATCACTGCAGCTGCAAGGTCACTTTGTTTTGGCCCAATCACAAGCAGAGGTCCCAAGGTGGTCACCGACTGTTCCTCCATGATAGGTTCTGCAGCAGGAGAAAAGCAAGAGAGTGTCAGGACTCAGGAGACAGCAAAACACCTCTACCAATGCAACCAAGAGCTTTTAGGCGAGAAGCTCCTACTTAAAAAACGGACAGTGTAGATCATGGATATGCAATTAGCGGACCTCCAGCTGTTGCAAAACTACAAGTCCCATCATGCCTCTGGCCCTGGGTGTCATGCTTGCTGCTGTCAGAGTCTCGCTATGCCTCATGGGACTTGTAGTTTGGCAACAGCTGGAGGTCCGCTAATTGCATATCCCTGATGTAGATCCTCCCATTAGGGTTTCAAATTGTCACATCAACCAACAATTATGCAAAATGTTGAGGGGGATAGTTTGAAACCTTCAGATTTTCATTGCCATCGGACCCCTTTAAGAGGAGATTTCCCTTACCAGTTTTACAAAAATGGGGAATATGAAGCCATCCAGGTTCTAGGCTTCCTCCTAAATTGCCACCCGTGTCCCTCAGATCCCTAGTCACATTTCCTAGTGCGGGAAGTCTGGGCCAGATTATCCCAACAGTCAGGTTTTTCCCACCCTATAACTGTACCCTGGGGAGATGCATTACAGGAAATCCATTCTTAGATCATTGGAGCCCCTTTGGCCATACTCATTGTACATGGCAGCTGCATGGTTAAGACTCACCATCCAAGGCTTCCCTCTTCCCAAAAGGCTCTCGGTCTTCCAAATCGGCTCCTTCCTCCTCCTGTAAGACCAGTGGGGTTGCTGCAGGTTCCTGGTGTCCCACAACACTGACATACGCTGCTGGGGCCCTCAACTGCAGACCAGAACAAGCTGATATCAGTATCACAATTTTTTTTTTTTTTTTTTTTTAAGAAGATGGAAGCATGGGGGGGGGGGGGAGCCAACACTGTATGGCTAGTTAGACATTTATCTGGTTATGAAAGGACTTGGGGGCTCATCCCTCCAGATGCACATTAAGCTACAGTGTCAATTGCCTGCTAGCAGTACACGGAGGATACATCACTTTCATTAGGATAGGTGTAGAAAGTACTCATCCTGGGGCTCAAGTTCATCCAGCACCCAGGGCTAAGAAGCCAATCCACACCCACCCCTGCCCTGCCCCCAGGTGTAGGATTGGATGGGGCCAATAGTGGTGTGAGGTTTGTAATATTTGTGACATGTGCCTAAATATCAATTGTGGTATACTGCAGTGAACCAAAGTTAATGGGTACACAAATGGGGCAACAGTGGCATAAAAATGTTACGGTGTCAGTCTGAGGACCGATTGGCATCTACTGTATGTCAGTGGGATGGAGGGGAATTGGCTCTGTGGGGGCATACACGTACTATGACTGGTTGGGATTGTCATGGAAATATAGGTTGTATACAGAGCATACAGCCTACAATTCCTGTGCTAAATAAGCAGTTCGTCTCATTGCAATAATGCCATCTTTAGGCTAAAATTCACTCACCATTCATTCCAAAGAAGGCAGCATCACCAGACAGGTCTTATCATCAAGGTATCTCAGCAAACTCTGCCCCGCCCGAGCCTCACAGGCTAGTTTTATTTTCCCAAAAGATCTCAAACAGGAAGTGATGGCTGCAGCAGCCAATCACCTCCTCCATGGGAGGGGACATCACAGGATGTCCCCTCCACACAGGAAAATGACCATACAAGGACATCCTGCCAACAAGATGTCTTATACAATCCAGTACATGAATACCACACAAGAAATATAGCTTAAAGGATATAATTCAATAATACAATACATGCATAAAACGAACCAATCACAGACATGTATACATTCAAATAGACTATCAGTGGCATGCACTGCTTCCAATGACGGGAACTATACAACAATTATGCCTCAATGGACCACAATTGTATAGCTATGCTACCGTTCTTTTGGACACAGATCTGTCTGCTCGGAGTCATTTAATGCCAATGTCAAGAAGTGGCCAGTCCCCTGACGAGGCAGAAAACATCTCTAAATGGAGCAAACATTGCCGTTTCCATAGGAAGATTTTCCCACCACCGATCTTCCACCAACGTCTGTATGTGCAAATACGCTCAGACGAGCGCATTACAGCAAAACTGACATTGGGGAACATCTGACAACATACATTAATACATTTTTCCACAACAGGATGTGTGACCATCATTGTTTGACAAGTGGTGAGGGGGCAATAGGTTACCACCGCCTGTTCAATCCCTGAGAAAGCTGACCCACAAACACCCCAATCATGTTCATTGCATGCACTTGGAGGGCAGTTGTGGTGCAGACCCATTCATGTTGACAAGCAAATTAATATCTTTGCCACTGAACAGCAGCAAGTGGCTGCATCTCCTTGTTGAGGTGAATGGTAAACTGTATGCTTGTACTGTCCCACCCACCTGTAGGCCATTTGGCCAATTTCACCCAACACATTCAAACCAGACAGCAGCTGGCTCCCCAAGTAACCAGAGTACCACACCCTTAGCAGGGTTGCCAACTATCCAGAAGGCTGGCTGCAGTCATCCAAGCCAAGTGACTTGCACTGCCCGGAGCCAGTACAGCTCCAAACCCTACCCCCCCCCCCCCCAGGAACAGGAGAGAAAGCTTAATCTGTTCCTCCTTGTGTCTGCCCAAAGTGGGGGCTGGGCCTGTATGCCGGCCCCTTCCCATCTAGATGTACACAGAGGGAAGTGAAAAGTGCTGACTTACCAGAAAAACAAAAACCTAGGAACCAAGGTGAAGTGACCGGGAAGGAGAATGAGTTGGAGGTGTGGAGAGAACACATTTACCAGTCAGCAGCAGAGCTAACTGAATTTGAGTGACTGGAGGGGTTGAAGAATCAGGGGCAGTGGGAGAATACTCCACCTAGTGAGGAAGTCCAAGCAGCTGCAACACCCAGTTCACCCACCTGTCCACAAACCTGGTACATGCCCCCTCTGCACCACATTCACACCTTGCCTTAGCCCTGCTCAAGAGTATTTGAAATCCAAAAACATATCAGGTATCCTTCTCACATAGAAATGTTCTACATGCTGGAAAAGTCCAGGCTGAGCAAAAAAAACCTCAGGTTATTTTAGCCTGCAGACAGCCCAAGTCTAGTTTATTGTCTATTCCAGTGTAGACTTACCTGGTATCACAGGTACCCACTGTAGTTTTGGAAGCAAGAGTAGCTGCCAATCAACAGGATACCAGCTCATCTTTTAAGGAGGCAGCTTTGATTTCCAAGGAGTTCCCAAAGCAGAATTAGAGCACCATACCCATAATATGATCATGCTAGCACCTGAGATTAGACAAAGTTTCAGCCCCATGGAGGTTGCTTTCCTGGCCAGCCAAGATGTTACCAATACGCATGCTATGGTAAGGGCCCTACAGGGGATGCCTGTGTACCATTATGGTTTATCAATATTTTCACCATTGGTTTTGGAAATCCACCATGTTGGGTCCACAAAGTCACTGGTTCACTAGATCCATGCAGAAGTGAATACAGAGCATCAATCCCTGGACACTCAACCATCAATAGTCTCACCTGTTTGTGGCTTTACTATAGGAACAGGCCTTGTTAATGGGATCTGGGACCTGGGTGGCAGCAGCAGCTCTCAGGTAACAGGTTATGTAGAAAGGTTTAACGTTACAAAATTTTTATAAGGCACCAATCTGTGCAACCAATGCAAACAGTTCTCACCAGAGATGCATAATTTCCTAGGAACCGGAAGGCATCCACCGTGAACTGTAGTGTGTTAGTCTGGACCCTTGGAGCAATGAAGGCCGAGGAGGAGTCAGCTTGTGTTCCATCCACCAGACACCTGCAGAAGATGGTCACTTAAAACTGGGTCATGGCAACCCAACACCCCCCCCCCCACAGAACATACCCATTGTCTGTAATGAGGTCGTAACTTGGAGAAGAGGTGGCATCAGGAGATATGGTGGCCACACAGCGGTCCACATAAAGGATCATATCAATTTGG
The DNA here is from genome assembly GCA_029206835.1 of Rana muscosa. NCBI lineage: Eukaryota > Metazoa > Chordata > Amphibia > Anura > Ranidae > Rana > Rana muscosa. The sequence goes on from CM055118.1 coordinate 396,346,995, forward strand.
TTGTGAGTATCCACAGAGGCCTCTATGTAGAGAATATCCCCCAACTGATAGATGGGAGAACTTCTGGGACCACTCCAGTCCTCTGTATACATGGAGGAAAAAGGCAATTAGTAGAAGGCCCAACACCCCCCCCCTCCCCAGTCATCAGGACCAAAGAGAAGGACAACCTTTCTTCTGAAGACACAGTGGTGCTGAATGGAACCCATGTTGGCTTAATGGCCTGGCTGCTCACATTACCGTGCCTACACAGAACAGGATCAAGGTCAGTAATGAGTCCACGGAAGTCATTTAATGTCACAAATTCATATTACTTTGTCCTGTCCATCACTGACTTGTTGGTAGCAGGGTCAAATCCTGGATACAGCTACACTAGTTATAAAAGGATGGCTGTCTGGTTGAGTCCATCCCTGTTGGACAAGATGAAGCCAGATAGTGAAGCCATAATCAGGACATAATTCCTGAACCTTTAAAAGTGACCAGGAGAAGCTACTATATTTGTCCCCAGATTTTCTTTATGAAGATATGTTGGCCCAACAAGGTTCTAAACACTGCCGCCCCCCCCTCCCATTGGGAAAAAACAAACAAAAAAAAAACTGAACATTATAAAGAATCCAGGGTCGAGAGGGAGCCCCACCAGCTTGACCAAGAGCTCCTCTGGCAATGATGGGATACGTTTTTACTTTAATGTAGATCCTCCCACCATCACACGCTAAGAAACTTGGTCATAGTGCAGTAGAAGGTTGAAGTTGTAGGCACAGACTTCAAGTCTGCAGATGTCAAGAGTAGTTGAAGTAGCTAAAGTATCTAAAAAACTCCTGAGCCCATAATGTCAAAACAGGCTGCCAACACACCCCAACCAGGAAAGGATATACACAAGTCTCTTGGCAAGGACAGATGGCAGGAAACAAGGGGTTTAACCTTTCCCCACTCCATCCAAACTTTAGATATTGACCAGATGCTGAACACCAGTTGGGACCTGCATGGCGTCCTAGTGTAAGCTGATCTAGTAGTGTTGACTCACCGGTAGTAGAAACATTATGGGGACCACAGCTGCGTTTGTTCTGATGATTGGAATGGAGGAGGTTGGGCTGTAGGTCAGGTCGGTGGTGTAGATTAGCCAGTCTTGCATCATCTGTGCAGAGAAGAGAACGATACAACATAGACTTACAAGCCTGGAAAGCCGCCATTGTTCGGCCCATTTCCGAGACCAGACACAAATCTGTAATTTTTAAACCCACATCTGGGAATAAGCCCCCCCCCTTGCATGGCCCGTGTCTGGGAAGACCAGGAACCAAGCTGTCATGATGAGAAGGCTTTACCCTTTAGGATTCAGAAACTTCTCAGGTCCGTAACTCAGAACAGCCACATTGCTAGAATACCAGCAATAGCAGACCTCTTGTTGTACGACAGGTTCTTTACCTTCATGCTGATAAAGAGGTTTTGCCAAAGTATGCAGGTAAAGTCTTTAAAAAAGGTAACGTGACAATCAATTGATGCCGCTTGCTGCCCAATTGGACCTTCATTGGTGAGTCACACCAGGCTTTCAACACTCAAAACGTGATATTGGTAGCCCAGCTACAATATTGATTTCTAAATTTCCATGACACTAATTATGAGATTGTATTTTTCCATGGATGTTCTTGGTTGACTCCTCCTGAAGAAGCGGCATTGGCCACAAAACTTGTCAAGGACTACGTCTGTACCAACATACCTGTGGGGCTTCAATATTTTTTTTAAGTGTCAATCTAATGGGAAATTTTCGCAACAATTACAATCCTGTTGTAATTTATGTGTATTCTTTTGTATATTTTGTAATTCATGCAATTTTTACAATTACCTTGTCTAATGTCCAGGTACCAAGATAGTCCTGAACATCATTGGCATCTGAGGGCAACATTTGGAGTAGCCCTTGACGATCCCCTTTTCTACCCAATTACAGGATGATACCTATCCCTACATATTATACTGGTTTATTGAGGCAATACCCCTTAATCCTCATGTGACATGGAAGAAATCACCCTTCTAGCATAGCGCTCTCCTTCTGATTACCCAATTAATCTGTGCTGACCCATCTCTTGCTACATAAACCTATGTAGCTGCCAGGGGAGAAGTGTATACTGTGACAGCAGGAAGGTAAAGTCACCTGGTTGCATCCAGGGGGGTAGGTATATTTCTCCCAGATTCAGGCTTTATGCCGACTTATACAACTAGGGAGAGAGTTGATGAAGCCCAGCTGAGGCTAGTGGGCTCATGGATGATTCATACCTCTAGGGAGAGTGCTGGGCGTCGTGCAGGCAGGGAGTTGATGAGACCAGCTGAAGCTTGTCAGCTCGTTTAAGGCCTCTATAAAAACTCCCAGCTTCATTAGGTGTATGCTCATGCCTGGAACCAGACCTGTGTGGACTGTCTAGGGAGAGTGAACCCCTGTGCGGTGAGACAAAGCCTGTGTGGCTATTTGTTTGGACATTTACTAAACCAGGGACTTAGGGACTAGGACAGCACCAGGCTGATCCCAGTTGTTAGTTAGGGAAACCTGCATGTTTAGTCAGAGGTCAAGCTGACCAGGATTTATTTTGTTTATGTTTCTTTTTGCTTTGCTGTGTTTTTGTCACTGTAAATAGAGAAATAAACCGCACCTTTTGATCTTGAAAACCACAACCTCCGTCTGCTGGGCCTGTTTTTGTGTGGGGAGCCCATCCAGGGGGTCACACACACCCGCTACCGAGTTAACCCCCTCACAGTTGGTGGAGAACCAGTGGCAGTTTTTTTTAAGCCAGCATGGAGGAGATACTGAAACAGCTGGCTCTAGCAAATGCCAATCAACAGCAGACAAATGCAGGTTTGCAAAGGAGCCTTGCAGCCCAGCAACAAGCCCAGCAGCAATCTGAGGCCCGCTTCATAGACCTGTTGCAGAAGCAAGAGCAGAGACTACAACAACAGATGGAAGCAGTAATGCAGCAACGTCCGCAGACCAGTGAGGAAAGCCGTCCCACTAATACCGCGTCCTTTGGGGTGAGTCGTTTATTGACAAAAATGACTGGAGAAGATGATCCAGAGGTGTTTTTGACCACATTTGAAAGGACTGCTGAAAGGGAAAAGTGGCCTAAGGATCAGTGGGCTGGACTGCTGGCTCCTCTGTTAACTGGTGAATCGCAGAAAGCTTACTATGACCTAGAGCCTGACCAAGCAAAAGACTATGTGATGCTAAAAGCTGAAATATTGGCAAGGCTGGGTGTCACCCTGGCTGTCCGGGCTCAGCGTGTGCATAACTGGACTTTCCAGCTTGGAAAACCCCCCAGGTCTCAAATGTATGATCTCATTCACCTGAGCAGGAAGTGGCTACAGCCAGAGACTTTGTCCGCACCGGAGATTGTGGAACGTGTTGTGATGGATCGTTTCTTGAGAGCTCTTCCTACCGCCATTCAAAAGTGGGTATGCCATGGAGACCCAGAAACGGCCGGTAAACTTGTGGATCGTGTAGAGAGATACTTGGCTGCAGAGAACCTGACGGCCTTTTCCAGAGACTCTCGGACTTTCCACCCTAAGACCAGACCATCCCCAGGGGCGGATAAGATGATTCCAAGGGGTGAGGATGGAGAGAGTGAGAGGGTGGGAGCTCTGCCCAGGGTTTGGCGAGAACAGCCTGGGAAGTCGGGGGCTCAAGAGGCAGCCAAAAGGATTGTTTGCTACCGCTGCCGGCAAGCGGGACATATTGCAGCAAATTGCCCGGTTGTGGAGGAACCCATGCAATGTGACTCTGACGGACAGACGTCAGTCGCTGTGTGCGACAGTCACATGCACTGCCATTCGGGGAACTGAGAAACATTTATGCAAAATGTGTATTAATGGTAGAAATGTTGTGGTATTACTGGATTCAGGTAGCCTTGTGACCCTGATAAAGGCTGAATTAGTTAAAACAGAGGTCTCTGGGAATAGCAAGGTAGCCGTTATTTGTGTGCATGGGGACACCCGAGAGTATCCAGTGACTACAGTGTGTTTCAAGACCCCCAAAGGTACCCTCTCTCATCCAGTGGGGTTAGTATCTCAACTACCGCATGATGCCATTGTGGGAAGGGATTTTCCGAAGTTCTGGGAACTGTGGGATGATCCTGAGCCCCCCACTGGTGCCCCTATGTACCAGGAAGGTGATAGCCAGAACTCCTCTGAGAGTGGTGAGGACTCTCCAGAATTTCCCTTGTCAGTATTGGCAGGCGAGACTCAAGAAACTGGAGAGGAGCCCACCTCCTCAGACGAAAACCTACCGTCTGTGGAGTTTTCTGATCTTGAGGTTCACAGGGAAAATTTTGCCACAGAACAGTTAAAAGACCCCGCCCTAATAAAGGCACGGGAAAACGTAGTGGAAATAGATGGCGAGTTAGTGAACCCAGATAATACCTGCACTTACCCATACTTCAGCGTAGAGAAGGACCTACTGTATCGGGTGGCAAAAAGGGCAGAAGAAACCATTGAGCAGCTTGTGGTGCCCAAACCTTACAGGAAGTTGGTGTTGGAGTTGGCCCATGGGCACATTCTTGGAGGTCATCTGGGGACAGAGAAAACCCGAGAGAGGGTATTACAGAGATTCTATTGGCCTGGGGTGATGAAGGACATAGAAAATTATTGTTCCTCCTGCCCTGTGTGTCAGAGGTTGGCCCCGATGCCACATTTCCGTAGCCCGCTGGTCCCTCTATCCATCATTGAGGTCCCGTTTGAGAGGATCGCAATGGATTTGGTAGGTCCTATAATCAAGTCCGCTAGGGGGCACCAGTACATATTAGTTATAATGGACTATGCCACCCGTTATCCAGAAGCGATCCCTCTCCGAAATACCTCGGCCAAAACCATAGCCAAAGAGCTATCTCTTGTGTTTAGCCGGGTGGGTATTTGTAAAGAACTGCTTACGGACCAAGGTACACCCTTTATGTTCCGGGTTATGAAAGAGCTGTGTAAATTGTTCAAAGTGACGCAATTGCGTACGTCTGTGTATCACCCCCAAACCGATGGGCTGGTTGAAAGATTCAACAAAACCCTAAAACAAATGTTGAAGAAAGTGGTGGATAGAGATGGAAAGGATTGGGACTGTCTACTTCCTTATTTGATGTTTGCTATTAGGGAGGTGCCCCAATCCTCTACGGGATTCTCCCCCTTTGAGTTACTGTATGGGAGACACCCAAGAGGGCTGTTGGATATTGCCAAGGAAACTTGGGAAAGTGAGAGTTCTCCCCACAGGAGTGTGATTGAGCATGTCACCCTGATGCAAGATCGAATTGCACAGGTAATGCCCATCGTGAAGGAACATTTGGCCCAAGCGCAGTTGGCACAGCAGAGAGTGTACAACCGTGGAGCCAAGACCCGTACCTTTTCCCCGGGGGATAGGATATTGGTACTTGTCCCTACGGTTGAAAGTAAATTCCTTGCCAAATGGCAAGGCCCCTACGAGATAATGGAAAAAGTGAGCGAAGTGAATTACAAGGTCAGACAACCAGGAAGGCGAAAGCCCGAACAGATCTATCACGTTAATCTGTTGAAAGCCTGGAGGGATAGAGAGTCCCTAGTCGCAGACACTTGGTCACCAGCTCAAACTGGTTGCGTGATTCCGGAGGTTGGAATAGCAGCCACCTTGTCACAACCCCAACAACAGGAGGTTAAGGAGTTTGTGCTTCGCAACAAGGAGGTGTTCTCTGAGCTGCCGGGACAAACATCTGGGGTAGAGCATGATATTATTACCCCGCCCGGTGAAAGGGTGAAGTTAAAACCCTATCGGATCCCAGAGGCCCGACGGGAGGCAATACGGGAGGAAGTACAGAAAATGCTGAACTTAGGGGTGATAGAGGAGTCCCAAAGTGATTGGTCTAGTCCCATTGTGTTGGTGCCTAAACCGGATGGGAGCTGGCGATTTTGTAACGATTTTCGTCAGTTGAACAAAGTTACAAAATTTGACACCTACCCCATGCCACGTATAGATGAGTTGATCGACCGGCTGGGAACAGCCCGATACATGACGACTCTTGACCTCACAAAAGGGTATTGGCAAATTCCCCTGGCCAAGTCGGCCAAAGAGAAAACCGCATTTGTAACCCCAGACGGGGCGTTCCAATATAAGAGAATGCCGTTCGGGTTACAGAATGCGCCGGCCACATTCCAGCGGAAAATGGACCAGATACTGAGGCCCCATCGGAAGTATGCTGCGGCTTACCTGGATGACGTAATTGTCCATAGCACAGATTGGGCCTCACATCTGCCAAAAGTGCAAGCAGTCCTAGACTCTATCCGGGAAGCGGGGTTTACGGCTAACCCCAAGAAGTGTACCATTGGGCAGGAGGAGGCCAAATATCTTGGGTACACCATTGGCAGGGGAGTAATAAAACCCCAACTCAACAAAGTCGAGGCCATCCAGAGTTGGCCACGTCCCAACAGCAAGAAGCAGGTACGAGCCTTTCTGGGAATCGCGGGTTATTATCGGCGCTTCATTCCCCACTTTGCTTCTAAGGCTGTGCCCCTAACCAACCTGACGAAAGGGAAAGGGTCGTCATGATTAAATGGACCCCCGAGGCTGAGGCAGCATTCCAATTCTTGAAACAAGCCTTATGTAGCCAGCCAGTGTTGTACTCACCCGACTTCTCTAAAGACTTTGTCGTACAAAGTGATGCGTCAGATGTGGGGTTAGGAGCAGTATTGTCCCAGGTCTGGAACGGGGAAGAGCACCCAGTCATTTACCTCAGCAGGAAGTTGAAGTCCCATGAGGTAAATTACGCCACGGTTGAAAAGGAGTGTTTAGCGGTGAAGTGGGCTCTAGATTCCCTTCGGTACTATCTGCTAGGTAGGCACTTTGACATGGTTACGGATCACGCTCCGTTAAAGTGGATGGCTCAAAACAAGGAGACAAATAGAAGAGTGAATAGGTGGTTCCTGGCCCTCCAGGAATTCAACTTCACAGTAAAGCATCGCCCTGGCGTTCAAATGGGGAATGTGGATGCTTTGTCTCGAGTACATGAATGCCTGATTGCTGGTGTTCCAACCCCAAGGTTAAAACAAGAGGGGGGGGTATGTGACAGCAGGAAGGTAAAGTCACCTGGTTGCATCCAGGGGGGTAGGTATATTTCTCCCAGATTCAGGCTTTATGCCGACTTATACAACTAGGGAGAGAGTTGATGAAGCCCAGCTGAGGCTAGTGGGCTCATGGATGATTCATACCTCTAGGGAGAGTGCTGGGCGTCGTGCAGGCAGGGAGTTGATGAGACCAGCTGAAGCTTGTCAGCTCGTTTAAGGCCTCTATAAAAACTCCCAGCTTCATTAGGTGTATGCTCATGCCTGGAACCAGACCTGTGTGGACTGTCTAGGGAGAGTGAACCCCTGTGCGGTGAGACAAAGCCTGTGTGGCTATTTGCTTGGACATTTACTAAACCAGGGACTTAGGGACTAGGACAGCACCAGGCTGATCCCAGTTGTTAGTTAGGGAAACCTGCATGTTTAGTCAGAGGTCAAGCTGACCAGGATTTATTTTGTTTATGTTTCTTTTTGCTTTGCTGTGTTTTTGTCACTGTAAATAGAGAAATAAACCGCACCTTTTGATCTTGAAAACCACAACCTCCGTCTGCTGGGCCTGTTTTTGTGTGGGGAGCCCAGCCAGGGGATCACACACACCCGCTACCGAGTTAACCCCCTCACAATACATACATTTGTTGACCTGAATAGTCCAGTGACAAGTCTTCCAGTTATTAAAGAATCAATTTATAAAGACAAGTCATCAGTCTGCTGGCCCCTACTCAGATTTACAGGAGTGCTCCTTTTACCCGTTTGGCCACTCACCATAATCACCCCTACAAAAAGGAGTCTGGAGAGTAGTCTGTCATCAAACACTCCTGGTGGTTATCTGTACACCACGTTCCAGACAGAAGTATCAGGATCCTGCCAAACATGGTTGGGCAGAGGTGTGACCAGAGGCGTACTAAGTGGGGGGCAGGCCACACACTGGGGGGGGGTGTCAGGCCGGCACCCCCCCCCCCCCCATGACTGAAGCAGTGACAGCATCAGTGCCGCGGACTCGAGCAGTCGGCGATACAAGGGGGGGGGGTGCAGAGTGACACCGCTACACCATTCATCCCCTCCTTTCACGGCCGCGGGCTGTGAGCGGTGTTTGGCACTTGACCTGACTTCACACAGGCACAGCCGAATTAAGCTGCCTCCTCTGTTTATGTGTATGCAGGGGGAGGGGACCCGACCATGTGCCGCCGCTGCGGTACTGAATGGGGAGGGTGGGTTTGCACTGAGTGGGGGGTATGTGTAACATGCAGGGGGGTGCTGTGTAATGTAAAGGGGTCCAGTGATGCAGGGTGCTGTGTAATGTAAAGGGGTCCAGAGGTTCAGTTGTGCAGAGGGGGTACACAGTAGTAACAAAGATATTGAAGGATGCAGGGCAGTGGAGGTGCGTCCATAGAGGGCACCAGAGCGCCGCCCCCTCTCGCTCCTGCACTGCCACTGAAAGACAATACACAGATTCATGCATTGCATGAATCTGTGTATTGTCGCTGCTGCCCACTATTCAGATGGCCGGCCTCCTGGTGAGCGCCGGCCATATGAATTAGAGTGGTGGCCGGCGGTGGGTGGAACTTGGAAGTGTCTATCAGAGCCGACGGCTCTGATAGTCTTTCCGAATACAGCTCTCAGGCTGTAATCGGTTTCCAAAAACTCCTCCAAGGTACGCACGGGGGTGCGTTCCTTGGAGAAGACTGTGGGTGTTTCAGCCAATCAGGTTCACTGGATCTGGTTACCGGTAACCTGATTGGCTGAAGCGACATCGAGGGCGGGAGAAGACAGAGGACGGCGCGGACTGAGGAAGGTAAGTGCAGGGCTGGGGGGGGGGGGGGGACGGGACTGGCTGTATATGGGGGACACACTGGCTGTATATAATGTTTTTTTTCAGTTTGTTTGCGCCCCCCCAAAAATTTGGAGCACCAGCCGCCACTGATGCAGGGGGCACAGTGGGGTGTTACATTGGATCCGCCCCTAGGTGTGACCACCATCATTAAGTCAACTACAGAGGCTACCGAGAGGGATGGTGCAAGGATTTTTGACACCCTAGGCCAGTGATAGTAAACCTTGGCACCCCAGATGTTTTGAGAACTACATTTCCCATGATGCTCTAGTACACCTACAGAGTACACGAGAATCATGGTAAATGTAGTTCCAACACATCTGGGGTGCCAAGGTTCACCATAATTCTCGTGTACTCTGGAGGTGTACTAGAGCATCGTGGGAAATGTAGTTCTCAAAACATCTGGGGTGCCAAGGTTCACCATCACTGCCCTTGGCGAAACCTCATTTTGCCACACCCCTTTGCCCTGCCCATGTATACCCCCACCTTTTTAATAAAGCACCCAAATACAGCCTCACCAGCGCCCATCAAATGAATGTTTGCTTCCGTTCATTTGGGAGTTAGGACACGGACAGTCCTCGGCAGCTACCTGCTGATGCTGAGACTTAGTTGTTGCAGAGAGGAGAGAGTAGGAACTTCAGTGGCCGGGCGCCCCTAGGCAGCAGTGTGCCCTAGGCTGCTGCCTAGTGGTAGCACCGGCCCTGGCTACCGGCATGCTGTGCCTCAACATGATGTCCCGTGACTAGGGTTGCCACCTCATCTCTTACACCCATATTAATCACACAGGTTCTGAGGATAATTTAATGCAGATAAGACACAGAGTGAGTTTAATTACCACCTTAAAAAAGGGGGTTGTAAACCTTCCTTTTTCACTTTAATCTATCCTATGCCTTAAGGTGAAAAAAACACCTGGCACTCTGGGGCCCCCCAGCCCCTCCATTTTACTTACCTGAGCCACAAAACTCAGTGGGCGAGATCCTGCGATGCTTCCCCCCCAGCTTGCAGGGGCTCTTCATTGGAGATTGATAGCAACGCAGCCATTGGCTCCTGCTGCTGTCAATCAAATCAATGGCGCGACACGGCTGAGTGATACACTTGGCGGCTATGGCCACCACCAAGGATGAGCTCCGGTGTGTTTGCATTGAACACGTGCAGAGCCCGCCAGGAAGTCGGCACCGCGCTGCGCTAATCAACGGCAGGGAGACATTGTCCCGATGCTCGGCTGCAGAGATTGGGAAATGTCTCCCTGCCTGTGATTAGCGCAGCGCCGACTTCCTGGCGGGCTCTGCACGCCGGAGCTCATCCTTCGCCACCACTGTATCACAGGGGAGCGCACCCGAAAGCTAACCCCCTTTAGAGAGCGCTTCCCAGAAGGGGGTTAGCTCTTGCGGGGGGGGGGGGGGGGTTGGAGGAGAGGAGACAGCCGCCGAGGGACCCCAGAAGACAAGGATCGGGGCCACTCTGCAAAAACTAACTGCACAGTGGAGGCAAGTATGGTATGTCAAAAAAAAATAAAAATAAAAATACACTTTTACAACGCCTTTAATCAGCCACAGAACCTGTGTAATTAATGTGTTCAGGTTTAAAAGGGATGAGGTGGCAACCCTACCTGTGACTACAAGAAAACATCCCAGATATGCAAACTGGCCTTACTAGCAGGATCTGGTCCTTGGTGTGGGCAGATTGGGGAGAGGGGGGAGAAGTGACCCCCCCACCATCCCAAAGGAGGAGAAGGGACTCCATAAGATCTGTGCTTAAAGTAAAAGAACATTTGAATAGAGTGGTGGGGGATTAGAACCCATCAGGTTTTTATTCCTGTCTATATCCTATGGGAACACTTGTTCTGGTGACAACCAGTGGATTGCTTCACTTCCTCTTTTGGCTAAGGGACAGGACGTAAAATAAAAAAATCCCCAATGAGACAGATAGTGCATCCTCTGTTGGGTATTTTGCTATCACCCCCCCCCCCCCAAAAATGCACAATCTAGCTCAATGGAACATCAGCTAACAGGGTCATAAGGACTAACCTGCAGTGCAGGAATTATGTGGTTCCAGGCGAGTGAAGCAGCAGATCATTTTCTATACATGAAGACTACTGGAAGGGGAGAACTATGGGGGCCTATTGACTGGAATACATGGATAGAGGGGAACATTTGAAGATTACCTGCACCGTGTTGCCGCAGTCCTGGAGGTTGATCTGGAAGGTAACAGTGGTGTCTGTACTCTGGGGGTTGGGTTTGCAGCCAAGGGGCCCCATGCTCAGGTCAGAAGGTCGGACCAGCTTCCCAATCCCATAGAAATCCCTCTGGACGTTGACCACCATGTTGTCCTCTCCACACTGGATGCTGATAAGGGAGCTCCCAGGCTGCGGCAGATCTCGGGGAACCCCACCAACACGTCCAGCAAGTGAACCCCTAGGAGCCCCAACCCCCACAACAGGGCGATTAGCATTCCAGTCTCTGGAGCCCCATCTAGAAGAGCCCTGGCCAGGTAGAGTCCACTGGTTGTTCCTCCACCAATCTGACTGGCGGCCATGTCTCACCAAGACTCCATCACAGCCAAACCCTGACCAATAGGCCACAGCCAGGAGCAGCACCCAACCCCCTTTCACCAGAAAACCCATCCTGCCCATAAGAGACACAACACAATGAATGAGGAAGAGAGAGCTGTCCTTTATACCCCTCCCACCAACCACTGATACCCCCAGATGGGGCCAATCATCACCACACCCAATGGCTGGGACTATACAACATGATGGATGGGAGATGGAACCAATAATGGAGATCACCTCATCCCCCTGGAGATCCAGCCGAGAAGATGACTAGATTCATCCTCATACTGGAATCAGATGGGAGAGACAGGTCCACATGGAGTGTGCTACACAAGCTGCATGGAGGAGAGGAATCTCACAAGGATGAACTATGATTGGATCACATACAACTGATACTACACCATACTACTAATGTCACTCACACCAACAGGAGAGACTTATTATAGGGCTCAGGAGCACAGGGATGGTGGGAACCCCTCATAATGGGCACAGCAGGTGTACAGACCCAGGAACTCAGCACAGGGATGGTGGGAACCCCTCATAATGGACACAGTGGGTGTACAGACCCGGGAACTCAGCACAGGGATGGTGGGAACCCCTCATAATGGGCACAGCATGTGTACAGACCCGGGAACTCAGCACAGGGATGGTGGGAACCCCTCATAATGGGCACAGCATGTGTACAGACCCGGGAACTCAGCACAGGGATGGTGGGAACCCCTCATAATGGGCACAGCGGGTGTACAGACCCGGGAACTCAGCACAGGGATGGTGGGAACCCCTCATAATGGGCACAGCGGGTGTACAGACCCAGGAACTCAACACAGGGATGGTGGGAACCCCTCATAATGGGCACAGCGGGTGTACAGACCCGGGAACTCAGCACAGGGATGGTGAGAACCCCTCATAATGGGCACAGCGGGTGTACAGACCCAGGAACTCAGCACAGGGATGGTGGGAACCCCTCATAATGGGCACAGCGGGTGTACAGACCTGAGAACTTAGCACAGGGATGATGGGAACCCCTCATAATGGGCACAGCGGGTGTACAGACCCGGGAACTCAGCACAGGGATTGTGGGAACCCCTCATAATGGGTACAGCGGGTGTACAGACCCGGGAACTCAGCACAGGGATGATGGGAACCCCTCATAATGGGCACAGCGGGTGTACAGACCCAGGAACTCAGCACAGGGATGGTGGGAACCCCTCATAATGGGTACAGCGGGTGTACAGACCCGGGAACTCAGCACAGGGATCGTGGGAACCCCTCATAATGGGCACAGCGGGTGTACAGACCCGGGAACTCAGCACAGGGATGGTGGGAACCCCTCATAATGGGTACAGCGGGTGTACAGACCCGGGAACTCAGCACAGGGATGATGGGAACCCCTCATAATGGGCACAGCGGGTGTACAGACCCAGGAACTCAGCACAGGGATGGTGGGAACCCCTCATAATGGGTACAGCGGGTGTACAGACCCGGGAACTCAGCACAGGGATCGTGGGAACCCCTCATAATGGGTACAGCAGGTGTACAGACCCGGGAACTCAGCACAGGGATGATGGGAACCCCTCATAATGGGCACAGCGGGTGTACAGACCCAGGAACTCAGCACAGGGATGATGGGAACCCCTCATAATGGGCACAGCAGGTGTACAGATGTGGGAACTCAGTACATGGAATGTGGTAACCCCTCACAGGTCTGTACACCTGCATACCTCCCAACCCGCACGGATTCTGCGGGTTTCTCCCGCAGGGACATCATCTTCCCGCGTACTCGTGCGGGACACTGTTTTCCCGCATAGAGCGGCAGCGAAAAGCAGGTGAGTTCGGCGGGCGGCACTTCCGTGACCCGCGACGAACACCCCCCCTCCCGACCGCGCGACGAACCCCCCCCCGACACGTCACGTCATACTTCCGCGACCCCCCCCCCCACTTAAGAACTCCACCACCGTCCCTACAAAAAAAACGAAATGTCCCGTGTCACCCCCCCCCCCCAATAACTTTGATGAGAGGGGGAAAATTATTTGAATTAAAGTCCCGCAGTGGACAATGGGAAAGTTGGGAGGTATGCACCTGCTGTGTTCATTATGAGGGGTTTCCACTATCCCTGTGCTCTGCTGAGTTCCTCAGTCTGTACACCTGTGCCCATTATCAGAGGTTCCCACCATCCCTGTGCTAAGTTCCCGGGTCTGTACACATGATGTGCCCAATATGAGGGGTTCCCACCATCCCTGTGCTGAGTTCCCAGGCCTGTATACCTGCTGTGCCCATTATAAGGGGTTCCCACCATCCCTGTGCTGAGTTCCCGGGTCTGTACACCTGCTGTGCCCATTATAAGGGGTTCCCACCATCCCTGTGCTGAGTTCTCAGGTCTGTACACCTGCTGTACCCATTATGAGGGGTTCCCACCATCCCTGTGCTGAGTTCCCGGGTCTGTAAACTAAGCTAAAGAACAAACATGTCATATATTACATCTCACACGTCCTTAGATGGATGGCTGCATTTATGTATTATTATTTTTTTTTGGTCAGGTGTTTTTTCCATTATTTTTGCATGATGATCCTGCCAGTGACACACTTCCTGTCCTAGGGTGACAACACTCACTCACCATACTCTATTTATACAGGAGCAGCATTGTCACCTGCGTACAGGACTAGAGAGCACCACATCCTTTATTCTTCCTCATACTCGGAGACAGCTGGGAAAAATATAACTGAGAGGAGGAGGGGGCTGAGAAGGTTGGGTTCTCCGCAGGGGAAGGGACTGAGAAGGATGGATGCACTGAAGGGGCCTAAAAAGAATACATGCACTGAAGGAGAGCTGCCTAAGTAACATAGGCGCATCAAAGGAGCCTAAGAAGGATAGGTGCACTGCAGGGGAGGACACTGAATAGGCTGGATGCACAGCAGAGGAGGGGAGTGAGAAGGATAAGCGCACTGTAGGGGGTGGTTCTGAAAAGGACAAGTGTACTGCAAGGGAGGGTTCTGAGCAGAGTAGATGCACTGCAGGGGAAAGTTCTGGGAAGGATAGATGTACTGCAGGGGAGGGTTCTAGGAAGGGTAGGTGTACTGCAGCGGAGGATTCTAGGAAGGGTAGGTGTACTGCAGAGGAGGGTTCTGAGAAGGATAGGTGCACTGCAGGGGAGTTTTCTGGGGGATAGATAGGTGCACTGCAGGGGAGAAATCTGGGAAGGAAAGGTGCACAGCAGGGGAGTCTTCTGAGAAGCATAGGTTCACCACAGGGGAGGGTTCTGGAAAGGACAGGTGCACTGCAGAGGAGGGATCTGAGAAGTATAGGTGCACTGCAGAGGAGGGTTCTGGGAAGGATAGGTGCACTGCAGAGGAGAGTTCTGAGAAGGATTGGTGTTCTGCAGGGGAGGGTTCTGGGAAGGATAGGTGCACTGCAGGGGGGAGTTCTGAGAAGGATAGGTGCACTGCAGGGTAGAGTTCTGGGAAGGATAGGTGCACTGCAGGGGAGGGTTCTGGGAAGAATAGGCATACTGCAGGGGAGGGTTCTGGGAAGGATAGGTGCACTGCAGGGGAGGGTTCTGGGAAGAATAGGCGTACTGCAGGGGAGGGTTCTGGGAGGGATAGGTGTAGTGCAGGGGAGGGTTCTGGGAGGGATAAGTGCACTGCAGAGGAGGGTTCTGAGAAGGATAGGTGCACTGCAGGGGAGAGTTCTGAGAAGGATAGGTGTACTGTGGTGGAGGGTTCTAGAAAGGATAAGTGCATTTCAGTGGAGGGTTCTGAGAAGGATAGGTGCAATGCAGGGGATAGTCCTGAGAAGGATAGGTGTACTGCAGGGGAGGGTTCTAGAAAGGATAAGTTCACTTCAGTGGAGGGTTCTGAGAAGGATAGGTTCAATGCAGGGGAGGGTTCTGGGAAGGATAGGTGTACTGCAGGGGAGGATTCTGAGAAGGTTAGGGGCACTGTAGGGGAAAGAAGGATTGGTGTTCTGCAGGGGAGGGTTCTTGGAAGTATAGGTGCACTGCAGAGGAGGAGACTGAGAAGGATAGTCATACTGCAGAGGAGACTAAGAAGGATAGGTGTACTGCAGGGGAGGGTTCTAGAAAGGATACTGTAGGTGCACTTCAGTGGAGGGTTCTGAGAAGGATAGGTGTACTGCAGGGGAGAGTTCTGAGAAGGATAGTTGCACAGCAGGGGAGAGTTCTGAGAAGGATTGGTGTTCTGCAGGGGAGGGTTGCCATCTTCCCAGGTAAATGTAGGTGAAAAAACCTCTATTGTTGGGGATTTTTAAGGCAACGAAAAATATTTGTACAAAAATGTATATTTATTTAGAAAAGTTACATAATCATATTACAAGATACACATTGTTATAATCATATCCATAAAATCTGCAACATGAGAAAATAGAATGCAATCGCCTGGATTGGTCACTCCAGACCTTCCGGAGATAACTCAAAGCAGGCTTCTTCCAACGCGTTTCAAACAGTAGCTTAAACGTCCTTCATCAGGGATATTGCATTCTTATCTAAAACAGATCATAAAATTCCAATAATTACAACATTTTTTTTTTTTCTAGAAAGGATACTGTAGGTGCACTTCAGTGGAGGGTTCTGAGAAGGATTGGTGTTCTGCAGGGGAGGGTTCTGGGAAGGATAAGTGCACTGCAGGGGAGGGTTCTGGGAAGGATAAGTGAACTGCAGAGGAGGGTTCTGGGAAGGATAGGTGCACTACAGGGGAGGGTTCTGGGAAGGATAGGTGCACTGCAGGGGAGAGTTCTGAGAAGGATTGGTGTTCTGCAGGGGAGGGTTCTGGGAAGGATAAGTGAACTGCAAGGGAGGGTTCTGGGAAGTATGAGTGCACTGCAGAGGAGGTTTCTGGGAAGGATAAGTACACTGCATGGGAGGGTTCTAAGAAGGAAAGGTGCAATGCAGGGGAGGGAAGTGAGAAGTATAGATGCACTGTAGGGGAGGGGACTGTGGAAGATGGGTGATCAGAAGGGAAGGGGACTTGGAAAGATGAACTTGTCACAAAGCCAGGAAGTCCTATCTGAGTATTCAATGAAATACCCAGAGACCTCCTTCGGTGGATGTGTTCTGTAGATCCAGATGGACAGAAAGCTGAAGCCACATCCAGACCACACCTGTACCCATCTCTTACAACTTCCCAGTCCTCCCTATTGGCTCTTTAATATGATGGGTGGCTTCCCTGACCAATAGGGAGGCTGCACCAATCTCTATATGTCGCTCCCGCACAGACCCATTTTTTTCTCGGACAAAAAAGACCCCCTTCCCACCCCCTGCCGGGTTTGGGTCCCTGGCATGCCTGCACACTGCAGAACAGAGGACAACACGTTTTTCTTTCAATCAGGCGAAGCAGCAATTACAAATTTTATTTATTGATTGATTGATTGATTTTGATCAGAAATAAAATAATCTACATTTGTATCCATACAGACTCTACATATACATATATCTCCTTCATCAGATCAATATGACACATCGTAGAATAATATTTTATTTGTATTTTCAGCCAGTAGGTGGCGCGCTAGTCTTCTTTTCACTTGTAGGTGTTCCATCCTTCTCAGCTGTGCTGAAGAAAGCTCCTGTTATTTACACAATTTCCACCATACCAGTGACTCCGCCTTTATCACAGCACTGACTCTGCCCTTATCACAGCACTGACTCTGCCCTTATCACAGCACTGACTCCGCCCTTATCACAGCACTGACTCCGCCCTTATCACATGGCTGGGTAGAAAGTTTGCAGTTGTACCGTGAGGTCTCTTAAGCTAAGACACAGAGCTCTGAGGGTCCTTTATCATATGATGTCATATATAATAAAATTGGCCCTGCCTCCTTTTTCCCTTGTACGTTTTTATTATTAAGAAAAATAAAACCAGAAGATCTTCATACATCCCATTCATTCGATGTATGACATGTACAGAACACGTGTGATCCTTTATAAGAGACGAGTCCGCGGATTGGCTGGGATATCCTCCAATCAGTGTTAACTGGCAGATTGGGACTGTTGTTGGCGCCTGCGCTCTTCAATCAGAAGGTCCTGGAAAAAAAAACAGAGGAGTTTCGGTCACCCCGAATGAATGTCCCATGACTTCCAATGACGATCCTAAAGTGTATCTAAAGGAAAAACTGTGTTTTTTTTAGGTTTTGATGGAACAGGAAAGGGTTGGACCCTCTGTCAGGATTTAATTGCTGACTGTGTTCCCTCTGGGGAGATTCACCCCTACAGAGGACACGGAGCAGATAACACAGGAAGTGTACAGAGCACACAGGACAGATAACACAGGAAGTGTACAGAGGACACAGGACAGATAACACAGGAAGTGTACAGAGGACACAGGACAGATAACACAGGAAGTGTACAGAGGACACAGGACAGATAACACAGGAAGTGTACAGAGGACACAGGACAGGTAACACAGGAAGTGTACAGAAGACACAGGACAGGTAACACAGGAAGTGTACAGAGGACACAGTACAGGTAACACAGGAAGTGTACAGAGGACACAGGACAGGTAACACAGGAAGTGTACAGAGGGCACAGGACAGGTAACACAGGAAGTGTACAGAGGACACAGGACAGGTAACACAGGAAGTGTACAGAGGACACAGGACAGATAACACAGGAAATGTACAGAGGACACAGGACAGATAACACAGGAAGTGTACAGAGGACACTGGACACATAAGACGGGAAGTGTACAATGGGACACGACAGATAACACAGGAAGTGTATAGGGGACACAGGACAGATAACACAGGAAGTGTACAGAGGACACAGGACAGATAACACAGGAAGTGTACAGAGGACACAGGACAGATAACACAGGAAGTGTACAGAGGATACAAGACAGATAACACAGGAAGTGTACAGAGGACACAGGACAGATAACACAGGAAGTGTACAGAGGACACAGGACAGATAACACAGGAAGTGTACAGAGGATACAAGACAGATAACACAGGAAGTGTACAGAGGACACAGGACAGATAACACAGGAAGTGTACAGAGGACACAGGACAGATAACACAGGAAGTGTACAGAGGACACAGGACAGATAACACAGGAAGTGTACAGAGGACACAGGACAGGTAACACAGGAAGTGTACAGAAGACACAGGACAGGTAACACAGGAAGTGTACAGAGGACACAGTACAGGTAACACAGGAAGTGTACAGAGGACACAGGACAGATAACACAGGAAATGTACAGAGGACACAGGACAGATAACACAGGAAGTGTACAGAGGACACTGGACACATAAGATGGGAAGTGTACAATGGGACACGACAGATAACACAGGAAGTGTATAGGGGACACAGGACAGATAACACAGGAAGTGTACAGAGGACACAGGACAGATAACACAGGAAGTGTACAGGGGACATGGGACACGACAGATAACACAGGAAGTGTACAGAGGACACAGGACAGATAACACAGGAAGTGTACAGGGGACACAGGACAGATAACACAGGAAGTGTACAGAGGACACGGGACAGATAACACAGGAAGTGTACAGAGGACACGGGACAGATAACACAGGAAGTGTACAGAGGACACGGGACAGATAACACAGGAAGTGTACAGGGGACACAGGACAGATAACACAGGAAGTGTACAGAGGACACAGGACAGATAACACAGGAAGTGTACAGGGGACACAGGACAGATAACACAGGAAGTGTACAGAGGACATAAAGATGAGATGCGTATTCAGTACAGTATATTCCCCTCATTGCAGTGTTCCCTCCAGCCTCACACACATTACAATGTTCTCAGGATCAGACTCACAATGAACAAGGTGCAGGCCATCAGCATCGCTTTCATGGAAACATGGAGGTCCATTGGAAAATTGATAGCATAGTTGTCTTTGTAGCTGAACATCTCCTTGCTTAACCCCCGCCACACACGTGTGATGACCCCAATTTGTGTTATTCTGTCAGCAGATAGAACCTGAAGAGAAGAGAGGGGATCATGAAGACCACCAGAGTGTTTACATGGAAAACATCAATCATAAGAGGAGAGGACATTACACTTTTCCTATATAAAGGTATAAATATTACAGTTCCTCTTTCCAGTAAACTCTCCAAATATCATTGAATCTGCTTATACTGGACCATGTGTGAAACTTCCCTTAAAGGACTCCCATACCTCATATTTCTCCTGTTCTGGAGAGACATGTTCGTTTTTTAGAGCCCCTCCCCCAATTTGGCTTTATTCTCTCCAAAATATCTCTTAGAGCAATGTTCATGAGTAATGCCGCGTACACACGATCGGAATTTCCGACAACAAATGTTCGATGTGAGCTTTTGGTCGGAAAATCCGACCGTGTGTAGGCTCCATCGGACATTTGCTGTCGGAATTTCCGACAACAAATGTTTGAGAGCTGGTTCTTAATTTTTCCGACAACAAAAGTTCTCGTTGGAAATTCCGATCGTGTGTATCCAATTCCGACGCACAAAAGTTCTACGCATGCTTGGAATCAATTCTATGCATGCTCGGAATCATTGTACTTCATTTTTCTCGGCTCGCCGTAGTGTTGTACGTCACCGCGTTCTTGGCGATCGTTATTTCCGAGCAACATTTTTGGGACCGTGTGTGTGCAAGACAAGTTTAAGCCAACATCCGTCAGAAAGAAATCCACGGTTTTGTTTTTTTTTTATTTGTAACATTTTCTCGACTTTGCCATTTACATGTATCCTGTCTGGAGGAATGTCCTTAGCGGTGGAGGTGACTCTGCAATTATGTACTGGTTAGATTCAGTGGACAATTATTACAGAAAATACCAAATGTTGGAATCCTGCAGATTTATAGGCAGGGCCGCCATCAGGAATTTTGGGGCCCCTTACACAGCTTCAGGCATGGGCCCCCTGGAGCAGAGGAGAACCAGGGGGGGGGGGTACTGCTGCCGCAAATTGAGAAGCAGGGGGTGCTGCATACCTCCCAACTTTTAGAAAAGCATTTGCGGGGGACAAAGTTGTTGAGCTGGGGGGGGTTGGGGGGGGTGGATGCTGTGCTGCCGTGGGAAGGACAGTAAAAGGTTTCCGACCACAGAGTTGTTGAGGGGGGGGGGGTGGACCGAACCAGAAAAAAAATTGTTGAATGGGGGGGAGAAAAGGCTCCCAACTACAAAGTTGTTAAGCTGGGGGGGGGGGCTGCCTCCTCTTCCTCTCCTCCTGTGCGGGAATATGAGCTCTATCGCGGGAATGCGGGAAGTAAGTGGCAGTGCGGGAAAGTCCAGCAGAATCCGTGCAGGTTGGGAGGTATGGGTGCTGTCGTCGCAAATTGTTGAGGTCGGGGGTGCTGACGAACAAACGAAACAATAGAACAAAAAAAGGGGGTTGCCATCCGGGGTCCTGGGGACCTCCGGGCCTCTGGGGACCTCTGGGCCCCTTACAAAAAAATAAGTAAATAAAAAAAAAAAAAAATTTTATAAAAAAAAAAAGAGGGGGGTTGCTATCTGGGGCCCTGGGGACCTCCGGGCCTCTGGGGACCTCTGGGCCCCTTACAAAAAAATAAGTAAATAAAAAAAATATAAATGAAAAAAAAAAAAGAGGGGGGTTGCCATCTGGGGCCCTCCAGACCACTGGGGACCTCTGGGCCCCTTACAAAAAAAAAAGGGGGGTTGCCATCCGGGACCCTGGGGACCTCCGGGCCTCTGGGGACCTCTGGGCCCCTTACAAAAAAAAAGTAAATAAAAAAAAAAGAATTTATAAAAAAAAAGAGGGGGGTTGCCATCTGGGGCCCTCCAGACCACTGGGGACCTCTGGGCCCCTTACAAAAAAAAGGGGGGTTGCCATCCGGGACCCTGGGGACCTCCGGGCCTCTGGGGACCTCTGGGCCCCTTACAAAAAAAAAGTAAATAAAAAAAAAAGAATTTATAAAAAAAAAAGAGGGGGGTTGCCATCTGGGGCCCTGGGGACCTCCAGGCCCCTGGGGACCTCTGGGCCCCTTACAAAAAATAAAAGCGGGGGTTGCCATCCGGGACCCTGGGGACCTCCGGGCCCCTTACAGGTGTACTGCCTGTACCCCCCTGATGGCGGCCCTGTTTATAGGTGACCAGAATGGTGAACCATACAGAGGACTCTGAAGTGCATTCTGACAATTCAATATAACTATCCTATATAGCAGAAAATTTGTGGATCCCTGACCACCACACCATATGAACTTGTTGGACATCCCCTTCCAAAACCATGGCCATTAATATGGAGTTGTCCCATCTGTGGCTTTAACATCCTCCACTTTTCTGGGAAGACTTTCCACAAGATTTTGGAGGGCGTCTTTAGGAGTTTCTGCCCATTTGTGAGGGCAGGTCAGGGCTGGTGCAAGGATTTTTGACACCCCAGGCAAAACCTAATTTTGCCGCCCCCTCCCCACCTCGACTCCACCCCTGAATCCACCCCCTTTGCCCAAACATCATTGTGACAGGAGTCGGCGCTAGAGGAAGCATGCAGGGGTTGTTTGCTTCCGTTTTATTAGGACGCGTCCTCCAGTGCTGCGCCTCTATAATGACACAACAGAGTGGCTGCCTGAGTAACAAGCAGCAGAGGCATTCCCTGCACCCCCCTAGATGTGCATGCTTTATCCCAGCAGCGCCCACTAGAGGTTATAACATTTATTACAGAGGTATTTATAATACAGCACCGAAAACTTACATAGCACGGAGACAGAGAGTAGGGAAACCAGCGGCCGGGCACCCTAGTCATCAGTGCACCCTAGTTTGCCTAGTGGTAGCACCGCCCTGGGGCAGGTACTGATGTTGGATGAGAAGATCTGGCTCACAGTCCGCACTCCAATTCATCCCAAAGATGTTCAGTAGGGTTGAGGTCAGGGCTCTGTGCAGGACACTTGTGTTCCTCCACCCATTACACCTCTATGAGCTTATTGGACATCCCATTCCAAAACCATGGCCATTAAAATGGAGTTGCCCCCACCTTCAAGGCCATTAATATGGAGTTGCTACCTTCCCCCCATGACCATCATCAATATAAAAATTATCCTACTCTCTCCACGGTGATTAATGTGGACTTATCCCACTCTCTCCTTGGCCAGTAATATGGAGTTGCCCCTTAGTGGCTATACCACCTCTACTCTTCTGGGAAAACTTTTCAGAAGATTTTGGAGGGTTTCTGTGGGAATTTGTGCCTGTTGGTAAAGTCAGGCCATAATGTTGGATGAGAAGACCTGGCTCACCATCATTGTTCCAATTCATCCCAAAGGTGTTCAGTAGGGCTGAGGTCAGGGCTCTGTGCAGGACACTTGCGTTCCTCCACACCAAACTGGTCAAACTATATCTCTATGGAGCTGGCTTTGTATGCAGGGGCACCGTCATGCCGGAACGTCTTTTGTTGAAAAAAAAGGACGTCAATTTTGTTTGGAAGCCACGTCACACGACCACGCAATTGTCAGTTAAAGCGACGCAGTGCCGTATCGCAAAAAGAGGCCCGGTCATTTGGCAGCCAAATCCTCCGGGGCTGAAGTGGTTAAAGAGGTTCCATGTACAACTGACTGTATAATATACATTCAACGGGGAACAGGGATGGACTGGAACACAATAGGTGGGGTAACAGGTAACAAGAGACCACAGTGGGTGGTGAGTAGGGATGAGCTTCGAGTTCGAGCCAAACTCATGTTCAACTCGAACATTGCCTGTTCGCCCGTTCGCCGAACAGCGAACAATTTGAGGTGTTCGCAGCAAATAAAAAAAAAAGCCGCGGAACACCCTGTAAAAGTCTATGGGAGAAATCTAAAGTGCTAATTATAAAGGCTTATATGCAAGTTATTGTCCTAAAAAGTGTTTGGGGACCCGGGTCCTGCCCCAGGGGACATGTATCAATGCAAAAAAAAGTTTTCAAAACGGACGTTTTTTCGGGAGCAGTGATTTTAATAATGCTTAAAATGAAAAAATAAAAGTGAAATATTCCTTTAAATTTCGAACCTGGGGGGTGTGTATAGTATGCCTGTAAAGTAGCGCATGTTTCCCGTGCTTAGAACTGTCCTTGCACAAAATGTAATATCTGAAGGAAAAAAAGTCATTTAAAACTACTCACGGCTATAATGAATTGTCGGGTCCCAGCAATACAGAGAAAAGTCATTGATTTAAAAAAAATTAAATAAATGCGTGGGGGTCCCCCCCAAATTAAATTACCAGGCCCTTTAGGTCTGGTATGAATTTTAAGGGGAACTCCACGCCAAATAAAAATAAAAGGGGGTGGAGTTCCCCCCAAAAATCCATACCAGACCCTTTATCTGAACACGCAACCTGGCAGGCCGCAGGAAAAGAGGGGGGAGGAGAGAGCGCCCCCCCTCCTGAACCGTACCAGGCCACATGCCCTAAACATGGGGAGGATGCTTTGGGGGTCTGTGACCCCTCAAAGCACCATGTCCCCATGTTGATGGGGACAAGGGCCTCATCCCCACAACCCTGGCCCGATGGACGTTTTTCTCGACGTGATTTTTCGTGTTTCCTCCCAAGCCTGCCTTGCCTACACACTATCGTGAAAAAAAATGCTCGAGCAAAGCGCGGTGACGTACAACACGTACGACGGCACTATAAAGGGGAAGTTCCATTCGGATGGCGCCACCCTTTGGGCTGCATTTGCTGATCCTCGTGTTAGTAAAGTTTGGTGAGAGACGATTCGCGCTTTTCAGCCTCATGCTCTTCAGTCCGTTACAGCGTGACGAATGTGCTATCTCCATTACGAACGTTAGTTTTACCAGAAGGTGCGCTCCCGTCTCATACTTGATTCTGAGCATGCGCATTTTTTTTCCCCTCGTAAAAGCATACACACGAGCGTTTTTCACGATGTTAAAAAGAACAACGTGAAAAACGACGTGAAAAATGTTCTAATTTGTTTTAGGCCATTTTTTCACGTCGTTAAAAATGCTCTGGAGCCCACACACGATCGTTTTTAATGACCAATTTAAAAAATTGCATTTTTCACGGCATGAAAAACGGTTGTGTGTACGCAGCATTAGACTGCAAAAAAAAAAAAAAAACAACCCAAGAAGGCATTAAAAAACTTTTTTGTCGTTTTTATATCTGAGTCGTTATAAAAATGGGGGATTTGTGTGGAAAATCAATAGTGAAGATGTTTCTCCTCCTTTCCATGGACAACAAACCAAGAGAAGGCCACAGTGGGCAGGAAGCATGACAGATATTCACACCTCAGCCACATGGCATAGGCATCCCAATTACATTTTTTTACAATTATTATTTCTAAAGAATAAAGTATTTCATACTTGTTGATAGACTGACCTTATAATGGCGGTCAGACATAAAGCCTTCCCCCCACCCTGGACCTTTCACATTAAGACAAACAAGTCCCGATGGATCCAAGATGTCGAAGCTTAAGGTAAAACTTGTCCACTCTTTGATTATGTAGCCGAGGAGCCCCCCGGAGGAACAGGAGACCTGCAACTATAATAATACATTGTCACAAGAGGTTGTCTAATAAGTTTGGTCATCTAATCTAATCCAAAACTGAACTTGGACATTCCAGAAGCTTTATTTGGCCTCATTACGTGTCATTAATTACCATTCCTAAAGAAAAGGTACATATATATAACCAGCTTTAGTGGACCACGCCTTGTAACCAGCTCCACCTAGATGAACATTTTTTATATTTCATCATTCTCTATAGTCCACAAAGCTGTGCATTTGTTCTCCCCAGTCTTAGAGAACCATATGTTGTATCACAACAGTCCTAGACGCCTGTGTCTTGTACTTCCTACCGGTCCTAGATGTCCATGGCTTTCATATAACCAGCTCTATAAGTTTGTGCTTTTTTATCTAACCAGTCCTAAAAGACCAAGACATTTATCATCAAAGCTTTAGTGCCTCAGGTCTTACCTTACCAGTTGTTGAAGATCATCTAACTAGCTAACCATACATCATATCTAACTAGTCCTAGAGGACCGTACCTATATAACACCAGTTGGAGGATCACGCCTTGAATCTTACCTAAGAAGTAAATGTCTTGTATTTCCCAAAACCCTGGATATCAGCTGTCATGTCCTAAATGTCATCAGTCTTAGAGAGCCATGTCTTGTATCTCACCAATCCTAGAAGGCCATGTCTTGTATCTCACCAATCCTAGAGGGGCATGTCTTGTACCTCCCCAATCCTAGAGGGCCATGTCTTGTATCTCACCAGTCCTAGAGGGCCATGTCTTGTATCTCACCAATCCTAGAAGGCCATGTCTTGTATCTCACCAGTCCTAGAGGGCCATGTCTTGTATCTCACCAATCTTAGAGGGGCATGTCTTGTACCTCCCCAATCCTAGAGGGCCATGTCTTGTATCTCACCAGTCCTAGAGGGCCATGTCTTGTATCTCACCAATCCTAGAAGGCCATGTCTTGTATCTCACCAGTCCTAGAGGGCCATGTCTTGTATCTCACCAATCTTAGAGGGGCATGTCTTGTACCTCCCCAATCCTAGAGGGCCATGTCTTGTATCTCACCAGTCCTAGAGGGCCATGCCTTGTATCTCACCAGTCCAGGAAGGGCAATGTCTTGTATTTAATCAGTCCTAGGAGGTTCATGTCTTGTATCTCACCAATCCTAGAGGCCCATGTCTTGAATCTGACCAGTCCTAGAGGCCCATGTCTTTGTATCTCACCAATTGTAGAGGTCCATGTCTTGTATCTCACCAGTCCTAGAGGTCCATGTCTTGTATCTCACCAATCCTAGAGGTCCATGTCTTATATCTCTCCAGTCCTAGAGGCCCATGTCTTGTATCTGACCAGTCCTAGAGGTCCATGTCTTGTATCTCTACAGTCCTAGAGGCCCATGTCTTGTATCTGACCAGTCCTAGAGGTCCATGTCTTGTATCTCTCCAGTCCTAGAGGCCCATGTCTTGTATCTGACCAGTCCTAGAGGTCCATGTCTTGTATCTCTCCAGTCCTAGAGGCCCATGTCTTGTATCTGACCAGTCCTAAAGGCCCATGTCTTTGTATCTCACCAGTCGTAGAGGTCCATGTCTTTGTATCTCGACAGTCGTAGAGGTCCATGTCTTGTATCTCATCTGTACTAGAGGTCCATGTCTTGTATCTCATCTGTACTAGAGGTCCATGTCTTGTATCTCATCTGTACTAGAGGTCCATGTCTTGTATCTCATCTGTACTACATGTCCATGTCTTGTATCTCATCTGTACTAGAGGTCCATGTCTTGTATCTCATCTGTACTAGAGGTCCATGTCTTGTATCTCATCTGTACTAGAGGTCCATGTCTTGTATCTCATCTGTACTAGAGGTCCATGTCTTGTATCTCATCTGTACTAGAGGTCCATGTCTTGTATCTCATCTGTACTACATGTCCATGTCTTGTATCTCATCTGTACTAGAGGTCCATGTCTTGTATCTCATCTGTACTAGAGGGCCATGTCTTGTATCTCATCTGTACTAGAGGGCCATGTCTTGTATCTCATCTGTACTAGAGGTCCATGTCTTGTATCTCATCTGTACTAGAGGTCCATGTCTTGTATCTCATCTGTACTAGAGGGCCATGTCTTGTATCTCATCTGTACTAGAGGTCCATGTCTTGTATCTCATCTGTACTAGAGGGCCATGTCTTGTATCTCACAAATCCTAGAGGGCCATGTCTTGTACCTCACCAGTCCTGGAGGGACATGTCTTGTATCTCACCAATCCCAGAGGGCCATAACTTGTATCTCACCAGTCCTACAAGGCCATGCCTTATATCTCACAAATCCTAGAAGAAGATGTCTTGTATCTCACCAGTCCTAGAGGGCAATGTCTTGTATCTCACCAGTCCTAGAGGTCCATGCCTTAAACCAAAATCCACACTCCTATCAAGGTATACAGCCCATGTGACCTGGAAAGTGTGGGGGGGGGAGAGACAAGCACACAGCCCCCCTTGTGAAACATACCAGGCAACATGCCCTGCTGACTAAAAAAACAGTGTGGGTTCTCAAAATCTTTACTAGGCTCCTATTCTAAATAGGGTATGAATTTTTAATGGGTAGCCCACACACACATACCAAAAAGATCCATAGGAGTCCCTTATCTACACATGCGTCCTACTGGCCAGGAAAAGAAGACATTGATCGTGCACCCCCTTCCTCTGGTACCATACTAGGCTATATGCCCTTAACATTAGGAGGGTACCTTGCCAGTAAAGAGGCCTGTGACAAGGCATCTTGTTCCCATGTTCTGGGGGACAAGGGCTTCATTACCACATCCCTAGCTCAGTGGATAAAGGGATCTGCAACTAATCCTAGAGGTCCATCCCTTGTATGTTACCGTAGGGTTGTAGCGTATAAGAAATGGACCTAGACATGGGACATACAATGTATGCTACTGAAAGGGATGTCACTTATCTCACAGGTCCACTCTGTACAGCTAATCAGTGTTTCATACCTTGGTGACACAGCTACAGCAGCCAGGAAAGGTGGACAGTGAAGGTCTGTGGCAAGGCATCTTGTCCCCATGTTGTTTGGGACAAGAGCCTTGTCACCACATTTATAGCCCAGTGGATGTAGGGGTCTGCAACTAGTCTTAGATGTTATTAGAGGGTTGTAGCGTATAGGAAATGGGCCTAGACATGGAGCTTACAATCAATGCTTCTTAAAGGGTTGTCACTCATTTCACAGGTCCCCACTGTGTGACAAGTCAGTTTTTCTTACCGTGGTGTCACAGCTACAGCACTCTGAAGGCACCAGAAGGTTGAGGACATTATATCCTTGGGTGTTGGTAACCCTGCAATCAATCCGAGGACCACAACACTCCCGCTGCTCGGCGGCTTGGTACACAAGTTGGCCATCGGTGCCCAAAAAATCATAGGTATTATAGCTCTGGAATATACCGCTCCCTGAAATGACAGAATTATAAGAAGAATTTATAGAATGAGGTCATATGTCTCTGGGATTCTGGAACAATATACTAAAAATAGACAAAAAGTTTCCCATCTACTGTTTCTATAATCCAAATATCTGAAGAAACACAAACTATAGCAAATGTTATGTTCTTCTTTGGTAATACATCCGACTGGTGGGAGGGGCTAAGTAAGAAATGAACACTACGGCTCCACCTACTGGCAGGGTCTTAAAATAATCAATATAAAGTGGAATGTGAAATATTTAATAAGAGAAAAATTATATTTAAAACAAAATTGTTAAAGGGTTATATCTGGAGATCTAATCAGCTCTGCCAATAAGAGCAGCCAGGGCCGGTGCTACCACTAGGCAAACTAGGCAGCCGCCTAGGGCGCCCCCCCACTGGTGTTCCTACTCTCTTCTCTCTGCAGCAAGCAACTATGTCTCAGCATCAGCAGGCAGCCGCTGCTCTGTTTGCACATAGTGTCAGAGGCGCAGCGGCGGTGGAGGACTGTGTCTGTGTCCTAACTGAATGGAAGCAAGCAAACATTAATTGATGGGCACTGGTAGGCTGCATTGATGGGCGCTGGTGAGGCTGCATTTTATGGGCGCTGGTGAGGCTGCATTCGATGGGCGCTGGTGAGGCTGCATTAATGGGCGCTGGTGAGGCTGCATTGATGGGCGCTGGTAAGCTGCATTGATGGGCGCTGGTAGGCTGCATTGATGGGTGCTTGTGAGGCTGCATTGATGGGCGCTTGTGAGGCTGCATTGATGGGCGCTTGTGAGGCTGCATTGATGGGCGCTGGTGAGGCTGCATTGATGGGTGTTTGTGAGGCTGCATTAATGGGCACTGGTGAGGCTGCATTGATGGTTGCTTGTGAGGCTGCATTGATGGGCGCTGGTGAGGCTGCATTGATGGTTGCTTGTGAGGCTGCATTGATGGGCGCTGGTGAGGCTGAATTTGATGGGCACTGGTGGGTTGCATTTAATGGGCACTTCATTAAAAAGGTGCAGTATGTATGGGCAGGGCAAAAGGGGTGGGGTCAGGGGTGGAGCCAAGGGGGGGCAGCAAAATTAGGTTTAGCACTAGGGTGTCAAAAATCCTTGCACCAGCCCTGAGAGCAGCAGTAAACGTTCTCAGTTAAACTGATAATTTCATTGTACATAAGGAAAACTGGCTACACTTGTAGAG
The DNA here is from genome assembly GCA_029206835.1 of Rana muscosa. NCBI lineage: Eukaryota > Metazoa > Chordata > Amphibia > Anura > Ranidae > Rana > Rana muscosa. The sequence goes on from CM055118.1 coordinate 396,376,444, forward strand.
GATCTTGGTAAATGGTGGAAGACTAACTGAGACCGGGAGCAAAGGAAGGAATAGTGGAAGATGGAAATATTCAAGTTTTACAAACAAAAAAATAACAGAACTTACTTGTCTCTTTCATGAAGAGTCCATTGACCTGTTAAATAGAACAAAGACGAGTCAAAAGTATATTCTTAGTTACAATAACCAACACGCCCATATCCATCAATACCTCCATGTCTAATAGGTGTGTGGGGAATCCTGGGGGTAAGGATCACAGGGAGGAGTAGACAGGTGCCTGGGGTGATGGTATTGGAGTCTGGGGTGATGGATGGGTGTCAGGGATGAGTAAATGGTTTCCTAGGGTGATGGGATGAGAGTCTGGGGTGATGGATGGGTGTCAGGGATGAGTAAATGAGTGTCTAGGGCAGTAATGGTGAACCTTGGCACCCCAGATGTTTTGGAACTACATTTCCCATGATGCTCAACTACACTGCAGAGTGCATAAGCATCATTGGAAATGTAGTTCCAAAACATCTGGCGTGCCAAGGTTTGCCATCACTGGCCTAGGGTGATAGAATGGGAGTCTGGCGTGATGGCTGAGTATCGGGATTGAGTAGATGGGTGCCTAGGGTGATGGAATGGAAATCTGGGGTGATGGATGGCCATCAGAGTTAACTAAATGGGTGCCTAGGGTGATGGAATGGAAATCTGGGGTGATGGATGGCCATCAGAGTTAACTAAATGGGTGCCTAGGGTGATAGGATAGGAGTCTGGGGTGATAGATGGGTGTCAGGGATGAGTAGATGGGTTCCTAATGCGATGGAATGGGAGTCTGTGGTGATGGATGGGTCTCAGGGTTAAGAAGATAAGTGCCTAGGGTGATGGGACGAGAGCCTGGGGTGATGAGTGGGCATTAGATTTAAGTAGATTGGTGCATAGGGTGATGGAATGGGAGTCTGGGTGATGATTGTGTGTCAGGGTTAAGTAGCTAAGTGCCCAGGGTGATGAGATGAGAGTCTGGGGTGATGGATGGGTGTCGAGATTGAGTAGATGAGTTCCTAGGGTGATAGAATGGGAGTCTGGGGTGATGATTGGGTGTCAGGGTTGAGTAGATGAGTTCCTAGGGTGAGGGAATGGGAGTCTGGGGTGATGATTGGGTGTCAGGGTTAAGTAGATGGGTGCCTAGGGTGAAGGGATGGGAGTCTGGGGTGATGATTGGGTGTCAGGGTTGAGTATATGGGTGCCTAGGGTGAGGGAATGGGAGTCTGGGGTGATGATTGGGTGTCAGGGTTGAGTAGATGGGTGCCTAGGGTGAGGGAATGGGAGTCTGGGGTGATGATTGGGTGTCAGGGTTGAGTAGATGGGTGCCTAGGGTGAGGGAATGGGAGTCTGGGGTGATGATTGGGTGTCAGGGTTGAGTAGATGGGTGCCTAGGGTGAGGGAATGGGAGTCTGGGGTGATGATTGGGTGTCAGGGTTGAGTAGATGAGTTCCTAGGGTGATGAGATGAAAGCCTGGGGTGATGGGTGGGCATCAGATTTTAGTTGATGGGAGCGTAGGGTGATGGAATGGGTGTCAGGGTTGAGTAGATGGGTGCCTAGGGTGATGAAATCTTCTGTTGCCTTAAATTCAATGTCTGGGGCTATAATCTGCCCTCCAGACAGGTACTCTTTACATATCTCACCTGAAGAAGATATTCCAGTCCAGGTGGAGCAACAGGAAATCCGGCCATAATACTCTGCAACATATAATAAAGATCAATAGTTTTATATGTAACACTGGCAGGAAGGTATTATTACAGCAATTCTCTGGTGGTCACCGAGACAGGAAGTACAGGATAAGAAAATACTCAGTAAAAGTCACTGGGGATGGGGGGGGGGGGGGGGGTCATGAAGTTCCCCTTTAACTCTAAACTGGCGAGGTGTAAAGATTTTGAAAGTGCCACCTATGAGAAATATCGGATTTTATAGTCTGTCACCATATCACCGTTGCACACAATTTTTTGGCTTGACATGTTTGGTATTTACTTACTCAACAAAACTCCATCTCTATCTCTATGGAGTTTATTGTGTTTGTCTGCAATGAAATGAAGTTTAGTGCGTCTTTTACTGATCATCAGTTGAGCAAATATTATGTAACAATAAAATTTGCAACTCTGAATATTTTTTATTTTCTACTGGGCTTCTGCTTTCAGAAAATATTTCATGTTTTGGGAGGCGGGGGGTTGATTAAATCATAACATGCATTTTGATGTTTGTGTGGAAAGGCTTAATGGGACCTCAGTGATATCTACTTAGGAAAAAGTCTGGTGATGTGTGATTGGTGGATCTGTGTTCCTGTTACTGAGTGCAGCTTCTATCTGACTATGTTTGTCCATGGCCCGCCCTCCCCTTCCGCCTGTCCCTGGGATCGCCTGTGGACTATGTTTGTCTGTGGCCCGCCCTCCCCTTCCTCCTGTCCCTGTCCCTGGGATCTCCTGTGGACTATGTTTGTCCATGGCCCGCCCTCACCTTCCTCCTGTCCCTGGGATCTCCTGTGGACTATGTTTGTCCGTGGCCCGCCCTTCCCTTCCGTCTGTCCCTGGGATCTCCTGTGGACTATGTTTGTCCGTGGCCCGCCCTTCCCTTCCGTCTGTCCCTGGGATCTCCTGTGGACTATGTTTGTCCGTGGCCTGCCCTCCCCTTCCGCCTGTCCCTGGGATCGCCTGTGGACTATGTTTGTCTGTGGCCCTCCCTCACCTTCCTCCTGTCCCTGTCCCTGGGATCTCCTGTGGACTATGTTTGTCTGTGGCCCGCCCTCCCCTTCCTCCTGTCCCTGTCCCTGGGATCTCCTGTGGACTATGTTTGTCCATGGCCCGCCCTCACCTTACTCCTGTCCCTGTCCCTGGAATCTCCTGTGGACTATGTTTGTCCATGGCCCGCCCTCACCTTCCGCCTGTCCCTGTCCCTGGGATCGCCTGTGGACTATGTTTGTCCATGGCCCGCCCTCACCTTCCTACTGTCCCTGGGATCTCCTGTGGACTATGTTTGTCCGTGGCCCGCCCTCACCTTCCTCCTGTCCCTGGGATCTCCTGTGGACTATGTTTGTCCATGGCCCTCCCTCACCTTCCGCCTGTCCCTGTCCCTGGGATCGCCTGTGGACTATGTTTGTCCATGGCCCGCCCTCACCTTCCTTCTGTCCCTGGGATCTCCTGTGGACTATGTTTGTCCGTGGCCCGCCCTCACCTTCCTCCTGTCCCTGTCCCTGGGATCGCCTGTGGACTATGTTTGTCCATGGCCCGCCCTCACCTTCCTCCTTTCCCTGTCCCTGGGATCTCCTGTGGACTATGTTTCTCCATGGCCCGCCCTCACCTTCCTCCTGTCCCTGGGATCTCCTGTGGACTATGTTTGTCCATGGTCCGCCCTCCCCTTCCGCCTGTCCCTGTCCCTGGGATCTCCTGTGGACTATGTTTGTCTGTGGCCCGCCCTCACCTTCCGCCTGTCCCTGTCCCTGGGATCGCCTGTGGACTATGTTTGTCCATGGCCCGCCCTCACCTTCCTCCTGTCCCTGGGATCTCCTGTGGACTATGTTTGTCCGTGGCCCACCCTCACCTTCCTCCTGTCCCTGTCCCTGGGATCGCCTGTGGACTATGTTTGTCCATGGCCCGCCCTCACCTTCCTCCTGTCCCTGTCCCTGGGATCTCCTGTGGACTATGTTTGTCCATGGCCCGCCCTCACCTTCCTCCTGTCCCTGGGATCTCCTGTGGACTATGTTTGTCCATGGTCCGCCCTCCCCTTCCGCCTGTCCCTGGGATCTCCTGTGGACTATGTTTGTCTGTGGCCCGCCCTCACCTTCCACCTGTCCCTGACCCCGGGGATCTCCTGTGGACTATGTTTGTCCATGGCCCGCCCTCACCTTCCTCCTGTCCCTGGGATCTCCTGTGGACTATGTTTGTCCGTGGCCCGCCCTTCCCTTCCGTCTGTCCCTGGGATCTCCTGTGGACTATGTTTGTCCGTGGCCCGCCCTTCCCTTCCGCCTGTCCCAGTCCCTGGGATCTCCTGTGGACTATGTTTGTCCGTGGCCCGCCCTCACCTTCCTCCTGTCCCTGGGATCGCCTGTGGACTATGTTTGTCCATGGTCCGCCCTCCCCTTCCGCCTGTCCCTGGGATCTCCTGTGGACTATGTTTGTCCATGGCCCTCCCTCACCTTCCTCCTGTCCCTGTCCCTGGGATCTCCTATGGAATATGTTTGTCTATGGCCCGCCCTCACCTTACTCCTGTCCCTGAGATCTCCTGTGGACTATGTTTGTCCGTGGCCCGCCCTTCCCTTCCGTCTGTCCCTGGGATCTCCTGTGGACTATGTTTGTCCATGGCCCTCCCTCACCTTCCGCCTGTCCCTGTCCCTGGGATCGCCTGTGGACTATGTTTGTCCATGGCCCGCCCTCACCTTCCTTCTGTCCCTGGGATCTCCTGTGGACTATGTTTGTCCGTGGCCCGCCCTCACCTTCCTCCTGTCCCTGTCCCTGGGATCGCCTGTGGACTATGTTTGTCCATGGCCCGCCCTCACCTTCCTCCTGTCCCTGGGATCGCCTGTGGACTATGTTTGTCCATGGCCCGCCCTCACCTTCCTCCTGTCCCTGTCCCTTGGATCTCCTGTGGACTATGTTTGTCCATGGCCCTCCCTCACCTTCCTCCTGTCCCTGTCCCTGGGATCTCCTGATGACTATATTTGTCCATGGCCCGACCTCACCTTCCTCCTGTCCCTGAGATCTCCTGTGGACTATGTTTGTCCATGGCCCGCCCTTCCCTTCTGTCTGTCCCTGTGATCTCCTGTGGACTATGTTTGTCCATGCCCCGGCCTCACCTTCCTCCTGTCCCTGGGATCTCCTGTGGACTATGTTTGTCCGTGGCCCGCCCTTCCCTTACGTCTGTCCCTGTCCCTGGGATCTCCTGTGGACTATGTTTGTCCATGGCCCTCCCCTTCCTCCTGTCCCTGGGATCGCCTGTGGACTATGTTTGTCCATGGTCCTCCCTCACCTTCCGCCTGTCCCTGTGATCTCCTGTGGACTATGTTTGTCCATGGCCCACCCTCACCTTCCTCCTGTCCCTGGGATCTCCTGTGGACTATGTTTGTCCATGGCCCGCCCTCACCTTCCTCTTGTCCCTGTCCCTGGGATCTCCTGTGGACTATGTTTGTACATGGCCCTCCCTCACCTTCCTCCTGTCCCTGGGATCTCCTGTGGACTATGTTTGTCCATGGCCCGCCCTCACCTTCCTCTTGTCCCTGTCCCTGGGATCGCCTGTGGACTATGTTTGTCCATGGCCCGCCCTCACCTTCCTCCTGTCCCTGTCCCTGGGATCGCCTATGGACTATGTTTGTTCATGGCCCGCCCTCACCTTCCTTCTGTCCCTGGGATCTCCTGTGGACTATGTTTGTCCGTGGCCCGCCCTCACCTTCCTCCTGTCCCTGTCCCTGGGATCGCCTGTGGACTATGTTTGTCCATGGCCCGCCCTCACCTTCCTCCTGTACCTGGGATCGCCTGTGGACTATGTTTGTCCATGGCCCGCCCTCACCTTCCTCCTGTCCCTGTCCCTTGGATCTCCTGTGGACTATGTTTGTCCATGACCCTCCCTCACCTTCCTCCTGTCCCTGTCCCTGGGATCTCCTGATGACTATGTTTGTCCATGGCCCGCCCTCACCTTCCTCCTGTCCCTGTCCCTGAGATCTCCTGTGGACTATGTTTGTCCATGGCCCGCCCTTCCCTTCTGTCTGTCCCTGTGATCTCCTGTGGACTATGTTTGTCCATGCCCCGGCCTCACCTTCCTACTGTCCCTGGGATCTCCTGTGGACTATGTTTGTCCGTGGCCCGCCCTTCCCTTACGTCTGTCCCTGTCCCTGGGATCTCCTGTGGACTATGTTTGTCCATGGCCCTCCCCTTCCTCCTGTCCCTGTCCCTGGGATCGCCTGTGGACTATGTTTGTCCATGGTCCTCCCTCACCTTCCGCCTGTCCCTGTCCCTGGGATCTCCTGTGGACTATGTTTGTCCATGGCCCACCCTCACCTTCCTCCTGTCCCTGGGATCTCCTGTGGACTATGTTTGTCCATGGCCCGCCCTCACCTTCCTTTTGTCCCTGTCCCTGGGATCGCCTGTGGACTATATTTGTCCATGGCTCGCCCTCACCTTCCTCCTGTCCCTGTCCCTGGGATCGCCTGTGGACTATGTTTGTCCATGGCCCGCCCTCACCTTCCTCCTGTCCCTGTCCCTGGGATCTCCTGTGGACTATGTTTGTCCATGGCCCGCCCTCACCTTCCTCCTGTCCCTGGGATCTCCTGTGGACTATGTTTGTCCGTGGCCCGCCCTCCCCTTCCTCCTGTCCCTGTCCCTGGGATCGCCTGTGGACTATGTTTGTCCATGCCCCGCCCTCACCTTCCTCCTGTCCCTGGGATCACCTGTGGACTATGTTTGTCCATGGCCCTCCCTCACCTTCCGCCTGTCCCTGTCCCTGGGATCGCCTGTGGACTATGTTTGTCCATGGCCCGCCCTCACCTTCCGCTGTCCCTGTCCCTGGGATCTCCTGTGGACTATGTTTGTCCATGGCCCGCCCTCACCTTCCTCCTGTCCCTGGGATCGCCTGTGGACTATGTTTGTCCATGGCCCGCCCTCACCTTCCTCCTGTTTCTGTCCCTGGGATCGCCTGTGGACTATGTTTGTCCATGGCCCGCCCTCACCTTCCTCCTGTCCCTGGGATCGCCTGTGGACTATGTTTGTCCATGGCCCGCCCTCACCTTCCTCTTGTCCCTGTCCCTGGGATCGCTGTGGACTATGTTTGTCCATGGCCCGCCCTCACCTTCCTCCTGTCCCTGGGATCGCCTGTGGACTATGTTTGTCCATGGCCCGTCCTCACCTTCCCCCTGTCCCTGTCCCTGGGATCTCCTGTGGACTATGTTTGTCCATGGCCCGCCCTCACCTTCCTCCTGTCCCTGGGATCTCCTGTGGACTATGTTTGTCCATGGCCCTCCCTCACCTTCCGCCTGTCCCTGTCCTTGGGATCGCCTGTGGACTATGTTTGTCCATGGCCCGCCCTCACCTTCCTCCTGTTCCTGTCCCTGGGATCTCCTGTGGACTATGTTTGTCCATGGCCCTCCCTCACCTTCCGCCTGTCCCTGTCCTTGGGATCGCCTGTGGACTATGTTTGTCCATGGCCCGCCCTCACCTTCCTCCTGTCCCTGTCCCTGGGATCGCCTGTGGACTATGTTTGTCCATGGCTGGCCCTCACCTTCCTCCTGTCCCTGTCCCTGGGATCTCTTGTGGACTATGTTTGTCCATGACCCGCCCTCCCCTTCCTCCTGTCCCTGTCCCTGGGATCGCCTGTGGACTATGTTTGTCCATGGCCCTCCCTCACCTTCCGCCTGTCCCTGGGATCTCCTGTGGACTATGTTTGTCCATGGCCCTCCCTCACCTTCCTCCTGTCCCTGGGATCTCCTGTGGACTATGTTTGTCCATGGCCCGCCCTCACCTTCCTCTTGTCCCTGTCCCTGGGATCGCCTGTGGACTATGTTTGTCCATAGCCCACCCTCACCTTCCTCCTGTCCCTGTCCCTGGGATCTCCTGTGGACTATGTTTGTCCATGGCCCACCCTCACCTTCCTCCTGTCCCTGGGATCTCCTGTGGACTATGTTTGTCCATGGCCCACCCTCACCTTCCTCCTGTCCCTGGGATCTCCTGTGGACTATGTTTGTCCATGGCCCGCCCTCACCTTCCTCTTGTCCCTGTCCCTGGGATCGCCTGTGGACTATGTTTGTCCATGGCCCGCCCTCACCTTCCTCCTGTCCCTGGGATCGCCTATGGACTATGTTTGGACAGGGACCTTCCTCCTGTCCCTGTTCCTGGGATCTCCTGTGGACTATGTTTGTCCGTGGCCCGCCCTACCCTTCCTCCTGTCCCTGGGATCTCCTGTGGACTATGTTTGTCCATGGCCCGCCCTCACCTTCCGCCTGTCCTTGTCCCTGGGATCGCCTGTGGACTATGTTTGTCCATGGCCCTCCCTCACCTTCCGCCTGTCCCTGGGATCTCCTGTGGACTATGTTTGTCCATGGCCCTCCCTCACCTTCCTCCTGTCCCTGGGATCTCCTGTGGACTATGTTTGTCCATGGCCCGCCCTCACCTTCCTCTTGTCCCTGTCCCTGGGATCGCCTGTGGACTATGTTTGTCCATGGCCCGCCCTCACCTTCCTCCTGTCCCTGGGATCGCCTGTGGACTATGTTTGTCCATGGCCCGCCCTCACCTTCCTCCTGTCCCTGTCCCTGGGATCGCCTGTGGACTATGTTTGTCCATAGCCCGCCCTCACCTTCCTCCTGTCCCTGTCCCTGGGATCTCCTGTGGACTATGTTTGTCCATGGCCCACCCTCACCTTCCTCCTGTCCCTGGGATCTCCTGTGGACTATGTTTGTCCATGGCCCTCCCTCACCTTCCGCCTGTCCCTGTCATCGCCTGTGGACTATGTTTGTCCATGGCCCGTCCTCCCCTTCCTCCTGTCCCTGGGATCTCCTGTGGACTAGGTTTGTCCATGGCCCGCCCTCCCCTTCCGCCTGTCCCTGTGCCTGGGATCTCCTGTGGACTATGTTAGTCCGTGGTCCGCCCTCCCCTTCCTCCTGTCCCTGTCCCTGGGATCGCCTGTGGACTATGTTTGTCCATAGCCCTCCCTCACCTTCCACCTGTCCCTGGGATCTCCTGTGGACTATGTTTGTCCATGGCCCTCCCTCACCTTCCTCCTGTCCCTGTCCCTGGGATCTCCTGTGGACTATGTTTGTCCATTGCCCGCCCTCACCTTCCTCCTGTCCCTGTCCCTGGGATCTCCTGTGGACTATGTTTGTCCATGGCCCGCCCTCACCTTCCTCCTGTCCCTGTCCCTGGGATCGCCTGTGGACTATGTTTGTCCATGGCCCTCCCTCACCTTCCGCCTGTCCCTGTCCCTGGGATCTCCTGTGGACTATGTTTGTCCATGGCCTGCCCTCACATTCCTCCTGTCCCTGGGATCGCTGTGGACTATGTTTGTCCATGGCCTGCCCTCACCTTCCTCCTGTCCCTGTCCCTGGGATCGCCTGTGGACTATGTTTGTCCATGGCCCACCCTCACCTTCCTCCTGTTCCTGTCCCTGGGATCTCCTGTGGACTATGTTTGTCCATGGCCCGCCCTCACCTTCCTCCTGTCCCTGGGATCTCCTGTGGACTATGTTTGTCCATGCCCCGCCCTCACCTTCCCCCTGTCCCTGGGATCTCCTGTGGACTATGTTTGTCCATGGCCCGCCCTCACCTTCCGCCTATCCCTGGGATCTCCTGTGGACTATGTTTGTCCATGGCCCTCCCTCACCTTCCTCCTGTCCCTGTCCCTGGGATCTCCTGTGGACTATGTTTGTCCATAGCCCTCCCTCACCTTCCGCCTGTCCCTGGGATCTCCTGTGGACTATGTTTGTCCATGGCCCGCCCTCACCTTCCTCCTGTCCCTGGGATCTCCTGTGGACTATGTTTGTCCATGGCCCTCCCTCACCTTCCTCCTGTCCCTGTCCCTGGGATATCCTGTGGACTATGTTTGTCCATTGCCCACCCTCACCTTCCTCCTGTCCCTGTCCTGGGATCGCCTGTGGACTATGTTTGTCCATGGCCCGCCCTCACCTTCCTCCTGTCCCTGGGATCTCCTGTGGACTATGTTTGTCCATGGCCCTCCCTCACCTTCCTCCTGTCCCTGTCCCTGGGATCTCCTGTGGACTATGTTTGTCCATGGCCCGCCCTCACCTTCCTCCTGTCCCTGTCCCTGGGATCGCCTGTGGACTATGTTTGTCCATGGCCTGCCCTCACCTTCCTCCTGTCCCTGGGATCGCCTGTGGACTATGTTTGTCCATGGCCCGCCCTCACCTTCCTCTTGTCCCTGTCCTTGGGATCGCTTTGGACTATGTTTGTCCATGGCCTGCCCTCACCTTCCGCCTGTCCCTGTCCCTGGGATCTCCTGTGGACTATGTTTGTCCATGGCCCGCCCTCCCCTTCCGCCTGTCCCTGGGAGGGCCTGTGGACTATGTTTGTCCATGGCCTGCCCTCACCTTCCGCCTGTCCCTGGGATCTCCTGTGGCCTATGTTTGTCCATGGCCCGCCCTCACCTTCCGCCTGCTCCTGTCCCTGGGATCTCCTGTGGACTATGTTTGTCCATGGCCCGCCCTCCCCTTCCGTCTGTTCCTGTCCCTGGGATCTCCTGTGGACTATGTTTGTCCTTGGCCCTCCCTCACCTTCCGCCTGTCCCTGGGATCTCCTGTGGACTATGTTTGTCCATGGCCCGCCCTCACCTTCCTCCTGTCCCTGGGATCGCCTGTGGACTATGTTTGTCCATGGCCCTCCCTCACCTTCCGCCTGTCCCTGGGATCTCCTGTGGACTATGTTTGTCCATGGCCCGCCCTCACCTTCCTCCTGTCTCTGTGATCTCCTGTGGACTATGTTTGTCCATGGCCCGCCCTCACCTTCCGCCTGTCCCTGGGATCTCCTGTGGACTATGTTTGTCCATGGCCCGCCCTCACCTTCCTCCTGTCCCTGTCCCTGGGATCTCCTGTGGACTATGTTTGTCCATGGCCCGCCCTCACCTTCCTCCTGTCCCTGGGATCTCCTGTGGACTATGTTTGTCCATGGCCCGCCCTCACCTTCCGCCTGTCCCTGTCCCTGGGATCTCCTGTGGACTATGTTTGTCCATGGCCCGCCCTCACCTTCCTCCTGTCCCTGGGATCTCCTGTGGACTATGTTTGTCCATGGCCCACCCTCACCTTCCTCCTGTCCCTGTCCCTGGGATCTCCTGTGGACTATGTTTGTCCATGGCCCGCCCTCCCCTTACTCCTGTCCCTGTCCCTGGGATCTCCTGTGGACTATGTTTGTCCATGGCCCTCCCTCACCTTCCGCCTGTCCCTGTCCCTGGGATCTCCTGTGGACTATGTTTGTCCATGGCCCTCCCTCACCTTCCTCCTGTCCCTGGGATCTCCTGTGGACTATGTTTGTCCATGGCCCGCCCTCCCCTTCCTCCTGTCCCTGTCCCTGGGATCTCCTGTGGACTATGTTTGTCCATGGCCCTCCCTCACCTTCCTCCTGTCCCTGGGATCTCCTGTGGACTATGTTTGTCCATGGCCCGCCCTCACCTTCCGCCTGTCCCTGTTCCTGGGATCTCCTGTGGACTATGTTTGTCCATGGCCCTCCCTCACCTTCCTCCTGTCCCTGTCCCTGGGATCTCCTGTGGACTATGTTTGTCCATGGCCCTCCCTCACCTTCCTCCTGTCCCTGTCCCTGGGATCGCCTGTGGACTATGTTTGTCCATGGCCCGCCCTCACCTTCCTCCTGTCCCTGGGATCGCCTGTGGACTATGTTTGTCCATGGCCTGCCCTCACCTTCCTCCTGTCCCTGGGATCGCCTGTGGACTATGTTTGTCCATGGCCCGCCCTCACCTTCCTCTTGTCCCTGTCCCTGGGATCGCTTTGGACTATGTTTGTCCATGGCCTGCCCTCACCTTCCGCCTGTCCCTGTCCCTGGGATCTCCTGTGGACTATGTTTGTCCATGGCCCGCCCTCCCCTTCCGCCTGTCCCTGGGATCTCCTGTGGACTATGTTTGTCCATGGCCTGCCCTCACCTTCCGCCTGTCCCTGGGATCTCCTGTGGCCTATGTTTGTCCATGGCCCGCCCTCACCTTCCGCCTGCTCCTGTCCCTGGGATCTCCTGTGGACTATGTTTGTCCATGGCCCGCCCTCCCCTTCCGTCTGTTCCTGTCCCTGGGATCTCCTGTGGACTATGTTTGTCCTTGGCCCTCCCTCACCTTCCGCCTGTCCCTGGGATCTCCTGTGGACTATGTTTGTCCATGGCCCGCCCTCACCTTCCTCCTGTCCCTGGGATCGCCTGTGGACTATGTTTGTCCATGGCCCGCCCTCACCTTCCTCCTGTCCCTGTCCCTGGGATCGCCTGTGGACTATGTTTGTCCATGGCCCTCCCTCACCTTCCGCCTGTCCCTGTCCCTGGGATCTCCTGTGGACTATGTTTGTCCATGGCCTGCCCTCACATTCCTCCTGTCCCTGGGATCGCTGTGGACTATGTTTGTCCATGGCCTGCCCTCACCTTCCTCCTGTCCCTGTCCCTGGGATCGCCTGTGGACTATGTTTGTCCATGGCCCACCCTCACCTTCCTCCTGTTCCTGTCCCTGGGATCTCCTGTGGACTATGTTTGTCCATGGCCCGCCCTCACCTTCCTCCTGTCCCTGGGATCTCCTGTGGACTATGTTTGTCCATGCCCCGCCCTCACCTTCCCCCTGTCCCTGGGATCTCCTGTGGACTATGTTTGTCCATGGCCCGCCCTCACCTTCCGCCTATCCCTGGGATCTCCTGTGGACTATGTTTGTCCATGGCCCTCCCTCACCTTCCTCCTGTCCCTGTCCCTGGGATCTCCTGTGGACTATGTTTGTCCATAGCCCTCCCTCACCTTCCGCCTGTCCCTGGGATCTCCTGTGGACTATGTTTGTCCATGGCCCGCCCTCACCTTCCTCCTGTCCCTGGGATCTCCTGTGGACTATGTTTGTCCATGGCCCTCCCTCACCTTCCTCCTGTCCCTGTCCCTGGGATATCCTGTGGACTATGTTTGTCCATTGCCCACCCTCACCTTCCTCCTGTCCCTGTCCTGGGATCGCCTGTGGACTATGTTTGTCCATGGCCCGCCCTCACCTTCCTCCTGTCCCTGGGATCTCCTGTGGACTATGTTTGTCCATGGCCCTCCCTCACCTTCCTCCTGTCCCTGTCCCTGGGATCTCCTGTGGACTATGTTTGTCCATGGCCCGCCCTCACCTTCCTCCTGTCCCTGTCCCTGGGATCGCCTGTGGACTATGTTTGTCCATGGCCTGCCCTCACTTTCCTCCTGTCCCTGGGATCGCCTGTGGACTATGTTTGTCCATGGCCCGCCCTCACCTTCCTCTTGTCCCTGTCCTTGGGATCGCTTTGGACTATGTTTGTCCATGGCCTGCCCTCACCTTCCGCCTGTCCCTGTCCCTGGGATCTCCTGTGGACTATGTTTGTCCATGGCCCGCCCTCCCCTTCCGCCTGTCCCTGGGAGGGCCTGTGGACTATGTTTGTCCATGGCCTGCCCTCACCTTCCGCCTGTCCCTGGGATCTCCTGTGGCCTATGTTTGTCCATGGCCCGCCCTCACCTTCCGCCTGCTCCTGTCCCTGGGATCTCCTGTGGACTATGTTTGTCCATGGCCCGCCCTCCCCTTCCGTCTGTTCCTGTCCCTGGGATCTCCTGTGGACTATGTTTGTCCTTGGCCCTCCCTCACCTTCCGCCTGTCCCTGGGATCTCCTGTGGACTATGTTTGTCCATGGCCCGCCCTCACCTTCCTCCTGTCCCTGGGATCGCCTGTGGACTATGTTTGTCCATGGCCCTCCCTCACCTTCCGCCTGTCCCTGGGATCTCCTGTGGACTATGTTTGTCCATGGCCCGCCCTCAACTTCCTCCTGTCCCTGTGATCTCCTGTGGACTATGTTTGTCCATGGCCCGTCCTCACCTTCCGCCTGTCCCTGGGATCTCCTGTGGACTATGTTTGTCCATGGCCCGCCCTCACCTTCCTCCTGTCCCTGTCCCTGGGATCTCCTGTGGACTATGTTTGTCCATGGCCCGCCCTCACCTTCCTCCTGTCCCTGGGATCTCCTGTGGACTATGTTTGTCCATGGCCCGCCCTCACCTTCCGCCTGTCCCTGTCCCTGGGATCTCCTGTGGACTATGTTTGTCCATGGCCCGCCCTCACCTTCCTCCTGTCCCTGGGATCTCCTGTGGACTATGTTTGTCCATGGCCCACCCTCACCTTCCTCCTGTCCCTGTCCCTGGGATCTCCTGTGGACTATGTTTGTCCATGGCCCGCCCTCCCCTTACTCCTGTCCCTGTCCCTGGGATCTCCTGTGGACTATGTTTGTCCATGGCCCTCCCTCACCTTCCGCCTGTCCCTGTCCCTGGGATCTCCTGTGGACTATGTTTGTCCATGGCCCTCCCTCACCTTCCTCCTGTCCCTGGGATCTCCTGTGGACTATGTTTGTCCATGGCCCGCCCTCCCCTTCCTCCTGTCCCTGTCCCTGGGATCTCCTGTGGACTATGTTTGTCCATGGCCCTCCCTCACCTTCCTCCTGTCCCTGTCCCTGGGATCTCCTGTGGACTATGTTTGTCCATGGCCCGCCCTCACCTTCCGCCTGTCCCTGTTCCTGGGATCTCCTGTGGACTATGTTTGTCCATGGCCCTCCCTCACCTTCCTCCTGTCCCTGTCCCTGGGATCTCCTGTGGACTATGTTTGTCCATGGCCCTCCCTCACCTTCCTCCTGTCCCTGTCCCTGGGATCGCCTGTGGACTATGTTTGTCCATGGCCCGCCCTCACCTTCCTCCTGTCCCTGGGATCGCCTGTGGACTATGTTTGTCCATGGCCTGCCCTCACCTTCCTCCTGTCCCTGGGATCGCCTGTGGACTATGTTTGTCCATGGCCCGCCCTCACCTTCCTCTTGTCCCTGTCCCTGGGATCGCTTTGGACTATGTTTGTCCATGGCCTGCCCTCACCTTCCGCCTGTCCCTGTCCCTGGGATCTCCTGTGGACTATGTTTGTCCATGGCCCGCCCTCCCCTTCCGCCTGTCCCTGGGATCTCCTGTGGACTATGTTTGTCCATGGCCTGCCCTCACCTTCCGCCTGTCCCTGGGATCTCCTGTGGCCTATGTTTGTCCATGGCCCGCCCTCACCTTCCGCCTGCTCCTGTCCCTGGGATCTCCTGTGGACTATGTTTGTCCATGGCCCGCCCTCCCCTTCCGTCTGTTCCTGTCCCTGGGATCTCCTGTGGACTATGTTTGTCCTTGGCCCTCCCTCACCTTCCGCCTGTCCCTGGGATCTCCTGTGGACTATGTTTGTCCATGGCCCGCCCTCACCTTCCTCCTGTCCCTGGGATCGCCTGTGGACTATGTTTGTCCATGGCCCGCCCTCACCTTCCGCCTGTCCCTGTTCCTGGGATCTCCTGTGGACTATGTTTGTCCATGGCCCTCCCTCACCTTCCTCCTGTCCCTGTCCCTGGGATCTCCTGTGGACTATGTTTGTCCATGGCCCGCCCTCACCTTCCTCCTGTCCCTGTCCCTGGGATCTCCTGTGGACTATGTTTGTCCATGGCCCGCCCTCACCTTCCTCCTGTCCCTGTCCCTGGGATCTCCTGTGGACTATGTTTGTCCATGGCCCGCCCTCACCTTCCTCCTGTCCCTGGGATCTCCTGTGGACTATGTTTGTCCATGGCCCTCCCTCACCTTCCTCCTGTCCCTGGGATCGCCTGTGGACTATGTTTGTCCATGGCCCGCCCTCACCTTCCTCCTGTCCCTGTCCCTGGGATCGCCTGTGGACTATGTTTGTCCATGGCCTGCCCTCACCTTCCTCCTGTCACTGGGATCGCCTGTGGACTATGTTTGTCCATGGCCCGCCCTCACCTTCCTCTTGTCCCTGTCCCTGGGATCGCTTTGGACTATGTTTGTCCATGGCCTGCCCTCACCTTCCGCCTGTCCCTGTCCCTGGGATCTCCTGTGGACTATGTTTGTCCATGGCCCGCCCTCCCCTTCCGCCTGTCCCTGGGATCTCCTGTGGACTATGTTTGTCCATGGCCTGCCCTCACCTTCCGCCTGTCCCTGGGATCTCCTGTGGCCTATGTTTGTCCATGGCCCGCCCTCACCTTCCGCCTGCTCCTGTCCCTGGGATCTCCTGTGGACTATGTTTGTCCATGGCCCGCCCTCCCCTTCCGTCTGTTCCTGTCCCTGGGATCTCCTGTGGACTATGTTTGTCCTTGGCCCTCCCTCACCTTCCGCCTGTCCCTGGGATCTCCTGTGGACTATGTTTGTCCATGGCCCGCCCTCACCTTCCTCCTGTCCCTGGGATCTCCTGTGGACTATGTTTGTCCATGGCCCGCCCTCACCTTCCGCCTGTCCCTGGGATCTCCTGTGGACTATGTTTGTCCATGGCCAGCCCTCACCTTCCTCCTGTCCCTGTCCCTGGGATCTCCTGTGGACTATGTTTGTCCATGGCCCGCCCTCACCTTCCTCCTGTCCCTGGGATCTCCTGTGGACTATGTTTGTCCATGGCCCGCCCTCACCTTCCGCCTGTCCCTGTCCCTGGGATCTCCTGTGGACTATGTTTGTCCATGGCCCGCCCTCACCTTCCTCCTGTCCCTGGGATCTCCTGTGGACTATGTTTGTCCATGGCCCACCCTCACCTTCCTCCTGTCCCTGTCCCTGGGATCTCCTGTGGACTATGTTTGTCCATGGCCCGCCCTCCCCTTACTCCTGTCCCTGTCCCTGGGATCTCCTGTGGACTATGTTTGTCCATGGCCCTCCCTCACCTTCCGCCTGTCCCTGTCCCTGGGATCTCCTGTGGACTATGTTTGTCCATGGCCCTCCCTCACCTTCCTCCTGTCCCTGGGATCTCCTGTGGACTATGTTTGTCCATGGCCCGCCCTCCCCTTCCTCCTGTCCCTGTCCCTGGGATCTCCTGTGGACTATGTTTGTCCATGGCCCTCCCTCACCTTCCTCCTGTCCCTGTCCCTGGGATCTCCTGTGGACTATGTTTGTCCATGGCCCGCCCTCACCTTCCGCCTGTCCCTGTCCCTGGGATCTCCTGTGGACTATGTTTGTCCATGGCCCTCCCTCACCTTCCTCCTGTCCCTGTCCCTGGGATCTCCTGTGGACTATGTTTGTCCATGGCCCGCCCTCACCTTCCCCCTGTCCCTGTCCCTGGGATCTCCTGTGGACTATGTTTGTCCATGGCCCGCCCTCACCTTCCTCCTGTCCCTGTCCCTGGGATCTCCTGTGGACTATGTTTGTCCATGGCCCGCCCTCACCTTCCTCCTGTGCCTGGGATCTCCTG
Organism: Rana muscosa; assembly: GCA_029206835.1. Taxonomy (NCBI): domain Eukaryota; kingdom Metazoa; phylum Chordata; class Amphibia; order Anura; family Ranidae; genus Rana; species Rana muscosa. Next base: position 396,393,328 of record CM055118.1, read on the forward strand.
TGGACTATCTTTGTCCATGGCCCTCCCTCACCTTCCTCCTGTCCCTGTCCCTGGGATCGCCTGTGGACTATGTTTGTCCATGGCCCGCCCTCACCTTCCTCCTGTCCCTGTCCCTGGGATCTCCTGTGGACTATGTTTGTCCATGGCCCGCCCTCACCTTCCGCCTGTCCCTGGGATCTCCTGTGGACTATGTTTGTCTATGGCCCGCCCTCACCTTCCTCCTGTCCCTGTCCCTGGGATCTCCTGTGGACTATGTTTGTCCATGGCCCGCCCTCACCTTCCCCCTGTCCCTGTCCCTGGGATCTCCTGTGGACTATGTTTGTCCATGGCCCGCCCTCACCTTCCTCCTGTCCCTGTCCCTGGGATCTCCTGTGGACTATGTTTGTCCATGGCCCGCCCTCACCTTCCTCCTGTGCCTGGGATCTCCTGTGGACTATCTTTGTCCATGGCCCTCCCTCACCTTCCTCCTGTCCCTGTCCCTGGGATCGCCTGTGGACTATGTTTGTCCATGGCCCGCCCTCACCTTCCTCCTGTCCCTGTCCCTGGGATCTCCTGTGGACTATGTTTGTCCATGGCCCGCCCTCACCTTCCGCCTGTCCCTGGGATCTCCTGTGGACTATGTTTGTCTATGGCCCGCCCTCACCTTCCTCCTGTCCCTGTCCCTGGGATCTCCTGTGGACTATGTTTGTCCATGGCCCGCCCTCACCTTCCTCCTGTCCCTGGGATCTCCTGTGGACTATGTTTGTCCATGGCCCGCCCCCACCTTCCGCCTGTCCTTGTCCCTGGGATCGCCTGTGGACTATGTTTGTCCATGGCCCTCCCTCACCTTCCGCCTGTCCCTGTCCCTGTGATCTCCTGTGGACTATGTTTGTCCATGCCCCGCCCTCACCTTCCTCCTGTCCCTGGGATCGCCTGTGGACTATGTTTGTCCATGGCCCGCCCTCACCTTCCTCCTGTCCCTGTCCCTGGGATCGCCTGTGGACTATGTTTGTCCATGGCCTGCCCTCACCTTCCGCCTGTCCCTGGGATCTCCTGTGGACTATGTTTGTCCATGGCCCGCCCTCACCTTCCTCCTGTCCCTGTCCCTGGGATCTCCTGTGGACTATGTTTGTCCATGGCCCGCCCTCACCTTCCTCCTGTCCCTGGGATCTCCTGTGGACTATGTTTGTCCATGGCCCTCCCTCACCTTCCGCCTGTCCCTGTCATCGCCTGTGGACTATGTTTGTCCATGGCCCGTCCTCCCCTTCCTCCTGTCCCTGGGATCTCCTGTGGACTATGTTTGTCCATGGCCCGCCCTCCCCTTCCGCCTGTCCCTGTGCCTGGGATCTCCTGTGGACTATGTTTGTCCGTGGCCCGCCCTCCCCTTCCTCCTGTCCCTGTCCCTGGGATCGCCTGTGGACTATGTTTGTCCATAGCCCTCCCTCACCTTCCGCCTGTCCCTGGGATCTCCTGTAGACTATGTTTGTCCATGGCCCTCCCTCACCTTCCTCCTGTCCCTGTCCCTGGGATCTCCTGTGGACTATGTTTGTCCATTGCCCGCCCTCACCTTCCTCCTGTCCCTGTCCCTGGGATCTCCTGTGGACTATGTTTGTCCATGGCCCGCCCTCACCTTCCTCCTGTCCCTGTCCCTGGGATCGCCTGTGGACTATGTTTGTCCATGGCCCTCCCTCACCTTCCGCCTGTCCCTGTCCCTGGGATCTCCTGTGGACTATGTTTGTCCATGGCCTGCCCTCACATTCCTCCTGTCCCTGGGATCTCCTGTGGACTATGTTTGTCCATGGCCTGCCCTCACCTTCCTCCTGTCCCTGGGATCGCCTGTGGACTATGTTTGTCCATGGTCCGCCCTCCCCTTCCGCCTGTCCCTGGGATCTCCTGTGGACTATGTTTGTTCATGGCCTGCCCTCACCTTCCTCCTGTCCCTGGGATCTCCTGTGGACTATGTTTGTCCATGGCCCTCCCTCACCTTCCGCTTGTCCCTGTCCCTGGGATCGCCTGTGGACTATGTTTGTCCATGGCCCGCCCTCCCCTTCCTCCTGTCCCTGGGATCTCCTGTGGACTATGTTTGTCCATGGCCCTCCCTCACCTTCCTCCTGTCCCTGGGATCTCCTGTGGACTATGTTTGTCCATGGCCCGCCCTCCCCTTCCTCCTGTCCCTGTCCCTGGGATCTCCTGTGGACTATGTTTGTCCATGGCCCTCCCTCACCTTCCTCCTGTCCCTGTCCCTGGGATCTCCTGTGGACTATGTTTGTCCATGGCCCGCCCTCACCTTCCGCCTGTCCCTGTCCCTGGGATCTCCTGTGGACTATGTTTGTCCATGGCCCTCCCTCACCTTCCTCCTGTCCCTGTCCCTGGGATCTCCTGTGGACTATGTTTGTCCATGGCCCGCCCTCACCTTCCTCCTGTCCCTGTCCCTGGGATCTCCTGTGGACTATGTTTGTCCATGGCCCGCCCTCACCTTCCTCCTGTCCCTGTCCCTGGGATCTCCTGTGGACTATGTTTGTCCATGGCCCGCCCTCACCTTCCTCCTGTCCCTGGGATCTCCTGTGGACTATCTTTGTCCATGGCCCTCCCTCACCTTCCTCCTGTCCCTGGGATCGCCTGTGGACTATGTTTGTCCATGGCCCGCCCTCACCTTCCTCCTGTCCCTGTCCCTGGGATCTCCTGTGGACTATGTTTGTCCATGGCCCGCCCTCACCTTCCGCCTGTCCCTGTCCCTGGGATCTCCTGTGGACTATGTTTGTCCATGGCCCGCCCTCACCTTCCTCCTGTCCCTGTCCCTGGGATCTCCTGTGGACTATGTTTGTCCATGGCCCGCCCTCACCTTCCTCCTGTCCCTGGGATCTCCTGTGGACTATGTTTGTCCATGGCCCGCCCTCACCTTCCGCCTGTCCTTGTCCCTGGGATCGCCTTTGGACTATGTTTGTCCATGGCCCTCCCTCACCTTCCGCCTGTCCCTGTGATCTCCTGTGGACTATGTTTGTCCATGCCCCGCCCTCACCTTCCTCCTGTCCCTGGGATCGCCTGTGGACTATGTTTGTCCATGGCCCGCCCTCACCTTCCTCCTGTCCCTGTCCCTGGGATCGCCTGTGGACTATGTTTGTCCATGGCCTGCCCTCACCTTCCGCCTGTCCCTGGGATCTCCTGTGGACTATGTTTGTCCATGGCCCGCCCTCACCTTCCTCCTGTCCCTGTCCCTGGGATCTCCTGTGGACTATGTTTGTCCATGGCCCGCCCTCACCTTCCTCCTGTCCCTGGGATCTCCTGTGGACTATGTTTGTCCATGGCCCTCCCTCACCTTCCGCCTGTCCCTGTCATCGCCTGTGGACTATGTTTGTCCATGGCCCGTCCTCCCCTTCCTCCTGTCCCTGGGATCTCCTGTGGACTATGTTTGTCCATGGCCCGCCCTCCCCTTCCGCCTGTCCCTGTGCCTGGGATCTCCTGTGGACTATGTTTGTCCGTGGCCCGCCCTCCCCTTCCTCCTGTCCCTGGGATCGCCTGTGGACTATGTTTGTCCATAGCCCTCCCTCACCTTCCGCCTGTCCCTGGGATCTCCTGTGGACTATGTTTGTCCATGGCCCTCCCTCACCTTCCTCCTGTCCCTGTCCCTGGGATCTCCTGTGGACTATGTTTGTCCATTGCCCGCCCTCACCTTCCTCCTGTCCCTGTCCCTGGGATCTCCTGTGGACTATGTTTGTCCATGGCCCGCCCTCACCTTCCTCCTGTCCCTGGGATCGCCTGTGGACTATGTTTGTCCATGGCCCTCCCTCACCTTCCGCCTGTCCCTGTCCCTGGGATCTCCTGTGGACTATGTTTGTCCATGGCCTGCCCTCACATTCCTCCTGTCCCTGGGATCTCCTGTGGACTATGTTTGTCCATGGCCTGCCCTCACCTTCCTCCTGTCCCTGGGATCGCCTGTGGACTATGTTTGTCCATGGTCCGCCCTCCCCTTCCGCCTGTCCCTGGGATCTCCTGTGGACTATGTTTGTTCATGGCCTGCCCTCACCTTCCTCCTGTCCCTGGGATCTCCTGTGGACTATGTTTGTCCATGGCCCTCCCTCACCTTCCGCTTGTCCCTGTCCCTGGGATCGCCTGTGGACTATGTTTGTCCATGGCCCGCCCTCACCTTCCTCCTGTCCCTGTCCCTGGGATCTCCTGTGGACTATGTTTGTCCATGGCCCGCCCTCACCTTCCTCCTGTCCCTGTCCCTGGGATCTCCTGTGGACTATGTTTGTCCATGGCCCTCCCTCACCTTCCTCCTGTCCCTGTCCCTGGGATCTCCTGTGGACTATGTTTGTCCATGGCCCGCCCTCACCTTCCTCCTGTCCCTGTCCCTGGGATCTCCTGTGGACTATGTTTGTCCATGGCCCGCCCTCACCTTCCTCCTGTCCCTGTCCCTGGGATCTCCTGTGGACTATGTTTGTCCATGGCCCGCCCTCACCTTCCTCCTGTCCCTGGGATCTCCTGTGGACTATCTTTGTCCATGGCCCTCCCTCACCTTCCTCCTGTCCCTGTCCCTGGGATCGCCTGTGGACTATGTTTGTCCATGGCCCGCCCTCACCTTCCTCCTGTCCCTGTCCCTGGGATCTCCTGTGGACTATGTTTGTCCATGGCCCGCCCTCACCTTCCGCCTGTCCCTGTCCCTGGGATCTCCTGTGGACTATGTTTGTCTATGGCCCGCCCTCACCTTCCTCCTGTCCCTGTCCCTGGGATCTCCTGTGGACTATGTTTGTCCATGGCCCGCCCTCACCTTCCTCCTGTCCCTGGGATCTCCTGTGGACTATGTTTGTCCATGGCCCGCCCTCACCTTCCGCCTGTCCTTGTCCCTGGGATCGCCTGTGGACTATGTTTGTCCATGGCCCTCCCTCACCTTCCGCCTGTCCCTGTCCCTGTGATCTCCTGTGGACTATGTTTGTCCATGCCCCGCCCTCACCTTCCTCCTGTCCCTGGGATCGCCTGTGGACTATGTTTGTCCATGGCCCGCCCTCACCTTCCTCCTGTCCCTGTCCCTGGGATCGCCTGTGGACTATGTTTGTCCATGGCCTGCCCTCACCTTCCGCCTGTCCCTGGGATCTCCTGTGGACTATGTTTGTCCATGGCCCGCCCTCACCTTCCTCCTGTCCCTGTCCCTGGGATCTCCTGTGGACTATGTTTGTCCATGGCCCGCCCTCACCTTCCTCCTGTCCCTGGGATCTCCTGTGGACTATGTTTGTCCATGGCCCTCCCTCACCTTCCGCCTGTCCCTGTCATCGCCTGTGGACTATGTTTGTCCATGGCCCGTCCTCCCCTTCCTCCTGTCCCTGGGATCTCCTGTGGACTATGTTTGTCCATGGCCCGCCCTCCCCTTCCGCCTGTCCCTGTGCCTGGGATCTCCTGTGGACTATGTTTGTCCGTGGCCCGCCCTCCCCTTCCTCCTGTCCCTGTCCCTGGGATCGCCTGTGGACTATGTTTGTCCATAGCCCTCCCTCACCTTCCGCCTGTCCCTGGGATCTCCTGTGGACTATGTTTGTCCATGGCCCTCCCTCACCTTCCTCCTGTCCCTGTCCCTGGGATCTCCTGTGGACTATGTTTGTCCATTGCCCGCCCTCACCTTCCTCCTGTCCCTGGGATCTCCTGTGGACTATGTTTGTCCATGGCCCGCCCTCACCTTCCTCCTGTCCCTGTCCCTGGGATCGCCTGTGGACTATGTTTGTCCATGGCCCTCCCTCACCTTCCGCCTGTCCCTGTCCCTGGGATCTCCTGTGGACTATGTTTGTCCATGGCCTGCCCTCACATTCCTCCTGTCCCTGGGATCTCCTGTGGACTATGTTTGTCCATGGCCTGCCCTCACCTTCCTCCTGTCCCTGGGATCGCCTGTGGACTATGTTTGTCCATGGTCCGCCCTCCCCTTCCGCCTGTCCCTGGGATCTCCTGTGGACTATGTTTGTTCATGGCCTGCCCTCACCTTCCTCCTGTCCCTGGGATCTCCTGTGGACTATGTTTGTCCATGGCCCTCCCTCACCTTCCGCTTGTCCCTGTCCCTGGGATCGCCTGTGGACTATGTTTGTCCATGGCCCGCCCTCACCTTCCTCCTGTCCCTGGCCCTGGGATCTCCTGTGGACTATGTTTGTCCGTGGCCCGCCCTCCCCTTCCTCCTGTCCCTGGGATCTCCTGTGGACTATGTTTGTCCATGGCCCTCCCTCACCTTCCTCCTGTCCCTGGGATCTCCTGTGGACTATGTTTGTCCATGGCCCGCCCTCACCTTCCGCCTGTCCCTGTCCCTGGGATCTCCTGTGGACTATGTTTGTCCATGGCCCTCCCTCACCTTCCTCCTGTCCCTGTCCCTGGGATCTCCTGTGGACTATGTTTGTCCATGGCCCGCCCTCACCTTCCTCCTGTCCCTGTCCCTGGGATCTCCTGTGGACTATGTTTGTCCATGGCCCGCCCTCACCTTCCTCCTGTCCCTGTCCCTGGGATCTCCTGTGGACTATGTTTGTCCATGGCCCGCCCTCACCTTCCTCCTGTCCCTGGGATCTCCTGTGGACTATCTTTGTCCATGGCCCTCCCTCACCTTCCTCCTGTCCCTGTCCCTGGGATCGCCTGTGGACTATGTTTGTCCATGGCCCGCCCTCACCTTCCTCCTGTCCCTGGGATCTCCTGTGGACTATGTTTGTCCATGGCCCGCCCTCACCTTCCGCCTGTCCCTGGGATCTCCTGTGGACTATGTTTGTCCATGGCCCGCCCTCACCTTCCTCCTGTCCCTGTCCCTGGGATCTCCTGTGGACTATGTTTGTCCATGGCCCGCCCTCACCTTCCTCCTGTCCCTGGGATCTCCTGTGGACTATGTTTGTCCATGGCCCGCCCTCACCTTCCGCCTGTCCTTGTCCCTGGGATCGCCTTTGGACTATGTTTGTCCATGGCCCTCCCTCACCTTCCGCCTGTCCCTGTGATCTCCTGTGGACTATGTTTGTCCATGCCCCGCCCTCACCTTCCTCCTGTCCCTGGGATCGCCTGTGGACTATGTTTGTCCATGGCCCGCCCTCACCTTCCTCCTGTCCCTGTCCCTGGGATCGCCTGTGGACTATGTTTGTCCATGGCCTGCCCTCACCTTCCGCCTGTCCCTGGGATCTCCTGTGGACTATGTTTGTCCATGGCCCGCCCTCACCTTCCTCCTGTCCCTGTCCCTGGGATCTCCTGTGGACTATGTTTGTCCATGGCCCGCCCTCACCTTCCTCCTGTCCCTGGGATCTCCTGTGGACTATGTTTGTCCATGGCCCTCCCTCACCTTCCGCCTGTCCCTGTCATCGCCTGTGGACTATGTTTGTCCATGGCCCGTCCTCCCCTTCCTCCTGTCCCTGGGATCTCCTGTGGACTATGTTTGTCCATGGCCCGCCCTCCCCTTCCGCCTGTCCCTGTGCCTGGGATCTCCTGTGGACTATGTTTGTCCGTGGCCCGCCCTCCCCTTCCTCCTGTCCCTGTCCCTGGGATCGCCTGTGGACTATGTTTGTCCATAGCCCTCCCTCACCTTCCGCCTGTCCCTGGGATCTCCTGTGGACTATGTTTGTCCATGGCCCTCCCTCACCTTCCTCCTGTCCCTGTCCCTGGGATCTCCTGTGGACTATGTTTGTCCATTGCCCGCCCTCACCTTCCTCCTGTCCCTGTCCCTGGGATCTCCTGTGGACTATGTTTGTCCATGGCCCGCCCTCACCTTCCTCCTGTCCCTGTCCCTGGGATTGCCTGTGGACTATGTTTGTCCATGGCCCTCCCTCACCTTCCGCCTGTCCCTGTCCCTGGGATCTCCTGTGGACTATGTTTGTCCATGGCCTGCCCTCACATTCCTCCTGTCCCTGGGATCTCCTGTGGACTATGTTTGTCCATGGCCTGCCCTCACCTTCCTCCTGTCCCTGGGATCGCCTGTGGACTATGTTTGTCCATGGTCCGCCCTCCCCTTCCGCCTGTCCCTGGGATCTCCTGTGGACTATGTTTGTTCATGGCCTGCCCTCACCTTCCTCCTGTCCCTGGGATCTCCTGTGGACTATGTTTGTCCATGGCCCTCCCTCACCTTCCGCTTGTCCCTGTCCCTGGGATCGCCTGTGGACTATGTTTGTCCATGGCCCGCCCTCACCTTCCTCCTGTCCCTGTCCCTGGGATCTCCTGTGGACTATGTTTGTCCGTGGCCCGCCCTCCCCTTCCTCCTGTCCCTGGGATCGCCTGTGGACTATGTTTGTCCATAGCCCTCCCTCACCTTCCGCCTGTCCCTGGGATCTCCTGTGGACTATGTTTGTCCATGGCCCTCCCTCACCTTCCTCCTGTCCCTGTCCCTGGGATCTCCTGTGGACTATGTTTGTCCATTGCCCACCCTCACCTTCCTCCTGTCCCTGTCCCTGGGATCGCCTGTGGACTATGTTTGTCCATGGCCCGCCCTCACCTTCCTCCTGTCCCTGTCCCTGGGATCTCCTGTGGACTATGTTTGTCAATTGCCCGCCCTCACCTTCCTCCTGTCCCTGGGATCTCCTGTGGACTATGATTGTCCATGGCCCGCCCTCACCTTCCTCCTGTCCCTGTCCCTGGGATCGCCTGTGGACTATGTTTGTCCATGGCCCGCCCTCACCTTCCTCTTGTCCCTGTCCCTGGGATCGCTTTGGACTATGTTTGTCCATGGTCTGCCCTCACCTTCCGCCTGTCCCTGGGATCTCCTGTGGACTATGTTTGTCCATGGCCCGCCCTCACCTTCCTCCTGTCCCTGGGATCTCCTGTGGAGTATGTTTCTTTATCGTACACCACGGGACACAGAGCTAGTCATTACATAATGGGTTAAGGGTCACCAGCGGTGATTGGACACTGGCACAACCAATGGAAGACAGTTCCCCTCCATATAACCCCTCCCATCAGGGAAGTACCTCAGTTTTTTCGCCAGTGTCGAAAGGTGTTGGACGCGTTAGGAGGTGCTAAAGGAAAGCTCTACCAAAGAGACCCTCTGGGGGTAAAAGAGCTATGCTTTCGGATCCATCCAAGACGCCTACAAATGAGCTGAATCTGGATGGGATCCGGGCCTCATCCATGAGGCGTCGCCTGTAATGTCTCTCTTCGGAGGACTGGGCTCTAAGATCCAGCACTTTCGCTATTTCGCTATAAAGTCCTGGTAAGAGTCTTGTACAAGGCCCAGGGGAGAGGTATCCTTTAAATAGGAACCCATATCCCTGAAGGTTGGCACACATAGCCCACCGTGAAGGGTGAAGTTTGGTATCTGTCTGAAATCTTTCAGCAGAAAAACCTGCGGCGTGGATAAGGTGAGATTAGAAGGTCCATAACTAGGTTGGGACCTTTTTCAAAAAGTGGATGTCTTCTTTTTTTCCACCACTGGGGGGAGTAAAGAGCTGAATATACTCACCTCACTCTGTTCAGTGTCGGCTTCGGCGAAGTACACTGCTCGTCACCTCCGCTGCTGAGCTTGCTGGGGCACCCCGATCCTCCTTTCGGTGGCCGATCAGACACCTGCAGATGCAGGTAAGTGGGAACAAGGGCTGATGAGAGTCCTCTCTCACTATGGCCACCGCCATAGCGCTAAGGGCCGCGCGCGGGAGCGCGCTTTATCGGAGGGGGGGGGCGAAGGCGTGCGCGGGCACGTGGCGCGCGCAGGCACAGAAACGGCGCCAAATTTAAAAGACTGTCAGTGTGAGAAGCACTGCAGCAGCAAGCAAGCTCGTTAGTTCTCTTATTCCTGGCAGAGAAACACAGCAGCTATACAGGGACGTAAGACTCCATGTGGTTGGATTGGGTACTTCCTAGAAGACATCCATGTTATGCATAGTTATGTGTTAAAAGTTGCATACTTAATGTATTTGCTAAACTAAACACGGTAGTATATGCATTTAGGTACCTTGTATTTTGTCTAAACAGTAAGCCTTCCAGGGGAAGTAATACGGACAAAAAGAGATGAGAAAGCACCACCGCCTGAGAGGAGGCTCTAACTGTGCTGACTCGGTACCTTTCTCTCCTGTGTTGCTAAATGCACCTGTTCAGGATGAGCCATTACCTCTGTCAGGTATGGCGGCTTCCTCAGTGAAGCCTGGGCCTGTATATGTCACTGAGGACACTTTATCAGCTGCCCTAAACAATCTGGAGGAAAAAATTGCTACCTTAATCGCTAAGTCCTCTAAAAAGGGACAATAAGCGAAGCAGGTCTCTTCCAGTATTGGACCTCCCTTCAGAAGTACCTGAGGGAGGAGGATGAGGAGGAGGAGGCTACATCAGCAGAGGATGAGGAGCCAGATTTTAAGGTCACAGGTACAATGCTATAGCAGTGCATTTAAGTTAACCTCTGCGGAGGTAACGGAATTACCTGTCTCCTCCCTAGGGTCATTAAGATCCCTGCAAGGTGCATGCTCCTTCCCGGTTCATCCGTTACTAGAGGATCTAATATACGCAAACTGGCAACATCCAGATAAGCGTTTCTCACCTCCAAAAAGGTTTAACATTCTTTATCCTATGGGGGAAAAATTTTTAAAGAAATGGAGCCTGCCTGCGGTAGTTGCGGCTATTTCTTGTGTAAATAAAAACCTGACATGTCCGGTGGATAATGTACAAGGGTTTAAAAGATCCTTCTGAGAGGAAGTTGAAATCCTCCTTCCTTTTGGCCGGCTCAATTACCCAACCTGCAGTAGCAGAAGTCGGTATGTGTCAGGTCATCAGCCAACAGGTAAAGCAGGGGCTGAAGGAACTGCCTTCAGAGCAGGCTAGAAATTGGGAAAATTTGCCTAAAGCCTTATGCTTCACAGTGGATGCCATGAGAGATTCTATCATACAGGCATCACGCCTTACACTCCAGCTGGTACAGATGCGCAGAGTACTTTGGCTTAAGCATTGGTCAGCGGAGACCCCATGCAAAAAGCTGTTGGCAAGTTCCCGTTCCATGGCGAACGCCTATTTGGGGAAGATTTAGAAAAATATATACAGAAGATATCAAGTGGTAAAACGACTTTTACCTGAGAGAAAGAAAAACAAGAGATCTTGTTTTAAACGCTCTCTCCCCAGCTCCCGGGAAATCTGACTCCAACCAGTGGCGGCGGCCTGTTTTAGCCGCCCACAAAAGCCAAGGGGCAAGCTCAGAAGAACAAGAAGCCGTGGGGTGCAAGAGCTAATAAGCAAGCCCCAAAGCCTCTCAGTGAAGGGGCGCCCCCGCTCGGCCGAGTGGGAGGAAGGCTTTGTCAGTTCTGAGCAACTTGGTGGTCAGAAATCCAGGACAATTGGGTAGTATCCACAATATCCTCAGGGTACAAACTGGAATTTCGAGAGATCCCATCTTCTCAATTCCGAGGTTCAAGACTCTCCAAGGATCCACAAAAAAGAGAATCCTTCTTCAAAGGTTTGAATCACTTAATGGCTCAAGGGGTAGTTACAGACGTACCCCAAAAAGAGCGAGGTTCAGGTTTTTACTCAAACCTCTTTGTGATTCCAAAGCCAAATGGAGATGTCAGACCCATCCTGGATCTAAAATCCCTAAATCGGTTCCTGAACGATCGCCATTTTCGAATGGAAACGATCCGATCCGTGGCCGCCACTTTAAAGGGCGGAAAATTCATGGCGCCCATAGATATCAAGGACGCACATTTACACATACCCATCCTCCCCGCTCACCAAAGATTCCTAAGGTTTGCGGTAGAAGATCGCCACTTTCAATTTGTGGCTCTGCCGTTTGGTGTAGCCACCGCGCCCATAGTATTCACAAAGGTGCTAGCTCCTCTGTTAGCAAACCTAAGAACACGGGGCATTGCGGTAACAGCCTATCTGGACGATCTACTAGTAATAGATCAGTCAAAGGACGGATTGGGTCACGCTGTACACACTACAGTAGGATACCTGGAGCATTTAGGATGGATTATAAATTTACAAAAATCCTCTCTCCAGGCCCAAAGAAGGATAGTGTACCTGGGCATGATCATAGATACAGCCCAAAACGGGGTATACCTGCCAGAACCGAAGATACAGTCTCTGAAAGACCTGATCCACAAGGTCAAAGCAAACAAGAGGCCGTCTATTCGCCTTTGCATGAGACTATTGGGAAAGATGGTAGCCTCCTTCGAGGCGGTCCCTTACGCCCAGTTTCATTCGAGACTACTTCAAGGCAATATTTTAGCTTCCTGGAACAGGAAGAGCCAAGCTCTGGATATACCCATGCGCCTGTCCTCACAAGTACGCCACAGCTTCGATTGGTGGCTAGAAGCCAGGAATTTACGGAAGGGAAAGTCCTTCCTCCCAGTGGCCTGGAAGGTGGTATCTAGGGATGCCAGCCTATCGGACTGGGGTGCAGTATTCGAGGAGGCTTCTACCCAGGGAACCTGGGCCAAGACTCAGGGGATCCTGCCCATCAATGTGCTAGAGATCCGGGCGGTATATCTAGCCCTCAAAACCTGGACATACAGGTTACAGGGCTACCCAGTTCGGGTTCAATCCGACAATGCTACTGCAGTAGCTTACATCAATCACCAAGGAGGCACCCGCAGTCGGGCAGCCCAAAGAGAGGTGAACCGGATCCTGGCATGGGCAAAAGAGCATGTACCTTGCCTTTCTGCAATCTTCATTCCAGGGATGGAAAATTGGCAAGCAGACTACCTGAGTCATCAGCAGCTGCTACCAGGGAGTGGTCTCTTCACCCCGAGATCTTTCAGGCCATATGTCTGAGATGGGGAAACCCAGATGTAGACCTGCTAGCTGCCAGGTTCAACAAGAAATTGGACAACTTTGTGTCCAGAACGAGAGATCCTCTAGCCTACGGGACAGACGCTCTAATAATACAGACGCTCTAATAACTCCATGGAATCAGTTCTCACTGATCTATGCATTCCCTCCGATCCCTCTTCTACAAAGACTGCTTCGCAGGATCAAGGAGGAGGGAATACCAGTAATCCTAGTGGCCCCAAACTGGCCCAGGAGGCCTTGGTACGCCGAGATTGTAAAAACGGCGATAGGAAGGCCCTGGAAGTTTCCACTCCGACACGACCTGCTGTCACAGGGTCCAGTATTCCACCCTTCCTTACAAAGGCTAAAGTTGACGGCCTGGCTGCTGAGACCCACATTTTTTAAAAAGAGAGGGGTCTCTGGTCCGGCTCTTTCTACGCTCATTAATGCTAGAAAGCCAGCCTCCAGACTCATCTATCAGAGAGTCTGGAGAGCATACGTTTCCTGGTGTGAATCCAGATGTTGGAATCCTCAGAAGTATGAAATAAGTAGGATTCTTGCTTTTTGCCAGTTAGGAGTGGATATGAATTTAGCCCTTAGCACCATCAAAGGGCAAATATCGGCTCTATCAGTCTTCTTTCAGAGACCATTGGCATCTCACTCCCTAGTTCGGACATTCATTAAGAGGGTACTGAGGATAAATCCTCCAGTTAGGACTCCCTTGTGTCCATGGGATTTGAATTTGGTATTGTCAGTGTTGCAAAAGCAACCTTTTGAACCTATTCGCCATATTCCTTTAATTATATTAAGTAGGAAGTTGGCCTTTCTGATTGCTATAGCTTCTGCTAGGAGAGTATCAGAGCTAGCAGCTCTTTCTTGTAAAGAGCCTTATCTAATTTGTCACAAGGACAAAATCGTACTACGACCCCATCCGGCTTTTCTACCTAAGGTGGTGTCGGCTTTTCACTTGAATCAAGACATTGTTCTGCCTTCCTTTTTTCCAAACCCGCGGACGGCGGGGGAAAAATTATTACACTCTCTAGATCCAGTGAGAGCGGTAAAGGTGTATCTGCAAGCAACCGCTCAGATACGTAAAACAGATGTTTTGTTTATTTTACCAGATGGGCCCAAGAAGGGCCAAGCGGTATCAAAATCCACCATTTCCAGGTGGATTAGACAAGTAATTATTCAAGCTTATGGTTTAAAAAACAGGACTCCTCCTTTTCCTGTTAAGGCGCACTCTACCAGGGCGATAGGTGCTTCATGGGCAGTGCACCACCAGGCTTCGATGGCTCAGATCTGTAAAGCTGCAACTTGGTCTTCAGTCCATACATTTTCCAAATTCTATCAAATAGATGTGAAAGGACATGAGGATTCCGCCTTTGGGCGAAGTGTGCTGCAGGCAGCAGTATAGGGCTTCTGGTCCGCAAGCGGCCTGTTTTGATCTGTGTCTCCCCCCCTTCATATGAGCATTGCTCTGGGACGTCCCATTATGTAATGACTAGCTCTGTGTCCCGTGGTGTACGATAAAGAAAATAGGATTTTTATAACAGCTTACCTGTAAAATCCTTTTCTTGGAGTACACCACGGGACACAGAGGTCCCACCCTTCTTATGGGAACCTTACTGCTTTGCTACCAAACTGAGGTACTTCCCTGATGGGAGGGGTTATATGGAGGGGAACTGTCTTCCATTGGTTGTGCCAGTGTCCAATCACCGCTGGTGACCCTTAACCCATTATGTAATGACTAGCTCTGTGTCCCGTGGTGTACTCCAAGAAAAGGATTTTACAGGTAAGCTGTTATAAAAATCCTATTTTGTGCATGGCCCGCCCTCACCTTCCTCCTGTCCCTGGGATCTCCTGTGGACTATGTTTGTCCATGGCCCGCCCTCACCTTCCTCCTGTCCCTGGGATCTCCTGTGGACTATGTTTGTCCATGGCCCGCCCTCACCTTCCGCCTGTCCCTGTGATCTCCTGTGGACTATGTTTGTCCATGGCCCGCCCTCACCTTCCTCCTGTCCCTGGGATCTCCTGTGGACTATGTTTGTCCATGGCCCGCCCTCACCTTCCTCCTGTCCCTGTCCCTGGGATCTCCTGTGGACTATGTTTGTCCATGGCCCGCCCTCCCCTTACTCCTGTCCCTGTCCCTGGGATCTCCTGTGAACTATGTTTGTCCATGGCCCTCCCTCACCTTCCGCCTGTCCCTGTCCCTGGGATCTCCTGTGGACTATGTATGTCCATGGCCCTCCCTCACCTTCCTCCTGTCCCTGTCCCTGGGATCTCCTGTGGACTATGTTTGTCCATGGCCCGCCCTCCCCTTCCTCCTGTCCCTGTCCCTGGGATCTCCTGTGGACTATGTTTGTCCATGGCCCTCCCTCACCTTCCGCCTGTCCCTGTCCCTGGGATCTCCTGTGGACTATGTTTGTCCATGGCCCTCCCTCACCTTCCTCCTGTCCCTGTCCCTGGGATATCCTGTGGACTATGTTTGTCCATGGCCCGCCCTCACCTTCCTCCTGTCCCTGGGATCTCCTGTGGACTATGTTTGTCCACGGCCCGCCCTCACCTTCCGCCTGTCCCTGTCCCTGGGATCTCCTGTGGACTATGTTTGTCCATGGCCCGCCCTCACCTTCCTCCTGTCCCTGGGATCTCCTCTGGACTATGTTTGTCCATGGCCCGCCCTCACCTTCCGCCTGTCCCTCTCCCTGGGATCTCCTGTGGACTATGTTTGTCCATGGCCCTCCCTCACCTTCCTCCTGTCCCTGTCCCTGGGATCTCCTGTGGACTATGTTTGTCCATGGCCCGCCCTCACCTTCCTCCTGTCCCTGTCCCTGTCCCTGGGATCTCCTGTGGACTATGTTTGTCCATGGCCCGCCCTCACCTTCCTCCTGTCCCTGTCCCTGTCCCTGGGATCTCCTGTGGACTATGTTTGTCCATGGCCCGCCCTCACCTTCCTCCTGTCCCTGGGATCTCCTGTGGACTATGTTTGTCCATGGCCCGCCCTCACCTTCCGCCTGTCCTTGTCCCTGGGATCGCCTGTGGACTATGTTTGTCCATGGCCCTCCCTCACCTTCCTCCTGTCCCTGTCCCTGTGATCTCCTGTGGACTATGTTTGTCCATGGCCCGCCCTCACCTTCCTCCTGTCCCTGGGATCTCCTGTGGACTATGTTTGTCCATGCCCCGCCCTCACCTTCCTCCTGTCCCTGGGATCGCCTGTGGACTATGTTTTTTCATGGCCCGCCCTCACCTTCCTCCTGTCCCTGGGATCGCCTGTGGACTATGTTTGTCCATGGCCCGCCCTCACCTTCCTCCTGTCCCTGGGATCTCCTGTGGACTATGTTTGTCCATGGCCCGCCCTCACCTTCCTCCTGTCCCTGGGATCTCCTGTGGACTATGTTTGTCCATGGCCCTCCCTCACCTTCCGCCTGTCCCTGTCATCGCCTGTGGACTATGTTTGTCCATGGCCCGTCCTCCCCTTCCTCCTGTCCCTGGGATCTCCTGTGGAGTATGTTTGTCCATGGCCCGCCCTCCCCTTCCGCCTGTCCCTGTGCCTGGGATCTCCTGTGGACTATGTTTGTCCGTGGCCCGCCCTCCCCTTCCTCCTGTCCCTGTCCCTGGGATCGCCTGTGGACTATGTTTGTCCATAGCCCTCCCTCACCTTCCGCCTGTCCCTGGGATCTCCTGTGGACTATGTTTGTCCATGGCCCTCCCTCACCTTCCTCCTGTCCCTGGGATCGCCTGTGGACTATGTTTGTCCATTGCCCGCCCTCACCTTCCTCCTGTCCCTGTCCCTGGGATCTCCTGTGGACTATGTTTGTCCATGGCCCGCCCTCACCTTCCTCCTGTCCCTGTCCCTGGGATCGCCTGTGGACTATGTTTGTCCATGGCCCTCCCTCACCTTCCGCCTGTCCCTGTCCCTGGGATCTCCTGTGGACTATGTTTGTCCATGGCCTGCCCTCACATTCCTCCTGTCCCTGGGATCGCTGTGGACTATGTTTGTCCATGGCCTGCCCTCACCTTCCTCCTGTCCCTGGGATCGCCTGTGGACTATGTTTGTCCATGGTCCGCCCTCCCCTTCCGCCTGTCCCTGGGATCTCCTGTGGACTATGTTTGTCCATGGCCCGCCCTCACCTTCCTCCTGTCCCTGGGATCTCCTGTGGACTATGTTTGTCCATGGCCCTCCCTCACCTTCCGCTTGTCCCTGGGATCTCCTGTGGACTATGTTTGTCCGTGGCCCGCCCTCCCCTTCCTCCTGTCCCTGGGATCGCCTGTGGACTATGTTTGTCCATAGCCCTCCCTTACCTTCCGCCTGTCCCTGGGATCTCCTGTGGACTATGTTTGTCCATGGCCCTCCCTCACCTTCCTCCTGTCCCTGGGATCTCCTGTGGACTATGTTTGTCCATGGCCCTCCCTCACCTTCCGCTTGTCCCTGTCCCTGGGATCTCCTGTGGACTATGTTTGTCCATTGCCCACCCTCACCTTCCTCCTGTCCCTGTCCCTGGGATCTCCTGTGGACTATGTTTGTCTATTGCCCGCCCTCACCTTCCTCCTGTCCCTGGGATCTCCTGTGGACTATGATTGTCCATGGCCCGCCCTCACCTTCCTCCTGTCCCTGTCCCTGGGATCGCCTGTGGACTATGTTTGTCCATGGCCCACCCTCACCTTCCTCCTGTCCCTGTCCCTGGGATCGCCTGTGGACTATGTTTGTCCATGGCCCGCCCTCACCTTCCGCCTGTCCCTGTCCCTGGGATCTCCTGTGGACTATGTTTGTCCATGGCCTGCCCTCACCTTCCGCCTGTCCCTGGGATCTCCTGTGGCCTATGTTTGTCCATGGCCCGCCCTCACCTTCCGCCTGTTCCTGTCCCTGGGATCTCCTGTGGACTATGTTTGTCCATGGCCCGCCCTCCCCTTCCGCCTGTTCCTGTCCATGGGATCTCCTGTGGACTATGTTTGTCCTTGGCCCTCCCTCACCTTCCGCCTGTCCCTGGGATCTCCTGTGGACTATGTTTGTCCATGGCCCGCCCTCACCTTCCACCTGTCCCTGTCCCTGGGATCGCCTGTGGACTATGTTTGTCCATGGCCCGCCCTCACCTTCCTCCTGTCCCTGGGATCTCCTGTGGACTATGTTTGTCCATGGCCCGCCCTCCCCTTCCTCCTGTCCCTGTCCCTGGGATCTCCTGTGGACTATGTTTGTCCATGGCCCGCCCTCACCTTCCTCCTGTCCCTGTCCCTGGGATCGCCTGTGGACTATGTTTGTACATGGCCCTCCCTCACCTTCCGCCTGTCCCTGGGATCTCCTGTGGACTATGTTTGTCCATGGCCCGCCCTCACCTTCCTCCTGTCCCTGTCCGTGGGATCTCCTGTGGACTATGTTTGTCCATGGCCCGCCCTCACCTTCCGCCTGTCCCTGGGATCTCCTGTGGACTATGTTTGTCCATGGCCCGCCCTCACCTTCCTCCTGTCCCTGGGATCTCCTGTGGACTATGTTTGTCCATGGCCCGCCCTCACCTTCCGCCTGTTCCTGTCCCTGGGATCTCCTGTGGACTATGTTTGTCCATGGCCCGCCCTCACCTTCCTCCTGTCCCTGGGATCTCCTGTGGACTATGTTTGTCCATGGCCCGCCCTCACCTTCCTCCTGTCCCTGGGATCTCCTGTGGACTATGTTTGTCCATGGCCCGCCCTCCCCTTACTCCTGTCCCTGGGATCTCCTGTGGACTATGTTTGTCCATGGCCCTCCCTCACCTTCCTCCTGTCCCTGTCCCTGGGATCTCCTGTGGACTATGTTTGTCCATGGCCCGCCCTCCCCTTCCTCCTGTCCCTGTCCCTGGGATCTCCTGTGGACTATGTTTGTCCATGGCCCTCCCTCACCTTCCTCCTGTCCCTGTCCCTGGGATCTCCTGTGGACTATGTTTGTCCATGGCCCGCCCTCACCTTCCTCCTGTCCCTGGGATCTCCTGTGGACTATGTTTGTCCATGGCCCGCCTTGACCTTCCTCCTGTCCCTGGGATCTCCTGTGGACTATGTTTGTCCATGGCCCGCCCTCACCTTCCGCCTGTCCCTGTCCCTGGGATCTCCTGTGGACTATGTTTGTCCATGGCCCGCCCTCACCTTCCTCCTGTCCCTGGGATCTCCTGTGGACTATGTTTGTCCATGGCCCGCCCTCACCTTCCACCTGTCCCTGTCCCTGGGATCTCCTGTGGACTATGTTTGTCCATGGCCCGCCCTCACCTTCCACCTGTCCCTGTCCCTGGGATCTCCTGTGGACTATGTTTGTCCATGGCCCGCCCTCACCTTCCACCTGTCCCTGTCCCTGGGATCTCCTGTGGACTATGTTTGTCCATGGCCCGCCCTCACCTTCCTCCTGTCCCTGTCCCTGGGATCTCCTGTGGACTATGTTTGTCCATGGCCCGCCCTCACCTTCCACCTGTCCCTGTCCCTTGGATCTCCTGTGGACTATGTTTGTCCATGGCCCACCCTCACCTTCCTCCTGTCCCTGGGATCTCCTGTGGACTATGTTTGTCCATGGCCCGCCCTCACCTTCCACCTGTCCCTGTCCCTGGGATCGCCTGTGGACTACGTTTGTCCATGGCCTGCCCTCACCTTCCTCCTGTCCCTGGGATCTCCTGTGGACTATGTTTGTCCATGGCCCGCCCTCACCTTCCTCCTGTCCCTGGGATCTCCTGTGGACTATGTTTGTCAATGGCCCTCCCTCACCTTCCGCCTGTCCCTGTCCCTGGGATCTCCTGTGGACTATGTTTGTCCATGGCCCGCCCTCACCTTCCTCCTGTCCCTGGGATCTCCTGTGGACTATGTTTGTCAATGGCCCTCCCTCACCTTCCGCCTGTCCCTGTCCCTGGGATCTCCTGTGGACTATGTTTGTCCATGGCCCGCCCTCACCTTCCACCTGTCCCTGGGATCACCTGTGGACTATGTTTGTCCATGGCCCTCCCTCACCTTCCGCCTGTCCCTGTCCTTGGGATCGCCTGTGGACTATGTTTGTCCATGGCCCGCCCTCACCTTCCTCCTGTCCGTGGGATCTCCTGTGGACTATGTTTGTCCATGGCCCGCCCTCACCTTCCGCCTGTCCCTGTCCCTGGGATCTCCTGTGGACTATAATAAATATCCCCAAAAATATATAATAAAACATTTTTTTTTCCCTCAGTTTAGGGCGATACGTATTCTTCTACATATTTTTGGTAAAAATAAGCGTTTATTGATCAGTTTGCGCAAAAGTTATGCAAAATAGGGGATAGTTTTATGCAATTTTTATTAATATATTTTTTTTACTAGTAATGGCGGCGATCAGCGATTTTTAACGTGACTGCGACATTATGGCGGACACAGCGGACACTTTTGACATCATTTTGGGACCATTCACATTTATACAGCGATCAGTGCTTTAAAAATGCACTGATTACTGTAAAAATGACACTGGCAGTGAAGGGGTTAACCTGTAGGGGGCGCTGAAGGGGTTAAGTGTGCCCTAATGAGTGATTCTTACTGTAGGGGGGGGCGTGGCTTGGCATGTGACGTCACTGATCATCGTTCCCTATGACAGGGAACAGACGATCACTGACATGCCACTCGGAAGAAAGGGGAAAGGATTGTTTACACTTCACCTCTCCCCGTTCTTCAGCTCTGTGACCCGATCGCAGGATCGGGTCCGCGGGTCCCGCAGGCGTGGTCATGGAGCTTTGGACCAGGTGGCGAGCGCCGCTGGCGGTGTGCACGTGACCCACGGCTGGGATCCTAAAGGGGACATACCTGTACGCCCTTGTGCCCAGCCGTGCCATTCTGCTGACGTACATTGGCGTGCGGCGGTCGTTATGTGGTTATGGTTTAAATCTCAATGCCTATTGGCCCGTACACACGATCCGAATGTCGTACGACTTTTTTTGCTTAATAGTTGCAAGTAGAAATTGAATAGGTAACTAAAGTCACGAAAATTCTCGTACGATCGGTAGTGATGTCAGGTGTTGTAATGTATTTGTATTGTATTTTCGGACGACAACTGTACTGACTAAACAAAAATCGTACGATCTGGTGTCGTACGAGGAAAATTTTCGTGCATGTCCGATCGAATAATATCAGATGAATTGTCGCGATCGGCTCTCGAAAGCTCTGTACTGACGATCCGGTTATCGTACGATTCTTCCTCGGACGACCGTTTTCGTACGATATTCGGATCGTTAGTACGGGCCGTTGCAGTAGTAGATGTCAAATTAGTTGGTGATAATGGCAGGTTTAGGTGCTGGAATCCCTTGTCAATAATGTGTTATCAGTATCAAGCCGCGTACACACGGGGCGGGAATCCCGTAAAAAAAAAAAACTTTGGTTTTCTCGACGGGATTCCCGGCAAGCTTGTCTTGCCAAGCCATATGTACACACTTCCATTCAAAAGAACCGCCGTTGTTTTGAATGGCAAGAATGCGGTGACGTCATTGACTACGTCACATTCGATGCCGTTGCCGCCATCTTGCTACACCCTACACTACCCTTGTATGCTACCGCGCATGCGTCAAAGTCTCATCGAGCATGCGCGGGTTTACCTGGGGACAGGTAAGCATACTCGCTCACGGCTTTCTCAGCAGGAAACACTCTGCCGAGAATCCCGATGAGAAAATAGTGAGCAGGTTCTCTATTTTTCTCGTTGAGATTCCCGGCAGTTTTCCCGACGAGAAACCAAACACACGACCGGTGTGTTTCTCGGCAAAAAGCTCTCCCAGCTGTTTTCTTGCCGAGAAATCCGGTGGTGTGTACGAGGCTTGAGTTCTGGTTTCCTGACTGTGGAACGTCTTGTTGTGCCAAGTGTAGGGGGAGGGGGGAGGGAGGAGGGAGGGGGGGTCATTCTCTGCAGAACCGGTTCCCGTCACCCGTCACCTGACAAGTAGTGATGAGCCGAACACCCCCGGGTTCGGTTCGCACCAGAACCCGCGAACGGACCGAAAGTTCGAACGAACATTAGAACCCTATTAAATACAATGGATGCGAACGTTCGAATTCTAAAGTGCTAATTATAACAACTATTATGCATGTTATTGTCCTAAAAAGGGTTTGGGAACCCGGGTTCTGCACCAGGGGACATGTATCAATGCAAAAATAAGTTTTAAAAACGGTCGTTTTCCGGGAGCAGTCATTTTAATGATGCATAAAGTGAAAAAAAAAAAGTCAAATATTCCTTTAAATATCGTACCTGGGGGGTGTCTAAAGTATGCCTGTGAAGTGCCACGTGTTTCCCGTGTTTAGAACTGTCCCTGCACAAAATGACACTTCTAAAGGAAAAAAAAGCCATTTAAAACTGCTTGCGGCTTTAATGTAATGTCTGGTCCCGGTAATATGGATGAAAATCTTTAAGAAAAATGGCATAGCTACCCCATGACCCCCCCCCTACCCCAGCCCATTACCAGCCCCTTTGGGTCTTGTATGGATATTAAGGGGAACCCCGCACATAAAATAAAAAAGGCCCTATATACTCTGAACAGCCGTATACAGGCGGTGCATACAAGACAGGGACTGTAGGTTTGTTCTTATGTAGAATCTGTTTGTAATTTTGAACAGGTACATTGTTGAAGTGTAGCTCCAGCCCAAAAATCTATTTTTAAACTTTTTGGAAAACATAGGTAAGGGTTATCACCCCTGTAACATTTGTTTTGCTGTCTGTGCCCCTGTTCAGAACATTTCACCTCACTTTCCGTCCCAATGACAACTGTTTTTGAAATGTGGTGTTTTTCTTGAAACAAGGATTGCTGATAAAGCATCAGTAGAGAGGAGACACCTTTCTCCCATATTAATTCTTACAGGAGAGAATTTTCCTTCCTAGGGGTAGATTTCCTCTCACTTCCTGTTGTCTTCTTGCGTTTGCAAGTAGGAGTCGTTTGTAAGTTGGATGTTTGAAAGTAGGGACCTGCCGTATATACTCTGCAGAAATAGGCCCCTTAGTTGTTGGTGTTGGCACAACACTGTAAGCACTCACAGTTACTCTTGGTTGGTGCTGGAACGCCCTGCTGTCAACTATTATATCAGGAATTTTAATTACATATAATTGTTGAACAGTGGTAGTAAAAATTGGGCCTTTGATGGTGGTGCTGGTGCCACAACACTGTAAGCCCTGACAGTTACTCTTGGTGGGTGCAGCAATGGGCCCTGCTGTGAATTATTAGATCAAGAATTGTAATTACATGCCCCTGTTGAACAGGGGCTGAAAAATTGGGCCTTAGGCACTGGTGGCACAACACTGCAACCCTTCACAGATACTGTACTTGGAGCACAGCAATGAGCCCTGTTGCAAAGTATTGCTTCAAAAATTGTAATGACACGCCCCTGTTAAACAGGGGCTGAAAAATTGGGCCTTAGGCACTGGTGGCACAACACTGCAACTCCTCACAGATACTGTACTTGGAGCACAGCAATGAGCCCTGTTGCAAAGTATTGCTTCAAAAATTGTAATTACACGCCACTGTTAAACAGGGGCTGAAAAATTGGGCGTTAGGCACTGGTGGCGGCACCCATAAACAAAAATGATCTTCCAAGCTATCATCATCAATCGTATCATTGAGGACTCGGAGGAGGAGGATAGCCAGTCAACATAACAGCACAGGCACTCAGCATCAGCATCAGTCTTGAAGGGATGTGACATTTTAAAATCAATTAGTCTGTTATATCAGCATCAGGTGTGTGGTAGCTGGTGGTGATCCAAGACTGGTTCATCTTGATGAAAGTCAGTCGATCAACCGAGTCGGTGGACAGGCGCACCCTGTGATCCGTGACAAATCCTCCAGCAGCACTGAATGTGCGTTCCGAAAGAACGCTGGATGCAGGACAGGCCAGTAGCTCAATTGCATACTGTGCAAGCTCTGGCCAGTGATCCATCCTCAAGACCCAGTAAGCCAGAGGATTTTCGGTGGGGAAGGTGTCCAAGTCTGACCTTGCCCCTAGATATTCCTGCACCATGTTTATCAGACGCTGGCGATGGTTGCTGGAACCGATCATACTTTGGGGCTGCGGACTAAAGAATTGTCTGAACGCATCGGTCAGACGGCCACCTTCCCCACCGCTCCTTCTTTGACTGGCCGAAGCCTCAGCAACTCGTTGTCCAGGACCAGGAGTTTGCAACCTCCCAGTCTCTGGGAACGCGTTGCACAGACCTTTCTGCAAGGCCTCCCGGAGTTGTCTCATCCTCTGCTCCCTCTGCGACGGTAACATAAGGTCCGCAACCTTACCCTTGTACCGTGGATCAAGGAGAGTGGCCAGCCAGTAATGGTCCCTCTCCTTGATCCGAAGAATACGAGGATCCTTCCGCAGACTTTGCAGGATCAGGGAGGCCATGCAGCGTAGGTTTGCTGAGGCATTCGCTCCGGAGTCCTCTGGGTCACTAAGGACGACATGATCCGCAGCCACCTCCTCCCAGCCACGTACAAGTCCACTGGTTTCTTGGGACTGTAAATCATCCCTAAAAGACTGCTGCTGATGATGCTGAGTGCCAGCCTCCACCTCCATGCTGACACAATCCTCCTCCTCCTCCTCCTCCTCCTCCTCCTCCTCCTCTTCCTGTGCGATGGGTGGGACAGAAGGAACACTGTCTGGGTAAAGGGGGCCTTGAGAGGCAAGGAAGTCCTCCTCTTCCTGCCTCTGTTCTGCCTCAAGTGCCCTGTCCATTATTCCACGCAGCGTGTGCTCCAACAGGTGGACAAGAGGTACAGTGTCACTGATGCATGCACTGTCACTGCTCACCATCCTCGTGGCCTCCTCAAATGGTGCCAGGACAGTGCATGCATCCCTGATCATGCCCCACTGGCGTGGAGAAAAAAAACCAAGCTCCCCTGACCCTGTCCTGGTGCCGTAGTCGCACAGGTACTCATTGATGGCCCTCTGCTGCGTGTGCAGCCGCTGCAGCATGGCCAACGTTGAGTTCCACCTGGTGGGCATGTCACATATAAGGCGGTTCTTGGGCAGGTTCAACTCCTTTTGCAGCTCAGCCAGGCGAGCACTGGCATTATAAGATCTGCGGAAATGCACACAGACTTTCCTGGCCTGCCTCAGGACATCCTGTAAGCCCGGGTACCTGCCCAAGAACCGCTGCACCACCAGGTTAAGGACGTGAGCCACACAGGGCACATGGGTCAGTTGTCCCTGTCGGAGGGCGGAGAGGAGGTTGGTGCCATTGTCGCAAACCACCATTCCTGGCTTAAGCTGGCGTGGCGTCAACCACCTCTCGGCCTGGCCCTGCAGAGCAGACAGGACCTCTGCCCCAGTGTGGCTTCTGTCCCCCAAACACACCAGCGCAAGCACGGCATGGCATCTTTTTGCCTGCGTACTTGCGTAGCCCCGTGAACGGCTACGGAGCACCGCTGGTTCATAGGACAAACCACAGGAAGAGGCCATGGAGGAAGAAGAAGAGGAGGGGGTGGAGGAGAGAGGTGTGTCACAACCAGTAGTAGCATTTTGGAGGCGTGGCGGTGGGACAACCTCCAACACTACTGCACCTTGTCCTGAATCCTTCCCAGCTGCCAAAAGAGTGACCCAATGGGCCGTGAAAGAAAGGTAACGTCCCTGTCCATGCCTGCTGGACCATGAGTCAGCGGTAATATGCACCTTACCGCTGACCGCCCTGTCCAGCGAGGCCAAGACATTGCCTTCCACATGCCGGTAGAGAGCCGGAATAGCCTTCCGTGAGAAAAAGTGGCGTTTGGGAACCTGCCACTGAGGAACCGCACATTGCACAAACTCACGGAAGGGGGCCGAGTCTACCAACTGAAAAGGCAGCAGTTGAAGCGCTAGCAATTTAGCCAAGCTAGCATTCAACCGCTGGGCATGTGGATGGCTGGGAGTGAACTTCTTTCGACGGTCCAGCAGCTGGGGCAGGGAAATTTGCCTGCTAGAATCGGACGTCGGTGTACTGCTAGCAGAGTGGGCGCAAGTACTTGGCTGTGACACACCTAATTCTACACCTTCATTCCTCTCAGTGCATGTTTCAGAGAGGACTGAAGTTATAGTGGGGTTGGAGATCCCAGCTGATGCGGTGCAAGGAGAGGTCCGCTTTGTTCTTTGGTGTGGGTCTTTGAGGTAGGCTTGCCAACGAGCTGCATGGCAGGTCAACATATGTCTGGTCAGGCATGTGGTACCCAAGCGGCTGATGTTTTGGCCACGCGATATACGCTTGAGACATATGTTGCAAACAGCAGCTGTGCGATCTGATGCACTAGCCTCAAAAAAGGCCCACACCAAAGAACTTTTTGAATGACGGGCAGAGGCAGCGCCCTGCACAGGCGGAGCTCTGCGGTGTGATTCCGTCGGTGTACTGCCCTTACGCTGGCCACCAAAGGGCATCCTGCCTCGTTGGAGATGTGCCTCCTCCTCATCCTCCTCCTCCTCCTCTCTCCTATTAGGCACCCACGTGGAGTCATTGACCTCATCATCCCCTCCCTCCTCATCACTGGAGCCAATCTGGCAGTATGCTGCAGCTGCTGGAACATGACTGCCAGATTGGTGTCCTTCTTGAGCATCCCCTCTGTCTGCTCTCACGCTACTGCCTTCCTCTAGCTGGGTTTCATCATCAGACCCTTCGAAACGCTGGGCATCCTCCTGGAGCATGTACCCAACACTGTGCTCAAACAGTTCGGGGGACTCCTCAGGAGGAGGACATGGTGGGTCTAGGGAAGGAGTGACTGATGATTTGTCTGACATTGATACCAGGGAAGACGACGCTTTGGCAGCTGCTTTTCCAGTACCCTGAGCCTGGGTGAGAGAGGATGAGGAGGAGGAGGAGGGCTTGGTCATCCACTCTACCAAGTCTTCGGCATGATGTGGCTCAACATGTCCAGCTGCCGAAAAGAAGGACAAGCGTGTCCCATGGCCATGTGCTGATGACAATGCACCGCGTCCACGACCAGCACTGTTGCCCCCAGACACAGAGCCTGCTTGCCCTCTTTTATTGCCTCCTGACTGTCTGCCTCTCCTTGTTTGCCTTCCAGACATTCTAATAGATGGCCTGCAGGGAGATGGGAAAAAAGCAATAAGGGCTACCTTCAGGTGTCCTTCTCTGTCCCTTGAAACAAGGACTTTCACAGTGAAAGAAACTGACACTGTCCCTACCTAGAGTTTTCTGTCCCTAGAATAAATGTTTTTTTTAATCACAATATAGCACAAGGACAATTCACTCAATGTCTCTCCAGGTCCCTGGAAACAAGGACTTGCAGAGTGAAAGAAACTGACACTGTCCCTACCTAGAGTTTTCTGTCCCTAGAATAAATGTTTTTTTTAAGCACAATATAGCACAAGGACAATTAACTCACTGTCCTTACAGGTCCCTGGAAACAAGGACTTGCAGAGTGAAAGAAAAAAAACACTCTCCCTACCTACAGTTTTCTGTCCCTAGAAAAAATGTTTTTTTTAATCACAATATAGCACAAGGAAAATTAACTCACTGTCCTTACAGGTCCCTGGAAACAAGGACTTGCAGAGTGAAAGAAAAAAAACACTCTCCCTACCTACAGTTTTCTGTCCCTAGAAAAAATGTTTTTTTTAATCATAATATAGCACAAGGAAAATTAACTCACTGTCCTTACAGGTCCCTGGAAACAAGGACTTGCAGAGTGAAAGAAACTGACACTGTCCCTACCTAGAGTTTTCTGTCCCTAGAATAAATGTTTTTTTTAATCACAATATAGCACAAGGAAAATTAACTCACTGTCCTTACAGGTCCCTGGAAACAAGGACTTGCAGAGTGAAAGAAACTGACACTGTCCCTACCTAGAGTTTTCTGTCCCTAGAATAAATGTTTTTTTTAAGCACAATATAGCACAAGGACAATTAACTCACTGTCCTTACAGGTCCCTGGAAACAAGGACTTGCAGAGTGAAAGAAAAAAAACACTCTCCCTACCTACAGTTTTCTGTCCCTAGAAAAAATGTTTTTTTTAATCACAATATAGCACAAGGAAAATTAACTCACTGTCCTTACAGGTCCCTGGAAACAAGGACTTGCAGAGTGAAAGAAACTGACACTGTCCCTACCTAGAGTTTTCTGTCCCTAGAATAAATGTTTTTTTTAATCACAATATAGCACAAGGAAAATTAACTCACTGTCCTTACAGGTCCCTGGAAACAAGGACTTGCAGAGTGAAAGAAAAAAAACACTCTCCCTACCTACAGTTTTCTGTCCCTAGAAAAAATGTTTTTTTTAATCACAATATAGCACAAGGAAAATTAACTCACTGTCCTTACAGGTCCCTGGAAACAAGGACTTGCAGAGTGAAAGAAACTGACACTGTCCCTACCTAGAGTTTTCTGTCCCTAGAATAAATGTTTTTTTTAATCACAATATAGCACAAGGACAATTCACTCAATGTCTCTCCAGGTCCCTGGAAACAAGGACTTGCAGAGTGAAAGAAACTGACACTGTCCCTACCTAGAGTTTTCTGTCCCTAGAATAAATGTTTTTTTTAAGCACAATATAGCACAAGGACAATTAACTCACTGTCCTTACAGGTCCCTGGAAACAAGGACTTGCAGAGTGAAAGAAAAAAAACACTCTCCCTACCTACAGTTTTCTGTCCCTAGAAAAAATGTTTTTTTTAATCACAATATAGCACAAGGAAAATTAACTCACTGTCCTTACAGGTCCCTGGAAACAAGGACTTGCAGAGTGAAAGAAAAAAAACACTCTCCCTACCTACAGTTTTCTGTCCCTAGAAAAAATGTTTTTTTTAATCACAATATAGCACAAGGAAAATTAACTCACTGTCCTTACAGGTCCCTGGAAACAAGGACTTGCAGAGTGAAAGAAACTGACACTGTCCCTACCTAGAGTTTTCTGTCCCTAGAATAAATGTTTTTTTTAATCACAATATAGCACAAGGAAAATTAACTCACTGTCCTTACAGGTCCCTGGAAACAAGGACTTGCAGAGTGAAAGAAACTGACACTGTCCCTACCTAGAGTTTTCTGTCCCTAGAATAAATGTTTTTTTTAAGCACAATATAGCACAAGGACAATTAACTCACTGTCCTTACAGGTCCCTGGAAACAAGGACTTGCAGAGTGAAAGAAAAAAAACACTCTCCCTACCTACAGTTTTCTGTCCCTAGAAAAAATGTTTTTTTTAATCACAATATAGCACAAGGAAAATTAACTCACTGTCCTTACAGGTCCCTGGAAACAAGGACTTGCAGAGTGAAAGAAACTGACACTGTCCCTACCTAGAGTTTTCTGTCCCTAGAATAAATGTTTTTTTTAAGCACACTATAGCAGAAGCACAAAACACACTGACACTCTCCCTACCTATCCTTCTCTTTCCCTAAACTAAAGGAATCCAGGTTAAGCAAGAAAGAAATAACAGTCACTGTCCCTGCCTATGCTGCTCTATCCCTGCTCCGGAACACACTACACTAGGCCGCCGTGCTGGCGGCCTTTTATAGTGTGGGGCGTGTACTAAACACCCTCAGCAATAATTGGCCACAGGCATCCTGCCTGTGGCCAATCATTGCTCTCCTCGCTGCCGGCGCTGTGATTGGCCAAGCATGCGGGGTCACAGTGCATGCTTGGCCAATCACAGCGCCTGGATGACACTGCGATGGCGTAGTGCATTGTGGGCCGTTCGCGTCACTCGAATTTGGCGCGAACGGCCCAAATCGTTCGATCTTCGTCGAACGATCGAACAGCCAATGTTCGAGTCGAACGTATGTTCGACTCGAACACGAAGCTCATCCCTACTGACAAGTGTTGTGAAATATTGGATTGTACAGAAGAGGACGTAGAACAATCTTCATGCATGTTCTATGCAACCTTCTTCTTTTCCAGAAAGGGTGCTGTAATATGTATGACAAGTCCAACACAGTATACACAGTATAATAAGAATAAAAATAAGAAGAGTAATAATAACTGCTATGTAAAAAATTATTATTATTAATAATAATATTTTTTGTATAATTCTTTATTTTATTTTTTTTTTCTCTATATAGTTCTTTACATCACATACATGTGTAGAAAACATCCACCATACCATGGAAAAAAATACATAACATTTATAATAAAAAAGTACAACAAAAAACAAAACAAAAAAAAGGGGTAAAGGATTATACCGTATATACTCGAGTATAAGCCGACCCGAATATAAGCTGAGGCACCTAATTTTACCCTAAAAAACTGGGAAAACTTACTCGAGTATAAGCCTAGGGTGTCCATCTGCATGTCTCACTGTGCCCATGCCTTACTGTGCCCATGCCTCACTGTGCTCATGCCTCGCTGTGTCCATGCCTCACTGTGCCCATGCCTCACTGTGCCCATGCCTCACTGTGTTCATGCCTCGCTGTGCTCATGCCTCACTGTTCCTTACTGTGCCCATGCCTCACTGTGTTCATGCCTCACTGTGTTCATGCCTCGCTGTGCTCATGCCTCACTGTTCCTTACTGTGCCCATGCCTTACTGTGCCCATGCCTCACTGTGCCCATGCCTCACTGTGTTCATGCCTCGCTGTGCTCATGCCTCACTGTTCCTTACTGTGCCCATGCCTCACTGTGCCCATGCCTCACTGTGTTCATGCCTCACTGTGCTCATGCCTTACTGTGTCCATGCCTCACTGTGCCCATGCCTCAATGTGCCTTACTGTGCCCATGCCTCACTGTGTCCATGCCTTACTGTGCCCATGCCTCACTGTGCCTTACTGTGCCCATGCCTCACTATGTCCATGCCTCACTGTGCCCATGCCTCACTGTGTCCATGCCTCACTGTGCCCATGCCTTACTGTGCCCATGCCTCACTGTGTCCATGCCTCACTGTGCCCATGCCTCACTGTGCCTCACTGTGCCCATGCCTCACTGTGTCCATGCCTCACTGTGCCCATGCCTCACTGTGCCTCACTGTGCCCATGCCTCACTGTGTCCATGCCTCACTGTGCCCATGCCTCACTGTGCCTCACTGTGCCCATGCCTCACTGTGCCCATGCCTCACTGTGTCCATGCCTCACTGTGCCCATGCCTCACTGTGCCTCACTGTGCCCATGCCTCACTGTGTCCATGCCTCACTGTGCCTCATTGTGCCCATGCCTCACTGTGTCCATGCCTCACTGTGCCTCACTGTGCCCATGCCTCACTGTGTCCATGCCTCACTGTGCCTCACTGTGCCCATGCCTCACTGTGTCCATGCCTCACTGTGCCTCACTGTGCCCATGC
The DNA here is from genome assembly GCA_029206835.1 of Rana muscosa. Classification (NCBI taxonomy): domain Eukaryota; kingdom Metazoa; phylum Chordata; class Amphibia; order Anura; family Ranidae; genus Rana; species Rana muscosa. The sequence goes on from CM055118.1 coordinate 396,424,144, forward strand.
CTCACTGTGCCTTACTGTGCCCATGCTTCACTGTGTCCATGCCTCACTGTGCCCATGCCTCACTGTGCCTCACTGTGCCCATGCCTCACTGTGCCTCACTGTGTCCATGCCTCACTGTGCCCATGCCTCACTGTGCCTCACTGTGCCCATGCCTCACTGTGCCCATGCCTCACTGTGTCCATGCCTCACTGTGCCCAATCTCCCTACCTGATCTCCTGCGCTGTGTGACTAGACTGAAAATCGGTGCTCCCCGGCCGTAGGTTCCCTGGACAACATACTTTGCACACTTGTAGATGAAGAGTGGGGCTACATGTGTGCTAGGTTTGGGGTCCAGGGGACCTATGGCCGCCCGGTAACGGGTCCCCAATATCAATTTGGGGCTACATGTGTGCCAAGTTTGTGGATGTCCGGGATCAGGCGCACAAGGGTGAAGATGGACACATACTCGATTATAAGCAAAAGAATGTGCTGAAAAACTTGGCTTTTACTCGAGTGTATACGGTAATTCTCCTTTCCCTTTCTCCCCCTTTCTCTCCTTTCCCCTCCCACCCCCTGAAAAATTATAAAAATCCCCCCCCCCCTATTGGGGGATCCCCCCTTTTATATTTTCTTGTGCTCTGTATCGTATGTGTAAAATTAAAACCATTTCAGATTTATTTTATTTATACTGCCTGTGTATATGTATTATTAATGATATTTATTACTATTAATAATAATAATAATAATAATAATAACCACTTCGCATCTAAGGACATCCGTGGGACGTCCTTGACTTTCAGCCGGGATATCTGAATGATGGGTGCAGGTATCATTCAGATATCGTTTTTTAGAGCCGGCGATTCTCTGTACCGTAAGAACGATCATAGCGGCTGTTCCGCCGCTTGATCGTTCTTACAGGCGGCGAGAGGGGACGTCCCCCCCCCCCTCCCGCCGCCCTCCGGTGCTTCTACCGACTCACCTGAGCGATCGGTGAGTCGGTGACAGGATCCGCCGGCCCCGGCTTCTAACCATAGAGATTTCCAGTGGACCAGATGGTCGCCGGAGTCTCTATGATCGTTCGGAGGCCGGGCGCGATGTTATGACGTCACGCCCGGCCTCTGCATTCAAAATAACGGCGCCGCTTCGGCTAGGAAGCGGTGGTCGGTTTTTTTTAATTTTTATTTCAGGCTTCTCAGCCTAGAGGTGAGATGTGGGGTCTTATTGACCCCCCCCCCCCCATATCTCACTGTAAAGAGGACCTGTCATGCTTATTCCTATTACAAGGGATGTTTACATTCCTTGTAATAGGAATAAAAGTGATCTTTTTTTTTTCTAACTGTCAAAGTAAAAAGTTAAAAGTAAAATTAACAATAAATAATAAATAAAAAAAAAGTAAAGCGCCCCTGTCCCCGGTAGCTCGTACGCAGAAGCGAACACATACATAAGTCCCGCCCACATATTAAAACGGTGTTCAGAACACACATGTGAGGTATCGTAGCGAACGTTAGAGCGAGAGCAATAATTCTAGCCCTAGACCTCCTCTGTAACTCAAAACATGTGACCAGATAAAAAAATTTAAAGCGTCGTCCATGAGGATTTTTAAGTACCGAAGTTTGGCACCATTCCACGAGCGTGTACAATTTTGAAGGGTGACATGTTAGGTGTCTATTTACTCGGCGTAACTTCATCTTTCACATTATGTAAAAAAATTGGGCTAACTTTAATGTTTTAATATTTTTTAATTCATGAAACCGTTTTTATTCCAAAAAAAATGTGTTTGAAAAATTATTGCGCAAATACCGTGCGAGATAAAAAGTTGCAATGACCGCCATTGTATTCTCTAGGGTCTTTGCTAAAAAAACATATATAGTGTTTGGGGGTTATATGTAATTTTCTAGCAAAAAAATTAGGATTTTTACATGTAGGAGCGAAGTGTCAGAATTGGCCCGGATGCGAAGTGGATAATAAGAGTCCCCCCAAATTCCATACCAGATCCTTCAGGGGTCTGCGGGCCGGGGGCTCATCAGAATCAGGAAGCCCCTTTACCAATAAAGGGGTCCCCAGCCCCCTTGAGTGAATGAGTAAAAGGTACATAGTACCCCCAGTCATTCAGAAAAAAAATAAAAAAACATGAAAAGTTTAAATAATGACACACTTTCTGCCCAATCTTTTTATTTAACCACTTCAGCCCCGGAGGATTTGGCTGCCCAATGACCGGGCTATTTTTTTGCGATTCAGCACTGCTTCGCTTTAACTGACAATCGCGCGGTCGTGCGACATTGTACCCAAACAAAATTGGCGTCTTATTTTCCCACAAATAGAGCTTTCTTTTGGTGGTATTTGATCACCTCTGCGGTTTTTATTTTTTGCGCTATAAACAAAAATAGAGCGACAATTTTGAAAAAAAAAGCAATATTTTTTTACTTTTTTCTATAATAAATATCCCCAAAAATATATATAAAAAAAAATTCTTCCTCAGTTTAGTCCGATACGTATTCTTCTACATATTACTGGTAAAAAAAAAAAAAACGCAATAAGCGTGTATTGATTGGTTTGCGCAAAAGTTATAGCGTTTACAAAATAGGGGATAGATTTATGGCATTTTTTTTTTTATTTTTTTTTATTAGTAATGGCGGCAATCAGCGATTTTTATTGGGACTGCGATATTGCGACGGACACATCGGACACTTTTGACACATTTTTTGGGACCATTGTCACTTATACAGCGATCAGTGCTATAAAAAAGCACTGATTACTGTGTAAATGACACTGGCAGGGAAGGGGTTAAACACTAGGGGGCGATGAAGGGGTTAAATGTGTCCTAGGGAGTAATTCTAACTGTGGGGGGGATGGGCTACAAGTGACACGACACTGATCACTGCTCCCGATGACAGGGAGCTGTAGATCCCTGTCCTGTTACTAGGCAGAACAGGGAAATACCTTGTTTACAATCTCCCCGTTCTGCCTCTCCATGACACGATCACGGGACACCGGCGGACATCGAGTCCGCGGGTCCCGCCGGCACGGTCACCGAGTATGCGGCGCGTGCCCACAATGCTGCGATTTAAAGCCGCGCCATTGTGCCGACGTATACCGTCGCGCGCTGGGCGGCAAGTGGTTAAAAAGTAAAAGAACCCCAAAAATGTGCCCCTCTGTTATCCAATGTCAGTCATCTTGTCCAAGAGATGGAGAGCCTTAATCAATTACTATGAATGACACCCGCCGACTCGCCAAAAGAAAAATCCCAGCGACCGAGGTACAGGCCTGACTACACTCCCCATGAATGACATGTCCTATAGGGCCCCATGGCTGAATGTAAACAAATGGGCAAGGTATATACCCAGGGAGGTCATTGACCAACTATGGCCATGGTCATAAAGCAAATAATTAAATGTCATTGGCCTCATGTGGTCATTGATGTCACGCTAAAACTGCCCCTTTGTTTACAAGGCTGGGTATTCCTGGCCAGAAAGTAATGGGGTCGGGTGACGTCATGGGTGCTGATGACACAGCAGGTGCCGGTACCCTCTGCTTCCCTAGCAACCATTGACAAAGGAAGCTGTCATATATGGTGGTCCGGTATTTGGTCCAAGACTTTATTTGGTGTATTTAAACACCGAAGAAGTCGTACGTGTATTTTTAACTCACTTTTATAATTTTTTTGGGGGGAAATTAGTTGGGTGGGGCAGTATCTGGGGATCCCCTGACTGTTATAGGGTGCTTCAAGATTCAGATAAGCCCTCCTCACCCACTCTTCCGCACAATGTCCAGGGACGTGGAGAAGAGTCCCTTGCCCTCATCAACATGGGCACAAGCTGCTTTGCCAGGAATTTCCCTCCTGGCAAGATAACCCCCATGTTGAGGGCATGTATAGGCCTTGTATGGATCAGGGGGGGGGGGGTTGCACCTAGCCTGCATACTTGTATTTTGTATGGATTTTGGGGGGTGCCCATGATTTTCTTTCATTGTGAGGTTCCCCTATAAAATCTATACAAAACCCCAAGGATCTGGTATAGAGTCTGGGGGGGGGGGGGGGGAGATTATACAACATTTTTTTCATGAGGGCCCCCAGTGTATTCACACCATATCTGAAGGGTATAAATTGGGGGGCACGCCAATTTTTTTTATAACTATCTAAGTTGCTTTTCTTACATGGCCAGAGATTCCTGGCTAGCAAATGCATGGAGAAGCGCCACAACCTTAGCAACAAATGCATTTGTTGCTAAGGGTGTGGCGCATTTTCCCTAACAACCTTGAAAGCAGAAGGAGGTTGACCAGGTGACAGGTCCACTTTACCCTGGAATCATTTTCAACCTTTTTCCTAAACTTTAGATTTTATTTATTTATTTGTTTCTAATTGTATCGTTCAACGGAATGTTATCTATTCCTAAGGCTGCCCAATACACATCCTACAGGCTGAGCAAAAGAAGTCTATTAGATTCCCCCATCCACGCTCTACATCCCAACCCACAACATCCAATACATTTCAGCCTACAAAGTAAGAGGGTCATGGACCTCTCCTGTGTTCTCCTGACATATAGAAGAGTTCAAGGGTCTACTCCATCCTACCTCTCCGATGTACTGGGGTGACCTCTCCCCTCCGCTCTCTGCTGTCTCTCCTCTGTGGTCTGATGTCTCCTGGTAGAGTCTCCTCCACTCTCTGCTGTCTCTCCTCTGTGGTCTGATGTCTCCTGGTAGAGTCTCCTCCGCTCTCTGCTGTCTCTCCTCTGTGGTCTGATGTCTCCTGGTGGAGTCTCCTCCGCTCTCTGCTGTCTCTCCTCTGTGGTCTGATGTCTCCTGGTAGAGTCTCCTCCGCTCTCTGCTGTCTCTCCTCTGTGGTCTGATGTCTCCTGGTGGAGTCTCCTCCGCTCTCTGCTGTCTCTTCTCTGTGGTCTAATGTCTCCTGGTGGAGTCTCCTCTGCTCTCTGCTGTCTCTCCTCTGTGGTCTGATGTCTCCTGGTGGAGTCCCCTCCGCTCTCTGCTGTCTCTCCTCTGTGGTCTGATGTCTCCTGGTAGAGTCTCCTCCACTCTCTGCTGTCTCTCCTCTGTGGTCTGATGTCTCCTGGTAGAGTCTCCTCCGCTCTCTGCTGTCTCTCCTCTGTGGTCTGATGTCTCCTGGTGGAGTCTCCTCCGCTCTCTGCTGTCTCTCCTCTGTGGTCTGATGTCTCCTGGTGGAGTCTCCTCCGCTCTCTGCTGTCTCTTCTCTGTGGTCTGATGTCTCCTCCGCTCTCTGCTGTCTCTCCTCTGTGGTCTGATGTCTCCTGGTGGAGTCTCCTCCGCTCTCTGCTGTCTCTCCTCTGTGGTCTGATGTCTCCTGGTGGAGTCTCCTCCGCTCTCTGCTGTCTCTTCTCTGTGGTCTGATGTCTCCTCCGCTCTCTGCTGTCTCTTCTCTGTGGTCTGATGTCTCCTGGTGGAGTCTCCTCTGCTCTCTGCTGTCTCTCCTCTGTGGTCTGATGTCTCCTGGTGGAGTCTCCTCTGCTCTCTGCTGTCTCTCCTCTGTGGTCTGATGTCTCCTGGTGGAGTCTCCTCCGCTCTCTGCTGTCTCTCCTCTGTGGTCTGATGTCTCCTGGTGGAGTCTCCTCCGCTCTCTGCTGTCTCTCCTCTGTGGTCTGATGTCTCCTGGTGGAGTCTCCTCCGCTCTCTGCTGTCTCTTCTCTGTGGTCTAATGTCTCCTGGTGGAGTCTCCTCTGCTCTCTGCTGTCTCTCCTCTGTGGTCTGATGTCTTTTGGTGGAGTCTCCTCCGCTCTCTGCTGTCTCTTCTCTGTGGTCTGATGTCTCCTGGTGGAGTCTCCTCTGCTCTCTGCTGTCTCTCCTCTGTGGTCTGATGTCTCCTGGTGGAGTCTCCTCCGCTCTCTGCTGTCTCTCCTCTGTGGTCTGATGTCTCCTGGTGGAGTCTCCTCCGCTCTCTGCTGTCTCTCCTCTGTGGTCTGATGTCTCCTGGTGGAGTCTCCTCCGCTCTCTGCTGTCTCTCCTCTGTGGTCTGATGTCTCCTGGTGGAGTCTCCTCCGCTCTCTGCTGTCTCTCCTCTGTGGTCTGATGTCTCCTGGTGGAATCTCCTCCGCTCTCTGCTGTCTCTCCTCTGTGGTCTGATGTCTCCTGGTGGAGTCTGCTCCGCTCTATGCTGTCTCTTCTCTGTGGTCTGATGTCTCCTGGTGGAGTCTCCTCCGCTCTCTGCTGTCTCTCCTCTGTGGTCTGATGTCTCCTGGTGGAGTCTCCTCCGCTCTCTGCTGTCTCTTCTCTGTGGTCTGATGTCTCCTGGTGGAGTCTCCTCTGCTCTCTGCTGTCTCTCCTCTGTGGTCTGATGTCTTCTGGTGGAGTCTCCTCCGCTCTATGCTGTCTCTTCTCTGTGGTCTGATGTCTCCTGGTGGAGTCTCCTCCGCTCTCTGCTGTCTCTTCTCTGTGGTCTGATGTCTCCTGGTGGAGTCTCCTCTGCTCTCTGCTGTCTCTCCTCTGTGGTCTGATGTCTTCTGGTGGAGTCTCCTCCGCTCTATGCTGTCTCTTCTCTGTGGTCTGATGTCTCCTGGTGGAGTCTCCTCCGCTCTCTGCTGTCTCTCCTCTGTGGTCAGATGTCTCCTGGTGGAGTCTCCTCCGCTCTCTGCTGTCTCTCCTCTGTGGTCTGATGTCTCCTGGTGGAGTCTCCTCCGCTCTCTGCTGTCTCTTCTCTGTGGTCTGATGTCTCCTGGTGGAGTCTCCTCTGCTCTCTGCTGTCTCTCCTCTGTGGTCTGATGTCTTCTGGTGGAGTCTCCTCCGCTCTCTGCTGTCTCTTCTCTGTAGTCTGATGTCTCCTGGTGGAGTCTCCTCTGCTCTCTGCTGTCTCTCCTCTGTGGTCTGATGTCTCCTGGTGGAGTCTCCTCCGCTCTCTGCTGTCTCTCCTCTGTGGTCAGATGTCTCCTGGTGGAATCTCCTCCGCTCTCTGCTGTCTCTCCTCTGTGGTCTGATGTCTCCTGGTGGAGTCTCCTCCGCTCTCTGCTGTCTCTCCTCTGTGGTCTGATGTCTCCTGGTGGAGTCTCCTCCGCTCTCTGCTGTCTCTCCTCTGTGGTCTGATGTCTCCTGGTGGAGTCTCCTCCGCTCTCTGCTGTCTCTCCTCTGTGGTCTGATGTCTCCTGGTGGAGTCTCCTCCGCTCTCTGCTGTCTCTTCTCTGTGGTCTGATGTCTCCTCCGCTCTCTGCTGTCTCTCCTCTGTGGTCTGATGTCTCCTGGTGGAGTCTCCTCCGCTCTCTGCTGTCTCTCCTCTGTGGTCTGATGTCTCCTGGTGGAGTCTCCTCCGCTCTCTGCTGTCTCTTCTCTGTGGTCTGATGTCTCCTCCGCTCTCTGCTGTCTCTCCTCTGTGGTCTGATGTCTCCTGGTGGAGTCTCCTCCGCTCTCTGCTGTCTCTCCTCTGTGGTCTGATGTCTCCTGGTGGAGTCTCCTCCGCTCTCTGCTGTCTCTTCTCTGTGGTCTGATGTCTCCTCCGCTCTCTGCTGTCTCTTCTCTGTGGTCTGATGTCTCCTGGTGGAGTCTCCTCCGCTCTCTGCTGTCTCTCCTCTGTGGTCAGATGTCTCCTGGTGGAGTCTCCTCCGCTCTCTGCTGTCTCTCCTCTGTGGTCTGATGTCTCCTGGTGGAGTCTCCTCCGCTCTCTGCTGTCTCTCCTCTGTGGTCTGATGTCTCCTGGTGGAGTCTCCTCTGCTCTCTGCTGTCTCTCCTCTGTGGTCTGATGTCTTCTGGTGGAGTCTCCTCCGCTCTCTGCTGTCTCTCCTCTGTGGTCTGATGTCTCCTCCGCTCTCTGCTGTCTCTCCTCTGTGGTCAGATGTCTCCTGGTGGAGTCTCCTCCGCTCTCTGCTGTCTCTTCTCTGTGGTCTGATGTCTCCTCCGCTCTCTGCTGTCTCTCCTCTGTGGTCAGATGTCTCCTGGTGGAGTCTCCTCCGCTCTCTGCTGTCTCTTCTCTGTGGTCTGATGTCTCCTCCGCTCTCTGCTGTCTCTCCTCTGTGGTCTGATATATATTATTGGAGTTTCTCTTCCTCTTCCCCCCCGAGGAGGAGCCAAATTTATGAAATAGCAGGAAGAATGAGAGTGACATAACATAAAATAATTCTCCTGTCTATTGTATCAAAGTAACGTTTTAACTAATTATATTACTACAACTTCCTGATGGAAAACATCAGTTACACCCAGAACACGGGACTGTGCAGAGTCCATACATACAACAGATACCGAGAATTACACCCGACATACAGGACAGGAGAAGTAGTACTGTGCAGAGTCCATACATACAGAATAAGAAGAGATACCGAGAATTACACCCGGCATACAGGACAAGAGAAGTAGTACTGTGCAGAGTCCATACATACAGAATAAGAACAGATACTGAGAATTACACCCGACATACAGGACAAGAGAAGTAGTACTGTGCAGAGTCCATACATACAGAATAAGAACAGATACTGAGAATTACACCCGACATACAGGACAAGAGAAGTAGTACTGTGCAGAGTCCATACATACAGAATAAGAACAGATACTGAGAATTACACCCGACATACAGGACAGGAGAAGTAGTACTGTGCAGAGTCCATACATACAGAATAAGAAGAGATACCGAGAATTACACCCGACATACAGGACAAGAGAAGTAGTACTGTGCAGAGTCCATACATACAGAATAAGGAGAGATACTGAGAATTACACCCGACATACAGGACAGGAGAAGTAGTACTGTGCAGAGTCCATACATACAGAATAAGAACAGATACCGAGAATTACACCCGACATACAGGACAGGAGAAGTAGTACTGTGCAGAGTCCATACATACAGAATAAGAACAGATACCGAGAATTACACCCGACATACAGGACAAGAGAAGTAGTACTGTGCAGAGTCCATACATACAGAATAAGAAGAGATACTGAGAATTACACCCGACATACAGGACAGGAGAAGTAGTACTGTGCAGAGTCCATACATACAGAATAAGAAGAGATACTGAGAATTACACCCGACATACAGGACAAGAGAAGTAGTACTGTGCAGAGTCCATACATACAGAATAAGAAGAGATACTGAGAATTACACCCGACATACAGGACAAGAGAAGTAGTACTGTGCAGAGTCCATACATACAGAATAGGAACAGATACTGAGAATTACACCCGACATACAGGACAGGAGAAGTAGTACTGTGCAGAGTCCATACATACAGAATAAGGACAGATACCGAGAATTACACCCGACATACAGGACAAGAGAAGTAGTACTGTGCAGAGTCCATACATACAGAATAAGAAGAGATACCGAGAATTACACCCGACATACAGGACAAGAGAAGTAGTACTGTGCAGAGTCCATACATACAGAATAAGAACAGATACCGAGAATTACACCCGACATACAGGACAGGAGAAGTAGTACTGTGCAGAGTCCATACATACAGAATAAGAACAGATACCGAGAATTACACCCGACATACAGGACAAGAGAAGTAGTACTGTGCAGAGTCCATACATACAGAATAAGAAGAGATACCGAGAATTACACCCGACATACAGGACAAGAGAAGTAGTACTGTGCAGAGTCCATACATACAGAATAAGAAGAGATACTGAGAATTACACCCGACATACAGGACAAGAGAAGTAGTACTGTGCAGAGTCCATACATACAGAATAAGAAGAGATACCGAGAATTACACCCGACATACAGGACAAGAGAAGTAGTACTGTGCAGAGTCCATACATACAGAATAAGAACAGATAATGAGAATTACACCCGACATACAGGACAAGAGAAGTAGTACTGTGCAGAGTCCATACATACAGAATAAGAACAGATACCGAGAATTACACCCGACATACAGGACAAGAGAAGTAGTACTGTGCAGAGTCCATACATACAGAATAAGAAGAGATACTGAGAATTACACCCGACATACAGGACAAGAGAAGTAGTACTGTGCAGAGTCCATACATACAGAATAAGGAGAGATACTGAGAATTACACCCGACATACAGGACAAGAGAAGTAGTACTGTGCAGAGTCCATACATACAGAATAAGAAGAGATACCGAGAATTACACCCGACATACAGGACAAGAGAAGTAGTACTGTGCAGAGTCCATACATACAGAATAAGAACAGATACTGAGAATTACACCCGACATACAGGACAAGAGAAGTAGTACTGTGCAGAGTCCATACATACAGAATAAGAAGAGATACCGAGAATTACACCCGACATACAGGACAAGAGAAGTAGTACTGTGCAGAGTCCATACATACAGAATAAGAACAGATACTGAGAATTACACCCGACATACAGGACAAGAGAAGTAGTACTGTGCAGAGTCCATACATACAGAATAAGAACAGATACCGAGAATTACACCCGACATACAGGACAAGAGAAGTAGTACTGTGCAGAGTCCATACATACAGAATAGGAACAGATACTGAGAATTACACCCAACATACAGGACAAGAGAAGTAGTACTGTGCAGAGTCCATACATACAGAATAAGAACAGATACTGAGAATTACACCCGACATACAGGACAAGAGAAGTAGTACTGTGCAGAGTCCATACATACAGAATAAGGAGAGATACTGAGAATTACACCCGACATACAGGACAAGAGAAGTAGTACTGTGCAGAGTCCATACATACAGAATAGGAACAGATACTGAGAATTACACCCGACATACAGGACAAGAGAAGTAGTACTGTGCAGAGTCCATACATACAGAATAAGAACAGATACTGAGAATTACACCCGACATACAGGACAAGAGAAGTAGTACTGTGCAGAGTCCATACATACAGAATAAGAAAAGATACCGAGAATTACACCCGACATACAGGACAAGAGAAGTAGTACTGTGCAGAGTCCATACATACAGAATAAGAACAGATACCGAGAATTACACCCGACATACAGGACAGGAGAAGTAGTACTGTGCAGAGTCCATACATACAGAATAGGAACAGATACTGAGAATTACACCCGACATACAGGACAGGAGAAGTGGTACTGTGCAGAGTCCATACATACAGAATAAGAACAGATACCGAGAATTACACCCGACATACAGGACAGGAGAAGTAGTACTGTGCAGAGTCCATACATACAGAATAAGAACAGATACTGAGAATTACACCCGACATACAGGACAAGAGAAGTAGTACTGTGCAGAGTCCATACATACAGAATAAGAAGAGATACCGAGAATTACACCCGACATACAGGACAAGAGAAGTAGTACTGTGCAGAGTCCATACATACAGAATAAGGAGAGATACTGAGAATTACACCCGACATACAGGACAGGAGAAGTAGTACTGTGCAGAGTCCATACATACAGAATAAGAAGAGATACCGAGAATTACACCCGACATACAGGACAAGAGAAGTAGTACTGTGCAGAGTCCATACATACAGAATAAGGAGAGATACTGAGAATTACACCCGACATACAGGACAGGAGAAGTAGTACTGTGCAGAGTCCATACATACAGAATAAGAACAGATACTGAGAATTACACCCGATATACAGGACAAGAGAAGTAGTACTGTGCAGAGTCCATACATACAGAATAAGAAGAGATACCGAGAATTACACCCGACATACAGGACAAGAGAAGTAGTACTGTGCAGAGTCCATACATACAGAATAAGAACAGATACCGAGAATTACACCCGACATACAGGACAGGAGAAGTAGTACTGTGCAGAGTCCATACATACAGAATAAGAAGAGATACCGAGAATTACACCCGACATACAGGACAAGAGAAGTAGTACTGTGCAGAGTCCATACATACAGAATAAGAACAGATACCGAGAATTACACCCGACATACAGGACAAGAGAAGTAGTACTGTGCAGAGTCCATACATACAGAATAAGAACAGATACCGAGAATTACACCCGACATACAGGACAAGAGAAGTAGTACTGTGCAGAGTCCATACATACAGAATAAGAAGAGATACTGAGAATTACACCCGACATACAGGACAAGAGAAGTAGTACTGTGCAGAGTCCATACATACAGAATAAGAACAGATACTGAGAATTACACCCGACATACAGGACAGGAGAAGTAGTACTGTGCAGAGTCCATACATACAGAATAAGAACAGATACCGAGAATTACACCCGACATACAGGACAAGAGAAGTAGTACTGTGCAGAGTCCATACATACAGAATAAGAAGAGATACTGAGAATTACACCCGACATACAGGACAGGAGAAGTAGTACTGTGCAGAGTCCATACATACAGAATAAGAACAGATACCGAGAATTACACCCGACATACAGGACAGGAGAAGTAGTACTGTGCAGAGTCCATACATACAGAATAAGAAGAGATACCGAGAATTACACCCGGCATACAGGACAAGAGAAGTAGTACTGTGCAGAGTCCATACATACAGAATAAGAACAGATACTGAGAATTACACCCGACATACAGGACAAGAGAAGTAGTACTGTGCAGAGTCCATACATACAGAATAAGAACAGATACTGAGAATTACACCCGACATACAGGACAAGAGAAGTAGTACTGTGCAGAGTCCATACATACAGAATAAGAACAGATACTGAGAATTACACCCGACATACAGGACAGGAGAAGTAGTACTGTGCAGAGTCCATACATACAGAATAAGAAGAGATACCGAGAATTACACCCGACATACAGGACAAGAGAAGTAGTACTGTGCAGAGTCCATACATACAGAATAAGGAGAGATACTGAGAATTACACCCGACATACAGGACAGGAGAAGTAGTACTGTGCAGAGTCCATACATACAGAATAAGAACAGATACCGAGAATTACACCCGACATACAGGACAGGAGAAGTAGTACTGTGCAGAGTCCATACATACAGAATAAGAACAGATACCGAGAATTACACCCGACATACAGGACAAGAGAAGTAGTACTGTGCAGAGTCCATACATACAGAATAAGAAGAGATACTGAGAATTACACCCGACATACAGGACAGGAGAAGTAGTACTGTGCAGAGTCCATACATACAGAATAAGAAGAGATACTGAGAATTACACCCGACATACAGGACAAGAGAAGTAGTACTGTGCAGAGTCCATACATACAGAATAAGAAGAGATACTGAGAATTACACCCGACATACAGGACAAGAGAAGTAGTACTGTGCAGAGTCCATACATACAGAATAGGAACAGATACTGAGAATTACACCCGACATACAGGACAGGAGAAGTAGTACTGTGCAGAGTCCATACATACAGAATAAGGACAGATACCGAGAATTACACCCGACATACAGGACAAGAGAAGTAGTACTGTGCAGAGTCCATACATACAGAATAAGAAGAGATACCGAGAATTACACCCGACATACAGGACAAGAGAAGTAGTACTGTGCAGAGTCCATACATACAGAATAAGAACAGATACCGAGAATTACACCCGACATACAGGACAGGAGAAGTAGTACTGTGCAGAGTCCATACATACAGAATAAGAACAGATACTGAGAATTACACCCGACATACAGGACAAGAGAAGTAGTACTGTGCAGAGTCCATACATACAGAATAAGAACAGATACCGAGAATTACACCCGACATACAGGACAAGAGAAGTAGTACTGTGCAGAGTCCATACATACAGAATAAGAAGAGATACCGAGAATTACACCCGACATACAGGACAAGAGAAGTAGTACTGTGCAGAGTCCATACATACAGAATAAGAAGAGATACTGAGAATTACACCCGACATACAGGACAAGAGAAGTAGTACTGTGCAGAGTCCATACATACAGAATAAGAAGAGATACCGAGAATTACACCCGACATACAGGACAAGAGAAGTAGTACTGTGCAGAGTCCATACATACAGAATAAGAACAGATAATGAGAATTACACCCGACATACAGGACAAGAGAAGTAGTACTGTGCAGAGTCCATACATACAGAATAAGAACAGATACCGAGAATTACACCCGACATACAGGACAAGAGAAGTAGTACTGTGCAGAGTCCATACATACAGAATAAGAAGAGATACTGAGAATTACACCCGACATACAGGACAAGAGAAGTAGTACTGTGCAGAGTCCATACATACAGAATAAGGAGAGATACTGAGAATTACACCCGACATACAGGACAAGAGAAGTAGTACTGTGCAGAGTCCATACATACAGAATAAGAAGAGATACCGAGAATTACACCCGACATACAGGACAAGAGAAGTAGTACTGTGCAGAGTCCATACATACAGAATAAGAACAGATACTGAGAATTACACCCGACATACAGGACAAGAGAAGTAGTACTGTGCAGAGTCCATACATACAGAATAAGAAGAGATACCGAGAATTACACCCGACATACAGGACAAGAGAAGTAGTACTGTGCAGAGTCCATACATACAGAATAAGAACAGATACTGAGAATTACACCCGACATACAGGACAAGAGAAGTAGTACTGTGCAGAGTCCATACATACAGAATAAGAACAGATACCGAGAATTACACCCGACATACAGGACAAGAGAAGTAGTACTGTGCAGAGTCCATACATACAGAATAGGAACAGATACTGAGAATTACACCCAACATACAGGACAAGAGAAGTAGTACTGTGCAGAGTCCATACATACAGAATAAGAACAGATACTGAGAATTACACCCGACATACAGGACAAGAGAAGTAGTACTGTGCAGAGTCCATACATACAGAATAAGGAGAGATACTGAGAATTACACCCGACATACAGGACAAGAGAAGTAGTACTGTGCAGAGTCCATACATACAGAATAGGAACAGATACTGAGAATTACACCCGACATACAGGACAAGAGAAGTAGTACTGTGCAGAGTCCATACATACAGAATAAGAACAGATACTGAGAATTACACCCGACATACAGGACAAGAGAAGTAGTACTGTGCAGAGTCCATACATACAGAATAAGAAAAGATACCGAGAATTACACCCGACATACAGGACAAGAGAAGTAGTACTGTGCAGAGTCCATACATACAGAATAAGAACAGATACCGAGAATTACACCCGACATACAGGACAGGAGAAGTAGTACTGTGCAGAGTCCATACATACAGAATAGGAACAGATACTGAGAATTACACCCGACATACAGGACAGGAGAAGTGGTACTGTGCAGAGTCCATACATACAGAATAAGAACAGATACCGAGAATTACACCCGACATACAGGACAGGAGAAGTAGTACTGTGCAGAGTCCATACATACAGAATAAGAACAGATACTGAGAATTACACCCGACATACAGGACAAGAGAAGTAGTACTGTGCAGAGTCCATACATACAGAATAAGAAGAGATACCGAGAATTACACCCGACATACAGGACAAGAGAAGTAGTACTGTGCAGAGTCCATACATACAGAATAAGGAGAGATACTGAGAATTACACCCGACATACAGGACAGGAGAAGTAGTACTGTGCAGAGTCCATACATACAGAATAAGAAGAGATACCGAGAATTACACCCGACATACAGGACAAGAGAAGTAGTACTGTGCAGAGTCCATACATACAGAATAAGGAGAGATACTGAGAATTACACCCGACATACAGGACAGGAGAAGTAGTACTGTGCAGAGTCCATACATACAGAATAAGAACAGATACCGAGAATTACACCCGACATACAGGACAGGAGAAGTAGTACTGTGCAGAGTCCATACATACAGAATAAGAAGAGATACCGAGAATTACACCCGACATACAGGACAAGAGAAGTAGTACTGTGCAGAGTCCATACATACAGAATAAGAACAGATACCGAGAATTACACCCGACATACAGGACAAGAGAAGTAGTACTGTGCAGAGTCCATACATACAGAATAAGAACAGATACCGAGAATTACACCCGACATACAGGACAAGAGAAGTAGTACTGTGCAGAGTCCATACATACAGAATAAGAAGAGATACTGAGAATTACACCCGACATACAGGACAAGAGAAGTAGTACTGTGCAGAGTCCATACATACAGAATAAGAACAGATACTGAGAATTACACCCGACATACAGGACAAGAGAAGTAGTACTGTGCAGAGTCCATACATACAGAATAAGAACAGATACTGAGAATTACACCCGACATACAGGACAGGAGAAGTAGTACTGTGCAGAGTCCATACATACAGAATAAGAACAGATACTGAGAATTACACCCGACATACAGGACAAGAGAAGTAGTACTGTGCAGAGTCCATACATACAGAATAAGAACAGATACTGAGAATTACACCCGACATACAGGACAGGAGAAGTAGTACTGTGCAGAGTCCATACATACAGAATAAGAAGAGATACTGAGAATTACACCCGACATACAGGACAGGAGAAGTAGTACTGTGCAGAGTCCATACATACAGAATAAGAACAGATACCGAGAATTACACCCGACATACAGGACAAGAGAAGTAGTACTGTGCAGAGTCCATACATACAGAATAAGAAGAGATACTGAGAATTACACCCGACATACAGGACAGGAGAAGTAGTACTGTGCAGAGTCCATACATACAGAATAAGAACAGATACCGAGAATTACACCCGACATACAGGACAAGAGAAGTAGTACTGTGCAGAGTCCATACATACAGAATAAGAACAGATACCGAGAATTACACCCGACATACAGGACAAGAGAAGTAGTACTGTGCAGAGTCCATACATACAGAATAAGAACAGATACCGAGAATTACACCCGACATACAGGACAAGAGAAGTAGTACTGTGCAGAGTCCATACATACAGAATAAGAAGAGATACTGAGAATTAC
Source organism: Rana muscosa (assembly GCA_029206835.1). NCBI lineage: Eukaryota > Metazoa > Chordata > Amphibia > Anura > Ranidae > Rana > Rana muscosa. Next base: position 396,440,947 of record CM055118.1, read on the forward strand.
ACCCGACATACAGGACAGGAGAAGTAGTACTGTGCAGAGTCCATACATACAGAATAAGAACAGATACCGAGAATTACACCCGACATACAGGACAAGAGAAGTAGTACTGTGCAGAGTCCATACATACAGAATAAGAAGAGATACTGAGAATTACACCCGACATACAGGACAGGAGAAGTAGTACTGTGCAGAGTCCATACATACAGAATAAGAACAGATACTGAGAATTACACCCAACATACAGGACAGGAGAAGTAGTACTGTGCAGAGTCCATACATACAGAATAAGAAGAGATACCGAGAATTACACCCGACATACAGGACAGGAGAAGTAGTACTGTGCAGAGTCCATACATACAGAATAAGAACAGATACTGAGAATTACACCCGACATACAGGACAAGAGAAGTAGTACTGTGCAGAGTCCATACATACAGAATAAGAACAGATACCGAGAATTACACCAGACATACAGGACAAGAGAAGTAGTACTGTGCAGAGTCCATACATACAGAATAAGAACAGATACCGAGAATTACACCAGACATACAGGACAAGAGAAGTAGTACTGTGCAGAGTCCATACATACAGAATAAGAACAGATACTGAGAATTACACCCGACATACAGGACAAGAGAAGTAGTACTGTGCAGAGTCCATACATACAGAATAAGAACAGATACTGAGAATTACACCCGACATACAGGACAAGAGAAGTAGTACTGTGCAGAGTCCATACATACAGAATAAGAACAGATACTGAGAATTACACCCGACATACAGGACAAAAGAAGTAGTACTGTGCAGAGTCCATACATACAGAATAAGAACAGATACTGAGAATTACACCCGACATACAGGACAAGAGAAGTAGTACTGTGCAGAGTCCATACATACAGAATAAGGACAGATACCGAGAATTACACCCGACATACAGGACAAGAGAAGTAGTACTGTGCAGAGTCCATACATACAGAATAAGAACAGATACTGAGAATTACACCCGACATACAGGACAAAAGAAGTAGTACTGTGCAGAGTCCATACATACAGAATAAGAACAGATACCGAGAATTACACCCGACATACAGGACAGGAGAAGTAGTACTGTGCAGAGTCCATACATACAGAATAAGAACAGATACCGAGAATTACACCCGACATACAGGACAAGAGAAGTAGTACTGTGCAGAGGCCATACATACAGAATAAGAACAGATACCGAGAATTACACCCGACATACAGGACAAGAGAAGTAGTACTGTGCAGAGTCCATACATACAGAATAAGAACAGATACCGAGAATTACACCCGACATACAGGACAAGAGAAGTAGTACTGTGCAGAGTCCATACATACAGAATAAGAACAGATAATGAGAATTACACCCGACATACAGGACAAGAGAAGTAGTACTGTGCAGAGTCCATACATACAGAATAAGAAGAGATACTGAGAATTACACCCGACATACAGGACAGGAGAAGTAGTACTGTGCAGAGTCCATACATACAGAATAAGAACAGATACTGAGAATTACACCCGACATACAGGACAAGAGAAGTAGTACTGTGCAGAGTCCATACATACAGAATAAGAAGAGATACTGAGAATTACACCCGACATACAGGACAAGAGAAGTAGTACTGTGCAGAGTCCATACATACAGAATAAGAACAGATACCGAGAATTACACCCGACATACAGGACAGGAGAAGTAGTACTGTGCAGAGTCCATACATACAGAATAAGAACAGATACTGAGAATTACACCCGACATACAGGACAGGAGAAGTAGTACTGTGCAGAGTCCATACATACAGAATAAGAACAGATACAGAGAATTACACCCGACATACAGGACAAGAGAAGTAGTACTGTGCAGAGTCCATACATACAGAATAAGAAGAGATACTGAGAATTACACCCGACATACAGGACAAGAGAAGTAGTACTGTGCAGAGTCCATACATACAGAATAAGAACAGATACTGAGAATTACACCCGACATACAGGACAAGAGAAGTAGTACTGTGCAGAGTCCATACATACAGAATAAGAACAGATACTGAGAATTACACCCGACATACAGGACAGGAGAAGTAGTACTGTGCAGAGTCCATACATACAGAATAAGAAGAGATACCGAGAATTACACCCGACATACAGGACAAGAGAAGTAGTACTGTGCAGAGTCCATACATACAGAATAAGGAGAGATACTGAGAATTACACCCGACATACAGGACAGGAGAAGTAGTACTGTGCAGAGTCCATACATACAGAATAAGAAGAGATACTGAGAATTACACCCGACATACAGGACAAGAGAAGTAGTACTGTGCAGAGTCCATACATACAGAATAAGAACAGATACCGAGAATTACACCCGACATACAGGACAGGAGAAGTAGTACTGTGCAGAGCCCATACATACAGAATAAGAACAGATACTGAGAATTACACCCGACATACAGGACAAGAGAAGTAGTACTGTGCAGAGTCCATACATACAGAATAAGAACAGATACTGAGAATTACACCCGACATACAGGACAAGAGAAGTAGTACTGTGCAGAGTCCATACATACAGAATAAGAACAGATACTGAGAATTACACCCGACATACAGGACAGGAGAAGTAGTACTGTGCAGAGTCCATACATACAGAATAAGAAGAGATACCGAGAATTACACCCGACATACAGGACAAGAGAAGTAGTACTGTGCAGAGTCCATACATACAGAATAAGGAGAGATACTGAGAATTACACCCGACATACAGGACAGGAGAAGTAGTACTGTGCAGAGTCCATACATACAGAATAAGAACAGATACCGAGAATTACACCCGACATACAGGACAGGAGAAGTAGTACTGTGCAGAGTCCATACATACAGAATAAGAACAGATACCGAGAATTACACCCGACATACAGGACAGGAGAAGTAGTACTGTGCAGAGTCCATACATACAGAATAAGAAGAGATACTGAGAATTACACCCGACATACAGGACAAGAGAAGTAGTACTGTGCAGAGTCCATACATACAGAATAAGAAGAGATACTGAGAATTACACCCGACATACAGGACAAGAGAAGTAGTACTGTGCAGAGTCCATACATACAGAATAGGAACAGATACTGAGAATTACACCCGACATACAGGACAGGAGAAGTAGTACTGTGCAGAGTCCATACATACAGAATAAGGACAGATACCGAGAATTACACCCGACATACAGGACAAGAGAAGTAGTACTGTGCAGAGTCCATACATACAGAATAAGAAGAGATACCGAGAATTACACCCGACATACAGGACAAGAGAAGTAGTACTGTGCAGAGTCCATACATACAGAATAAGAACAGATACCGAGAATTACACCCGACATACAGGACAGGAGAAGTAGTACTGTGCAGAGTCCATACATACAGAATAAGAACAGATACCGAGAATTACACCCGACATACAGGACAAGAGAAGTAGTACTGTGCAGAGTCCATACATACAGAATAAGAAGAGATACCGAGAATTACACCCGACATACAGGACAAGAGAAGTAGTACTGTGCAGAGTCCATACATACAGAATAAGAAGAGATACTGAGAATTACACCCGACATACAGGACAAGAGAAGTAATACTGTGCAGAGTCCATACATACAGAATAAGAAGAGATACCGAGAATTACACCCGACATACAGGACAGGAGAAGTAGTACTGTGCAGAGTCCATACATACAGAATAAGAAGAGATACTGAGAATTACACCCGACATACAGGACAAGAGAAGTAATACTGTGCAGAGTCCATACATACAGAATAAGAACAGATACCGAGAATTACACCCGACATACAGGACAGGAGAAGTAGTACTGTGCAGAGTCCATACATACAGAATAAGAAGAGATACCGAGAATTACACCCGACATACAGGACAAGAGAAGTAGTACTGTGCAGAGTCCATACATACAGAATAAGAACAGATACCGAGAATTACACCCGACATACAGGACAGGAGAAGTAGTACTGTGCAGAGTCCATACATACAGAATAAGAACAGATACCGAGAATTACACCCGACATACAGGACAAGAGAAGTAGTACTGTGCAGAGTCCATACATACAGAATAAGAAGAGATACCGAGAATTACACCCGACATACAGGACAAGAGAAGTAGTACTGTGCAGAGTCCATACATACAGAATAAGAACAGATACTGAGAATTACACCCGACATACAGGACAAGAGAAGTAGTACTGTGCAGAGTCCATACATACAGAATAAGAACAGATACCGAGAATTACACCCGACATACAGGACAAGAGAAGTAGTACTGTGCAGAGTCCATACATACAGAATAAGAACAGATACCGAGAATTACACCCGACATACAGGACAAGAGAAGTAGTACTGTGCAGAGTCCATACATACAGAATAGGAACAGATACTGAGAATTACACCCGACATACAGGACAGGAGAAGTAGTACTGTGCAGAGTCCATACATACAGAATAAGAACAGATACCGAGAATTACACCCGACATACAGGACAAGAGAAGTAGTACTGTGCAGAGTCCATACATACAGAATAAGAACAGATACCGAGAATTACACCCGACATACAGGACAGGAGAAGTAGTACTGTGCAGAGTCCATACATACAGAATAGGAACAGATACTGAGAATTACACCCGACATACAGGACAGGAGAAGTGGTACTGTGCAGAGTCCATACATACAGAATAAGAACAGATACCGAGAATTACACCCGACATACAGGACAGGAGAAGTAGTACTGTGCAGAGTCCATACATACAGAATAAGAACAGATACTGAGAATTACACCCGACATACAGGACAAGAGAAGTAGTACTGTGCAGAGTCCATACATACAGAATAAGGACAGATACCGAGAATTACACCCGACATACAGGACAAGAGAAGTAGTACTGTGCAGAGTCCATACATACAGAATAAGAAGAGATACTGAGAATTACACCCGACATACAGGACAGGAGAAGTAGTACTGTGCAGAGTCCATACATACAGAATAAGAAGAGATACCGAGAATTACACCCGACATACAGGACAAGAGAAGTAGTACTGTGCAGAGTCCATACATACAGAATAAGAAGAGATACCGAGAATTACACCCGACATACAGGACAAGAGAAGTAGTACTGTGCAGAGTCCATACATACAGAATAAGGAGAGATACTGAGAATTACACCCGACATACAGGACAGGAGAAGTAGTACTGTGCAGAGTCCATACATACAGAATAAGAACAGATACCGAGAATTACACCCGACATACAGGACAGGAGAAGTAGTACTGTGCAGAGTCCATACATACAGAATAAGAAGAGATACCGAGAATTACACCCGACATACAGGACAAGAGAAGTAGTACTGTGCAGAGTCCATACATACAGAATAAGAACAGATACCGAGAATTACACCCGACATACAGGACAAGAGAAGTAGTACTGTGCAGAGTCCATACATACAGAATAAGAAGAGATACCGAGAATTACACCCGACATACAGGACAAGAGAAGTAGTACTGTGCAGAGTCCATACATACAGAATAAGAACAGATACTGAGAATTACACCCGACATACAGGACAGGAGAAGTAGTACTGTGCAGAGTCCATACATACAGAATAAGAACAGATACCGAGAATTACACCCGACATACAGGACAAGAGAAGTAGTACTGTGCAGAGTCCATACATACAGAATAAGAAGAGATACTGAGAATTACACCCGACATACAGGACAGGAGAAGTAGTACTGTGCAGAGTCCATACATACAGAATAAGAACAGATACCGAGAATTACACCCGACATACAGGACAAGAGAAGTAGTACTGTGCAGAGTCCATACATACAGAATAAGAACAGATACCGAGAATTACACCCGACATACAGGACAAGAGAAGTAGTACTGTGCAGAGTCCATACATACAGAATAAGAAGAGATACTGAGAATTACACCCGACATACAGGACAAGAGAAGTAGTACTGTGCAGAGTCCATACATACAGAATAAGAACAGATACTGAGAATTACACCCGACATACAGGACAAGAGAAGTAGTACTGTGCAGAGTCCATACATACAGAATAAGAACAGATAATGAGAATTACACCCGACATACAGGACAGGAGAAGTAGTACTGTGCAGAGTCCATACATACAGAATAAGGACAGATACTGAGAATTACACCCGACATACAGGACAGGAGAAGTAGTACTGTGCAGAGTCCATACATACAGAATAAGAACAGATACTGAGAATTACACCCGACATACAGGACAGGAGAAGTAGTACTGTGCAGAGTCCATACATACAGAATAAGAACAGATACTGAGAATTACACCCGACATACAGGACAAGAGAAGTAGTACTGTGCAGAGTCCATACATACAGAATAAGAACAGATACCGAGAATTACACCCGACATACAGGACAAGAGAAGTAGTACTGTGCAGAGTCCATACATACAGAATAAGAAGAGATACTGAGAATTACACCCGACATACAGGACAGGAGAAGTAGTACTGTGCAGAGTCCATACATACAGAATAAGGACAGATACTGAGAATTACACCCAACATACAGGACAGGAGAAGTAGTACTGTGCAGAGTCCATACATACAGAATAAGAAGAGATACTGAGAATTACACCCGACATACAGGACAAGAGAAGTAGTACTGTGCAGAGTCCATACATACAGAATAAGAAGAGATACTGAGAATTACACCCGGCATACAGGCCAAGAGAAGTAGTACTGTGCAGAGTCCATACATACAGAATAAGAACAGATACCGAGAATTACACCCGACATACAGGACAAGAGAAGTAGTACTGTGCAGAGTCCATACATACAGAATAAGAAGAGATAATGAGAATTACACCCGACATACAGGACAAGAGAAGTAGTACTGTGCAGAGTCCATACATACAGAATAAGAACAGATACCGAGAATTACACCCGACATACAGGACAAGAGAAGTAGTACTGTGCAGAGTCCATACATACAGAATAAGAAGAGATACCGAGAATTACACCCGACATACAGGACAAGAGAAGTAGTACTGTGCAGAGTCCATACATACAGAATAAGAACAGATACTGAGAATTACACCCGACATACAGGACAAGAGAAGTAGTACTGTGCAGAGTCCATACATACAGAATAAGGACAGATACTGAGAATTACACCCAACATACAGGACAGGAGAAGTAGTACTGTGCAGAGTCCATACATACAGAATAAGGACAGATACCGAGAATTACACCCAACATACAGGACAAGAGAAGTAGTACTGTGCAGAGTCCATACATACAGAATAAGAAGAGATACCGAGAATTACACCCGACATACAGGACAAGAGAAGTAGTACTGTGCAGAGTCCATACATACAGAATAAGAACAGATACTGAGAATTACACCCGACATACAGGACAAAAGAAGTAGTACTGTGCAGAGTCCATACATACAGAATAAGAACAGATACCGAGAATTACACCCGACATACAGGACAGGAGAAGTAGTACTGTGCAGAGTCCATACATACAGAATAAGAACAGATACCGAGAATTACACCCAACATACAGGACAAGAGAAGTAGTACTGTGCAGAGTCCATACATACAGAATAAGAAGAGATACCGAGAATTACACCCGACATACAGGACAAGAGAAGTAGTACTGTGCAGAGTCCATACATACAGAATAAGAACAGATACCGAGAATTACACCCGACATACAGGACAAGAGAAGTAGTACTGTGCAGAGTCCATACATACAGAATAAGAAGAGATACTGAGAATTACACCCGACATACAGGACAAGAGAAGTAGTACTGTGCAGAGTCCATACATACAGAATAAGAACAGATACCGAGAATTACACCCGACATACAGGACAAGAGAAGTAGTACTGTGCAGAGTCCATACATACAGAATAAGAAGAGATACTGAGAATTACACCCGACATACAGGACAAGAGAAGTAGTACTGTGCAGAGTCCATACATACAGAATAAGAACAGATACTGAGAATTACACCCGACATAAAGGACAAGAGAAGTAGTACTGTGCAGAGTCCATACATACAGAATAAGAACAGATACTGAGAATTACACCCGACATACAGGACAGGAGAAGTAGTACTGTGCAGAGTCCATACATACAGAATAAGAAGAGATACCGAGAATTACACCCGACATACAGGACAAGAGAAGTAGTACTGTGCAGAGTCCATACATACAGAATAAGGAGAGATACTGAGAATTACACCCGACATACAGGACAGGAGAAGTAGTACTGTGCAGAGTCCATACATACAGAATAAGAACAGATACCGAGAATTACACCCGACATACAGGACAGGAGAAGTAGTACTGTGCAGAGTCCATACATACAGAATAAGAACAGATACCGAGAATTACACCCGAAATACAGGACAAGAGAAGTAGTACTGTGCAGAGTCCATACATACAGAATAAGAAGAGATACTGAGAATTACACCCGACATACAGGACAAGAGAAGTAGTACTATGCAGAGTCCATACATACAGAATAAGAAGAGATACTGAGAATTACACCCGACATACAGGACAAGAGAAGTAGTACTGTGCAGAGTCCATACATACAGAATAGGAACAGATACTGAGAATTACACCCGACATACAGGACAGGAGAAGTAGTACTGTGCAGAGTCCATACATACAGAATAAGGACAGATACCGAGAATTACACCCGACATACAGGACAAGAGAAGTAGTACTGTGCAGAGTCCATACATACAGAATAAGAAGAGATACCGAGAATTACACCCGACATACAGGACAAGAGAAGTAGTACTGTGCAGAGTCCATACATACAGAATAAGAACAGATACCGAGAATTACACCCGACATACAGGACAGGAGAAGTAGTACTGTGCAGAGTCCATACATACAGAATAAGAAGAGATACCGAGAATTACACCCGACATACAGGACAAGAGAAGTAGTACTGTGCAGAGTCCATGCATACAGAATAAGAAGAGATACTGAGAATTACACCCGACATACAGGACAAGAGAAGTAATACTGTGCAGAGTCCATACATACAGAATAAGAACAGATACCGAGAATTACACCCGACATACAGGACAGGAGAAGTAGTACTGTGCAGAGTCCATACATACAGAATAAGAAGAGATACCGAGAATTACACCCGACATACAGGACAAGAGAAGTAGTACTGTGCAGAGTCCATACATACAGAATAAGAACAGATACCGAGAATTACACCCGACATACAGGACAGGAGAAGTAGTACTGTGCAGAGTCCATACATACAGAATAAGAACAGATACCGAGAATTACACCCGACATACAGGACAAGAGAAGTAGTACTGTGCAGAGTCCATACATACAGAATAAGAAGAGATACCGAGAATTACACCCGACATACAGGACAAGAGAAGTAGTACTGTGCAGAGTCCATACATACAGAATAAGAACAGATACTGAGAATTACACCCGACATACAGGACAAGAGAAGTAGTACTGTGCAGAGTCCATACATACAGAATAAGAACAGATACCGAGAATTACACCCGACATACAGGACAAGAGAAGTAGTACTGTGCAGAGTCCATACATACAGAATAAGAACAGATACCGAGAATTACACCCGACATACAGGACAAGAGAAGTAGTACTGTGCAGAGTCCATACATACAGAATAGGAACAGATACTGAGAATTACACCCAACATACAGGACAAGAGAAGTAGTACTGTGCAGAGTCCATACATACAGAATAGGAACAGATACTGAGAATTACACCCGACATACAGGACAAGAGAAGTAGTACTGTGCAGAGTCCATACATACAGAATAAGAACAGATACTGAGAATTACACCCGACATACAGGACAAGAGAAGTAGTACTGTGCAGAGTCCATACATACAGAATAAGAAAAGATACCGAGAATTACACCCGACATACAGGACAAGAGAAGTAGTACTGTGCAGAGTCCATACATACAGAATAAGAACAGATACCGAGAATTACACCCGACATACAGGACAGGAGAAGTAGTACTGTGCAGAGTCCATACATACAGAATAGGAACAGATACTGAGAATTACACCCGACATACAGGACAGGAGAAGTGGTACTGTGCAGAGTCCATACATACAGAATAAGAACAGATACCGAGAATTACACCCGACATACAGGACAGGAGAAGTAGTACTGTGCAGAGTCCATACATACAGAATAAGAAGAGATACCGAGAATTACACCCGACATACAGGACAAGAGAAGTAGTACTGTGCAGAGTCCATACATACAGAATAAGGAGAGATACTGAGAATTACACCCGACATACAGGACAGGAGAAGTAGTACTGTGCAGAGTCCATACATACAGAATAAGAAGAGATACCGAGAATTACACCCGACATACAGGACAAGAGAAGTAGTACTGTGCAGAGTCCATACATACAGAATAAGGAGAGATACTGAGAATTACACCCGACATACAGGACAAGAGAAGTAGTACTGTGCAGAGTCCATACATACAGAATAAGAACAGATACCGAGAATTACACCCGACATACAGGACAGGAGAAGTAGTACTGTGCAGAGTCCATACATACAGAATAAGAACAGATACCGAGAATTACACCCGGCATACAGGACAAGAGAAGTAGTACTGTGCAGAGTCCATACATACAGAATAAGAAGAGATACTGAGAATTACACCCGACATACAGGACAAGAGAAGTAGTACTGTGCAGAGTCCATACATACAGAATAAGAACAGATACTGAGAATTACACCCGACATACAGGACAAGAGAAGTAGTACTGTGCAGAGTCCATACATACAGAATAAGAACAGATACTGAGAATTACACCCGACATACAGGACAAGAGAAGTAGTACTGTGCAGAGTCCATACATACAGAATAAGAACAGATACTGAGAATTACACCCGACATACAGGACAGGAGAAGTAGTACTGTGCAGAGTCCATACATACAGAATAAGAAGAGATACCGAGAATTACACCCGACATACAGGACAAGAGAAGTAGTACTGTGCAGAGTCCATACATACAGAATAAGGAGAGATACTGAGAATTACACCCGACATACAGGACAGGAGAAGTAGTACTGTGCAGAGTCCATACATACAGAATAAGAACAGATACCGAGAATTACACCCGACATACAGGACAGGAGAAGTAGTACTGTGCAGAGTCCATACATACAGAATAAGAACAGATACCGAGAATTACACCCGACATACAGGACAAGAGAAGTAGTACTGTGCAGAGTCCATACATACAGAATAAGAAGAGATACTGAGAATTACACCCGACATACAGGACAGTAGAAGTAGTACTGTGCAGAGTCCATACATACAGAATAAGAAGAGATACTGAGAATTACACCCGACATACAGGACAAGAGAAGTAGTACTGTGCAGAGTCCATACATACAGAATAAGAAGAGATACTGAGAATTACACCCGACATACAGGACAAGAGAAGTAGTACTGTGCAGAGTCCATACATACAGAATAGGAACAGATACTGAGAATTACACCCGACATACAGGACAGGAGAAGTAGTACTGTGCAGAGTCCATACATACAGAATAAGGACAGATACCGAGAATTACACCCGACATACAGGACAAGAGAAGTAGTACTGTGCAGAGTCCATACATACAGAATAAGAAGAGATACCGAGAATTACACCCGACATACAGGACAAGAGAAGTAGTACTGTGCAGAGTCCATACATACAGAATAAGAACAGATACCGAGAATTACACCCGACATACAGGACAGGAGAAGTAGTACTGTGCAGAGTCCATACATACAGAATAAGAACAGATACCGAGAATTACACCCGACATACAGGACAAGAGAAGTAGTACTGTGCAGAGTCCATACATACAGAATAAGAAGAGATACCGAGAATTACACCCGACATACAGGACAAGAGAAGTAGTACTGTGCAGAGTCCATACATACAGAATAAGAACAGATACTGAGAATTACACCCGACATACAGGACAAGAGAAGTAGTACTGTGCAGAGTCCATACATACAGAATAAGAACAGATACCGAGAATTACACCCGACATACAGGACAAGAGAAGTAGTACTGTGCAGAGTCCATACATACAGAATAAGAACAGATACTGAGAATTACACCCGACATACAGGACAGGAGAAGTAGTACTGTGCAGAGTCCATACATACAGAATAAGAACAGATACTGAGAATTACACCCGACATACAGGACAAGAGAAGTAGTACTGTGCAGAGTCCATACATACAGAATAAGAAAAGATACCGAGAATTACACCCGACATACAGGACAAGAGAAGTAGTACTGTGCAGAGTCCATACATACAGAATAAGAACAGATACCGAGAATTACACCCGACATACAGGACAGGAGAAGTAGTACTGTGCAGAGTCCATACATACAGAATAGGAACAGATACTGAGAATTACACCCGACATACAGGACAGGAGAAGTGGTACTGTGCAGAGTCCATACATACAGAATAAGAACAGATACCGAGAATTACACCCGACATACAGGACAGGAGAAGTAGTACTGTGCAGAGTCCATACATACAGAATAAGAACAGATACTGAGAATTACACCCGACATACAGGACAAGAGAAGTAGTACTGTGCAGAGTCCATACATACAGAATAAGAAGAGATACCGAGAATTACACCCGACATACAGGACAAGAGAAGTAGTACTGTGCAGAGTCCATACATACAGAATAAGGAGAGATACTGAGAATTACACCCGACATACAGGACAGGAGAAGTAGTACTGTGCAGAGTCCATACATACAGAATAAGAAGAGATACCGAGAATTACACCCGACATACAGGACAAGAGAAGTAGTACTGTGCAGAGTCCATACATACAGAATAAGGAGAGATACTGAGAATTACACCCGACATACAGGACAGGAGAAGTAGTACTGTGCAGAGTCCATACATACAGAATAAGAACAGATACTGAGAATTACACCCGATATACAGGACAAGAGAAGTAGTACTGTGCAGAGTCCATACATACAGAATAAGAACAGATACCGAGAATTACACCCGACATACAGGACAGGAGAAGTAGTACTGTGCAGAGTCCATACATACAGAATAAGAAGAGATACCGAGAATTACACCCGACATACAGGACAAGAGAAGTAGTACTGTGCAGAGTCCATACATACAGAATAAGAACAGATACCGAGAATTACACCCGACATACAGGACAAGAGAAGTAGTACTGTGCAGAGTCCATACATACAGAATAAGAACAGATACCGAGAATTACACCCGACATACAGGACAAGAGAAGTAGTACTGTGCAGAGTCCATACATACAGAATAAGAAGAGATACTGAGAATTACACCCGACATACAGGACAAGAGAAGTAGTACTGTGCAGAGTCCATACATACAGAATAAGAACAGATACTGAGAATTACACCCGACATACAGGACAGGAGAAGTAGTACTGTGCAGAGTCCATACATACAGAATAAGAACAGATACCGAGAATTACACCCGACATACAGGACAAGAGAAGTAGTACTGTGCAGAGTCCATACATACAGAATAAGAAGAGATACTGAGAATTACACCCGACATACAGGACAGGAGAAGTAGTACTGTGCAGAGTCCATACATACAGAATAAGAACAGATACCGAGAATTACACCCGACATACAGGACAAGAGAAGTAGTACTGTGCAGAGTCCATACATACAGAATAAGAACAGATACCGAGAATTACACCCGACATACAGGACAAGAGAAGTAGTACTGTGCAGAGTCCATACATACAGAATAAGAACAGATACCGAGAATTACACCCGACATACAGGACAAGAGAAGTAGTACTGTGCAGAGTCCATACATACAGAATAAGAAGAGATACTGAGAATTACACCCGACATACAGGACAGGAGAAGTAGTACTGTGCAGAGTCCATACATACAGAATAAGAACAGATACCGAGAATTACACCCGACATACAGGACAAGAGAAGTAGTACTGTGCAGAGTCCATACATACAGAATAAGAAGAGATACTGAGAATTACACCCGACATACAGGACAGGAGAAGTAGTACTGTGCAGAGTCCATACATACAGAATAAGAACAGATACCGAGAATTACACCCGACATACAGGACAAGAGAAGTAGTACTGTGCAGAGTCCATACATACAGAATAAGAACAGATACCGAGAATTACACCCGACATACAGGACAAGAGAAGTAGTACTGTGCAGAGTCCATACATACAGAATAAGAAGAGATACCGAGAATTACACCCGACATACAGGACAAGAGAAGTAGTACTGTGCAGAGTCCATACATACAGAATAAGGACAGATACTGAGAATTACACCCAACATACAGGACAGGAGAAGTAGTACTGTGCAGAGTCCATACATACAGAATAAGAAGAGATACCGAGAATTACACCCGACATACAGGACAGGAGAAGTAGTACTGTGCAGAGTCCATACATACAGAATAAGAACAGATACTGAGAATTACACCCGACATACAGGACAAGAGAAGTAGTACTGTGCAGAGTCCATACATACAGAATAAGAACAGATACCGAGAATTACACCAGACATACAGGACAAGAGAAGTAGTACTGTGCAGAGTCCATACATACAGAATAAGAACAGATACCGAGAATTACACCAGACATACAGGACAAGAGAAGTAGTACTGTGCAGAGTCCATACATACAGAATAAGAACAGATACTGAGAATTACACCCGACATACAGGACAAGAGAAGTAGTACTGTGCAGAGTCCATACATACAGAATAAGAACAGATACTGAGAATTACACCCGACATACAGGACAAGAGAAGTAGTACTGTGCAGAGTCCATACATACAGAATAAGAACAGATACTGAGAATTACACCCGACATA
This sequence comes from Rana muscosa, assembly GCA_029206835.1. Taxonomy (NCBI): domain Eukaryota; kingdom Metazoa; phylum Chordata; class Amphibia; order Anura; family Ranidae; genus Rana; species Rana muscosa. The sequence goes on from CM055118.1 coordinate 396,455,972, forward strand.
CAGGACAAAAGAAGTAGTACTGTGCAGAGTCCATACATACAGAATAAGAACAGATACTGAGAATTACACCCGACATACAGGACAAGAGAAGTAGTACTGTGCAGAGTCCATACATACAGAATAAGGACAGATACCGAGAATTACACCCGACATACAGGACAAGAGAAGTAGTACTGTGCAGAGTCCATACATACAGAATAAGAACAGATACTGAGAATTACACCCGACATACAGGACAGGAGAAGTAGTACTGTGCAGAGTCCATACATACAGAATAAGAACAGATACTGAGAATTACACCCGACATACAGGACAAGAGAAGTAGTACTGTGCAGAGTCCATACATACAGAATAAGAACAGATACTGAGAATTACACCCGACATACAGGACAAAAGAAGTAGTACTGTGCAGAGTCCATACATACAGAATAAGAACAGATACCGAGAATTACACCCGACATACAGGACAGGAGAAGTAGTACTGTGCAGAGTCCATACATACAGAATAAGAACAGATACCGAGAATTACACCCGACATACAGGACAAGAGAAGTAGTACTGTGCAGAGTCCATACATACAGAATAAGAACAGATACCGAGAATTACACCCGACATACAGGACAAGAGAAGTAGTACTGTGCAGAGTCCATACATACAGAATAAGAACAGATAATGAGAATTACACCCGACATACAGGACAAGAGAAGTAGTACTGTGCAGAGTCCATACATACAGAATAAGAAGAGATACTGAGAATTACACCCGACATACAGGACAAGAGAAGTAGTACTGTGCAGAGTCCATACATACAGAATAAGAACAGATACCGAGAATTACACCCGACATACAGGACAAGAGAAGTAGTACTGTGCAGAGTCCATACATACAGAATAAGAACAGATACTGAGAATTACACCCGACATACAGGACAAGAGAAGTAGTACTGTGCAGAGTCCATACATACAGAATAAGAACAGATACTGAGAATTACACCCGACATACAGGACAAGAGAAGTAGTACTGTGCAGAGTCCATACATACAGAATAAGAACAGATACTGAGAATTACACCCGACATACAGGACAGGAGAAGTAGTACTGTGCAGAGTCCATACATACAGAATAAGAAGAGATACCGAGAATTACACCCGACATACAGGACAAGAGAAGTAGTACTGTGCAGAGTCCATACATACAGAATAAGGAGAGATACTGAGAATTACACCCGACATACAGGACAGGAGAAGTAGTACTGTGCAGAGTCCATACATACAGAATAAGAACAGATACCGAGAATTACACCCGACATACAGGACAGGAGAAGTAGTACTGTGCAGAGTCCATACATACAGAATAAGAACAGATACCGAGAATTACACCCGACATACAGGACAAGAGAAGTAGTACTGTGCAGAGTCCATACATACAGAATAAGAAGAGATACTGAGAATTACACCCGACATACAGGACAAGAGAAGTAGTACTGTGCAGAGTCCATACATACAGAATAAGAAGAGATACTGAGAATTACACCCGACATACAGGACAAGACAAGTAGTACTGTGCAGAGTCCATACATACAGAATAGGAACAGATACTGAGAATTACACCCGACATACAGGACAGGAGAAGTAGTACTGTGCAGAGTCCATACATACAGAATAAGGACAGATACCGAGAATTACACCCGACATACAGGACAAGAGAAGTAGTACTGTGCAGAGTCCATACATACAGAATAAGAAGAGATACCGAGAATTACACCCGACATACAGGACAAGAGAAGTAGTACTGTGCAGAGTCCATACATACAGAATAAGAACAGATACCGAGAATTACACCCGACATACAGGACAGGAGAAGTAGTACTGTGCAGAGTCCATACATACAGAATAAGAACAGATACCGAGAATTACACCCGACATACAGGACAAGAGAAGTAGTACTGTGCAGAGTCCATACATACAGAATAAGAAGAGATACCGAGAATTACACCCGACATACAGGACAAGAGAAGTAGTACTGTGCAGAGTCCATACATACAGAATAAGAACAGATACTGAGAATTACACCCGACATACAGGACAAGAGAAGTAGTACTGTGCAGAGTCCATACATACAGAATAAGAAGAGATACTGAGAATTACACCCGACATACAGGACAAGAGAAGTAGTACTGTGCAGAGTCCATACATACAGAATAAGAACAGATACCGAGAATTACACCCGACATACAGGACAAGAGAAGTAGTACTGTGCAGAGTCCATACATACAGAATAAGAACAGATACCGAGAATTACACCCGACATACAGGACAAGAGAAGTAGTACTGTGCAGAGTCCATACATACAGAATAGGAACAGATACTGAGAATTACACCCGACATACAGGACAAGAGAAGTAGTACTGTGCAGAGTCCATACATACAGAATAAGAACAGATACCGAGAATTACACCCGACATACAGGACAGGAGAAGTAGTACTGTGCAGAGTCCATACATACAGAATAGGAACAGATACTGAGAATTACACCCGACATACAGGACAGGAGAAGTGGTACTGTGCAGAGTCCATACATACAGAATAAGAACAGATACCGAGAATTACACCCGACATACAGGACAGGAGAAGTAGTACTGTGCAGAGTCCATACATACAGAATAAGAACAGATACTGAGAATTACACCCGACATACAGGACAAGAGAAGTAGTACTGTGCAGAGTCCATACATACAGAATAAGAAGAGATACCGAGAATTACACCCGACATACAGGACAAGAGAAGTAGTACTGTGCAGAGTCCATACATACAGAATAAGAAGAGATACTGAGAATTACACCCGACATACAGGACAGGAGAAGTAGTACTGTGCAGAGTCCATACATACAGAATAAGAAGAGATACCGAGAATTACACCCGACATACAGGACAAGAGAAGTAGTACTGTGCAGAGTCCATACATACAGAATAAGAAGAGATACCGAGAATTACACCCGACATACAGGACAAGAGAAGTAGTACTGTGCAGAGTCCATACATACAGAATAAGAAGAGATACCGAGACTTACACCCGACATACAGGACAGGAGAAGTAGTACTGTGCAGAGTCCATACATACAGAATAAGAACAGATACTGAGAATTACACCCGATATACAGGACAAGAGAAGTAGTACTGTGCAGAGTCCATACATACAGAATAAGAACAGATACCGAGAATTACACCCGACATACAGGACAGGAGAAGTAGTACTGTGCAGAGTCCATACATACAGAATAAGAAGAGATACCGAGAATTACACCCGACATACAGGACAAGAGAAGTAGTACTGTGCAGAGTCCATACATACAGAATAAGAACAGATACCGAGAATTACACCCGACATACAGGACAAGAGAAGTAGTACTGTGCAGAGTCCATACATACAGAATAAGAAGAGATACCGAGAATTACACCCGACATACAGGACAAGAGAAGTAGTACTGTGCAGAGTCCATACATACAGAATAAGAACAGATACTGAGAATTACACCCGACATACAGGACAGGAGAAGTAGTACTGTGCAGAGTCCATACATACAGAATAAGAACAGATACCGAGAATTACACCCGACATACAGGACAAGAGAAGTAGTACTGTGCAGAGTCCATACATACAGAATAAGAAGAGATACTGAGAATTACACCCGACATACAGGACAGGAGAAGTAGTACTGTGCAGAGTCCATACATACAGAATAAGAACAGATACCGAGAATTACACCCGACATACAGGACAAGAGAAGTAGTACTGTGCAGAGTCCATACATACAGAATAAGAACAGATACCGAGAATTACACCCGACATACAGGACAAGAGAAGTAGTACTGTGCAGAGTCCATACATACAGAATAAGAAGAGATACTGAGAATTACACCCGACATACAGGACAAGAGAAGTAGTACTGTGCAGAGTCCATACATACAGAATAAGAAGAGATACTGAGAATTACACCCGGCATACAGGCCAAGAGAAGTAGTACTGTGCAGAGTCCATACATACAGAATAAGAACAGATACCGAGAATTACACCCGACATACAGGACAAGAGAAGTAGTACTGTGCAGAGTCCATACATACAGAATAAGAAGAGATACCGAGAATTACACCCGACATACAGGACAGGAGAAGTAGTACTGTGCAGAGTCCATACATACAGAATAAGAACAGATACTGAGAATTACACCCGACATACAGGACAAGAGAAGTAGTACTGTGCAGAGTCCATACATACAGAATAAGGACAGATACTGAGAATTACACCCAACATACAGGACAGGAGAAGTAGTACTGTGCAGAGTCCATACATACAGAATAAGGACAGATACCGAGAATTACACCCAACATACAGGACAAGAGAAGTAGTACTGTGCAGAGTCCATACATACAGAATAAGAAGAGATACCGAGAATTACACCCGACATACAGGACAAGAGAAGTAGTACTGTGCAGAGTCCATACATACAGAATAAGAACAGATACTGAGAATTACACCCGACATACAGGACAAAAGAAGTAGTACTGTGCAGAGTCCATACATACAGAATAAGAACAGATACCGAGAATTACACCCGACATACAGGACAGGAGAAGTAGTACTGTGCAGAGTCCATACATACAGAATAAGAACAGATACCGAGAATTACACCCAACATACAGGACAAGAGAAGTAGTACTGTGCAGAGTCCATACATACAGAATAAGAAGAGATACCGAGAATTACACCCGACATACAGGACAAGAGAAGTAGTACTGTGCAGAGTCCATACATACAGAATAAGAACAGATACCGAGAATTACACCCGACATACAGGACAAGAGAAGTAGTACTGTGCAGAGTCCATACATACAGAATAAGAAGAGATACCGAGAATTACACCCGACATACAGGACAAGAGAAGTAGTACTGTGCAGAGTCCATACATACAGAATAGGAACAGATACTGAGAATTACACCCGACATACAGGACAAGAGAAGTAGTACTGTGCAGAGTCCATACATACAGAATAAGAACAGATACCGAGAATTACACCCGACATACAGGACAGGAGAAGTAGTACTGTGCAGAGTCCATACATACAGAATAGGAACAGATACTGAGAATTACACCCGACATACAGGACAGGAGAAGTGGTACTGTGCAGAGTCCATACATACAGAATAAGAACAGATACCGAGAATTACACCCGACATACAGGACAAGAGAAGTAGTACTGTGCAGAGTCCATACATACAGAATAAGAAGAGATACCGAGAATTACACCCGACATACAGGACAAGAGAAGTAGTACTGTGCAGAGTCCATACATACAGAATAAGAAGAGATACTGAGAATTACACCCGACATACAGGACAGGAGAAGTAGTACTGTGCAGAGTCCATACATACAGAATAAGAAGAGATACCGAGAATTACACCCGACATACAGGACAAGAGAAGTAGTACTGTGCAGAGTCCATACATACAGAATAAGAACAGATACCGAGAATTACACCCGACATACAGGACAAGAGAAGTAGTACTGTGCAGAGTCCATACATACAGAATAAGAAGAGATACCGAGAATTACACCCGACATACAGGACAAGAGAAGTAGTACTGTGCAGAGTCCATACATACAGAATAAGAACAGATACCGAGAATTACACCCGACATACAGGACAAGAGAAGTAGTACTGTGCAGAGTCCATACATACAGAATAAGAACAGATACCGAGAATTACACCCGACATACAGGACAAGAGAAGTAGTACTGTGCAGAGTCCATACATACAGAATAAGAAGAGATACCGAGAATTACACCCGACATACAGGACAAGAGAAGTAGTACTGTGCAGAGTCCATACATACAGAATAAGGAGAGATACTGAGAATTACACCCGACATACAGGACAGGAGAAGTAGTACTGTGCAGAGTCCATACATACAGAATAAGAACAGATACTGAGAATTACACCCGATATACAGGACAAGAGAAGTAGTACTGTGCAGAGTCCATACATACAGAATAAGAACAGATACCGAGAATTACACCCGACATACAGGACAGGAGAAGTAGTACTGTGCAGAGTCCATACATACAGAATAAGAAGAGATACCGAGAATTACACCCGACATACAGGACAAGAGAAGTAGTACTGTGCAGAGTCCATACATACAGAATAAGAACAGATACCGAGAATTACACCCGACATACAGGACAAGAGAAGTAGTACTGTGCAGAGTCCATACATACAGAATAAGAAGAGATACCGAGAATTACACCCGACATACAGGACAAGAGAAGTAGTACTGTGCAGAGTCCATACATACAGAATAAGAACAGATACTGAGAATTACACCCGACATACAGGACAGGAGAAGTAGTACTGTGCAGAGTCCATACATACAGAATAAGAACAGATACCGAGAATTACACCCGACATACAGGACAAGAGAAGTAGTACTGTGCAGAGTCCATACATACAGAATAAGAAGAGATACTGAGAATTACACCCGACATACAGGACAGGAGAAGTAGTACTGTGCAGAGTCCATACATACAGAATAAGGAGAGATACTGAGAATTACACCCGACATACAGGACAAGAGAAGTAGTACTGTGCAGAGTCCATACATACAGAATAAGAGGAGATACCGAGAATTACACCCGACATACAGGACAAGAGAAGTAGTACTGTGCAGAATCCATACATACAGAATAAGGAGAGATACTGAGAATTACACCCGACATACAGGACAGGAGAAGTAGTACTGTGCAGAGTCCATACATACAGAATAAGAACAGATACCGAGAATTACACCCGACATACAGGACAAGAGAAGTAGTACTGTGCAGAGTCCATACATACAGAATAAGAACAGATACCGAGAATTACACCCGACATACAGGACAAGAGAAGTAGTACTGTGCAGAGTCCATACATACAGAATAAGAAGAGATACTGAGAATTACACCCGACATACAGGACAAGAGAAGTAGTACTGTGCAGAGTCCATACATACAGAATAAGAAGAGATACTGAGAATTACACCCGACATACAGGACAGGAGAAGTAGTACTGTGCAGAGTCCATACATACAGAATAAGGACAGATACTGAGAATTACACCCAACATACAGGACAGGAGAAGTAGTACTGTGCAGAGTCCATACATACAGAATAAGAAGAGATACTGAGAATTACACCCGACATACAGGACAAGAGAAGTAGTACTGTGCAGAGTCCATACATACAGAATAAGAAGAGATACCGAGAATTACACCCGACATACAGGACAAGAGAAGTAGTACTGTGCAGAGTCCATACATACAGAATAAGAACAGATACTGAGAATTACACCCGACATACAGGACAAAAGAAGTAGTACTGTGCAGAGTCCATACATACAGAATAAGAACAGATACCGAGAATTACACCCGACATACAGGACAGGAGAAGTAGTACTGTGCAGAGTCCATACATACAGAATAAGAACAGATACCGAGAATTACACCCAACATACAGGACAAGAGAAGTAGTACTGTGCAGAGTCCATACATACAGAATAAGAACAGATACTGAGAATTACACCCGACATACAGGACAGGAGAAGTAGTACTGTGCAGAGTCCATACATACAGAATAAGAACAGATACCGAGAATTACACCCGACATACAGGACAAGAGAAGTAGTACTGTGCAGAGTCCATACATACAGAATAAGAAGAGATACTGAGAATTACACCCGACATACAGGACAGGAGAAGTAGTACTGTGCAGAGTCCATACATACAGAATAAGGACAGATACTGAGAATTACACCCAACATACAGGACAGGAGAAGTAGTACTGTGCAGAGTCCATACATACAGAATAAGAAGAGATACTGAGAATTACACCCGACATACAGGACAAGAGAAGTAGTACTGTGCAGAGTCCATACATACAGAATAAGAAGAGATACCGAGAATTACACCCGACATACAGGACAAGAGAAGTAGTACTGTGCAGAGTCCATACATACAGAATAAGAACAGATACTGAGAATTACACCCGACATACAGGACAAAAGAAGTAGTACTGTGCAGAGTCCATACATACAGAATAAGAACAGATACCGAGAATTACACCCGACATACAGGACAGGAGAAGTAGTACTGTGCAGAGTCCATACATACAGAATAAGAACAGATACCGAGAATTACACCCAACATACAGGACAAGAGAAGTAGTACTGTGCAGAGTCCATACATACAGAATAAGAAGAGATACTGAGAATTACACCCGACATACAGGACAAGAGAAGTAGTACTGTGCAGAGTCCATACATACAGAATAAGAACAGATACCGAGAATTACACCCGACATACAGGACAAGAGAAGTAGTACTGTGCAGAGTCCATACATACAGAATAAGAAGAGATACTGAGAATTACACCCGACATACAGGACAAGAGAAGTAGTACTGTGCAGAGTCCATACATACAGAATAAGAACAGATACCGAGAATTACACCCGACATACAGGACAGGAGAAGTAGTACTGTGCAGAGTCCATACATACAGAATAAGAAGAGATACTGAGAATTACACCCGACATACAGGACAAGAGAAGTAGTACTGTGCAGAGTCCATACATACAGAATAAGAACAGATACTGAGAATTACACCCGACATACAGGACAAGAGAAGTAGTACTGTGCAGAGTCCATACATACAGAATAAGAACAGATACTGAGAATTACACCCGACATACAGGACAAGAGAAGTAGTACTGTGCAGAGTCCATACATACAGAATAAGAACAGATACTGAGAATTACACCCGACATACAGGACAAGAGAAGTAGTACTGTGCAGAGTCCATACATACAGAATAAGAAGAGATACCGAGAATTACACCCGACATACAGGACAAGAGAAGTAGTACTGTGCAGAGTCCATACATACAGAATAAGGAGAGATACTGAGAATTACACCCGACATACAGGACAGGAGAAGTAGTACTGTGCAGAGTCCATACATACAGAATAAGAACAGATACCGAGAATTACACCCGACATACAGGACAGGAGAAGTAGTACTGTGCAGAGTCCATACATACAGAATAAGAACAGATACCGAGAATTACACCCGAAATACAGGACAAGAGAAGTAGTACTGTGCAGAGTCCATACATACAGAATAAGAAGAGATACTGAGAATTACACCCGACATACAGGACAAGAGAAGTAGTACTATGCAGAGTCCATACATACAGAATAAGAAGAGATACTGAGAATTACACCCGACATACAGGACAAGAGAAGTAGTACTGTGCAGAGTCCATACATACAGAATAGGAACAGATACTGAGAATTACACCCGACATACAGGACAGGAGAAGTAGTACTGTGCAGAGTCCATACATACAGAATAAGGACAGATACCGAGAATTACACCCGACATACAGGACAAGAGAAGTAGTACTGTGCAGAGTCCATACATACAGAATAAGAAGAGATACCGAGAATTACACCCGACATACAGGACAAGAGAAGTAGTACTGTGCAGAGTCCATACATACAGAATAAGAACAGATACCGAGAATTACACCCGACATACAGGACAGGAGAAGTAGTACTGTGCAGAGTCCATACATACAGAATAAGAAGAGATACCGAGAATTACACCCGACATACAGGACAAGAGAAGTAGTACTGTGCAGAGTCCATGCATACAGAATAAGAAGAGATACTGAGAATTACACCCGACATACAGGACAAGAGAAGTAATACTGTGCAGAGTCCATACATACAGAATAAGAACAGATACCGAGAATTACACCCGACATACAGGACAGGAGAAGTAGTACTGTGCAGAGTCCATACATACAGAATAAGAAGAGATACCGAGAATTACACCCGACATACAGGACAAGAGAAGTAGTACTGTGCAGAGTCCATACATACAGAATAAGAACAGATACCGAGAATTACACCCGACATACAGGACAGGAGAAGTAGTACTGTGCAGAGTCCATACATACAGAATAAGAACAGATACCGAGAATTACACCCGACATACAGGACAAGAGAAGTAGTACTGTGCAGAGTCCATACATACAGAATAAGAAGAGATACCGAGAATTACACCCGACATACAGGACAAGAGAAGTAGTACTGTGCAGAGTCCATACATACAGAATAAGAACAGATACTGAGAATTACACCCGACATACAGGACAAGAGAAGTAGTACTGTGCAGAGTCCATACATACAGAATAAGAACAGATACCGAGAATTACACCCGACATACAGGACAAGAGAAGTAGTACTGTGCAGAGTCCATACATACAGAATAAGAACAGATACCGAGAATTACACCCGACATACAGGACAAGAGAAGTAGTACTGTGCAGAGTCCATACATACAGAATAGGAACAGATACTGAGAATTACACCCAACATACAGGACAAGAGAAGTAGTACTGTGCAGAGTCCATACATACAGAATAAGAACAGATACTGAGAATTACACCCGACATACAGGACAGGAGAAGTAGTACTGTGCAGAGTCCATACATACAGAATAAGAACAGATACTGAGAATTACACCCGACATACAGGACAAGAGAAGTAGTACTGTGCAGAGTCCATACATACAGAATAAGAAAAGATACCGAGAATTACACCCGACATACAGGACAAGAGAAGTAGTACTGTGCAGAGTCCATACATACAGAATAAGAACAGATACCGAGAATTACACCCGACATACAGGACAGGAGAAGTAGTACTGTGCAGAGTCCATACATACAGAATAGGAACAGATACTGAGAATTACACCCGACATACAGGACAGGAGAAGTGGTACTGTGCAGAGTCCATACATACAGAATAAGAACAGATACTGAGAATTACACCCGACATACAGGACAGGAGAAGTAGTACTGTGCAGAGTCCATACATACAGAATAAGAACAGATACCGAGAATTACACCCGACATACAGGACAGGAGAAGTAGTACTGTGCAGAGTCCATACATACAGAATAAGAACAGATACTGAGAATTACACCCGACATACAGGACAAGAGAAGTAGTACTGTGCAGAGTCCATACATACAGAATAAGAAGAGATACCGAGAATTACACCCGACATACAGGACAAGAGAAGTAGTACTGTGCAGAGTCCATACATACAGAATAAGGAGAGATACTGAGAATTACACCCGACATACAGGACAGGAGAAGTGGTACTGTGCAGAGTCCATACATACAGAATAAGAAGAGATACCGAGAATTACACCCGACATACAGGACAGGAGAAGTAGTACTGTGCAGAGTCCATACATACAGAATAAGAACAGATACTGAGAATTACACCCGACATACAGGAGAAGAGAAGTAGTACTGTGCAGAGTCCATACATACAGAATAAGAACAGATACCGAGAATTACACCCGACATACAGGACAAGAGAAGTAGTACTGTGCAGAGTCCATACATACAGAATAAGAACAGATACTGAGAATTACACCCGATATACAGGACAAGAGAAGTAGTACTGTGCAGAGTCCATACATACAGAATAAGAACAGATACTGAGAATTACACCCGACATACAGGACAGGAGAAGTAGTACTGTGCAGAGTCCATACATACAGAATAAGAACAGATACTGAGAATTACACCCGACATACAGGACAAGAGAAGTAGTACTGTGCAGAGTCCATACATACAGAATAAGAACAGATACCGAGAATTACACCCGACATACAGGACAGGAGAAGTAGTACTGTGCAGAGTCCATACATACAGAATAAGAAGAGATACTGAGATTTACACCCGACATACAGGACAGGAGAAGTGGTACTGTGCAGAGTCCATACATACAGAATAAGAAGAGATACCGAGAATTACACCCGACATACAGGACAAGAGAAGTAGTACTGTGCAGAGTCCATACATACAGAATAAGAACAGATACCGAGAATTACACCCGACATACAGGACAAGAGAAGTAGTACTGTGCAGAGTCCATACATACAGAATAAGAACAGATACCGAGAATTACACCCGACATACAGGACAAGAGAAGTAGTACTGTGCAGAGTCCATACATACAGAATAAGAAGAGATACTGAGAATTACACCCGACATACAGGACAAGAGAAGTAGTACTGTGCAGAGTCCATACATACAGAATAAGAACAGATACTGAGAATTACACCCGACATACAGGACAGGAGAAGTAGTACTGTGCAGAGTCCATACATACAGAATAAGAACAGATACCGAGAATTACACCCGACATACAGGACAAGAGAAGTAGTACTGTGCAGAGTCCATACATACAGAATAAGAAGAGATACTGAGAATTACACCCGACATACAGGACAGGAGAAGTAGTACTGTGCAGAGTCCATACATACAGAATAAGAACAGATACCGAGAATTACACCCGACATACAGGACAAGAGAAGTAGTACTGTGCAGAGTCCATACATACAGAATAAGAACAGATACCGAGAATTACACCCGACATACAGGACAAGAGAAGTAGTACTGTGCAGAGTCCATACATACAGAATAAGAAGAGATACTGAGAATTACACCCGACATACAGGACAAGAGAAGTAGTACTGTGCAGAGTCCATACATACAGAATAAGAACAGATACTGAGAATTACACCCGACATACAGGACAGGAGAAGTAGTACTGTGCAGAGTCCATACATACAGAATAAGAAGAGATACCGAGAATTACACCCGACATACAGGACAAGAGAAGTAGTACTGTGCAGAGTCCATACATACAGAATAAGGACAGATACTGAGAATTACACCCAACATACAGGACAGGAGAAGTAGTACTGTGCAGAGTCCATACATACAGAATAAGAACAGATACCGAGAATTACACCCGACATACAGGACAGGAGAAGTAGTACTGTGCAGAGTCCATACATACAGAATAAGAAGAGATACTGAGAATTACACCCGACATACAGGACAAAAGAAGTAGTACTGTGCAGAGTCCATACATACAGAATAAGAACAGATACCGAGAATTACACCCGACATACAGGACAAGAGAAGTAGTACTGTGCAGAGTCCATACATACAGAATAAGAACAGATACCGAGAATTACACCCAACATACAGGACAAGAGAAGTAGTACTGTGCAGAGTCCATACATACAGAATAAGAAGAGATACCGAGAATTACACCCGACATACAGGACAAGAGAAGTAGTACTGTGCAGAGTCCATACATACAGAATAAGAACAGATACCGAGAATTACACCCGACATACAGGACAAGAGAAGTAGTACTGTGCAGAGTCCATACATACAGAATAAGAAGAGATACTGAGAATTACACCCGACATACAGGACAAGAGAAGTAGTACTGTGCAGAGTCCATACATACAGAATAAGAACAGATACCGAGAATTACACCCGACATACAGGACAAGAGAAGTAGTACTGTGCAGAGTCCATACATACAGAATAAGAACAGATACCGAGAATTACACCCGACATACAGGACAAGAGAAGTAGTACTGTGCAGAGTCCATACATACAGAATAAGAACAGATACTGAGAATTACACCCGACATACAGGACAAGAGAAGTAGTACTGTGCAGAGTCCATACATACAGAATAAGAACAGATACCGAGAATTACACCCGACATACAGGACAAGAGAAGTAGTACTGTGCAGAGTCCATACATACAGAATAAGAAGAGATACCGAGAATTACACCCGACATACAGGACAAGAGAAGTAGTACTGTGCAGAGTCCATACATACAGAATAAGAACAGATACTGAGAATTACACCCGACATACAGGACAAGAGAAGTAGTACTGTGCAGAGTCCATACATACAGAATAAGAAGAGATACTGAGAATTACACCCGACATACAGGACAAGAGAAGTGGTACTGTGCAGAGTCCATACATACAGAATAAGAAGAGATACCGAGAATTACACCCGACATACAGGACAAGAGAAGTAGTACTGTGCAGAGTCCATACATACAGAATAAGAACAGATACCGAGAATTACACCCGACATACAGGACAAGAGAAGTAGTACTGTGCAGAGTCCATACATACAGAATAAGAACAGATACTGAGAATTACACCCGACATACAGGACAAGAGAAGTAGTACTGTGCAGAGTCCATACATACAGAATAAGAACAGATACCGAGAATTACACCCGACATACAGGACAAGAGAAGTAGTACTGTGCAGAGTCCATACATACAGAATAAGAAGAGATACCGAGAATTACACCCGACATACAGGACAAGAGAAGTAGTACTGTGCAGAGTCCATACATACAGAATAAGAACAGATACTGAGAATTACACCCGACATACAGGACAAGAGAAGTAGTACTGTGCAGAGTCCATACATACAGAATAAGAAGAGATACCGAGAATTACACCCGACATACAGGACAAGAGAAGTGGTACTGTGCAGAGTCCATACATACAGAATAAGAACAGATACCGAGAATTACACCCAACATACAGGACAAGAGAAGTAGTACTGTGCAGAGTCCATACATACAGAATAAGAACAGATACCGAGAATTACACCCGACATACAGGACAAGAGAAGTAGTACTGTGCAGAGTCCATACATACAAAATAAGAACAGATACCGAGAATTACACCCGACATACAGGACAAGAGAAGTAGTACTGTGCAGAGTCCATACATACAGAATAAGAACAGATACTGAGAATTACACCCGACATACAGGACAAGAGAAGTAGTACTGTGCAGAGTCCATACATACAGAATAAGAACAGATACCGAGAATTACACCCGACATACAGGACAAGAGAAGTAGTACTGTGCAGAGTCCATACATACAGAATAAGAAGAGATACCGAGAATTACACCCGACATACAGGACAAGAGAAGTAGTACTGTGCAGAGTCCATACATACAGAATAAGAACAGATACTGAGAATTACACCCGACATACAGGACAGGAGAAGTAGTACTGTGCAGAGTCCATACATACAGAATAAGAAGAGATACTGAGAATTACACCCGACATACAGGACAAGAGAAGTAGTACTGTGCAGAGTCCATACATACAGAATAAGAACAGATACCGAGAATTACACCCGACATACAGGACAAGAGAAGTAGTACTGTGCAGAGTCCATACATACAGAATAAGAAGAGATACTGAGAATTACACCCGACATACAGGACAAGAGAAGTAGTACTGTGCAGAGTCCATACATACAGAATAAGAAGAGATACTGAGAATTACACCCGACATACAGGACAAGAGAAGTAGTACTGTGCAGAGTCCATACATACAGAATAAGAAGAGATACCGAGAATTACACCCGACATACAGGACAAGAGAAGTAGTACTGTGCAGAGTCCATACATACAGAATAAGAAGAGATACCGAGAATTACACCCAACATACAGGACAAGAGAAGTAGTACTGTGCAGAGTCCATACATACAGAATAAGGACAGATACCGAGAATTACACCCGACATACAGGACAAGAGAAGTAGTACTGTGCAGAGTCCATACATACAGAATAAGAACAGATACCGAGAATTACACCCGACATACAGGACAAGAGAAGTAGTACTGTGCAGAGTCCATACATACAGAATAAGAACAGATACTGAGAATTACACCCGACATACAGGACAGGAGAAGTGGTACTGTGCAGAGTCCATACATACAGAATAAGAACAGATACTGAGAATTACACCCGACATACAGGACAGGAGAAGTAGTACTGTGCAGAGTCCATACATACAGAATAAGAAGAGATACTGAGAATTACACCCGACATACAGGACAAGAGAAGTAGTACTGTGCAGAGTCCATACATACAGAATAAGAACAGATACTGAGAATTACACCCGACATACAGGACAGGAGAAGTAGTACTGTGCAGAGTCCATACATACAGAATAAGAACAGATACCGAGAATTACACCCGACATACAGGACAGGAGAAGTAGTACTGTGCAGAGTCCATACATACAGAATAAGAACAGATACTGAGAATTACACCCGACATACAGGACAGGAGAAGTAGTACTGTGCAGAGTCCATACATACAGAATAAGAACAGATACTGAGAATTACACCCGACATACAGGACAAGAGAAGTAGTACTGTGCAGAGTCCATACATACAGAATAAGAAGAGATACCGAGAATTACACCCGACATACAGGACAAGAGAAGTAGTACTGTGCAGAGTCCATACATACAGAATAAGGACAGATACCGAGAATTACACCCGACATACAGGACAAGAGAAGTAGTACTGTGCAGAGTCCATACATACAGAATAAGAAGAGATACTGAGAATTACACCCGACATACAGGACAAGAGAAGTAGTACTGTGCAGAGTCCATACATACAGAATAAGAACAGATACTGAGAATTACACCCGACATACAGGACAGGAGAAGTAGTACTGTGCAGAGTCCATACATACAGAATAAGAAGAGATACCGAGAATTACACCCGACATACAGGACAAGAGAAGTAGTACTGTGCAGAGTCCATACATACAGAATAAGAACAGATACTGAGAATTACACCCGACATACAGGACAAGAGAAGTAGTACTGTGCAGAGTCCATACATACAGAATAAGGACAGATACCGAGAATTACACCCGACATACAGGACAAGAGAAGTAGTACTGTGCAGAGTCCATACATACAGAATAAGAAGAGATACTGAGAATTACACCCGACATACAGGACAAGAGAAGTAGTACTGTGCAGAGTCCATACATACAGAATAAGAAGAGATACCGAGAATTACACCCGACATACCGGACAAGAGAAGTAGTACTGTGCAGAGTCCATACATACAGAATAGGAACAGATACCGAGAATTACACCCGACATACAGGACAAGAGAAGTAGTACTGTGCAGAGTCCATACATACAGAATAAGAACAGATACTGAGAATTACACCCGACATACAGGACAAGAGAAGTAGTACTGTGCAGAGTCCATACATACAGAATAAGAACAGATACTGAGAATTACACCCGACATACAGGACAAGAGAAGTAGTACTGTGCAGAGTCCATACATACAGAATAAGAAGAGATACTGAGAATTACACCCGACATACAGGACAGGAGAAGTAGTACTGTGCAGAGTCCATACATACAGAATAAGAACAGATACCGAGAATTACACCCGACATACAGGACAAGAGAAGTAGTACTGTGCAGAGTCCATACATACAGAATAAGAAGAGATACTGAGAATTACACCCGACATACAGGACAAGAGAAGTAGTACTGTGCAGAGTCCATACATACAGAATAAGAACAGATACTGAGAATTACACCCGACATACAGGACAGGAGAAGTAGTACTGTGCAGAGTCCATACATACAGAATAAGAAGAGATACCGAGAATTACACCCGACATACAGGACAAGAGAAGTAGTACTGTGCAGAGTCCATACATACAGAATAAGAACAGATACCGAGAATTACACCCAACATACAGGACAAGAGAAGTAGTACTGTGCAGAGTCCATACATACAGAATAAGAACAGATACCGAGAATTACACCCGACATACAGGACAAGAGAAGTAGTACTGTGCAGAGTCCATACATACAGAATAAGAACAGATACCGAGAATTACACCCGACATACAAGACAAGAGAAGTAGTACTGTGCAGAGTCCATACATACAGAATAAGAACAGATACCGAGAATTACACCCGACATACAGGACAGGAGAAGTAGTACTGTGCAGAGTCCATACATACAGAATAAGAAGAGATACTGAGAATTACACCCGACATACAGGACAGGAGAAGTAGTACTGTGCAGAGTCCATACATACAGAATAAGGACAGATACTGAGAATTACACCCGACATACAGGACAGGAGAAGTAGTACTGTGCAGAGTCCATACATACAGAATAAGGAGAGATACTGAGAATTACACCCGACATACAGGACAAGAGAAGTAGTACTGTGCAGAGTCCATACATACAGAATAAGGAGAGATACTGAGAATTACACCCGACATACAGGACAGGAGAAGTAGTACTGTGCAGAGTCCATACATACAGAATAAGAACAGATACCGAGAATTACACCCGACATACAGGACAGGAGAAGTAGTACTGTGCAGAGTCCATACATACAGAATAAGAACAGATACCGAGAATTACACCCGACATACAGGACAGGAGAAGTAGTACTGTGCAGAGTCCATACATACAGAATAAGAACAGATACCGAGAATTACACCCGACATACAGGACAGGAGAAGTAGTACTGTGCAGAGTCCATACATACAGAATAAGAACAGATACTGAGAATTACACCCGACATACAGGACAGGAGAAGTAGTACTGTGCAGAGTCCATACATACAGAATAAGAAGAGATACCGAGAATTACACCCGACATACAGGACAAGAGAAGTAGTACTGTGCAGAGTCCATACATACAGAATAAGAAGAGATACCGAGAATTACACCCGACATACAGGACAAGAGAAGTGGTACTGTGCAGAGTCCATACATACAGAATAAGAACAGATACCGAGAATTACACCCAACATACAGGACAAGAGAAGTAGTACTGTGCAGAGTCCATACATACAGAATAAGAAGAGATACTGAGAATTACACCCGACATACAGGACAAGAGAAGTAGTACTGTGCAGAGTCCATACATACAGAATAAGAACAGATACCGAGAATTACACCCAACATACAGGACAAGAGAAGTAGTACTGTGCAGAGTCCATACATACAGAATAAGAAGAGATACTGAGAATTACACCCGACATACAGGACAGGAGAAGTAGTACTGTGCAGAGTCCATACATACAGAATAAGAAGAGATACTGAGAATTACACCCGACATACAGGACAAGAGAAGTAGTACTGTGCAGAGTCCATACATACAGAATAAGAAGAGATACTGAGAATTACACCCGACATACAGGACAAGAGAAGTAGTACTGTGCAGAGTCCATACATACAGAATAAGAACAGATACTGAGAATTACACCCGACATACAGGACAAGAGAAGTAGTACTGTGCAGAGTCCATACATACAGAATAAGAACAGATACTGAGAATTACACCCGACATACAGGACAAGAGAAGTAGTACTGTGCAGAGTCCATACATACAGAATAAGAACAGATACTGAGAATTACACCCGACATACAGGACAGGAGAAGTAGTACTGTGCAGAGTCCATACATACAGAATAAGAAGAGATACCGAGAATTACACCCGACATACAGGACAAGAGAAGTAGTACTGTGCAGAGTCCATACATACAGAATAAGGAGAGATACTGAGAATTACACCCGACATACAGGACAGGAGAAGTAGTACTGTGCAGAGTCCATACATACAGAATAAGAAGAGATACTGAGAATTACACCCGACATACAGGACAAGAGAAGTAGTACTGTGCAGAGTCCATACATACAGAATAAGAAGAGATACTGAGAATTACACCCGACATACAGGACAAGAGAAGTAGTACTGTGCAGAGTCCATACATACAGAATAGGAACAGATACTGAGAATTACACCCGACATACAGGACAGGAGAAGTAGTACTGTGCAGAGTCCATACATACAGAATAAGGACAGATACCGAGAATTACACCCGACATACAGGACAAGAGAAGTAGTACTGTGCAGAGTCCATACATACAGAATAAGAAGAGATACCGAGAATTACACCCGACATACAGGACAAGAGAAGTAGTACTGTGCAGAGTCCATACATACAGAATAAGAACAGATACCGAGAATTACACCCGACATACAGGACAGGAGAAGTAGTACTGTGCAGAGTCCATACATACAGAATAAGAACAGATACTGAGAATTACACCCGACATACAGGACAAGAGAAGTAGTACTGTGCAGAGTCCATACATACAGAATAAGAACAGATACCGAGAATTACACCCGACATACAGGACAGGAGAAGTAGTACTGTGCAGAGTCCATACATACAGAATAAGAAGAGATACCGAGAATTACACCCGACATACAGGACAGGAGAAGTAGTACTGTGCAGAGTCCATACATACAGAATAAGAACAGATACTGAGAATTACACCCGACATACAGGACAGGAGAAGTAGTACTGTGCAGAGTCCATACATACAGAATAAGAAGAGATACCGAGAATTACACCCGACATACAGGACAGGAGAAGTAGTACTGTGCAGAGTCCATACATACAGAATAAGGAGAGATACTGAGAATTACACCCGACATACAGGACAAGAGAAGTAGTACTGTGCAGAGTCCATACATACAGAATAAGAACAGATACTGAGAATTACACCCGACATACAGGACAGGAGAAGTAGTACTGTGCAGAGTCCATACATACAGAATAAGAACAGATACTGAGAATTACACCCGACATACAGGACAAGAGAAGTAGTACTGTGCAGAGTCCAGACATACAGAATAAGAACAGATACTGAGAATTACACCCGACATACAGGACAGGAGAAGTAGTACTGTGCAGAGTCCATACATACAGAATAAGAACAGATACCGAGAATTACACCCGACATACAGGACAAGAGAAGTGGTACTGTGCAGAGTCCATACATACAGAATAAGAAGAGATACCGAGAATTACACCCGACATACAGGACAAGAGAAGTAGTACTGTGCAGAGTCCATACATACAGAATAAGAAGAGATACCGAGAATTACACCCGACATACAGGACAAGAGAAGTAGTACTGTGCAGAGTCCATACATACAGAATAAGAACAGATACCGAGAATTACACCCGACATACAGGACAGGAGAAGTAGTACTGTGCAGAGTCCATACATACAGAATAAGAAGAGATACCGAGAATTACACCCGACATACAGGACAAGAGAAGTAGTACTGTGCAGAGTCCATACATACAGAATAAGAAGAGATACTGAGAATTACACCCGACATACAGGACAAGAGAAGTAGTACTGTGCAGAGTCCATACATACAGAATAAGAACAGATACTGAGAATTACACCCGACATACAGGACAAGAGAAGTAGTACTGTGCAGAGTCCATACATACAGAATAAGAAGAGATACTGAGAATTACACCCGACATACAGGACAAGAGAAGTAGTACTGTGCAGAGTCCATACATACAGAATAAGAACAGATACTGAGAATTACACCCGACATACAGGACAGGAGAAGTAGTACTGTGCAGAGTCCATACATACAGAATAAGAAGAGATACTGAGAATTACACCCGACATACAGGACAAGAGAAGTAGTACTGTGCAGAGTCCATACATACAGAATAAGAACAGATACTGAGAATTACACCCGACATACAGGACAAGAGAAGTAGTACTGTGCAGAGTCCATACATACAGAATAAGAACAGATACTGAGAATTACACCCGACATACAGGACAAGAGAAGTAGTACTGTGCAGAGTCCATACATACAGAATAAGAAGAGATACTGAGAATTACACCCGACATACAGGACAGGAGAAGTAGTACTGTGCAGAGTCCATACATACAGAATAAGGACAGATACTGAGAATTACACCCGACATACAGGACAAGAGAAGTAGTACTGTGCAGAGTCCATACATACAGAATAATAAGAGATACCGAGAATTACACCCGACATACAGGACAGGAGAAGTAGTACTGTGCAGAGTCCATACATACAGAATAAGGACAGATACTGAGAATTACACCCGACATACAGGACAGGAGAAGTAGTACTGTGCAGAGTCCATACATACAGAATAAGAACAGATACTGAGAATTACACCCGACATACAGGACAAGAGAAGTAGTACTGTGCAGAGTCCATACATACAGAATAAGGAGAGATACTGAGAATTACACCCGACATACAGGACAGGAGAAGTGGTACTGTGCAGAGTCCATACATACAGAATAAGAACAGATACTGAGAATTACACCCGACATACAGGACAAGAGAAGTAGTACTGTGCAGAGTCCATACATACAGAATAAGGAGAGATACTGAGAATTACACCCGACATACAGGACAAGAGAAGTAGTACTGTGCAGAGTCCATACATACAGAATAAGAACAGATACTGAGAATTACACCCGACATACAGGACAGGAGAAGTAGTACTGTGCAGAGTCCATACATACAGAATAAGAAGAGATACTGAGAATTACACCCGACATACAGGACAAGAGAAGTAGTACTGTGCAGAGTCCATACATACAGAATAAGAACAGATACTGAGAATTACACCCGACATACAGGACAAGAGAAGTAGTACTGTGCAGAGTCCATACATACAGAATAAGAACAGATACTGAGAATTACACCCGACATACAGGACAAGAGAAGTAGTACTGTGCAGAGTCCATACATACAGAATAAGAAGAGATACCGAGAATTACACCCGACATACAGGACAAGAGAAGTAGTACTGTGCAGAGTCCATACATACAGAATAAGAACAGATACCGAGAATTACACCCGACATACAGGACAGGAGAAGTAGTACTGTGCAGAGTCCATACATACAGAATAAGAACAGATACCGAGAATTACACCCGACATACAGGACAGGAGAAGTAGTACTGTGCAGAGTCCATACATACAGAATAAGAAGAGATACCGAGAATTACACCCGACATACAGGACAAGAGAAGTAGTACTGTGCAGAGTCCATACATACAGAATAAGAAGAGATGCCGAGAATTACACCCGACATACAGGACAAGAGAAGTAGTACTGTGCAGAGTCCATACATACAGAATAAGAAGAGATACCGAGAATTACACCCGACATACAGGACAGGAGAAGTAGTACTGTGCAGAGTCCATACATACAGAATAAGAAGAGATACCGAGAATTACACCCGACATACAGGACAGGAGAAGTAGTACTGTGCAGAGTCCATACATACAGAATAAGAAGAGATACTGAGAATTACACCCGACATACAGGACAAGAGAAGTAGTACTGTGCAGAGTCCATACATACAGAATAAGAAGAGATACCGAGAATTACACCCGACATACAGGACAAGAGAAGTAGTACTGTGCAGAGTCCATACATACAGAATAAGAACAGATACCGAGAATTACACCCGACATACAGGACAGGAGAAGTAGTACTGTGCAGAGTCCATACATACAGAATAAGAAGAGATACCGAGAATTACACCCGACATACAGGACAAGAGAAGTAGTACTGTGCAGAGTCCATACATACAGAATAAGAAGAGATGCCGAGAATTACACCCGACATACAGGACAGGAGAAGTAGTACTGTGCAGAGTCCATACATACAGAATAAGAAGAGATACTGAGAATTACACCCGACATACAGGACAAGAGAAGTAGTACTGTGCAGAGTCCATACATACAGAATAAGAACAGATACTGAGAATTACACCCGACATACAGGACAAGAGAAGTAGTACTGTGCAGAGTCCATACATACAGAATAAGAACAGATACTGAGAATTACACCCGACATACAGGACAGGAGAAGTAGTACTGTGCAGAGTCCATACATACAGAATAAGAAGAGATACCGAGAATTACACCCGACATACAGGACAGGAGAAGTAGTACTGTGCAGAGTCCATACATACAGAATAAGAAGAGATACTGAGAATTACACCCGACATACAGGACAAGAGAAGTAGTACTGTGCAGAGTCCATACATACAGAATAAGAACAGATACTGAGAATTACACCCGACATACAGGACAGGAGAAGTAGTACTGTGCAGAGTCCATACATACAGAATAAGAAGAGATACTGAGAATTACACCCGACATACAGGACAAGAGAAGTAGTACTGTGCAGAGTCCATACATACAGAATAAGAACAGATACTGAGAATTACACCCGACATACAGGACAGGAGAAGTAGTACTGTGCAGAGTCCATACATACAGAATAAGAACAGATACCGAGAATTACACCCGACATACAGGACAGGAGAAGTAGTACTGTGCAGAGTCCATACATACAGAATAAGAAGAGATACCGAGAATTACACCCGACATACAGGACAAGAGAAGTAGTACTGTGCAGAGTCCATACATACAGAATAAGAAGAGATACTGAGAATTACACCCGACATACAGGACAAGAGAAGTAGTACTGTGCAGAGTCCATACATACAGAATAAGAACAGATACCGAGAATTACACCCGACATACAGGACAGGAGAAGTAGTACTGTGCAGAGTCCATACATACAGAATAGGAACAGATACTGAGAATTACACCCGACATACAGGACAGGAGAAGTAGTACTGTGCAGAGTCCATACATACAGAATAAGAAGAGATACCGAGAATTACACCCGACATACAGGACAAGAGAAGTAGTACTGTGCAGAGTCCATACATACAGAATAAGAACAGATACCGAGAATTACACCCGACATACAGGACAGGAGAAGTAGTACTGTGCAGAGTCCATACATACAGAATAAGAAGAGATACCGAGAATTACACCCGACATACAGGACAAGAGAAGTAGTACTGTGCAGAGTCCATACATACAGAATAAGAAGAGATACCGAGAATTACACCCGACATACAGGACAAGAGAAGTAGTACTGTGCAGAGTCCATACATACAGAATAAGAACAGATACCGAGAATTACACCCGACATACAGGACAGGAGAAGTAGTACTGTGCAGAGTCCATACATACAGAATAAGAAGAGATACTGAGAATTACACCCGACATACAGGACAAGAGAAGTAGTACTGTGCAGAGTCCATACATACAGAATAAGGACAGATACTGAGAATTACACCCGACATACAGGACAAGAGAAGTAGTACTGTGCAGAGTCCATACATACAGAATAAGAACAGATACCGAGAATTACACCCGACATACAGGACAGGAGAAGTAGTACTGTGCAGAGTCCATACATACAGAATAAGAACAGATACTGAGAATTACACCCGACATACAGGACAGGAGAAGTAGTACTGTGCAGAGTCCATACATACAGAATAAGAAGAGATACTGAGAATTACACCCGACATACAGGACAAGAGAAGTAGTACTGTGCAGAGTCCATACATACAGAATAAGAACAGATACCGAGAATTACACCCGACATACAGGACAAGAGAAGTAGTACTGTGCAGAGTCCATACATACAGAATAAGAACAGATACTGAGAATTACACCCGACATACAGGACAAGAGAAGTAGTACTGTGCAGAGTCCATACATACAGAATAAGGACAGATACCGAGAATTACACCCGACATACAGGACAAGAGAAGTAGTACTGTGCAGAGTCCATACATACAGAATAAGAAGAGATACTGAGAATTACACCCGACATACAGGACAAGAGAAGTAGTACTGTGCAGAGTCCATACATACAGAATAAGAAGAGATACTGAGAATTACACCCGACATACAGGACAAGAGAAGTAGTACTGTGCAGAGTCCATACATACAGAATAAGAACAGATACTGAGAATTACACCCGACATACAGGACAAGAGAAGTAGTACTGTGCAGAGTCCATACATACAGAATAGGAACAGATACTGAGAATTACACCCGACATACAGGACAGGAGAAGTGGTACTGTGCAGAGTCCATACATACAGAATAAGAACAGATACCGAGAATTACACCCGACATACAGGACAAGAGAAGTAGTACTGTGCAGAGTCCATACATACTGAATAAGAACAGATACTGAGAATTACACCCGACATACAGGACAAGAGAAGTAGTACTGTGCAGAGTCCATACATACAGAATAAGAACAGATACCGAGAATTACACCCGACATACAGGACAGGAGAAGTAGTACTGTGCAGAGTCCATACATACAGAATAAGAACAGATACTGAGAATTACACCCGACATACAGGACAAGAGAAGTAGTACTGTGCAGAGTCCATACATACAGAATAAGAAGAGATACTGAGAATTACACCCGACATACAGGACAAGAGAAGTAGTACTGTGCAGAGTCCATACATACAGAATAAGAACAGATACTGAGAATTACACCCGACATACAGGACAGGAGAAGTAGTACTGTGCAGAGTCCATACATACTGAATAAGAACAGATACTGAGAATTACACCCGACATACAGGACAAGAGAAGTAGTACTGTGCAGAGTCCATACATACAGAATAAGAACAGATACCGAGAATTACACCCGACATACAGGACAGGAGAAGTAGTACTGTGCAGAGTCCATACATACAGAATAAGAACAGATACTGAGAATTACACCCGACATACAGGACAAGAGAAGTAGTACTGTGCAGAGTCCATACATACAGAATAAGAAGAGATACTGAGAATTACACCCGACATACAGGACAGGGGAAGTAGTACTGTGCAGAGTCCATACATACAGAATAAGAAGAGATACCGAGAATTACACCCGACATACAGGACAAGAGAAGTAGTACTGTGCAGAGTCCATACATACAGAATAAGAACAGATACTGAGAATTACACCCGACATACAGGACAAGAGAAGTAGTACTGTGCAGAGTCCATACATACAGAATAAGAAGAGATACCGAGAATTACACCCGACATACAGGACAAGAGAAGTAGTACTGTGCAGAGTCCATACATACAGAATAAGAACAGATACCGAGAATTACACCCGACATACAGGACAGGAGAAGTAGTACTGTGCAGAGTCCATACATACTGAATAAGAACAGATACTGAGAATTACACCCGACATACAGGACAAGAGAAGTAGTACTGTGCAGAGTCCATACATACAGAATAAGAACAGATACCGAGAATTACACCCGACATACAGGACAGGAGAAGTAGTACTGTGCAGAGTCCATACATACAGAATAAGAACAGATACCGAGAATTACACCCGACATACAGGACAGGAGAAGTAGTACTGTGCAGAGTCCATACATACAGAATAAGAACAGATACTGAGAATTACACCCGACATACAGGACAAGGGAAGTAGTACTGTGCAGAGTCCATACATACAGAATAAGAAGAGATACCGAGAATTACACCCGACATACAGGACAAGAGAAGTAGTACTGTGCAGAGTCCATACATACAGAATAAGAACAGATACCGAGAATTACACCCGACATACAGGACAGGAGAAGTAGTACTGTGCAGAGTCCATACATACAGAATAAGAACAGATACTGAGAATTACACCCGACATACAGGACAGGAGAAGTAGTACTGTGCAGAGTCCATACATACAGAATAAGAAGAGATACTGAGAATTACACCCGACATACAGGACAAGAGAAGTAGTACTGTGCAGAGTCCATACATACAGAATAAGAACAGATACTGAGAATTACACCCGACATACAGGACAAGGGAAGTAGTACTGTGCAGAGTCCATACATACAGAATAAGAAGAGATACCGAGAATTACACCCGACATACAGGACAGGAGAAGTAGTACTGTGCAGAGTCCATACATACAGAATAAGAACAGATACTGAGAATTACACCCGACATACAGGACAAGAGAAGTAGTACTGTGCAGAGTCCATACATACAGAATAAGAAGAGATACCGAGAATTACACCCGACATACAGGACAAGAGAAGTAGTACTGTGCAGAGTCCATACATACAGAATAAGGAGAGATACTGAGAATTACACCCGACATACAGGACAAGAGAAGTAGTACTGTGCAGAGTCCATACATACAGAATAAGAACAGATACTGAGAATTACACCCGACATACAGGACAAGAGAAGTAGTACTGTGCAGAGTCCATACATACTGAATAAGAACAGATACTGAGAATTACACCCGACATACAGGACAGGAGAAGTAGTACTGTGCAGAGTCCATACATACAGAATAAGGACAGATACCGAGAATTACACCCGACATACAGGACAAGAGAAGTAGTACTGTGCAGAGTCCATACATACAGAATAAGAAGAGATACTGAGAATTACACCCGACATACAGGACAGGAGAAGTAGTACTGTGCAGAGTCCATACATACAGAATAAGGACAGATACCGAGAATTACACCCGACATACAGGACAAGAGAAGTAGTACTGTGCAGAATCCATACATACAGAATAAGGAGAGATACTGAGAATTACACCCGACATACAGGACAGGAGAAGTAGTACTGTGCAGAGTCCATACATACAGAATAAGAACAGATACCGAGAATTACACCCGACATACAGGACAGGAGAAGTAGTACTGTGCAGAGTCCATACATACAGAATAAGAACAGATACCGAGAATTACACCCGACATACAGGACAAGAGAAGTAGTACTGTGCAGAGTCCATACATACAGAATAAGAACAGATACCGAGAATTACACCCGACATACAGGACAAGAGAAGTAGTACTGTGCAGAGTCCATACATACAGAATAAGAAGCGATACCGAGAATTACACCCGACATACAGGACAGGAGAAGTAGTACTGTGCAGAGTCCATACATACAGAATAAGAACAGATACCGAGAATTACACCCGACATACAGGACAAGAGAAGTAGTACTGTGCAGAGTCCATACATACAGAATAAGAAGAGATACCGAGAATTACACCCGACATACAGGACAGGAGAAGTAGTACTGTGCAGAGTCCATACATACAGAATAAGGAGAGATACTGAGAATTACACCCGACATACAGGACAAGAGAAGTAGTACTGTGCAGAGTCCATACATACAGAATAAGGACAGATACCGAGAATTACACCCGACATACAGGACAAGAGAAGTAGTACTGTGCAGAGTCCATACATACAGAATAAGAAGAGATACCGAGAATTACACCCGACATACAGGACATGAGAAGTAGTACTGTGCAGAGTCCATACATACAGAATAAGAACAGATACCGAGAATTACACCCGACATACAGGACAAGAGAAGTAGTACTGTGCAGAGTCCATACATACAGAATAAGAACAGATACCGAGAATTACACCCGACATACAGGACAAGAGAAGTAGTACTGTGCAGAGTCCATACATACAGAATAAGAAGAGATACCGAGAATTACACCCGACATACAGGACAGGAGAAGTAGTACTGTGCAGAGTCCATACATACAGAATAAGAAGAGATACTGAGAATTACACCCGACATACAGGACAGGAGAAGTAGTACTGTGCAGAGTCCATACATACAGAATAAGAACAGATACTGAGAATTACACCCGACATACAGGACAGGAGAAGTAGTACTGTGCAGAGTCCATACATACAGAATAAGAAGAGATACCGAGAATTACACCCGACATACAGGACAGGAGAAGTAGTACTGTGCAGAGTCCATACATACAGAATAAGAACAGATACCGAGAATTACACCCGACATACAGGACAAGAGAAGTAGTACTGTGCAGAGTCCATACATACAGAATAAGAAGAGATACTGAGAATTACACCCGACATACAGGACAAGAGAAGTAGTACTGTGCAGAGTCCATACATACAGAATAAGAACAGATACCGAGAATTACACCCGACATACAGGACAAGAGAAGTAGTACTGTGCAGAGTCCATACATACAGAATAAGAAGAGATACTGAGAATTACACCCGACATACAGGACAAGAGAAGTAGTACTGTGCAGAGTCCATACATACAGAATAAGAACAGATACTGAGAATTACACCCGACATACAGGACAAGAGAAGTAGTACTGTGCAGAGTCCATACATACAGAATAAGAAGAGATACTGAGAATTACACCCGACATACAGGACAAGAGAAGTGGTACTGTGCAGAGTCCATACATACAGAATAAGAACAGATACCGAGAATTACACCCGACATACAGGACAGGAGAAGTAGTACTGTGCAGAGTCCATACATACAGAATAAGAAGAGATACCGAGAATTACACCCGACATACAGGACAAGAGAAGTGGTACTGTGCAGAGTCCATACATACAGAATAAGAACAGATACTGAGAATTACACCCGACATACAGGACAGGAGAAGTAGTACTGTGCAGAGTCCATACATACAGAATAAGGAGAGATACTGAGAATTACACCCGACATACAGGACAAGAGAAGTAGTACTGTGCAGAGTCCATACATACAGAATAAGAACAGATACCGAGAATTACACCCGACATACAGGACAAGAGAAGTAGTACTGTGCAGAGTCCATACATACAGAATAAGAAGAGATACTGAGAATTACACCCGACATACAGGACAAGAGAAGTAGTACTGTGCAGAGTCCATACATACAGAATAAGAACAGATACTGAGAATTACACCCGACATACAGGACAAGAGAAGTAGTACTGTGCAGAGTCCATACATACAGAATAAGAAGAGATACTGAGAATTACACCCGACATACAGGACAAGAGAAGTGGTACTGTGCAGAGTCCATACATACAGAATAAGAACAGATACTGAGAATTACACCCGACATACAGGACAGGAGAAGTAGTACTGTGCAGAGTCCATACATACAGAATAAGGAGAGATACTGAGAATTACACCCGACATACAGGACAAGAGAAGTGGTACTGTGCAGAGTCCATACATACAGAATAAGAACAGATACTGAGAATTACACCCGACATACAGGACAGGAGAAGTAGTACTGTGCAGAGTCCATGCATACAGAATAAGAAGAGATACTGAGAATTACACCCGACATACAGGACAAGAGAAGTAATACTGTGCAGAGTCCATACATACAGAATAGGAACAGATACTGAGAATTACACCCGACATACAGGACAAGAGAAGTAGTACTGTGCAGAGTCCATACATACAGAATAAGAACAGATACCGAGAATTACACCCGACATACAGGACAGGAGAAGTAGTACTGTGCAGAGTCCATACATACAGAATAAGAAGAGATACCGAGAATTACACCCGACATACAGGACAAGAGAAGTAGTACTGTGCAGAGTCCATACATACAGAATAAGAACAGATACCGAGAATTACACCCGACATACAGGACAGGAGAAGTAGTACTGTGCAGAGTCCATACATACAGAATAAGAACAGATACCGAGAATTACACCCGACATACAGGACAGGAGAAGTAGTACTGTGCAGAGTCCATACATACAGAATAAGAAGAGATACCGAGAATTACACCCGACATACAGGACAGGAGAAGTAGTACTGTGCAGAGTCCATACATACAGAATAAGAAGAGATACTGAGAATTACACCCGACATACAGGACAAGAGAAGTAGTACTGTGCAGAGTCCATACATACAGAATAAGAACAGATACTGAGAATTACACCCGACATACAGGACAAGAGAAGTAGTACTGTGCAGAGTCCATACATACAGAATAAGAACAGATACTGAGAATTACACCCGACATACAGGACAAGAGAAGTAGTACTGTGCAGAGTCCATACATACAGAATAAGAAGAGATACTGAGAATTACACCCGACATACAGGACAAGAGAAGTAGTACTGTGCAGAGTCCATACATACAGAATAGGAACAGATACTGAGAATTACACCCGACATACAGGACAGGAGAAGTGGTACTGTGCAGAGTCCATACATACAGAATAAGAACAGATACCGAGAATTACACCCGACATACAGGACAAGAGAAGTAGTACTGTGCAGAGTCCATACATACAGAATAAGAAGAGATACTGAGAATTACACCCGACATACAGGACAAGAGAAGTAGTACTGTGCAGAGTCCATACATACAGAATAAGGACAGATACTGAGAATTACACCCGACATACAGGACAAGAGAAGTAGTACTGTGCAGAGTCCATACATACAGAATAAGAACAGATACCGAGAATTACACCCGACATACAGGACAGGAGAAGTAGTACTGTGCAGAGTCCATACATACAGAATAAGAAGAGATACCGAGAATTACACCCGACATACAGGACAAGAGAAGTAGTACTGTGCAGAGTCCATACATACAGAATAAGAACAGATACTGAGAATTACACCCGACATACAGGACAGGAGAAGTAGTACTGTGCAGAGTCCATACATACAGAATAAGAACAGATACCGAGAATTACACCCGACATACAGGACAAGAGAAGTAGTACTGTGCAGAGTCCATACATACAGAATAAGAACAGATACCGAGAATTACACCCGACATACAGGACAAGAGAAGTAGTACTGTGCAGAGTCCATACATACAGAATAAGAAGAGATACTGAGAATTACACCCGACATACAGGACAGGAGAAGTAGTACTGTGCAGAGTCCATACATACAGAATAAGAACAGATACCGAGAATTACACCCGACATACAGGACAAGAGAAGTAGTACTGTGCAGAGTCCATACATACAGAATAAGAACAGATACTGAGAATTACACCCAACATACAGGACAGGAGAAGTAGTACTGTGCAGAGTCCATACATACAGAATAAGAAGAGATACCGAGAATTACACCCAACATACAGGACAAGAGAAGTAGTACTGTGCAGAGTCCATACATACAGAATAAGAACAGATACCGAGAATTACACCCGACATACAGGACAGGAGAAGTAGTACTGTGCAGAGTCCATACATACAGAATAAGAACAGATACCGAGAATTACACCCGACATACAGGACAGGAGAAGTAGTACTGTGCAGAGTCCATACATACAGAATAAGAACAGATACCGAGAATTACACCCGACATACAGGACAGGAGAAGTGGTACTGTGCAGAGTCCATACATACAGAATAAGAACAGATACCGAGAATTACACCCGACATACAGGACAGGAGAAGTGGTACTGTGCAGAGTCCATACATACAGAATAAGAACAGATACCGAGAATTACACCCGACATACAGGACAAGAGAAGTAGTACTGTGCAGAGTCCATACATACAGAATAAGAACAGATACCGAGAATTACACCCGACATACAGGACAGGAGAAGTAGTACTGTGCAGAGTCCATACATACAGAATAAGAAGAGATACTGAGAATTACACCCGACATACAGGACAAGAGAAGTAGTACTGTGCAGAGTCCATACATACAGAATAAGAACAGATACCGAGAATTACACCCGACATACAGGACAGGAGAAGTAGTACTGTGCAGAGTCCATACATACAGAATAAGAACAGATACCGAGAATTACACCCGACATACAGGACAAGAGAAGTAGTACTGTGCAGAGTCCATACATACAGAATAAGAAGAGATACTGAGAATTACACCCGACATACAGGACAAGAGAAGTAGTACTGTGCAGAGTCCATACATACAGAATAAGAACAGATACCGAGAATTACACCCGACATACAGGACAAGAGAAGTAGTACTGTGCAGAGTCCATACATACAGAATAAGAAGAGATACCGAGAATTACACCCGACATACAGGACAAGAGAAGTAGTACTGTGCAGAGTCCATACATACAGAATAAGAACAGATACTGAGAATTACACCCGACATACAGGAGAAGAGAAGTAGTACTGTGCAGAGTCCATACATACAGAATAAGAACAGATACTGAGAATTACACCCGACATACAGGACAGGAGAAGTAGTACTGTGCAGAGTCCATACATACAGAATAAGAAGAGATACCGAGAATTACACCCGACATACAGGACAAGAGAAGTAGTACTGTGCAGAGTCCATACATACAGAATAAGAACAGATACTGAGAATTACACCCGACATACAGGACAAGAGAAGTAGTACTGTGCAGAGTCCATACATACAGAATAAGAAGAGATACCGAGAATTACACCCGACATACAGGACAAGAGAAGTAGTACTGTGCAGAGTCCATACATACAGAATAAGAACAGATACTGAGAATTACACCCGACATACAGGAGAAGAGAAGTAGTACTGTGCAGAGTCCATACATACAGAATAAGAACAGATACTGAGAATTACACCCGACATACAGGAGAAGAGAAGTAGTACTGTGCAGAGTCCATACATACAGAATAAGAACAGATACTGAGAATTACACCCGACATACAGGACAGGAGAAGTAGTACTGTGCAGAGTCCATACATACAGAATAAGAAGAGATACCGAGAATTACACCCGACATACAGGACAAGAGAAGTAGTACTGTGCAGAGTCCATACATACAGAATAAGAACAGATACTGAGAATTACACCCGACATACAGGACAAGAGAAGTAGTACTGTGCAGAGTCCATACATACAGAATAAGAACAGATACCGAGAATTACACCCGACATACAGGACATGAGAAGTAGTACTGTGCAGAGTCCATACATACAGAATAAGAAGAGATACCGAGAATTACACCCGACATACAGGACAAGAGAAGTAGTACTGTGCAGAGTCCATACATACAGAATAAGAACAGATACTGAGAATTACACCCGACATACAGGACAAGAGAAGTAGTACTGTGCAGAGTCCATACATACAGAATAAGAACAGATACCGAGAATTACACCCGACATACAGGACATGAGAAGTAGTACTGTGCAGAGTCCATACATACAGAATAAGAACAGATACCGAGAATTACACCCAACATACAGGACAAGAGAAGTAGTACTGTGCAGAGTCCATACATACAGAATAAGAACAGATACCGAGAATTACACCCGACATACAGGACAAGAGAAGTAGTACTGTGCAGAGTCCATACATACAGAATAAGAAGAGATACTGAGAATTACACCCGACATACAGGACAAGAGAAGTAGTACTGTGCAGAGTCCATACATACAGAATAAGAACAGATACCGAGAATTACACCCGACATACAGGACAAGAGAAGTGGTACTGTGCAGAGTCCATACATACAGAATAAGAAGAGATACTGAGAATTACACCCGACATACAGGACAGGAGAAGTAGTACTGTGCAGAGTCCATACATACAGAATAAGAACAGATACCGAGAATTACACCCGACATACAGGACAAGAGAAGTAGTACTGTGCAGAGTCCATACATACAGAATAAGAAGAGATACCGAGAATTACACCCGACATACAGGACAAGAGAAGTAGTACTGTGCAGAGTCCATACATACAGAATAAGAACAGATACCGAGAATTACACCCGACATACAGGACAAGAGAAGTAGTACTGTGCAGAGTCCATACATACAGAATAAGAAGAGATACTGAGAATTACACCCGACATACAGGAC
Source organism: Rana muscosa (assembly GCA_029206835.1). Classification (NCBI taxonomy): domain Eukaryota; kingdom Metazoa; phylum Chordata; class Amphibia; order Anura; family Ranidae; genus Rana; species Rana muscosa. Next base: position 396,491,167 of record CM055118.1, read on the forward strand.
AAGAGAAGTAGTACTGTGCAGAGTCCATACATACAGAATAAGAACAGATACCGAGAATTACACCCGACATACAGGACAAGAGAAGTAGTACTGTGCAGAGTCCATACATACAGAATAAGAACAGATACTGAGAATTACACCCGACATACAGGACAAGAGAAGTAGTACTGTGCAGAGTCCATACATACAGAATAAGAACAGATACCGAGAATTACACCCGACATACAGGACAAGAGAAGTAGTACTGTGCAGAGTCCATACATACAGAATAAGAAGAGATACCGAGAATTACACCCGACATACAGGACAAGAGAAGTAGTACTGTGCAGAGTCCATACATACAGAATAAGAACAGATACTGAGAATTACACCCGACATACAGGACAAGAGAAGTAGTACTGTGCAGAGTCCATACATACAGAATAAGAACAGATACCGAGAATTACACCCGACATACAGGACAAGAGAAGTAGTACTGTGCAGAGTCCATACATACAGAATAAGAAGAGATACCGAGAATTACACCCGACATACAGGACAAGAGAAGTGGTACTGTGCAGAGTCCATACATACAGAATAAGAACAGATACCGAGAATTACACCCAACATACAGGACAAGAGAAGTAGTACTGTGCAGAGTCCATACATACAGAATAAGAACAGATACCGAGAATTACACCCGACATACAGGACAAGAGAAGTGGTACTGTGCAGAGTCCATACATACAGAATAAGAACAGATACCGAGAATTACACCCGACATACAGGACAAGAGAAGTAGTACTGTGCAGAGTCCATACATACAGAATAAGAACAGATACCGAGAATTACACCCGACATACAGGACAAGAGAAGTAGTACTGTGCAGAGTCCATACATACAGAATAAGAACAGATACCGAGAATTACACCCGACATACAGGACAGGAGAAGTAGTACTGTGCAGAGTCCATACATACAGAATAAGAAGAGATACCGAGAATTACACCCGACATACAGGACAAGAGAAGTAGTACTGTGCAGAGTCCATACATACAGAATAAGAACAGATACCGAGAATTACACCCGACATACAGGACAAGAGAAGTAGTACTGTGCAGAGTCCATACATACAGAATAAGAAGAGATACTGAGAATTACACCCGACATACAGGACAGGAGAAGTAGTACTGTGCAGAGTCCATACATACAGAATAAGAACAGATACTGAGAATTACACCCGACATACAGGACAAGAGAAGTAGTACTGTGCAGAGTCCATACATACAGAATAAGAAGAGATACTGAGAATTACACCCGACATATAGGACAGGAGAAGTAGTACTGTGCAGAGTCCATACATACAGAATAAGAACAGATACTGAGAATTACACCCGACATATAGGACAGGAGAAGTAGTACTGTGCAGAGTCCATACATACAGAATAAGAAGAGATACCGAGAATTACACCCGACATACAGGACAAGAGAAGTAGTACTGTGCAGAGTCCATACATACAGAATAAGAACAGATACCGAGAATTACACCCGACATACAGGACAGGAGAAGTAGTACTGTGCAGAGTCCATACATACAGAATAAGAACAGATACCGAGAATTACACCCGACATACAGGACAAGAGAAGTAGTACTGTGCAGAGTCCATACATACAGAATAAGAAGAGATACCGAGAATTACACCCAACATACAGGACAAGAGAAGTAGTACTGTGCAGAGTCCATACATACAGAATAAGAACAGATACTGAGAATTACACCCGACATACAGGACAAGAGAAGTAGTACTGTGCAGAGTCCATACATACAGAATAAGAACAGATACCGAGAATTACACCCGACATACAGGACAAGAGAAGTAGTACTGTGCAGAGTCCATACATACAGAATAAGAAGAGATACCGAGAATTACACCCGACATACAGGACAAGAGAAGTAGTACTGTGCAGAGTCCATACATACAGAATAAGGACAGATACTGAGAATTACACCCGACATACAGGACAGGAGAAGTAGTACTGTGCAGAGTCCATACATACAGAATAAGAACAGATACCGAGAATTACACCCGACATACAGGACAAGAGAAGTAGTACTGTGCAGAGTCCATACATACAGAATAAGAACAGATACTGAGAATTACACCCGACATACAGGACAGGAGAAGTAGTACTGTGCAGAGTCCATACATACAGAATAAGAACAGATACCGAGAATTACACCCGACATACAGGACAGGAGAAGTAGTACTGTGCAGAGTCCATACATACAGAATAAGAACAGATACCGAGAATTACACCCAACATACAGGACAAGAGAAGTAGTACTGTGCAGAGTCCATACATACAGAATAAGGAGAGATACTGAGAATTACACCCGACATACAGGACAAGAGAAGTAGTACTGTGCAGAGTCCATACATACAGAATAAGAACAGATACCGAGAATTACACCCGACATACAGGACAGGAGAAGTAGTACTGTGCAGAGTCCATACATACAGAATAAGAACAGATACCGAGAATTACACCCGACATACAGGACAGGAGAAGTAGTACTGTGCAGAGTCCATACATACAGAATAAGAACAGATACCGAGAATTACACCCGACATACAGGACAAGAGAAGTAGTACTGTGCAGAGTCCATACATACAGAATAAGAACAGATACCGAGAATTACACCCGACATACAGGACAAGAGAAGTAGTACTGTGCAGAGTCCATACATACAGAATAAGAAGAGATACCGAGAATTACACCCGACATACAGGACAAGAGAAGTAGTACTGTGCAGAGTCCATACATACAGAATAAGAACAGATACCGAGAATTACACCCGACATACAGGACAGGAGAAGTAGTACTGTGCAGAGTCCATACATACAGAATAAGAACAGATACCGAGAATTACACCCGACATACAGGACAGGAGAAGTAGTACTGTGCAGAGTCCATACATACAGAATAAGGAGAGATACTGAGAATTACACCCGACATACAGGACAAGAGAAGTAGTACTGTGCAGAGTCCATACATACAGAATAAGGACAGATACCGAGAATTACACCCGACATACAGGACAGGAGAAGTAGTACTGTGCAGAGTCCATACATACAGAATAAGGAGAGATACTGAGAATTACACCCGACATACAGGACAAGAGAAGTAGTACTGTGCAGAGTCCATACATACAGAATAAGGAGAGATACTGAGAATTACACCCGACATACAGGACATGAGAAGTAGTACTGTGCAGAGTCCATACATACAGAATAAGAACAGATACCGAGAATTACACCCGACATACAGGACAGGAGAAGTAGTACTGTGCAGAGTCCATACATACAGAATAAGAACAGATACTGAGAATTACACCCGACATACAGGACAGGAGAAGTAGTACTGTGCAGAGTCCATACATACAGAATAAGAAGAGATACCGAGAATTACACCCGGCATACAGGACAAGAGAAGTAGTACTGTGCAGAGTCCATACATACAGAATAAGAACAGATACCGAGAATTACACCCGACATACAGGACATGAGAAGTAGTACTGTGCAGAGTCCATACATACAGAATAAGAACAGATACCGAGAATTACACCCGACATACAGGACAGGAGAAGTAGTACTGTGCAGAGTCCATACATACAGAATAAGAACAGATACTGAGAATTACACCCGACATACAGGACAGGAGAAGTAGTACTGTGCAGAGTCCATACATACAGAATAAGAAGAGATACCGAGAATTACACCCGACATACAGGACAAGAGAAGTAGTACTGTGCAGAGTCCATACATACAGAATAAGAACAGATACTGAGAATTACACCCGACATACAGGACAAGAGAAGTAGTACTGTGCAGAGTCCATACATACAGAATAAGAACAGATACCGAGAATTACACCCGACATACAGGACAGGAGAAGTAGTACTGTGCAGAGTCCATACATACAGAATAAGAACAGATACCGAGAATTACACCCGACATACAGGACAGGAGAAGTAGTACTGTGCAGAGTCCATACATACAGAATAAGAAAAGATACTGAGAATTACACCCGACATACAGGACAAGAGAAGTAGTACTGTGCAGAGTCCATACATACTGAATAAGAACAGATACTGAGAATTACACCCGACATACAGGACAAGAGAAGTAGTACTGTGCAGAGTCCATACATACAGAATAAGAACAGATACTGAGAATTACACCCGACATACAGGACAAGAGAAGTAGTACTGTGCAGAGTCCATACATACAGAATAAGAACAGATACTGAGAATTACACCCGGCATACAGGACAAGAGAAGTAGTACTGTGCAGAGTCCATACATACAGAATAAGAACAGATACCGAGAATTACACCCGGCATACAGGACAAGAGAAGTAGTACTGTGCAGAGTCCATACATACAGAATAAGGACAGATACTGAGAATTACACCCGACATACAGGACAGGAGAAGTAGTACTGTGCAGAGTCCATACATACAGAATAAGAACAGATACTGAGAATTACACCCGACATACAGGACAAGAGAAGTAGTACTGTGCAGAGTCCATACATACAGAATAAGAAGAGATACCGAGAATTACACCCGACATACAGGACAGGAGAAGTAGTACTGTGCAGAGTCCATACATACAGAATAAGAACAGATACTGAGAATTACACCCGACATACAGGACAAGAGAAGTAGTACTGTGCAGAGTCCATACATACAGAATAAGGACAGATACTGAGAATTACACCCGACATACAGGACAAGAGAAGTAGTACTGAGCAGAGTCCATACATACAGAATAAGAACAGATACTGAGAATTACACCCGACATACAGGACAAGAGAAGTAGTACTGTGCAGAGTCCATACATACAGAATAAGAACAGATACCGAGAATTACACCCGACATACAGGACAGGAGAAGTAGTACTGTGCAGAGTCCATACATACAGAATAAGAACAGATACTGAGAATTACACCCGACATACAGGACAGGAGAAGTAGTACTGTGCAGAGTCCATACATACAGAATAAGAACAGATACTGAGAATTACACCCGACATACAGGACAGGAGAAGTAGTACTGTGCAGAGTCCATACATACAGAATAAGAAGAGATACCGAGAATTACACCCGACATACAGGACAAGAGAAGTAGTACTGTGCAGAGTCCATACATACAGAATAAGAAGAGATACCGAGAATTACACCCGACATACAGGACAAGAGAAGTGGTACTGTGCAGAGTCCATACATACAGAATAAGAACAGATACCGAGAATTACACCCAACATACAGGACAGGAGAAGTAGTACTGTGCAGAGTCCATACATACAGAATAAGAAGAGATACTGAGAATTACACCCGACATACAGGACAAGAGAAGTAGTACTGTGCAGAGTCCATACATACAGAATAAGAAGAGATACCGAGAATTACACCCGACATACAGGACAGGAGAAGTGGTACTGTGCAGAGTCCATACATACAGAATAAGAAGAGATACCGAGAATTACACCCGACATACAGGACAGGAGAAGTAGTACTGTGCAGAGTCCATACATACAGAATAAGAAGAGATACTGAGAATTACACCCGACATACAGGACAAGAGAAGTAGTACTGTGCAGAGTCCATACATACAGAATAAGAACAGATACTGAGAATTACACCCGACATACAGGACAAGAGAAGTAGTACTGTGCAGAGTCCATACATACAGAATAAGAAGAGATACTGAGAATTACACCCGACATACAGGACAAGAGAAGTAGTACTGTGCAGAGTCCATACATACAGAATAAGAAGAGATACCGAGAATTACACCCGACATACAGGACAAGAGAAGTAGTACTGTGCAGAGTCCATACATACAGAATAAGAACAGATACTGAGAATTACACCCGACATACAGGACAAGAGAAGTAGTACTGTGCAGAGTCCATACATACAGAATAAGAACAGATACTGAGAATTACACCCGACATACAGGACAAGAGAAGTAGTACTGTGCAGAGTCCATACATACAGAATAAGAACAGATACCGAGAATTACACCCGACATACAGGACAGGAGAAGTAGTACTGTGCAGAGTCCATACATACAGAATAAGAACAGATACCAAGAATTACACCCGACATACAGGACAAGAGAAGTAGTACTGTGCAGAGTCCATACATACAGAATAAGAACAGATACCGAGAATTACACCCGACATACAGGACAAGAGAAGTAGTACTGTGCAGAGTCCATACATACAGAATAAGGACAGATACTGAGAATTACACCCGACATACAGGACAGGAGAAGTAGTACTGTGCAGAGTCCATACATACAGAATAAGAACAGATACTGAGAATTACACCCGACATACAGGACAGGAGAAGTAGTACTGTGCAGAGTCCATACATACAGAATAAGAACAGATACTGAGAATTACACCCGACATACAGGACAGGAGAAGTAGTACTGTGCAGAGTCCATACATACAGAATAAGAAGAGATACCGAGAATTACACCCGACATACAGGACAAGAGAAGTAGTACTGTGCAGAGTCCATACATACAGAATAAGGAGAGATACTGAGAATTACACCCGACATACAGGACAAGAGAAGTAGTACTGTGCAGAGTCCATACATACAGAATAAGAACAGATACTGAGAATTACACCCGACATACAGGACAGGAGAAGTAGTACTGTGCAGAGTCCATACATACAGAATAAGAAGAGATACCGAGAATTACACCCGACATACAGGACAAGAGAAGTAGTACTGTGCAGAGTCCATACATACAGAATAAGAAGAGATACCGAGAATTACACCCGACATACAGGACAAGAGAAGTGGTACTGTGCAGAGTCCATACATACAGAATAAGAACAGATACCGAGAATTACACCCAACATACAGGACAGGAGAAGTAGTACTGTGCAGAGTCCATACATACAGAATAAGAAGAGATACTGAGAATTACACCCGACATACAGGACAAGAGAAGTAGTACTGTGCAGAGTCCATACATACAGAATAAGAAGAGATACCGAGAATTACACCCGACATACAGGACAGGAGAAGTGGTACTGTGCAGAGTCCATACATACAGAATAAGAAGAGATACCGAGAATTACACCCGACATACAGGACAGGAGAAGTAGTACTGTGCAGAGTCCATACATACAGAATAAGAAGAGATACTGAGAATTACACCCGACATACAGGACAGGAGAAGTAGTACTGTGCAGAGTCCATACATACAGAATAAGAACAGATACTGAGAATTACACCCGACATACAGGACAGGAGAAGTAGTACTGTGCAGAGTCCATACATACAGAATAAGAAGAGATACCGAGAATTACACCCGACATACAGGACAAGAGAAGTAGTACTGTGCAGAGTCCATACATACAGAATAAGAAGAGATACCGAGAATTACACCCGACATACAGGACAAGAGAAGTAGTACTGTGCAGAGTCCATACATACAGAATAAGAACAGATACTGAGAATTACACCCGACATACAGGACAAGAGAAGTAGTACTGTGCAGAGTCCATACATACAGAATAAGAACAGATACTGAGAATTACACCCGACATACAGGACAGGAGAAGTAGTACTATGCAGAGTCCATACATACAGAATAAGAAGAGATACCGAGAATTACACCCGACATACAGGACAGGAGAAGTAGTACTGTGCAGAGTCCATACATACAGAATAAGAACAGATACTGAGAATTACACCCGACATACAGGACAGGAGAAGTAGTACTGTGCAGAGTCCATACATACAGAATAAGAAGAGATACTGAGAATTACACCCGACATACAGGACAGGAGAAGTAGTACTGTGCAGAGTCCATACATACAGAATAAGAAGAGATACCGAGAATTACACCCGACATACAGGACAGGAGAAGTAGTACTGTGCAGAGTCCATACATACAGAATAAGAACAGATACTGAGAATTACACCCGACATACAGGACAGGAGAAGTAGTACTGTGCAGAGTCCATACATACAGAATAAGAACAGATACCGAGAATTACACCCGACATACAGGACAAGAGAAGTAGTACTGTGCAGAGTCCATACATACAGAATAAGAAGAGATACTGAGAATTACACCCGACATACAGGACAGGAGAAGTAGTACTGTGCAGAGTCCATACATACAGAATAAGAACAGATACTGAGAATTACACCCGACATACAGGACAGGAGAAGTAGTACTGTGCAGAGTCCATACATACAGAATAAGAACAGATACTGAGAATTACACCCGACATACAGGACAGGAGAAGTAGTACTGTGCAGAGTCCATACATACAGAATAAGAAGAGATACTGAGAATTACACCCGACATACAGGACAGGAGAAGTAGTACTGTGCAGAGTCCATACATACAGAATAAGAAGAGATACTGAGAATTACACCCGACATACAGGACAAGAGAAGTAGTACTGTGCAGAGTCCATACATACAGAATAAGAACAGATACCGAGAATTACACCCGACATACAGGACAGGAGAAGTAGTACTGTGCAGAGTCCATACATACAAAATAAGAACAGATACTGAGAATTACACCCGACATACAGGACAGGAGAAGTAGTACTGTGCAGAGTCCATACATACAGAATAAGAAGAGATACTGAGAATTACACCCGACATACAGGACAAGAGAAGTAGTACTGTGCAGAGTCCATACATACAGAATAAGAAGAGATACTGAGAATTACACCCGACATACAGGACAGGAGAAGTAGTACTGTGCAGAGTCCATACATACAGAATAGGAACAGATACTGAGAATTACACCCGACATACAGGACAGGAGAAGTAGTACTGTGCAGAGTCCATACATACAGAATAAGGACAGATACTGAGAATTACACCCGGCATACAGGACAAGAGAAGTAGTACTGTGCAGAGTCCATACATACAGAATAAGAAGAGATACCGAGAATTACACCCGACATACAGGACAGGAGAAGTAGTACTGTGCAGAGTCCATACATACAGAATAAGAAGAGATACCGAGAATTACACCCGACATACAGGACAGGAGAAGTAGTACTGTGCAGAGTCCATACATACAGAATAAGAACAGATACCGAGAATTACACCCGACATACAGGACAAGAGAAGTAGTACTGTGCAGAGTCCATACATACAGAATAAGAACAGATACTGAGAATTACACCCGACATACAGGACAAGAGAAGTAGTACTGTGCAGAGTCCATACATACAGAATAAGAACAGATACTGAGAATTACACCCGACATACAGGACAGGAGAAGTAGTACTGTGCAGAGTCCATACATACAGAATAAGAACAGATACTGAGAATTACACCCGACATACAGGACAAGAGAAGTAGTACTGTGCAGAGTCCATACATACAGAATAAGAACAGATACCGAGAATTACACCCGACATACAGGACAGGAGAAGTAGTACTGTGTAGAGTCCATACATACAGAATAAGAACAGATACTGAGAATTACACCCGACATACAGGACAGGAGAAGTAGTACTGTGCAGAGTCCATACATACAGAATAAGAACAGATACCGAGAATTACACCCGACATACAGGACAAGAGAAGTAGTACTGTGCAGAGTCCATACATACAGAATAAGAACAGATACTGAGAATTACACCCGACATACAGGACAAGAGAAGTAGTACTGTGCAGAGTCCATACATACAGAATAAGAAGAGATACCGAGAATTACATCCGACATACAGGACAGGAGAAGTAGTACTGTGCAGAGTCCATACATACAGAATAAGGACAGATACTGAGAATTACACCCGGCATACAGGACAAGAGAAGTAGTACTGTGCAGAGTCCATACATACAGAATAAGAACAGATACCGAGAATTACACCCGACATACAGGACAAGAGAAGTAGTACTGTGCAGAGTCCATACATACAGAATAAGGACAGATACCGAGAATTACATCCGACATACAGGACAAGAGAAGTAGTACTGTGCAGAGTCCATACATACAGAATAAGAAGAGATACTGAGAATTACACCCGACATACAGGACAAGAGAAGTAGTACTGTGCAGAGTCCATACATACAGAATAAGGAGAGATACTGAGAATTACACCCGACATACAGGACAAGAGAAGTAGTACTGTGCAGAGTCCATACATACAGAATAAGGAGAGATACTGAGAATTACACCCGACATACAGGACAAGAGAAGTAGTACTGTGCAGAGTCCATACATACAGAATAAGAACAGATACTGAGAATTACACCCGACATACAGGACAGGAGAAGTAGTACTGTGCAGAGTCCATACATACAGAATAAGAACAGATACCGAGAATTACACCCGACATACAGGACAAGAGAAGTAGTACTGTGCAGAGTCCATACATACAGAATAAGAAGAGATACCGAGAATTACACCCGACATACAGGACAGGAGAAGTAGTACTGTGCAGAGTCCATACATACAGAATAAGAACAGATACTGAGAATTACACCCGACATACAGGACAAGAGAAGTAGTACTGTGCAGAGTCCATACATACAGAATAAGAACAGATACTGAGAATTACACCCGACATACAGGACAGGAGAAGTAGTACTGTGCAGAGTCCATACATACAGAATAAGAACAGATACCGAGAATTACACCCGACATACAGGACAAGAGAAGTAGTACTGTGCAGAGTCCATACATACAGAATAAGAACAGATACTGAGAATTACACCCGACATACAGGACAGGAGAAGTAGTACTGTGCAGAGTCCATACATACAGAATAAGAAGAGATACCGAGAATTACACCCGACATACAGGACAAGAGAAGTAGTACTGTGCAGAGTCCATACATACAGAATAAGAAGAGATACTGAGAATTACACCCGACATACAGGACAGGAGAAGTAGTACTGTGCAGAGTCCATACATACAGAATAAGAAGAGATACTGAGAATTACACCCGACATACAGGACAAGAGAAGTAGTACTGTGCAGAGTCCATACATACAGAATAAGAAGAGATACCGAGAATTACACCCGACATACAGGACAAGAGAAGTAGTACTGTGCAGAGTCCATACATACAGAATAAGGACAGATACTGAGAATTACACCCGACATACAGGACAGGAGAAGTAGTACTGTGCAGAGTCCATACATACAGAATAAGAACAGATACCGAGAATTACACCCGACATACAGGACAAGAGAAGTAGTACTGTGCAGAGTCCATACATACAGAATAAGAACAGATACCGAGAATTACACCCGACATACAGGACAGGAGAAGTAGTACTGTGCAGAGTCCATACATACAGAATAAGAACAGATACTGAGAATTACACCCGACATACAGGACAAGAGAAGTAGTACTGTGCAGAGTCCATACATACAGAATAAGAACAGATACTGAGAATTACACCCGACATACAGGACAAGAGAAGTAGTACTGTGCAGAGTCCATACATACAGAATAAGAACAGATACTGAGAATTACACCCGACATACAGGACAAGAGAAGTAGTACTGTGCAGAGTCCATACATACAGAATAAGAAGATACCGAGAATTACACCCGACATACAGGACAAGAGAAGTAGTACTGTGCAGAGTCCATACATACAGAATAAGAAGAGATACCGAGAATTACACCCGACATACAGGACAGGAGAAGTAGTACTGTGCAGAGTCCATACATACAGAATAAGAAGAGATACTGAGAATTACACCCGACATACAGGACAGGAGAAGTAGTACTGTGCAGAGTCCATACATACAGAATAAGAACAGATACTGAGAATTACACCCGACATACAGGACAGGAGAAGTAGTACTGTGCAGAGTCCATACATACAGAATAAGAAGAGATACCGAGAATTACACCCGACATACAGGACAAGAGAAGTAGTACTGTGCAGAGTCCATACATACAGAATAAGAACAGATACCGAGAATTACACCCGACATACAGGACAAGAGAAGTAGTACTGTGCAGAGTCCATACATACAGAATAAGAACAGACACCGAGAATTACACCCGACATACAGGACAAGAGAAGTAGTACTGTGCAGAGTCCATACATACAGAAAAAGAACAGACACCGAGAATTACCAGGACAGAGAGATACAATGGGGTCTGTGCACTGCAAGTGCAGTAGTTCTGAGGGGAACAACATGCACAGAAAATAAAAAGATTATTTTTTTACATGATTGGATGATAGAAATCAACAGAGCTTCCCCTCAGATCTAGAGCAACTCCCAAGTACACAGTATATTCGTCTTTAATATATCAACCCCAATGGATCACTGTTTAAAACATTGATCAGAGGGGAGATAGAGAGATACAAAGTAACATTGTTTATAAACATTGATCAGACAGGAGATAGAGAGATACAAAGTAACATTGTTTATAAACATTGATCAGACAGGAGATAGAGGGATACAAAGTAACATTGTTTATAAACATTGATCAGACGGGAGATAGAGAGATACAAAGTAACATTGTTTATAAACATTGATCAGACAGGAGATAGAGAGATACATAGTAACATTGTTTATAAACATTGATCAGACAGGAGATAGAGGGATACAAAGTAACATTGTTTATAAACATTGATCAGACAGGAGATAGAGGGATACAAAGTAACATTGTTTATAAACATTGATCAGACAGGAGATAGAGAGATACAAAGTAACATTGTTTATGAACATTGATCAGACAGGAGATAGAGGGACACAAAGTAACATTGTTTATAAACATTGATCAGACGGGAGATAGAGAGATACAAAGTAACATTGTTTATAAACATTGATCAGACAGGAGATAGAGAGATACATAGTAACATTGTTTATAAACATTGATCAGATAGAGATATTATCTTCCATCTTCGTACGATGTCAGCTTTTTTTTTATTATTAAAGGAGAATTATAGATATAGCTTGGTTGGTTGTTGTTCTCTTGTGGATTTCCAATGTGGCCCTTTGTGACCACTGGTCAGACGCCTTCACTCAGACTATGCTGTTCATCCAAATTTTTCCCGTGGACGGTACCCCATTGCTTCGTCCCCTCAGCTCCCGAGCTGGATATACCACGTGCCTCCATCTTGGCAACCAGCAATCGGCAACTCAGTCCAAGGCATTGGTGAGGATGGTGTCGTTTGTTCCTTTTCTGAAACCTCTCTACTCACCATTTCCCATTGACCCCAATTATTACCAACATATATTCACTGTTCTTATTTTTTACAACAGATACAACTACCATGCATCAACCCCTGAGGAAGCGAGTGGAATCTCGCGAAACGCGTAGGGCACAATGATGCGTTTTTGTTTATCTGCATGCGCTGAGGACTTTGTTCTTCCCAATAATCTCATATAATGACTTTATACAACAATATTTGTCTAAGCAACCTTGTCTGTGTGCATGTCCCTACTGGCTCAGCCACCCTTTGTCATCAATATTGTTCAAGGATGTATCATATTTGCAATGTATTCACAATTATCTGTACTTATGTTGTTTTACATTGGCTACCATGCCGGGTGACGCACAATCACCGTTGTCTCCGTTTTGGTTTTTACAGCATCTGTTACCAATAAAGTGTTTTTTATTCCGCATCTGTGTGAGCATGTGCCGAACTCTCTCACCTCACTCAAAGTCCCAGGGCCACCTGCATTGTTTGCTTCTTTCTTCACTTTTTAGGAATGGAGGTGTTTGAGTGGTTGCCTCAGACCATATCCCCTTTCTCCTTAGTACCGGGTGGTAAACACCCAATTAGCCCACCAATTTGGTCTGCTGCAATTTTTGGCTGTTGTTTACCTATACATCTAGTTCAATAACACCTTTTTTTTCTGGCCAGGTGTGCCAGCACATTGGCATTTTGGGGTTCTTCTTGGGCTGATCCCACATGCCTCTTGCTGGTCTTCCTTGATGGTGGTGTTTATTGTCCAGGGGGTGGGGGGGGGGGGGGCTGCGATGCGTTAAAGGGAGATTTTTCTGATCTCCTGCTGTCCAGCCGGATGGGCGTGGCCGCCAGTGCATCGGCGCCATGTCCATCACGCCCCAACACACGTTTGACGTCTTTGGACGTCAGTTGTTTTGCAGGGCTGTGTGGGACATCTTGGATGGATGGGCGGCTCTTGTGCGGGCGCACACCTCCCCCCCCCCTGACGGCAGGCGCCTTATTGACGCCAGCACGTCGCCATCCCGACATGGCGCTGGGGGGGCGGAGTTTTCGGATCCCCGCGTGTATATCCGGATGTCCGGCATAGCTGGAACTGCTATTGCGGTCCGGTGGTCTGGCGTGTTTACAGTCATGTGAAGGCAGCAACCATGATTGGAATTCCATGTATCCCCTCAAGGTAAACCTTTTCATTCCAGCAACCAAAACGCTGGTATGCAATACTTACCAATACACACCTGAGTTGAGGTACTTGTAGATTACATACCTGTATTCTTTACCTTGGTCAATGTTATATCACTCCTGCTGCTCCTCAGGTAAATTCCCCCCCCCCCCCTATTTTTAGGCCCACATTAATATATGTCATATCCAGCTATACCATACTACAATTAATATTATAGCATGCTCACATAGGCATGTGTAGCGGGGTCCTTAAATCTAGGGGGCAGTGTTGAGTGGTAATGATGCTCACACACTTCAATTGGTAGGATCTCATCAACCATTTTATCTGCAGGTAGAATACTAGTGTATAGTTCCCTGTGGCCTGCGGGTGGCGCTGCCATGGTGGGCCAGGGTTGAACCGCTGGTATAGTGCTGTGCCTTGTGTGTCCCCTCTCGGCGGTCGTGCAGTGGGCGTGGTCGACCTGCTGTGCACGCCGGGAGAGGATATAAAAGGGGCAGACGCTGCCTGTTCGGGGGTTCGATTTCCGGGTGCCCTAGGCCCGAAGGGGTGCTGTTCGATTCCCGGGCACCTTTAGCCCGGGGGTAGAGTCCACCCTAGGTGCCCTTTGGCCCAGGGGCGGTAGTCGGAGAATCACTCCCAGACACCTTTAGCCCTGGGGCTGCAACTAAAAAGCCTTGGGTCCAGCACCTTCGGCTGGGGCCCACAAAGGATCGAGGAATCCCAGGGTGCTGCCTTGCGAGGAGGCCCGTATCTTAGATGAGGAGGCCGGGGGAGGACCCTTTTGAGGGACTGGTGAGAAAGTCATAGTGAAGGAAGGGGCCCGGTAACTCTCTGGAGGGATATCTTCTCCTTAAAGAGGCTTACTTCTGTTCAACCAAGTTCACCAGGTCTGTGGCAGAGACCCAAGTTCCACTGGTTCTGTGGCAGAGAACCAAGTGCCTAGTTCGAGCACTGTTCTGGCTGCTAGGTTCCACTCTTTGGGAGCCTATGCGGATGGACTGAGTCTACTTGAGAAGCTAAGTAGTGATTTACTGTGTTTGTGCCTGGACCTCCTCCACACCTTCTGCTGTCCTACTCTTCGTCCAACCTTTTCTGTCTAGAGATTTGCTTTGAGAAAATAAACTCTACGTTGGAGTTACGGCTGGTGTGGACCTTGGAGTTATTTGGGGGAAATAGAGACTTGTCTTGTACTATGTGAAGATGAGAACCATTCTCTGGAAAACCTCGCTGTGGAGACCCGCTTGGTAACGCCGATCAACCTCTTCACACAAGAGGGTACGGGCACATAGCACGGTGTGCTGCTTTTCCTGTTAAGGAGCCAAAGCAGGTAAAAGGGTTTGTGTGCTACCAGGGCCGTCGGAACAGGACAGGCAAAACAAGCAATTGCTTGGGGCCCCGAGCTGGCCTGGGGCCCCAGCCTAGGATACCTGCCTGCTGCCTGTCACTGTCCTGGATTTCCAAATTCCGCCCTGGGTCGATCTAAATGCACAATCGATCTGACCGTGGACCCCCCCTAGCCTAGCTGGCACTGTCTCTGCTGGTTGCTACGTGACGCCCGCTTGGCGTGTAGCAACCAGTGACATCACGAGCAGAGCAAGAGAGAGGCAGAGTTGTGCCTATCACAGCGGAGGACTCGGAAGATCATCTAGCTAGCTCCGCCTCCACCCACCTCCTCCCGCTCTGTCCTCGAGTCCACTGTCCAGCCAGGCACTCAGGCAGCGGCATGCTGCTGCGCTGCAGAAGACAGAAAGACGTCACAGAGAGTGAGACAGATTTCAACCAGCTGTGTTTGTAACAGACTAGACAGAGTAGAAAGCAGGCAAGTAAAAAGCATTGCTCACTCACCACTCACCAACACATCATAAGGGTGGGCACTGCACTGGGCAGGACTGGAGTCAGCTCTGAGGGGTTCATGCTGGGACCTGTAGTTCTTCACTTTTAAAGTGAAGAACTACAGGTCCCAGCATGAACCCCTCAGGACACACAAACACATCCTAGCAGGGCAGGGAGGGTTCATGCTGGGACTTGAAATCATGTGACCCCGGTCCCCCAAAAGTGAAGAACTACAGGTTTCCAGCATGAACCCCTCAGAGCTGAAGATGTTTCCTGCATCACTGGCACTGCACTGCACACATGTTGATGACTCCTCACACCCGACCCAGCCCTTCTGTCCAGCTGTTCACTGTCTCTTCTCTCCCACTACTTGTTTGCCTCTCACTTCACCTGCAGCAGTTGCAGCCCCCCACCATCCCACGGTCCCCCTGTCCATCCCACGGTCCCCCTGTCCATCCCACAGTCCCCCTGTCCATCCCACTGTACCCCTGTCCATCCCACTGTACCCCTGTCCATCCCACTGTCCCCCCACCATCCCACTGTCCCCCTGTCCATCCCACTGTCCATAAACAGTCCTGTAGCGGCCTCACCCCCTACTCCCTTGATATGATACGGCTGGCTTCTGTCTAGGGGTTGAGGGAGGAAGGTGAGGTACACCACCACCAGCTCTCACCTCGCGTGTGGGTGAGGTTTGAGCTAAGTCCTGTTTACCTTCGGGCCTGTGTAGTCTACGGAGCCTCCGCTTCTCCCTTGGAGGTTAGTTTCCACCTTTGGAGACAGAGAACCTTGGAGGTTAGTTTCCACCTTTGGAGACAGAGAACCTTGCTGCCAGTGAAAGAGTTCCACACCATGAAAAGTCCAACACTACTTTATTATCTTGAGCAGGTGAAACAGGGTTGGTTGAACTTTATGAGAACAGACAAGGGTGTGGGTACGAGTAAGTCCAGGCACAAGCTTTCTCTCCTATTCCTTTATGAGCAAATAGGCTTGGCGCACAACCGCTGCCACCGGTTGTGAAATTGGTTCCTGCCACAAACCTTGGTGAGCGTTGAGGTCCCTGCCACAGACCTGGGTATAGGTCTCTGGCACCGACCTGGGTTGAGTTGGGCCGCTGCCACCGACCATAAGCACATGAACTACCTTCCTAGAGAGAAGTTGACCCGTGTTGGGGAAGACATCCTTCCGGACGGTCTCCAGAGGCCCCCCACCGTCACCGGCATTATGCTGGTACCAGCTCTTCGGGAGGGTCACGTCTCCGGTCCCTTACGCCCAGGATTCAGATACCCTTACCGTGGGCACCTTAGGCATGTACATCCCTCGCGGGACCCAGCGGAAGGTACTGGGCCCCAGGCCTTCCGTAAAGTACCTCACCCCAGGACTGAAGGTGCCTGGGATGGAACCCGAACTCCACGTGTCCAGGCCAAGGGCGCCTGGACACCGACCGCAGACAGCAACCCAAAGGCTGAAGGTGCCTGGGACTTCGACCTCGTGCGCAAGATGTCCGCCCCCTTTATACCCTCTCCCAGCAAGCACATCAGGTTCCCTGCCCTGCTGTACAACTGCTGCGAGAGGTCACACAGGGTACGGCACTGCAGTGGTGGTTCAACCCCGGCCCAAGGCGACAGCGCCACCTGCTGGGCCGCAGGGAACTGGACACCACTGATGTCTCACACACTTAAATAGCGGGCAATTCCCTATCATTTAGTGCATTTGGGTCATGCTACCACCCAGATGCGACCCCTAAATAGCATATACCCGCTACAGTCCTAAGCAGCATGTTAATGTTAATGTGAGTGTGTATGTGTTTTAAGTATGTTGGATTATATGCAACAGCAGTATTTGCACTGTAAACCTTTTTTATTTATATAAAGTGTGGGTGAGCTTAAACTGTATTGCTATGCTGTGGTTCCTGTAGGCTTTGCGCGCGTGCGGAGGGGGGGGGGGGGTTGGGGGGCCTCCATGTCCATTTTGCTTGGGGCCCCCAAATTCCTTCAAACGGCCCTGTGTGCTACACATACGATATAGCAAGTCCAGTTTATCATATGCCACTTGCATTTTTCATGCAATTGCATGCATTTTAATTTGTCAGATGTAGTTTATGTTCGTCACCATTTGACATATGTGCATTGTCACAGTTTTTCTAGACATTTCCAATGTGGCCCTTTGTGACCACTGGTCAGACACCTTCACACAGACTATGCTGTTCATCCGAATTTTTCCCGTGGACGGTACCCCATTGCTTCGTCCCCTCAGCTCCCGAGCTGGATATACCACATGCCTCCATCTTGGCAACCAGCAATCGGCAACTCAGCCCAAGGCATTGGTGAGTATGGGGTCGTTTGTTCCTTTTCTGACCATTTCCCATTGACCCCAATTATTACCAACATATATTCACTGTTCTTATTTTTACAACAGATACAACTACCATGCATCAACCCCTGAGGAAGCGAGTGGAATCTCGCGAAACGCGTAGGGCACAATGATGCATTTTTGTTTATCTGCATGCGCTGAGGACTTTGCTCTTCCCAATAAGCTCACATAATGACCTTTTTATACAACAATATTTGTCTAAGCAACCTTGTCTGTGTGCATGTCCCTACTGGCTCAGCCACCCTTGTCATCAATATTGTTCAAGGATGTATCATATTTGCAATGTATTCACAATTATCTGTACTTATGTTGTTTTACAGCATCTGTTACCAATAAAGTGTTTTTTATTCCGCATCTGTGTGAGCATGTGCCGAACTCTCTCACCTCACTCAAAGTCCCAGGGCCACCTGCATTGTTTGCTTCTTTCTTCACTTTTTAGGGATGGAGGTGTTTGAGTGGTTGCCTCAGACCATATCCCCTTTCTTCTTGTGGATAACAGTAGTGCAGTTCGTTCTTCACTCCTGTGACCCAGTGGGTTGAAGCCCGCTGTCAGCTGACATCACTCAGCCAGTCCAGGTTGTGGAAAGATCCTGACTTTAACGTCAAGATCCACTCAGGTGTCAGGTCCGGTGTTCTGCCGAGCTGGTTCCGCCTATCGGTATGGTTCCGAGCTCGACTGCGCAGGCGCAATCCGAGGCGACGGAATTCTCTGAGCGAAGCAGCTGTAGACGCGCTCGCTCCCGATGCTAGGGAACCAGCTCGACAAGAAAGCGGCGGGGGCGGAGACAAGCAAGTTGATGGGACACGACACGCCGCTGTATTTTTTAAAAATGTTCATGAGCGGCCGCAAGGGGCGGGGGCGGAGACTGGGACAAGCCGCTCTATAGGGCAGCATATAACAATTATATGTACAACACTCGCCCTATAGAGCGGCATGTCACAGTCTCGGCCCCCGCCCCTTGCGGGCACTCATCAACATTAACAAAAATACAGAGCGGTGTGTAAGCCGCCCATCAACAACTTTAATCCCGCCCTATGGAGCGGCGTGTGTCCCAGTCTCCGCCCCTTGCTGTGCGGCGTGTATGCTCGGGAGCGAGCGCGTCTACAGCTGACGAACAGCTGTAGATGTTCGTAGATTTTCGTATGTTCCAAGTGCGCATGCGCAGACGCGCTCGGAACCATATCGATAGGAGAACTAGGTCGATAAGACACCGGCAACTAGCTCATCCTGTCGGCGAGCTGCTGAGAGCCTGAGCCAGCCACTCCCACCCCCTCCACAGTCCGGGGCTCCATTGAAGTGCTGGAGGGTCAGAGCAGAGAGCCGGCGATTGACAGTCACTGGTTGTCTGCTCAGCGAAGGCTGAGAAATGAGCTATCAGCGATGTTTGATCGCTCAGTTCTCAGTCTTAGAAGTGATGGGGGACAGATGCAGCATCTGATCGATGCTGCATCCACCTAGGTAAGTACGAAAAAAAAAATTAATAAAATTCTTGTCTTTTAATATTTGTTCCTAGCTAAACCCTTATTAACCCTTTGTTTACCGTAACCAACTTTAATCTACCCCTTCTCCCTTTAACTATGATTTTCTGTGTTATTTTATTTTTATCTTCTGTATATAATATCAGGTTTGTGTGTTGGAAGGACTGTACAGAAATGTGTTATTCTTATGTAGCGGGGTGTTAAATTTAGGGGAAGTGTTTGAGTGGTAGGTATGCTCAAACACCCTAATTTGTTAGGGTTTACAGCCATTTTTGTCCACAGGAGGAGTATTGGTGTACAGTTCCCTGTGGCCTACAGGTGGCGCTGCCATAGTAGGCTAGGGTTGAACCGCTGATACAGTGCTGTGCCTTGTGTGTCCCCTCTCAGCAGCCGTACGGTGGGTGTGGGTAACCTGCTGTGCATGCTGGGAGAGGATATAAAAGGGGCAGATGCCACCTGATCGGGGTTCGCGCCCCAGGCACCTTCGGCTTGGGGAGGTGTGTTAGGTTTCCGGGTGCCCTAGGCCCGGAGGCTGTGTTCCTGTTCCATCTCAGGCACCTTTAGCCTGGGGTGAGGTACTACTTGGCAGATCCTGCCCACCCTGGGTATGAAGACCCAGGGGCTGCAGTGAAGGCCTGGAGCCCAGCACCTTCGGTTGGGGTCCACTAAGGATTGAGGAGTCTCAGGGTGCCGCCTGGCAAGGGGATTCGTTTCCCAGGGAAGAAGGATCATTCCGAAGGACCGATGCGGGAGTCACGGTGAAGGAAGGGTCTGTTGACTCTCTGGGAGGGATGTCTTCTCCTTGACAGGGGCCAAGTTCTAAGAAGGAAATCAAGTTCACCAGGTCTGTGGCAGAGGCCAAGTTCACCAGGTCTGTGGAAGAGACCAAGTTCACCAGGTCTGTGGCAGAGACCATGCGCCTAGTAAGACTGTTTGAGAAATCTGAGCAGTAAAGTGTTTGAGCTACGTTTGTGCCTGGACCTCCTCCACACCTTAAGCTGTCCTGTTTCTTGCTCCGGCCTTTTCCTATCAGAGACTGTTTATTGCAAAGAGAGAATAAACCTTAAGTTGGAGTTACAGCTGGTGTGGACATTCACGTTACTGGGGAAGTCAAGGACTTATCTCTAACATACATAGAGGTAAGAATCACTCCCCGGAGGATTTTTGGCCCTGGCTGCAGACGACCCAACAACAACACCGCTCAACCTCTTTACACAGGAGGGTACGGGATGTTAGTGCGGTGTGCCTCTCTCTCCCTGCGAGGAGCCAAGTTAAATGCAGGTAAGGAGAGGGGTCTGTGCGCTACACTTATAATTTGTGGTTTCCTGTCCTTGGAATGGTCTTGTTGTGTAATATGTGGGGGATCGTCGGCCTATATAATCTGCAGCCCCGATCTCCAGTGAGACCCGTAGGAGAATATGGACGGAGGGGCGGCATGACTAGGGAAGGAACAGGGGTCAGATAACGGTCAGCTAGGTCAGAGAGGGGGCAGGGGAGGAGAGCTTACCTGATTGGAGGCAGAAGTTAGAAGGGGGCAGGGTCCAGTGGTGAGGGTCTGGTGTAGGGGAGGAATTTCATCATTCCGGGAAGATTAGGAGCAGAGCCAACTTCAGGGTCCCCTCATTTGCAGGTAGAGAGAAAAATAATGGGTGATCTGCAGGCTGTGTTAGCACAGGGGCCCTCAGTGGCTGCAGGAGCAGCTTTCGGATGTGCTTGGGGGGTTGGGAGCGTCTCCATCCCCTGCCCCTTCTCCCCCTGGCCGGACAAGGGCTAGGAAGGTTCGCCCCCCTGATCGCCTCAGTCCCTCACCTGTGGCACGGGTCCGGCGGTCACCACGGAGCCCCTGTAGCAGGGACCCTCCAGGGCTTACTTCTGGGGTGTCTGCCCAAAAACCTGGCAGGAGCCTTGGGAGGAATCCACGTCCGAGGGGGGAGGAGGCTTCCTGCTCTTACTCTCCCTCCCCCCTTCTCACCGAATGCTGGAGCGTGCGGCCGTCGACCCCCCTGAAGTTCCGAGGGGGGGGCGGCTCGGCGGGGAAGAGGTAGCGAGCGGAGCAGTGGGGGGCGTCCCGGCCCTTCAGCTGCTTCGGGTGTGCGGGCTGCCCCGGAGGTAGTGGACCACGCTGGAGGGGTTGCGCCGCCTTCCCCTGCCAGTCGTCGCAGCAGGGATTCGGAGCTGTCGGCTCTCTCAGTGCCTGCACCGCGGAGAGGAGCTCGGCGGAGTGAAGTCACGGCCACAAACAGCAGAGGGGCTCGGACTCCCTCTGCTGATTCTTTAGCGGTTCTGCACCCGGTTCTCCCTACAAGCAGCCAGCTATTGACTCAGGATGGGGGACCCCCCCTTAAAGAGACAGCGCGTCCCTGCTACAGTTGGGGGTTCTGCGGTACCCCGCAGCTCGGCATCAGTGAGGGTCATGGCTGGGGCTGAGAATGACATTTCCAGGAGCCCCGAACCAGCGTCGCCAGAACGTGGAGAGCAGGGGACGCCAACACAGCATGATTCGCCATATGAATCCGGGGAGGTCTCCAGCGAAGATGAAGATCAGCCTGACCTGAGGCGCCCTGCTTTGCGGAGCCAGCTGGGATCCGGAACAGTGGCTGGTCGTGTGGCGGCGTGGCAGCAGCCGGGTAAGTCGCAAACTTTACTTTTGAGAGAAGGAGGAGGAGGAGGAGGAGAAGCGCTGCTGGCGTCTCATCCCTCGCACTTATGGGAACTGGCTTTAGGCGTTTGCCATTTTGGCAGGCGTTATCGGCGAAAAAGCGCCAGAGAATTGCACTCCGCTTTTTTGTTATCTGGACGCCATTGGAGAAGCTTATAGAGTCTACGGGGGTACTGCTTGGTTACGCTACGACGAGCAGTTTCACTAGCGCAAGGCCTTGCGTCCGGGCTTGCGTTGGAATCACAAGGATATTGGGCTTTGGATGAAGCTCATGGTTCTGGCGCGGGCTCCAGGTCAGCCCTTTCTCGGGGGGGGGCGTCGGTTCAGGTTCCGCTGGACAGTCGGCCACTCAAAAGAGAGGCAGTTGTTGGCAGTTCAACGAGGGGTCGTGCCGTTTTGGCGCAACCTGTCGTTTCCCACATGAGTGCTCTGGTTGCGGGGGCTCACACAGTTATGCCAAATGTTTTAAAAAAGGAAAGTCCCAACCCGGTGAGTCTGCTTCAAAAAGGAAGGACGCCGGTAAGCCTTCCCGCGATGGTGCCGTATCTAGATAGATACCCGCGGAGGGAGGCGGCTGAATTTTTGGCTGCCGGTTTTGCCCATGGCTTTCGTATACCGTGTGACAGACCGGTGGCCCCGTCGCCTCGGCCACGGAATCTGAAATCCACGCGGCTTTTTCCCCAAGTTGTTTTGGAAAAATTGGCGAAGGAGGTGGAACTGGGGAGAATGGCCGGCCCCTTCGGCCACCCCCCCATTTCTTCTTTGCACGTGTCCCCTTTGGGGGTTGTCCCCAAAAGGGAACCAAACAAATTTAGGATGATACATCATTTGTCGTATCCCAAGGGGAATTCGGTGAATGATGCCATCCCTTCCGATTTGGCGGCGGTGTCGTATACCTCCTTTGACGCCGCAGTCGAGTGGGTACAGCGTTACGGCCAGGGTTCATTGTTGGCAAAGACGGATATCGAAGCTGCCTTCCACCTGCTGCCGGTTCACCCGGAGAGCCAACATTTGCTGGGTTGTTTTTGGGATGGGCGGTTTTTTCTCGACCGTTGTCTCCCGATGGGCTGTTCCATTTTGTGCGCTTATTTAGAGGTTTTCAGCACTTTCGTGGAGTGGGTGGTGCGGGAGGAGACACAGTTGAGATCTGTGCTGCACTATCTTGATGATTTCCTTTGCATTGGCCCCCCGGATTCCTCGGTTTGCTCTGTAATGTTGCACACCTTGGAATCTGTTGCGTCACGGTTCGGGATTCCTTTGGCGCCGGGAAAAATGGAGGGTCCTGCAACTGTCATGCAATTTTTGGGCATTGTCATTGACACGCGTCTCATGGAATGTCGCCTGCTGATGGACAAACTGGATGATCTGCCTCGGGGGGTGGCACAGGCCGAGACGGCAAAAAAAGTTAGGCTTAAACAATTGCAGTCTTTATTGGGTAGGCTTAATTTTGCATGCCATATAATGCCAATGGTGCGCATCTTTAGTCGTCGCCTCTGTGCCGCTACTTCCGGAGTTTTGCAGCCGCATCACTTCATCAGGCTTTCGTGGGAGGACAAGGCCGATTTGCGAGTTTGGGGTGAGTTTCTGGCCTCCTAAAATGACAGGTCCTTATGGATGGCCCCAGTGGTGGCGGCTTCCGACTTTGACCTTTACACTGATGCTGCGGGAAGTTCTGGGTTTGGGGCGTTTTGCCAGGAGGCGTGGCCCGAGGAATGGCGTGCGGCTGGGTTTTTAAAAAAATTGGTTTTGTTGGAACTATTCCCGATTGTGGTGGCGGTGGAGATCTGGGGGGACAAATTTCGGGATCGTCGTGTTTGTTTTCATTGCGACAATATGGGGGTGGTGGAGATTGTGGCCAGTCTATCGGCCTCTTCGCCTCCAGTGGTGCACTTACTGCGGCAACTAGTTTCGAGGTGTTTAAGTTTAAATTGTCATGTGCAAATTGTTCATGTCCCAGGTGTTCTGAATTCCATAGCCGATTCCTTGTCTCGTTTCCAGTGGGAGAGGTTCCGGAAGTTGGCGCCGGCGGCGGAACACCAGGGGGTGCCTTGTCCCGTGCAGCTGTGGAAGCTGGCGTTGGAGTAGCAGGTGAGCTGTTACGCCGCTCTGTGTGTGCGGGTACTTGGGCTGCATATTCAACCATTTGGGGTGAGTGGTCCGCGCTGGTGAGTTCGGTGGGGGGTTGTTTTTCCACTCTGGATCATTTGACATTGCTGTTGTATTTCATTGGGATGGAATTTACGCGGGGCTCGTCTGTCTCGAAAATGAACAAGGGTTTAGCCGCTTTAGCTTTTTTCTTCCGGATGCAGGGCTTGTGCGGTGTGATGAAGGATTTTAGGGTACGACAGGCCATGAAGTGTTATCGGCGCGGGAGGGTACAGCCAGATACCAGGCGACCGGTCTCGTTTGATCTGCTTCAGGACTTGGTGGGGAGGTTGCCCGGGGTTTGCTCTTCTTCTTTTGAGGTTCAGCTGTTCACAGTGGCTTTTGCGCTGGCCTTTTTTGGGGCATTGCACATTGGGGAATTGGTTAGCAAGAACAGGTGGGGGGTGGGTGGACTGCAAGTGTCGGACGTGACGGTGGCCGGCGATTGTGTCCGGCTCCATATTAGGAAGTCAAAAACTGATCAGTTGGGGAAGGGGGTTACTGTGTCGTTGTTTCGGGTGTTGCCGGAAGCGGTTTGCCCAGTTTCTTCTGTTCAACGGTATCTTGAGGTTAGGGGGTTGGGGCGAGGTTCCTTTTTGCTGCACGAGGATGGCTCATCCCTGTCGCGCTTTCAGTTTTTGTCTGTTTTTCACCGTTGTTTGGTGGGGGCGGGCAGGGAGGTTTCCCAGTTTAATACTCATTCGTTTCGGGTGGGGGCTGCTACGGAAGCGGCCAGATGGGGTTTGGGTTCCCAGGTGGTGAGACGTATAGGGAGGTGGGAATCAGATCGTTTCAAGATTTATGTTTGCCCTCATCTGCTCTGAAGTTGTGTTGAGTTTTCGTGTGTTGCTATTTTTCTTGTTTTTCTTTTTCAGATCTTCCTCCTGGGCTGGTCTGGATCTTGGGGGATTCCTATGTTTTCTGGGGGGCGGTGAGGGCTGACGCACGGCCCGAAGGTAGGCAACTTGGCATCCTACGGAGTCAGGCTGCTCTGAAATGGTTGGGGGTTCGGGGCATGATGTGGGGCCAGGTGCTTCCCGAATTTCACTACTATTCTAGAGTTGACAGCCCCCCCGATGTCTTAGTGTTGCAGGCCGGGGGCAATGATCTGGGGGTCCGGGCCGCCAGGGATCTGGTGAAGGATGTCAAATTTGACATTTTGCGTCTGATGCGCGAATTTCCGGGATGCATCGTTGTCTGGTCGGATATCGTGGCCCGGAAAGTTTGGCGTTTTGCTCGCTCTGTCAGCCGACTGGACAAGGCGAGAATTAAGTTGAACAGGGATATTGGCAAGTTTGTGGCCCGGCTCGGTGGCATTGTGGTACGGCACCGTGAGCTGGAAGATCAGTCTGTCCGCTATTGGAGAGATGATGGTGTTCACCTGAACGCTGTGGGCATAGACATCTGGTCTTTGGGCCTTCAGGAAGGGGTGGTGAGGGCGCTGCAGGTGTGGAGGAATTCGCTTTAATGAGGTTATCAATCAAGCTCATGTGGCGGTTCAAGGGGTCTTTGGGGGGGGTCAGTGACGAATTACATGGTACAGGATTAGTGGGGCCCATCTAAGGTATGGCGCTTTCCACCTGGTTAACGGTGGTTCTCCCAGGAGCTAGGTCCCCTGGGGGAAGGGAATATGGAAGTATGTGGGATGTCGGAGCGTCTTCGAGCCGGTTGGGGCACGGCTGGGGACATAGATCGTTATAGTTATAAATTGTGCCTTAAAGACACCCAAAGACCTCTTGTTGTTGGGCATTAGTATTTTGTTGAAAAGTTGCACTTACGGGTATGTTTACATGATGTTATTTTATTATTTGGTTAAAAAAACTTTGGCTGCTGTGGCCATATAAAACCCATGTCACGCAGTCGGTGTCTTTAATGTTATTGGTAAGGACCAAGGTTGATGAATCCTTTAGTCATGATCATTAATGTGGAGTATAGGATTGTAGACAGGGCCGCCATCCATCAGGAATTTTGGGGCCTTACACAGCTTCAGCCATGGGCCCCCTGGAGCAGAGGAGAACCCCGGGGGTGCTGCCGCCGCAAATTGAGAAGCGGGGGATGCTGTCACCGCAAATTGTTGAGGTCGGGGGGGGGGGGGGGGCTTTGGATGCTGACAAACAAAAAAAAAAAGAGAACAAAAAAAGAAATAAAAAAAATTATAAAAAAAGGGGGGGGGGTTGCCATCCAGGGCCCTGGGGACCTCCAGGCCTCTGGGGACCTCTGAGACCCTTACAAAAAAAAAAATGAAATAAAAATAAAATAAAGTAAATAAATACATTTTTATAAAAAAAAAAAAAAAAAAGGGAGGGTTGCCATCCGGGGCCCTGGGGACCTCCGGGCCCCTTACAAAAAATAAATAAAGGGGGGTTGCCATCCGGGCCCCTTAAAGGTGTACTGCCTGTACCCCCCTGATGGTGTCCCTGATTGTAGAATGGGAAAAGGATGTGGAATGTCATCTTCAAGCAAGTTGTAGGCAACCTTGTTTATTTTCCAGAGGGTGTACCGTATTCTTTATTATAGTCCCAGAGACAGATGACAAGTCCAGCACGGTGTACATGGAGTCTTCCTCTCGTCATTTTAGCAGCTCACTCTTCCCTTGATGTACCTCTTTTCCTTTATTCACAAAGAATATGTATGAAGCTGATTGGCTGACCAGGTGAACACTTTTTGATATTAGAATGTTCTTTGGATTCCATCTATTCTATGTGTAGCGCCCTGCTACTTTTCAAGTAGGCGCTATGTGTAAATTTAGGAGTTATCTGAGCTGTGTTGATCAGAGTTCAGAGCTCAGAGTTGATCTATGTAAATTGTTGGTTCTGTTCCAGCTTTGGCTGTCTGTGCGCATTTCCCACTGTTGCCAGTAGGTGTCACTGTTGTCACAGGCCAGTGCGAGAAATACAACCAGCTGAAGTGTATTGGATTTTCTATCTCCCAGAAAACAGCCCAATCAGGAGCTTCTTTGTAGCTGGGCATGCTGGGGGGAAGGATATTTAAAGTGAAGTTCCACCCTGATTACTAAAAATCATTAAAAAAATAGAAAAATAAAATAGAAAAAAAATAAAAATTTATACTCACCAGAAAGGGCGGTTGCTATGCGGAACTAGCTCTTCTGCCTCTTCATCCACCGCGGTGGTCTTCTTCCTCGTCCTCCATCGTAGTGTCTTCTGGTGAATGGGGCGCACTGCCTTCTGGGAACAGTGTATATCCCAGGAGGCAGCCGTCCATTCACAAAGCGCCGTGCGAGTCGCGCATGCGCAGTAGGAAACGGGCATTGAAGCCGTAAGGCTTCACTCCCTGTTTCCCTTAGTCAGGATGGAGGTGCCAGGACTGAGTAAAATATAAAAATCACAGGTGGAACTCTGCTTTAAGGGACAAT
Source organism: Rana muscosa (assembly GCA_029206835.1). Lineage (NCBI taxonomy): Eukaryota > Metazoa > Chordata > Amphibia > Anura > Ranidae > Rana > Rana muscosa. Next base: position 396,519,420 of record CM055118.1, read on the forward strand.
GCCATGTGCTCCGGGGTTCGTCTTGCCTCCAGGCCGGAGGCTATGCTGCTGTGTTTACTGCAAGTAGGCCCAGAAGCCTGTCTGGGGCCTACTTAACTGAAGGTGGTCCTGTGCTGTCTGTCCTGCGGGAAGAAGCCACTCAAGCGGAGAATATTCCAGGGGAGGACTTTACTGGAGAGGACCGAGCTGATGGCTGGTATCTCAGGAAGGGCCTGGTGACTCGTTTGGAGGATGCACCCAAGTAACCTACCTCACAGTACTGCTGGATGGCTTAAAGGTTCCGGTACTGTGCAGCTGACCTAACTAACTGACTACTGGCTAACAATCCTGTGGCAGGGGATTGTCCAGGAGTTTCCACTTATCACTCAAGTCTGTGGCAGAGACATCGTCCGTTTCACTCAAGTCTGTGGCAGAGACATTGTCCGTTATCACTCAAGTCTGTGGCAGAGACCTCGTCCATTTCACTCAAGTCTGTGGCAGAGACCTCGTCCGTTATCACTCAAGTCTGTGGCAGAGACCTCGTCCGTTATCACTCAAGTCTGTGGCAGAGACATCGTCCGTTATCACTCAAGTCTGTGGCAGAGACATTGTCCGTTATCACTCAAGTCTGTGGCAGAGACCTCGTCCGTTATCACTCAAGTCTGTGGCAGAGACATCGTCCGTTATCACTCAAGTCTGTGGCAGAGACCTCGTCCGTTATCACTCAAGTCTGTGGCAGAGACATCGTCCGTTATCACTCAAGTCTGTGGCAGAGACCTCGTCCGTTATCACTCAAGTCTGTGGCAGAGACATCGTCCGTTTCACTCAAGTCTGTGGCAGAGACATCGTCCGTTTCACTCAAGTCTGTGGCAGAGACATCGTCCGTTTCACTCAAGTCTGTGGCAGAGACATCGTCCGTTTCACTCAAGTCTGTGGCAGAGACATTGTCCGTTATCACTCAAGTCTGTGGCAGAGACATTGTCCGTTATCACTCAAGTCTGTGGCAGAGACATTGTCCGTTATCACTCAAGTCTGTGGCAGAGACATCGTCCGTTTCACTCAAGTCTGTGGCAGAGACATCGTCCGTTATCACTCAAGTCTGTGGCAGAGACCTCGTCCGTTATCACTCAAGTCTGTGGCAGAGACATCGTCCGTTTCACTCAAGTCTGTGGCAGAGACATCGTCCGTTTCACTCAAGTCTGTGGCAGAGACATCGTCCGTTTCACTCAAGTCTGTGGCAGAGACATCGTCCGTTTCACTCAAGTCTGTGGCAGAGACATTGTCCGTTATCACTCAAGTCTGTGGCAGAGACATTGTCCGTTATCACTCAAGTCTGTGGCAGAGACATTGTCCGTTATCACTCAAGTCTGTGGCAGAGACATCGTCCGTTTCACTCAAGTCTGTGGCAGAGACATTGTCCGTTATCACTCAAGTCTGTGGCAGAGACATCGTCCGTTTCACTCAAGTCTGTGGCAGAGACATTGTCCGTTATCACTCAAGTCTGTGGCAGAGACATTGTCCGTTATCACTCAAGTCTGTGGCAGAGACATTGTCCGTTCTTCATACCGGCTGCTAGGTCGGTGTGAGAGGCCTATCCGGTAGTCGGAAGAACCAGAGGCAGAAAGCTGTGTCATCTGGATTCAAGAATCGTATTAGTGATCTGAAAGAAACCAAGGTATCTGCACTCCCCCTAACCCTCCATCCCCTACCTGAAGTTGTGTAATAAAGCAATTGAGAAAAAGACTGAAGGGACTGCCAATCACCTTTTTCAAACCTACTAACATCGACTCTTAAATTCTGGGACGGTGAAGTGTGGGGTAACGGCAGGACCCAAAATTTAATCCAGCAGCTCCTGCGAGGGGGTAGTGCTACATATGAAAGCTGCATAAACAGATTTGAAATGCTGAAGACCCCTCCTGAGGTTCTGGATCATACCATCTAAAGACAAGTGTAGTATTTATAACCCTCATAACCAGTGCTGGACACCTTCCTTTACCATCCATGGGAAAAAAGACCAAAGTGTGAACCCCCCCCCCCCCATCTCCTTTTACTGTTCCAGGCTGATTCAGCAAACATTACTGACATCCGGGAGCCAAATCCAATCTCCATTGAAGTCTAAGCAAGCTGGATATTAAAAACAAAGAGGAACCATTTTCAGGGCTAATAGATGAGAGATTGTCAAATAAAGAGCCCTAAGGGGCACATGAATGTAAAGTAATAAAAAAAGTTTGGCGAGGATTTTATCATGCTTATAGCGAAACATTAAAATTCTCAGACTGGGAAACCCCCCGTGACGCATTAGAGGGGGCGGGGTCACGTCACAGTGTGGCCCCGATATCGGTTATAAAAGAACTGTCAAACACTGCTTGCGCGTCATTAGCCGGGAGGCTCCGGTGCAGGGAGGACCGTGCTTCGTTCCTCGCTGGAGAGCATCGCTGGAGAATGGATCATCGCTGGACAGACTGGATTGACATCGCTGGAATTTTTTTATTTATTTTTTTATTAAAGGACTTGTCCCAACTGTGTCTGTGTGGTTTTTAACATTTTTGACACTTTCTTTTGTGAAATGGTAGGGGTACAATGTACCCCGTACCAATTCACATGGGGGGGGCGGAATCTGGGGGTCCCCTTTGTTAAAAGGGGCTTCCAGATTCCTATAAGCCCCCCCGCCCACAGACCCCCACAACCACCAGGCAAGGGTTGTGGGGATGAGGCCCTTGTCCCCATCAACATGGGGACATCCCCCCCATATGTTGAGGGCATGTGGCCTGGTACGGTTCAGGAGGGGGGGCGCTCTATCGTCCCCCCTCTTTTCCTGCAGCCTGCCAGGTTGCATGCTCGGATAAAGGGTCTGGTATGAATATTGGGGGGAACCCCACGCCATTTTATTTTTCATTTTGGTGCGGGGTTCCCCTTAAAATCCATACCAGACCTGAAGGGCCTGGTTAATGATTTTGGGGGGACCCCCACGGTTTATTTTTTGGTTCGGGGTTCCCCTTAATATTCATACCAGACCCAAAAGGCCTGGTAATGGACTAGGGGGGAACCCATGCTGTTTTTTTCAATGACTTTTATCTGTATTGCCGGGACCCGACAATTCATTATAGCCGCGAGTGAGTTTTAACCACTTCCCGCCCAAGGACGTCATATGACGTCCTGGACTTTCAGTGGGGATATCTGAATGATGGGGGCAGCTAGAGGCATCATTCAGATAGCCATCTTTTCAGCCAGCGATTCTGTGCACCATAAGAATGATCATAGCGGCGGTTTCGCCGCTTGATCGTTCTTATAGGCGGCGGGAGGGGATGCCCCCCCTCCCGCCGCCATCCAGTGCTACTCCGGGCTCTCCCGTGCGATCGGGGACCCGGAGAAACGATCTGCCGGCGCCGGATGGAAGGCATAGAGATGACTGGTGACCAGATGGTCACCAGTCATCTCTATGACCGTCGGAGGCCCGGGCGCGATGTGATGACGTCACGCCCGGGTCCTCAAATGTAAACAAAGCCGCCATTGCGGCTGTAAGTATGAGATCAGTGAAATTTTTTTCACCGATCTCATGCTTTCCAGCCTGGAGGAGAGCATCTCTCCATAAAGAGAACCTGTCACACACATTCCTATTACAAGGGATGTTTACATTACTTGTAATAGGAATAAAAGTGATCTAAAAAAAAATAATTAAAAAAAAAAGTGTAAAAATAAAAAAAAAATAAGTAAAATAAAAAATAAAATAATAATTTTTTTTTTTTAAAAACGCCCCTGTCCCCAGTAGCTCGCGCTCAGAGGCGAACACACACGCAAGTCCCGCCCACATATGTAAACGCCGTTCAAACCACACATGTGAGGTATCGCCGCGTGCGTTAAAGCGCCAGCAACAATTCTAGCACTAGACCTTCTCTGTAACTCTAAACTGGTAGCCTGTAAAAAAAAAAATAAGCGACGCCTATGGAGATTTTTAAGTACTGAAGTTTGGCGCCATTCCATGAGTGTGTGCAATTTTAAAGCGTGACATGTTAGGTATCTATTTACTCGGCGTAACATCATCTTTCACATTATATAAAAAAATTTGGCTAACTTTACTGTTTTGTTATTTTTGAATTCATTAAACCGTTTTTTTCCCCCAAAAAAGGCGTTTTAAAAATTATTGCGCAAATACCGTGCGAGATAAAAAGTTGCAATGACCGCCATTTTATTCCCTAGGGTGTCTGCTAAAAAAACATATATAGTGTTTGGGGGTTCTGAGTAATTTTCTTGCAAAAAAATTATGATTTTTGCATGTAGGAGAGGAGTGCCAGAATAGGCCCGGTAAGGAAGTGGTTAAATGACTTTTTTTCCTTCAGAAATGAAATTTTGTGCAGGGACTGTTCTAAACGCGGGAAACATGCGCTACTTTACAGACATACTATACACACCCCCCAGGTACGAAATTTAAAGAAATATTTCACTTTTATTGTTTCACTTTAAACATTATTAAAATCACTGCCCCTGAAAAAACTGCAGTTTTTAAAACTTTTTTTTGCATTAATACATGTCCCCTGGGGCAGGACCCGGGTCCCCAAACACTTTTTATGGCAATAACTTGCATATTAACCTTTAAAATGAGCACTTTTGATTTTTCATGTTCGTGTCCCATAGACTTTAATGGTGTTCGCGTGTCGGAACATTTTTTTTGCCTGTTCGCAGGTTCTGGATGCGAACCGAACCAGGGGGTGTTCGGCTCATCCCTAGTCCTCTACATATAACAGAAATAAAAAATTCTCTGGAAATGTGGATCCCCCCCATCCCCCGCTGTGTCGGGGTCCCTTGTATGCACACACTGCAGGACAAAGGACAACAAGAACAAGCTTTTCTTTCCATCACGTGGAGCTACAATTTTACAGATTTTATTTATTTATTCTGATCAGAGCTATAATGAATCTACATTTGTATCCATATATACTCTACATATACCTACATCTCCTTCATCAATCAGATCAATATGACACATTGTAGGTGAATAATTTTGGTTTTATTTTATAGCAGTAGGTGGCGCTCTAGTCTCCTTTTTCACCTATAAGCCTTCCATCCCTCTCAGCTGTGCTGAAGCAATCTCTCATTATTTAGACAATTTACAATTTTCATCACAGTTGTGACTCCGACCCCTTATCACAGCAGTGACTCCGCCCTTATCACAGCAGTGACTCCGCCCTTATCACAGCAGTGACTCCGCCCTTATCACAGCAGTGACTCCGCCCTTATCACATGGCCCAGTAGGAAGTTTCAATCAGACAGACCGAGTCACATAGCAGGCAATTGTACTGTGCGGTCTCTTTAGCTAAGACACAGAGCTCTGGGGGTCCTTTGCCATATGTATATAATAATCATATACCATTAACCCCGCCTCCTTTATCCCTACTAGTTTTTTTTATATTAGGCTGGGTTCACACCGCTGCACGGAGTGGCTCACAGCAGGGGTCCAGTGCGTCTCCATTCACCGTTTCAGGTCCGATTTCAGCCTGAATTTTTGGCTGAATTCAGACCTGAAATGGACCAATAGACGCACAGGACTCCTGCGCAATTCGCATAGGAGCCGCTGTTAGGAGGTGTGAATCGGGTCCATAGAGAGCCGCTCACAATCTCCTGCTATGCGAATTGGATGCGGGGAAACCCGCATCCAATTTGCATAAGTGTAAACCCAGCCCTAAGAGAATTAAAACCAGAGGATATTCATACTATTCATACTACTTCATTCTATGTTTGACATGTACAGAACCCGTATGGTCTTTTGGAAGAGAAGAGTCTGCGGATTGGCTGGCATATCCTCCAATCAGTGGTGGCTCGCAGATTGGGATTGTTGCCTGCGCTCTTCATTTAGAAGGTCCTGAAAGACAGACAAAAAAAGAGTTCTGGTCACCCCAAATAAATGCTTTATGACTTCCAACATGATAGAATGGGACATCTGAACAATTTTTTCTTTTCTTTTATGATATTGGTGGAACAGGGAAGGGTTAGACCCATTCGATTGGGTTCCTACCAAGCTTTTCCAGCTCTGGTAAGACACACACATTGGTGGATGGTAGGAGGGAGTTGGGACCGACCACATTATTACCAGTTGTCACCTTCTTCCCGGCTGCCGTTGGGGAACTGTTGTTACACATTGGCTATCTTTGGCCTTACATTATATTATGTATGGAGTGTCGACATATTTCATCACATGACAGTGTGACTATTTCTGGTGTTCTCCGCTAATCGGACTGCATGTTAATTTGTGTTATTTTTTATTTACTTCTCTGTAGCGGCCTCCCCTCTCTCACTCTATTATCAGCTTGTCTGTCTCTTGTCTAGGGGGTACCTTAGAGGAGAGAGAGCGGGGTCACCATGTCAAGCCTTTACCGCAGATAGTTGTGTGGTGTGAGCAAAGTTCCCGTGTTCCCTTCGGGTCGGTGTTCTGCACCTGGAGCCTCCTCCTGATGGTTACCTTGAACAATGTCTGCCAGAAAATGAGCCCCACACCATTAAAGTCCAACACTCCTTTATTCTTCCGATAACAGAGTAATACACAGAGAGTTGGACTCCCTCAAAGAGTAGAACAGACAGAGGGGTGTGGACGCGAATAGGCCCAGACACAATGAATCCTTTACTTTCCTTCCTGAAAGTGGGTTGCAGTCTCCGAGCGAGGGGGAATATCCTTCCAGGCGGTCTCCGGTGGAGGCTCACCTTTCACTGGCAATATGCTGCACCAAGTCTTCAAGCAAGTACCCCCTACCGGTCCATGAAAAGGTAACCCATATGTGTACTGGCCTAATACACCCGTTTTCCAGACCCACCTATTGCACCTCCCCTAAACCTTCCAGAAATCAGACTGACACCAATAGGTTGGGTAAAATGGCCGTTGAACGGCCCCTTTTATTAAAGTAAAAATAATTAACAATATAACCAAAAACAATGTATAAACTTTCTTTGGCTGCCGATCCTTGGAGGCACTAACTATAAACTCTTTTTAACCTTATATCTGCTTAAACACTACCCTGGTCCCTGCCGCATTGCACCGGCTCGGGGACCACCACCTTCAGCAGATATACCATACACTTCCCAGTTAATCCACCATAACTGTTATTCACCGGGGACCCATACCTCAGATGTGTCCCCACCTCTCAAATTCCAGAAGTCTGTTTACCAAAGCCTCCAAAGACCCAACCGCCACAGTGAAAAGTGTGAAGCCTCACACATTTTCGGCCCGCCAACAACGAACCGCTCTTTGGATACCCTCCTGCAAGCCCAGGGACCACAAGTCAGTGCCCACAGAATTAAGGTGGATCCCGTCCCCCCGGAGGTATCGCCATGTGTCAACTTCCAGCTCCTGATGACGGACTACCAACCCCCCACTGCGAGCCACGAACTTCCCAATCTCCTTATTGGCCTTAACTCGGGCCCTGTTGAGCTTAGACACCGACCTGGCTTGACGCCAGGCGGTGCGAGCTATTATGTCAGACCACACCAATACGGTGTGGGGAAAAGTCGCCAGCAACTTGAGCACATCGAACTTAACGTCCCGGATGAGGTGTCTGCTTGACCGCACACCCAGGTCATTGCCGCCTGCATGTAGCACCAACACATCGGGGGGCCTATCCCATCTTGCAGCCCTATTGACTTCCGAGACCACCCTGCCCCATAGAAGCCCTGGCAAACCTATCCACCTGACGCTGACCTCAGAACTGGGAAAGCCCAACTGACGGCCTTCAGGCCTGACAACCGCCCTCTTAGCTCCCTAGTGTACAAACGAGTGCCGCAAAATCCACACGAGACACACACGATCTGAAAGAACAAAAAGAAAATGCACACACATAACACACCACACCTCAGTGACACAGAACAGCCAGTAACAGGAAATGTGGAAAGCATACGAACAACACTACGAAGCCCCACACAGAAAACCCCCATGCCCTAAACCAGATGGGGGCGGACATAAAGCTTGAATCTATCCGACTCCCACCTGCCAATGCACTTGACAACTGCAGCATCCAAACCCCACCGGGCCGCCTCAGTGGCTGCCCCGATCCGAAAGGAATGCGAGGCAAAATTGCAATCAGCGAGACCCGCCGCCGAGAGGCAGCGTCGCATGACAGATATAAACTGAAAGGTTGACAATGCCGAGCCATCGGCATGTACCAAAAAGGAACCTGTGCAGACAGGGCAGATATTCACGTAAGCACCCACCGCGGCCAACGGGCAAATGTCAGAGCCCGGAACCCGCAGCAAATACACCTGCGCCCCCTTACCAGCCTAATCCGTCTTGGACCGCCGGATGAACAACCTGACCATCTCCCCCTCCCAGCGAACATCGTTCGCCGATAGCCCCCCATGGGCCGTCCTTGATGGACTAACCAACTCCCCAACACTGAGGGCTCCGTAAAAAGCCAGAGCAAAAGCCGCCTTAAACAGCAATGCCTCAAAAACGGACGTGCAGACCACGGACGCCTGACAAAACAACGTCCGCAAAATCTCAAACGTGATAGGTCGGCTGCCATCCGGCCGCCGGGCCCCCTTTCGATAACCCCTCAGGGCCTGTTTTACCAAGAATTCTTTGGTGTAATCCGGCATGCTCCTGAGCTTGAACCAAAAAGCCAAGCCGGACAACTTGCGGCGCATGGCTGAAAGGGACGTCCCCTCTGCAAAACCCAAACAAACGTAATAAATAACCAGCTGGCAAAAATCCCCGCTGCTGCCCTCCGAACCTACCCGCTGTGTCAACGCCCCCCACTCCCTCCAAACCTTAGAGTAGAAGGACCATGTCGACTCACTCAAGGAGTTCCGAATCTAACCGGAGGCGATTCCAACGCAACCCGCCACAGATGAGGAGGACAAGGGGTTCCGTGTTGCTCTGCGCCCGGCGCCAACTCCCGAAACCTGTCCAACTGAAAACGGGAAAGGGCGTCAGCCACCGTATTCGCCACCCCAGGAATATGCACAGCGTATAAGAAAACATTGTGAGGAAAACACGTTAAAACCAGATGCTGTAACAACCGCATGACCGGGGGGGAAGACCCCGACAGGGAGTTGAGCACCTGAACCACCCCCAGGTTGTCACAGTGGAGACGAACCTTCTTATTGCTAAAAGCCGTACCCCAGAGCTCCAAAACGACCACCACTGGGAAAAGTTCCAGCAGCGCCAGATTTTTAAGGAAGCCCGCCTCTCTCCACTCAACGGGCCAGCGCTCCGCACTCCACTGACCCCCTAAAAACGCGCCGTATCCAGTAGACCCGGCCGCATCCGTGAAAAGCTCCAGGTCATAGTTGCTGACCGGCCCCTCCATCCAGATGGACCTGCCATTGAAATCCTCCAAGAAAATCCGCCACACCCGTAAATCAGCCCTGTGTTCCTTGGTCAGCCGGATGAAATGCCTGGGGGAAGTGACCCCAGCCGTGGCAGCTGACAGCCTTCGGCAGAAAACTCTGCCCATCGGCATAATACGGCAAGCAAAATTGAGCTTGCCCAGCAGTGACTGTAACTCCTGCAACCGTATCCTGGATTATTTTGCCGCCAAACTAATCTCCTCCTTCAACGCCCTCAACTTATCGTCAGGCAGACGACATTCCATTGCCCCCGAATCTATCTCAATTCCCAAAAATGTAATCACCTCCGCGGGGCCTTCCGTCTTGTCCACCGCCAGAGGAACACCAAACCGCTCCATGATGTGCTGCACTGTTGCCAACAGCACATTGCACAACCTGGACGCTGGGGGGCCAACGCAGAGAAAATCATCGAGGTAATGAATCACTGAGTTGACCCCTGCCAAGTCCCGCACCACCCACTCCAAAAAGGAGCTAAATGCTTCAAACAATGAGCATGAAATAGAGCAGCCCATAGGCAAGCAGCGATCCACGTAAAAAGCCCCCAACCATTTGCAACCCAACAGGTGGAAACTACGCGGGTGAACCGGTAGTAGGCGAAAAGCCGCCTCAATGTCCATCTTGGTCATAAGGGCCCCCTTTCCGTAGCGCCGAACCCAAAACACAGCAGCATCAAAAGAGGTATATGACACCGCACATGCCTCGGGGTCGATGGCATCATTGACTGAGCCGCCTTTCGGAAACGAAAGATGGTGGCTAAGCCGAAATTTATTGGGCTCCTTCTTCGGAACGACACCCAACGACGACACCACCAAATCCTCCAAGGGGGTGGTACTGGAAAGGGCTGCACATGCGGCCCAGAGACACTTCCTTGGCCAGCTTTTCAGAGACCACGTCAGCGTGCAATAAGGCGGACAAAAGTCTGTCCACCACGGGAGGAATATGCGCGAGGGAACAAGGAATCAAAAACCCATCTGCGAAACCCTCCCTCAACAACCTGGCCGCAGGATGACCTGGATACCTATCTAGAAAGGGGGACATCCTGTCCACCCTCACCGGAGTCCGGCCTTTTTCCCGCAGCGTCACCGACGCGAGATTTCCCGGCCTTAAAGCAACGAGAGAGGGGGTGAGCCCCCCCACAGTGCGAGCATTCGTGTTTGTAACGGCAGCTGGTGCCGAACTTACAAGAGCCCTCATTGAACTGCCAGCACTGACCCCGTTTTCTTGTGGCCGATTGTCCAGGGGTGGTAGGACTCCCGGCCCCTGTTGGAAAAAAGCGACGTCGACGCACGGGGGGAGGACATCAGTTTCATCCACAAACTGATGTCCTTGTGATCTCACCAGAGTGCCGGGCGTATGGCCTTGCGCTGACGAAATTGTTTGTCGTACCGCAGCCATGCCACACCCCCATACACTCTCTGGGCCTCGCCAATGGAGTCCAAGTAACAAAACAGCAGGGAACAATTGTCAGGTTGTTTTTCACCTATAACACTTGCCAAGATGGCAAATGCCTGCAACCAGTTACTAAACGTACGGGGAATTAACCGATATCGACGCTTCTCCTCGTCTTCCTTCTTGGATTCCTCAGGCTTAACCCTGTCCAAGTTAAATTTTTCAAGCGGGAGCAACGTGAAAATCTCCACATACTCCCCCCGCCAAATCTTCTCCCACACCTCTGCTTTAAGGTGAGCACCCAGAGGCCCCTCAAAGCACACGTAGACCTCACACTTGGCGTGGGAGTGACACCCGCTCCCTTGTCCGCCACTGACGGGGGGCCCCACTACCGCGGCCCCTGTCACGGCCGTCACAGGGGCAGCCCCCCGGCCTCTCGCCCCTGACCGCCCGACACCCAGGCCGACACCGGCGACGATTCCGCCGGTGCGCCCGCATCAAACCTTTGTGCTAACGACCGCAGCCCGACCAGCAGGTCGCGCACAGCCGCAGCATCCCCAAAAGGGACTGAAGAAGTGGCCCCCCCAGATCCCATAGCGGGAATCCCAACACCCGTGGCCTGCCCCCCCTACAGAAGACACACATGTAGAAGGAAGCAGAAAAGAAGAAGAAAATTTAGACAAGGACTTACCAGGCCGACCAGGACGAGATCCCGCAGCCGCCGATCCAGCATCCATCAAGGCCATCTGCCTCAGAGCGATCTCCTCGGTCTCACTGGAAAGTTAACCCTCGGAGCCGGACGAATCCAGGATACCGCCGCTAGACTGGGCTGGGGATGCCCCGCCCGCCGAAGGCCCCGGCTGTTCATCATCTGGACGTCGCCTCCGACCCGCAGGACTGCTGGACCCGGTCGTGGCGGTGTGGCCCCTCTTCACCCCCCCCCACCGCTGGGAGGGGCCTTGCTTCTAACCTCAGTTGCTGCGACCCTTGAACCCCGACTGGGCACAGGTGTGTAGGGGTCACCGGCCGCAGTGGGAGACATACCCAGACCCGCAGTGCGACTCCTCCCCCGCTGAGCTGCCGACACCGGCACGACACGCACCTGCGATGGCGCAGCCTTTTCGCCAGTCTTCGTGCGATCCGGGACCGGGGCCGGGGAAGGACTGTGGCCCCCTCCCGCCGGGCTCCGCCTCCGTCAGGGATTTTGCATTTTGCAGGTCTGTCCCGGGCACATTCATTCCAGGACAATACAGTGTCCCGGAATGAAACTGACACAGCCACCCCCCCAGGCTAATCTGATGCCCCCTAAAAAGGCCGCCACATCACCGCTTTACTCACTGACAGTACTTGTCCTGGCCGGGAACGCCTGGAGGAGCACAATCCCGCCTCCTGCTTGTGATTGGAGAAATCATAAATCCCGCCTCTTGTGTCCAATCACTGTGCTGTGATTCGTTACAGCACAAGCTGATTTTTGGGAAGGGGGGTGTCCCTGAATGGTAGTTTGGAAATGTGGTCACCCTAAGTGGCGCTGAGCCCTAGGTGAGGTGGGGGGGCTGTAGCGCTCAGGCGGCTGAGACCGCCTAGCACGCTGCCCCCGAGAGCAGGCGCTCCCCGTGGCTGCCGCACCTTGGATGGCTGCGATCTGAGCCTGCAGCCAATCCGTCCCCATAGTGGCAGCCATGACCTGCAGTTGCTGAGCCAGGTCCCGGGAGTCAGCCATTGAAGTTGAGGAGAGAGCAGGCAGCGCTGTCAGCACACTAACGTTTTTCCTCCTTGTGTGCTGGCTGGAAGCTGCTGCGTGCCCTGTGACCCCCACACTGTCCCAGCCTCCCTGAGCTATCCGGCCAATCGCGCTCCACCTCTCCTTTCCATGCAGGGAAAATTTAACCCCCACTAGCCCAGCTGCCTGGGCACCTTCTCATGCCGCCCTGCGCTTATTGCAGGTTCTGGCTTTTGCTGCGGGCTTACTTTACGCCTCTGGATTCGGGTACCCACTCCCGGGGTTCCCTAGGATCTCCTTCCCTCGCGGAACTCAGTGGTGGGCACTGATCTCCAGACCTCCATCAGAGTACCTCACCCCAGGCTAAAAGGTGCCTGGGATGGAACATGACCTCCGAACGTCCTCTAGGCCTAGGCCGCCTAGGACCTCCATCCGACCACCACCCTCAGGCTGAAGGTGCCTGGGACTCCACCCCGTGACAAAGATGGCCGGCCCCTTTATACCCTCTCCCAGCAAGCACGGCGGGTTCCCCGCCCCACCATACCGCTGCCGAGGGAGGACAAAACCATACCGCTGCCAAGGGAGGACAAAAAGGGTTACGGCACACAGCAATGGTTCAACCCCAGCCCAAGGCGACAGCGCCACCCGCTGGGCTGCAGGGAACTGCACATTACTGGTGTCTCTGCCAGTTTCAAATACACAAGGAAAGTGTATACCCGCTACATCTCTATTCAGGAAGTGTACATTAGACAAGGGACAGATAACACAGGAAGTGTACAGAGGACACAGGACAGATAATACAGGAAGTGTACAGAGGACACGGGACAGATAATACAGGAAGTGTACAGAGGACACGGGACAGATAATACAGGAAGTGTACAGAGGACACAGTAGAAATAACAGGAAGTGTACAGAGGACACGGGACGGATAACACAGGAAGTGTACAGAGGACATTGGACAGATAACACAGGAAGTGTACAGAGGACACGGGACAGATAACACAGGAAGTGTACAGAGGACACGGGACAGATAATACAGGAAGTGTACAGAGGACACGGGACAGATAATACAGGAAGTGTACAGAGGACACAGTAGAAATAACAGGAAGTGTACAGAGGACACGGGACAGATAACACAGGAAGTGTACAGAGGACATTGGACAGATAACACAGGAAGTGTACAGAGGACATTGGACAGATACCACAGGAAGTGTACAGAGGACACGGGACAGATAATACAGGAATTGTACAGAGGACACAGTAGAGATAACAGGAAGTGTACAGAGGACACGGGACGGATAACACAGGAAGTGTACAGGGGACACAGGACAGATAACACAGAAAGTGTACAGAGGACACAGGGCAGATAACATTGGAACTGTACAGAGGACACAGAACAGATAAATCAAGACAAATAAATGCTCCATGATTTCCAAGATGATAGAAAAGGGACATCTGAACGAAAACATTTTTTTTAGGATATTGGTGGAACGGGGAAGGGTTAGACCCATTTTATTGGGTTCCTACCATTGGACAGATAACACAGGAAGTGTACAAAAGACACGGGACAGATAACACAGGAAGTGTACAGAGGACACAGGACAGATAACAAAGGAAGTGTATAGAATACACAGGACAGATAACACAGGAAGTGTACAGAGGACACATGACATGTTAAGGACCGATCTTCCGCACTGCCTTACCCTCTACATCTCTGCCCCCACCCCACATACCCATCTTATAAATAACGACTGACAAGGTTGTGGAGTAAAATTGGCCTTGCGGCCTATTTATTTAACAAATTCTTATATATAAAAATAAATAACCATTTAAATAACATTTAACATTTTCCAATACCCTGGTGGTCTTAGAGACCACAACTCCAACTTGGACACTGGGACCAAACTATATCCCCTAGGCCTCCAGTCGCAAGACACCGACTCAGAGGCGGGAAAAAAATGTCCGCAGTGCCCTAACATTTTCCCCCTTCCTGGTTAACCCTTGTTGACCGGAAGGTACCCAACAAACCCCATACCACCTATGGGTACCACCTTTTTTCCACAACTTCCACTTTTACCTCCTTTTTCAGCAACCAAACACCGCCACCACCATACTGACTTTCCCCACTACACCCCCCCCCCTTTTTACCACCTGGGGAGGGTGGGTGGGAAGCTTCTTCCTCGTGGGTCCTAGAAGAATGCTGAAATCGTCACTTCCTCCCCACACTAAACTTCTGCTGACCTTCCTCCTGGCCCCTAGACCACTCCCCTTTCCTTAAAGCAACACAGCCTAACTAAGCTGCTGCCTGTCCCACTTGTCATGCCGTCCCTGCGCTCATTCTTTTTGCTGTCTCTGCTCCGGGACTCTCTTGACATGTTAAGGACCGATCTTCCGCACTGCCTTACCCTCTACATCTCTGCCCCCACCCCACATACCCATCTTATAAATAACGACTGACAAGGTTGTGGAGTAAAATTGGCCTTGCGGCCTATTTATTTAACAAATTCTTATATATAAAAATAAATAACCATTTAAATAACATTTAACATTTTCCAATACCCTGGTGGTCTTAGAGACCTCAACTCCAACTTGGACACTGGGACCAAACTATATCCCCTAGGCCTCCAGTCGCAAGACACCGACTCGGAGGCGGTACACATGTCCGCAGTGCCCTAACATTTTCCCCCTTCCTGGTTAACCCTTGTTGACCGGAAGGTACCCAATAAACCCCATACCACCTATGGGTACCACCTTTTTTCCAGAACTTCCACTTTTACCTCCTTTTCCAGCAACCAAACACCGCCACAGCTCGCAAGGGGTAAAGCCTTACCCTTGCGCGCACCTCCACACCCTCAGGGCCCGCTGAATTCCCTCCTGCAACCCCAGGGCCCAAAGATCAAGGCCAACGGAATTCAAGTGGACACCGTCACCCCTTAGGTACCGCCAAGTGTCCACCTCCAATTCTCGGTGGCGCACCACAAGGCCGCCATTTCGTACAAAGAATCTCCCCACTTCCTTATTAACTTTTACCCGGGCCTTGTTGACTTTGTCCACCGACCAGGCCCAACGCCATGCCGTTCTGCCCACCATATCCGACCAAATGACAATCATTTCCGGGTAAGCAGTGCGCAACCTTAAAACATTATATTTAACATCCCGGATGAGCTGGTGCATGGACCTGGCCCCCATGTCATTCCCCCCCGCATGCAGCACCAGGATATCCAGCGCCCTATCACGGCATGCAAACCTCTGTATTTCCGGCATAACCCCACTCCAGACCATGCCCGGCACCCCAATCCATCGGACCCGAGCTTCTCGTAGAGGAATCCCCAACTGCCTTCCATTGGGCCGAACATCGGCCCGTCTTGCCCCCCAGAACACGTACGAGTGACCCAGAATCCAAACCAATATGGGCTCACCACCTGAAAAACATTGAAAATAACATAAACCATTTTTTTTTTTGATACATCCGCCATTTTACCACACAGCCCGAACATAGCCCCCAACCAGTATCCCTTACTCATGTATCAGATGTGGGCGAATATAAAGCCTAAACCTGTCAGACTCCCACTGCCCAATCCGCTTTACTGCGTCTGCCATCAGGCCCGCCCTTGCCGCCTCCGTGGCTGCCCCAATACGAAAGGAATGCGAGGCATAACCCTTCGGATCATACCCCGCCGCCAACAAACATTTTTTGAACACCGCTATAAATTGAATCCTAGACAGTGCCGACCCATCCTCATGCATCAGAAAAGAACCCCCAAGTCCAGGACGCATGGAACAAAAGGATTCCAGCGCCCGTATAGGACAGATTGACGCATCAGGAATGCGAAACAGGATTCGCATCCCCTTTCCACCTTGGTCCGTTTTGGACTTACTCACCCAAATCCCCACCAAGTCTTCTGAACACTCCACGTCCTGAACCAACAAACCCCCTTGCGCCTGTCTGAAAGAACTGACCAGCTCTCCCACCCTCAGGGCCCCAAAAAAAAACAAGCGCGAATGCTGCCCGGAACAAGTGACACTCATATTCCGAACTGCACACAGCGTGCAAATGCAGGAACAAGTTCTGCAACATCACAAACTAAACCGGCCGGCGGCTGTCCGCGGCCTTTCCTGTACCCCTTCACCGTCTGTCTCACCCAAAATTCTTTTGTGTAGTCCCTGCAACCATACCATTTGAAAAGGAAAGCCAAACCCGCTAGTGCCTGATCTACCGCGGACACGGAAACGCCTCGCTCCATCTTCAAGGTAAGAAAATAAAGCAGGGACACACCCGCGTCCCGCCCCACGGGGGAAACTCCAAGCCCTTGCACAAATGACCGCCATTCCTGCCAAACCTTAGCATAGGCATTCCATGTGCCCCCACTCACCGACCGTTTAATCCACTGGACCGTGCTGCCAAAGCTATGTTCCACATCCAGCTGGGACAGGTAACCCCGCGTTGCTCTGCTGCTGGTGCCAACTCCCAAAACCTGTCCCACTGAAAACGAGACAAAGCGTCAGCCACAGTGTTATCCACACCAGGAAGATGTACTGCATAAACGAATACATTCAAATGCAAGCAGCGCAGGACCAAATGTCGTAGCAAACGCACCACCGGCTGCGATGCAGCCGACACACGATTCACCACTTGGACTACCCCCATGTTGTCGCAGTTCAAACGCACCTTGAGATTCCGGAAGGAATCCCCCCAAAGTTCTAACGCCACTACGATTGGGAAAAGCTCCAGCAGTACTAGGTTCTTCAAGAACCCCGCCTCCTCCCACTCTTTGGGCCAAGGAGCTGCGCTCTATTTGCCCTGACAGAACGCCCCATACCCCGTGGAGGCTGCCGCGTCCGTAAACAATTCCAAATCGAAATTACTGACGGGCCCGGCCATCCACAGCGCCCGTCCGTTGAAAGATTCCAGGAATTCATGCCACACTTCCAAGTCTTCCCGCAGCTCACCATTCAGCCTCACAAAATGAGAAGGAACACTCACCCCAGCCGTCGCAGCCGACAGCCTGCGGCTAAAGACTCTACCCATCGGCATTATCCGGCAAGCGAAACACAACTTACCTAGTAGTGACTGCATCTGTCGCAGCTGAATCTTACGCCGCCCGATGACGCCCCGCACTTCCGCCTTCAAAGCCTCCAGCTTATCCTCCGGTAGTCTACATTCCATCTTCAAGGAATCCAGCACTATGCCCAAGAATACAATGGACGACGTGGGACCCTCAGTCTTCTCAGGGGCCAAAGGGACCCGAAACGGTCAGCCACGTATTGCAACGTCCCCAACAGGACGGAGCAAACGTTAGACTCCGCCGGACACAAGCACAAGAAATCGTCCAGATAGTGGATGATCGAACTGATGCCCGACGCATCTCTGACCACCCATTCCAGGAACGAGCTGAAAGTCTCGAATAGCGCGCAAGAGAGAGCATCTCATGGGCAAACAACGGTCCACATAGTAAGCTCCCTCCCATTTACAACCCAAAAAACGGAAACTGTCCGGGTGTACCGGGAGCAACCTAAATGCCGATTCAATATCAGCCTTAGCCAAGAGCGCCCCACGACCACACCTACGAACCCATGCCACCGAAGCGTCGAAGGAAGTGTACGATACCGTGCAGTCCTCCGGCGCAATAGCATCATTGACCGACCCACCCTTGGGAAAGGAAAGGTGGTGAATCAAGCAAAATTTATTCGGTTCCTTCTTGGGGACAACCCCCAAGGGGGACACCACCAAATCCGTCATTGGAACCTCCGTGAACGGCCCAGCCATTCGCCCCAACTGCACTTCTTTAGCCAATTTCTCTGAAACGACCAAGGGCTGCAGCAGGGCGGACCGAAGGTTCCTGGCCGCCGGGGGAAAGGCAAAGGGCGAACAAGGAATCTTGAACCCGCTGGCGAAGCCCTCCTCTAACAACCTAGCGGCACCCCTATCGGGATATCTATTGAGAAAGGGAAGCATCCTTTCCACCTGAATTGGCGTCATTCCCTTTACCCGCAGAATCTCCGGCACGGCCCTTGCCGCGCTTGAACCATTTGGAAAAGGCATGGCTGCCCCCGCAACCTGAACACACGTGCTTGAAGCGACAGCTTGCGCCGTACTTACACGTGCCTTCGTTAAATTGCCAGCAGTAGCCCCATTTTTTCTCGGTCGGTTGTCCTGAGGCCGCGGCACTGTCACGAGGATGCTATACACAGACATCCAATACAGGTGGTCAGATCATTGGGCTGCACATTAAGGAATCGGGAACAGAGTAAGTGAAAAATATATATATTTATTAAAGATAAAGACACACGTGTAAACAAAACCACAGCAAACCATAAGCAAGAAACGAATACAAAGGAACACCACAAACCCCAAAAACAACCTAATCTAACTAGCTAACTAATATGTACAAAAGAGAACACACATACATGAACAAGGCAGGGATGAGGGACCAGGGGAGCAGAAGGCCAGGTACTGGGAGCAGTCAGCAAGGGGGAGCTGGTATCAGGGGACAGGTCTCAGGGGACAGGGTACAAGGATCAGAGTCCAGGACAAGGCAGGGAACAGATCAGGATCAGGTTCAGGACCAGGTAACGGATCAGGTTCAGGCAGGGACCAGGCTTACAGAAGGAATTCTGGAGCACTGAGCTTTGTTAAGGGCGGGTTTATATAGTCCAGCAGACCCAGATCAGGTGTGCTTGATGGCTGGTGGAAAGTCTTGGTGAGGAGACACCCACTGGTGGTCACCAGAACTACACCCACTGCTGCCGAATGCAACAGTGCCACCAGCAGGTGAGCCCAGTAATGACACCATTCCTGACAGTTCCCCCCCCTTAAGGAGTGGCCTCCGGACACTCCATTCAGCCCTTGGTTGGACAGTCCGAGTGGATGTGGAAACACCCAAAAAAGTCTCCATACTATGTCTGCGGACTTCTTCGCACTTCCTAGGCCAGAGTCCTTTAGTTCACTGGGGGACGTGCCACTAGAGTCTGAAAATAGGGCGCGCATCCCACCACCAGGGTCAGGAAGTTTAGATTTAGAAGTAAAAATCTGCAGGGCAACGGGCAAGAACCCATCGGAGGCAGACCACGCAGGGGCATTACATTCAGGCTGGGTGACCATCAGGATTAAAATAGTGGAAAAAAGGGCATCCATCAGGAAGACGTCAGCGGCCAGCTGGGCATCAGGAACAGGTCTTAGCAGGGACCATATCCTCAGGCTGGACAGCGGGCTCCGAGTCATCAGGCTAGGCAGCGGTAAAGGAACCACCAGGAAGAGTATCAGGAATGGAACCATCAGGAACTGGATCGTGAGGCTGGATACCAGGTACAGGGTCACCAAGCAAGACAGTAGGCTCTGGAACATCAGACTGGGCAGCGGGCAACGGAGCAGCAGACAGGAACATCTCCGGCTGGGCAGCAGACGGAACCATCTCCGGCTGGGCAGCAGGCGGGATCATCTCCGGCTGGGCAGCAGGCGGGGTCATCTCAGGCTGGGCAGCAGGCGGGGTCATCTCAGGCTGGGCAGCAGGCGGGGTCATCTCAGGCTGGGCAGCAGGCGGGGTCATCTCTGGCTGGGTCATCTCAGGCTGGGCAGCAGGCGGGGTCATCTCTGGCTGGGCAGCAGGCGGGGTCATCTCAGGCTGGGCAGCAGGCGGGGTCATCTCAGGCTGGGCAGCAGGCGGGGTCATCTCAGGCTGGGCAGCAGGCGGGGTCATCTCAGGCTGGGCAGCAGGCGGGGTCATCTCAGGCTGGGCAGCAGACGGGGTCATCTCAGGCTGAAAGGCTGGCCCTGGAACTGCAGGCTGAAAGGCTGGCCCTGGCACTGCAGGCTGAAAGGCTGGCCCTGGCACTGCAGGCTGAAAGGCTGGCCCTGGCACTGCAGGCTGAAAGGCTGGCACGGGAACCTCGGGCTGGCAAACTGGCACGGGAACCTCAGGCTGGCAAACTGGCACGGGAACCTCAGGCTGGCAAACTGGCACGGGAACCTCAGGCTGGCAAACTGGCACAGGGTCTTCCGGCTGGCAGGCTGGTACAGGGTCTTCCGGCTGGCAGGCTGGTACAGGGTCTTCCGGCTGGCAGGCTGGTACAGGGTCTTCCGGCTGGCAGGCTGGTACAGGGTCTTCCGGCTGGCAGGCTGGTACAGGGTCTTCCGGCTGGCAGGCTGGTACAGGGTCTTCCGGCTGGTACAGGGTCTTCAGGCTGGCAGGCTGGTACAGGGTCTTCAGGCTGGCAGGCTGGTACAGGGTCTTCAGGCTGGCAGGCTGGTACAGGGTCTTCAGGCTGGCAGGCTGGTACAGGGTCTTCAGGCTGACACGGGAACCTCAGGCTGGAACAGGTTGGTGGGTGTGGAGGCAGGTTGGGATACCGGTAAGATTGTGTGGGTTGGAAAGTACTTCCGCTTCTTTTTGGGCTTAGTCACTGCAGGTTTGCAAGTACCGGGGGGAATATATGAAAAGGCTGGGATTGGGCAAATGGAAGAAAATGGCAGAGGTGCAGGGACAGTGGCTGGAGGAGGTTCTTGTGGATGGGCTACGGATAGGAGGGAAGAAGCAGGTGGATTGAAGGCAGGGTATGTGCAGCAGGAGGAGACAGGGTACTGATACTTCATTGTTAGCTGGGTGCATTGTTCAGAAAAAGTGGGAATTGTGGGAAAAGGAGAGGAAGACATCCCAGCAGGTTGGTATCTAGACATAGAAATGGATGGTTGGGAGCTGACAGGGGCTGAGTACAACAAACTTGGCCAGGCCTGTATTAAGGATTTCACAAAATCAGGTTTGCACACTGCTTGTCTGATCAGAGACTGCACTGAATCAATACATGCTGCAAGCACCTGTTCAGGACAAGCTGAGTAGTGCTCATGGAAAAAGGCGGAGTCATCCTCCAACAGCCACACCAAAGATTCTACTTGAGCTGCATTAAAAGGAGGTGTATAATCGTCAGTTCCAATAGAGGCATCAGACAGGGCCAACTCTGTACAGATACAAATCAAAGCTTGTACATCCTCAAACACAAAATTGCCCCGATCCACAAAAACGTGAGCTATGCGGATGCATTCTAATAACTTCTCTCTGGTATATTCTCTTAGTGTCTGATAACAGAAATCTCTGTCATCTGTTGCCAGGAGCGAAAGATAAAAAATATCGTCCACCTCCATCTCAGTAATTTTAACAAGTGCTCAGACACAATTCCAAGGTGCAGCCGATCTGATTGTATGGCTCCAGAATTCTGTCACGAGGATGCTATACACAGACATCCAATACATGTGGTCAGATCATTGGGCTGCACATTAAGCAATCGGGAACAGAGTAAGTGAAAAATATATATATTTATTAAAGATAAAGACACACGTGTAAACAAAACCACAGCAAACCATAAGCAAGAAACGAATACAAAGGAACACCACAAACCCCAAAAACAACCTAATCTAACTAGCTAACTAATATGTACAAAAGAGAACACACATACATGAACAAGGCAGGGATGAGAGACAAGGGGAGCAGAAGGCCAGGTACTGGGAGCAGTCAGCAAGGGGAAGCTGGTATCAGGGGACAGGTATCAGGGGACAGGTCTCAGGGGACAGGGTGCAAGGATCAGAGTCCCGGACAAGGCAGGGAACAGATCAGGTTCAGGCAGGGACCAGGCTTACAGAAGGAATTTTGGAGCACTGAGCTTTGTTAAGGGCGGGTTTATATAGTCCAGCAGACCCAGATCAGGTGTGCTTGATGGCTGGTGGAAAGTCTTGGTGAGGAGACACCCGCTGGTGGTCACCAGAACTACACCCACTGCTGCCGAATGCAACAGTGCCACCAGCAGGTGAGCCCAGTAATGACACCATTCCTGACAGGCACCCCCGACCCCCCTGAAAAAACTGATTGGAGGCACGAGATGCCGTCATCAGTCTCATCCACAAGTTGATTTCCTTTTGATCCCATCGCAGCCCTGGTCTGATGGCCATCCTCTGCTCATCGTACCGTAACCAAGCTACCCCCCCCCATACGTCCTGTATGCTTCGCAAACGGCCTCCAAGTAAATGAACAGCCCAGAACAATGTTCCGGGGCCTTCTCCCCTATCACACAGGCCATGATCGCAAATGCTTGCAGCCAATTGGTAAATGTGCGGGGAATAAGACGATAACGACGCTTTTCCTCCTCCTTCTTGCTCTCCTCCGGCTTCACCCTATCCAGGTTGAATTTCTCTAAGGGGAGCAACGTAAAGATCTCCACATACTCACCCTTCCAGATCTTCTCTCTGACGTCCGCCTTGAAGTGAGCTCCCAACGGTGCCTCAAAACACTTCCTTTTTCTTCTCCCCCGAAGCATCCTGCCCGCCCGCCGCGGTAACCTCCCCCGGTAAGAGGGCCTGCACCGTTCCTGTCACCCCACCCCCCGGTACACTAGTGGCTAATGGAGCCATCGCCGGCCCCCCGCCCGCCAAAACTGCCTGAGATGAATCCCCTTGCCGAACCCAGGCCCCTGTGGGAGACACCGAGTCTCCACTGCCCGGCTCAAACCGTCTGACCAACTCTCTTAACCCTGACTACAAATCCTGTGCCTCCCCCGCAGCCCCCTGCCTTACCGGGGAAGAAAGCACCCCCGGGGACCCACTTGTAACTGAACCCCCCCAACACTACTTTGACCCAATAAATCCTGTAAAAGTGTACAAATATTAGCTGTAGAATTAGACTTACCGGGCTGCCTTGGACTGGGTCCACGAGCCGCCGAACTGGACTCCATCGCCGCCTGTTGTCCCGAGTCCTCGCCACCATCCGACCCGGACCACTCACCCTCCGACCTGTCGTCATCCGCTTCTGCTGACACATGCGCTGGCTGCACCCCGTGCGGCCGCGACCCGGTGGGCAAGGGCCGGCGTGGCTGTGCATCCCGTTCCCTCGATCCTGGCACGCCCGACCCACTCGCGACCTCCACCGATGGACTCCGGGTCCGCCCCCTGGCACGGGTGTCATCCGCTCGACCTCCTCCATTCACCCTCGTCGACACTGCACCCCTCACCGATCATCCTGCCGCCTCAACCGGACCCCTGGCCGCCACCGCCTCAAGGCCACCGGCCCATGAAATGGGTCCTTCGCGCTGGGCCGCACGACTGCTACGACCGTCCCTCGCAGTCTCGAGAGCCGCTAGTCTCCCCCACCGCCGAGCTCCGTCCTCGGCGTGGATTCCTCCCGGCCCCCCTTCCGCCGACACAGGCTGAGTGCGGCGCGGGGATGCAGCCAGAGGGCCCCTGTTGGGTCTCCAAACGGAACTCTCCGGACCTGGGGATGCGTCAGGGCTGTACCGCTCAGGCGGCCTGGACCGCCTAGCGCGCGCCGCTGTATTACCCCCCCGGCGGCTACCGCTGCCTGCTCCTCCAGGACCGCTGTGACCTGGTCCTGTAACCACTCGGCGCCCTGTTCCGATAGCGCTGCCCTCAGTTGCTCCATTAACCCGCCCATCACAGCAGAGGAGGCTTCCCAGTAAGCTTCTTCCTCGTGGGTCCTAGAAGAATGCTGAAATCGTCACTTCCTCCCCACACTAAACTTCTCCTGGCCCCTAGACCACTCCCCTTTCCTTAAAGCAACACAGCCTAACTAAGCTGCTGCCTGTCCCACTTGTCATGCCGTCCCTGCACTCATTCTTTTGCTGTCTCTTCTCCGGGACTCTCTGGACAGATAATACAGGAAGCGTATAGAATACACAGGACAGATAATACAGGAAGCGTACAGAGGACACAGGACAGATAACACAGGAAGTGTACAGAGGACACAGGACAGATAACACAGGAAGTGTATAGAATACACAGGACAGATAATGCAGGAAGTGTACAGAGGACACAGGACAGATAACACAGGAAGTGTACAGAGGACACAGGACAGATAACACAGGAAGTGTACAGAGGACACAGGACAGATAACACAGGAAGTATACAGAGGACACAGGACAGATAACACAGGAAGTATACAGAGGACACGGGACAGATAACACAGGAAGTGTATAGAATACACAGGACAGATAATGCAGGAAGTGTACAGAGGACACAGGACAGATAACACAGGAAGTGTACAGAGGGCACAGGACAGATAACACAGGAAGTGTATAGAATACACAGGACAGATAATGCAGGAAGTGTACAGAGGACACAGGACAGATAACACAGGAAGTGTACAGAGGACAAAGGATAACACACAGGAATCACTCGGAAGATAAAGGACAGGTAGCACGTGAGTAAAAGACAGAAGACTCAGGAAGCGTACACAGCAAATTGAACAGATAACATCCAGTAAGTAGGACAGAACACAGAGGAAATGTACAGAGGACACGGGACAGACAGATCAAGCAGAAAGTGTGCAGAAGACATGAAGATAGGAAGAGAATACAGCACAGATAATCTCCGACATTGCTGTGTTCTCTCCACCCTCACACATTGCAGTGTTCACAGGATCAGACTCACAATGAACAAGGCGCAGGCCATCAGCATGGCTTTCATGGAGACATGGAGGTCCATCGGGAAATTGATAGTATAGTTGTCCTTAGAGCTGAACATCTCCTTGCTTAACCCCCGCCACACACGTGTGATGACCCCAATTTGGGTGGTTTTGTCAGCAGATAGAACCTGGAGAGAGAAGACAGGGGATCATCATGACCACCAGAGTGTCTACATGGAGAAGATCAATTATAAGAGGAGAGGACATTACACTTTTCCTATATAAAGTTTAAAAATTTTTAGTTCCTATTCCCTATAAACCCCAAATCCCTGGCTCTGTTTGTATTGGAACAAATGGGAAACGTCCCTTAAATGATTCCCGTAGCTCATAATTATCCCAGTTTAATAGAGCCCCTTGCACATTTCAGAATTAATCTCTCTTCTCTAAAAAAACTCTCAGAAGAGTCTTCATTAGTCAGACTTCTTCATAGAACTCCATAGTTCACATAGAACGCCACCGAGGACATTGTAGAGTTGAAGGAGAGGGTTCAAGCTGATGGGTTAAAGTACATCTAAATTCAAAACATTTTCATGTGAAGATTTCCCCTCAATTTCTGTTCTGGTGACAACTAAAACTTTGGGATTTTCTATCATTTTCTTGACTTTGTCATTTACATGTGTAGCGGGGTCTCCTTTAAGGCCCCACGGACTATGTTACCCAGAACCCCGTTTGGCACCCAAGGTGCAATTGCCACCCTCAGAGACTCATGGGTGGGGTATAAAAGGGAGGGCGAGACTTGGCTCGGGCCTCTTTGGACACCGCGCTGCTCTCAAGAGGTCTCCCTGTGCGGACCTGCTACAAGTGCAAGGCCCAAAGCCTGGGCCTTGCGCACTTTTGAAGAGCCTTCCACCCCACCGCGGAGCCTGGGTGGCACCTGATCTCTATTTGCTGGACGGACATCAGTTGGACCGGAGACCCGGCTGTCGCAGACCCTGTGTGCGGAGACACAGTGGTGGAAGGTCGCGGACTAAGACTGAGTCCAGAGTGGTGAGAGAGCACTTGCTCACAATTATAGCCGAGTACTTTTGTTTAGGCCTATTGACTGCCTAGGCCCATCGTGCTATACTTGCTACCGTGACCGGAGACTAGTTCCAGAACTGAGTTATATAGTCTCCGGGGAGTTGTTTCCATTTCCATAAACCGTGATTTGGATTTACAAATTGTTGTTCCTGTATGTGCACCACCAATTATCTTGCATGCGAAGATTCCTCACCTTAAGACTGAGCTTTAACTAAGTCAGGCCTGACTGGAGGGTAGAACTTTATTGAGCGCCATATTGCTCACGGGGAGAATAGCTGCACGTGCGTGTGATCTATTTCTATACAGTAGTTGACTAGTGTCATTATTACTGCAGGGCTCTGCATGTATGTGATGTATTGTATTGATCGTTACTTTTATACTCAAAGTAAATCTAATAGTTAAAATCATTCATAGTATTAGTGTCACTTACTATATTTAACAACTGTTTGCATTACTGGGGGACTGCTCTTAGACCAGTACAGAGCTATACTAATACCTCATTCCCTAGACTAGCTGTGCCAGAGGAGGGTCGAGTAGATTGCCGGGGGTTGGCATTACTGTGTAAAGGGCCCGAAACAAAACCAGCGGCTCTCTTAGTTTGGGGGTATCGCTACACGTATATATTTGGGGGAGAAACTGGCTGCATATGGGGGAGAAACTGGCTGAATATGGGGGAGAAACTGGCTGAATATGGGGGAGAAACTGGCTGCATATGGGGGAGAAACTGGCTGTATTATGGGGGAGAAACTGGCTGTATTATGTGGGAGAAACTGGCTGTATTATGGGGGAGAAACTGGCTGCATATGGGGGAGAAACTGGCTGCATATGGGGGAGAAACTGACTGCATATGGGGGAGAAACTGGCTGCATATGGGGGAGAAACTGGCTGCATATGGGGGAGAAACTGGCTGTATTATGGGGGAGAAACTGGCTGTATTATGGGGGAGAAACTGGCTGCATATGGGGGAGAAACTGTCTGCATATGGGGGAGAAACTGTCGGCATATGGGGGAGAAACTGGCTGCATATGGGGGAGAAACTGGCTGCATATGGGGGAGAAACTGGCTGTATTATGGGGGAGAAACTGGCTGTATATGGGGGACAAACTGGCTGCATATGGTGGAGAAACCGGCTGCATATGGGGAAGAAACTGGCTGTATATGGGGGAGAAACTGGCTGCATATGGGGGAGAAACTGGCTGTATTATTGGGGGAGGTACTGGCTGCATATGGGGGAGAAACTGGCTGTATTAATGGGGAGAAACTGGCTGTATTATGGGGGAGAAACTGGCTGTATTATTGGGGGACAAACTGGCTGTATATTGGGGGAAAAACTGGCTGCATTTGGGGGACAAACTGGCTGTATATTGGGGGAGAAACTGGCTGTATATTGGGGGAGAAACTGGCTGTATTATTGGGGGAGAAACTGGCTGTATTATGGGGGAGAAACTGGCTGTATTATTGGGGGACAAACTGGCTGTATTATTGGGGGACAAACTGGCTGTATTATTGGGGGACAAACTGGCTGTATTATGGGGGAGAAACTGGCTGTATTATTGGGGGAAAACTGGCTGTATATGGGGGGAACTGGCTGCATTTGGGGACAAACTAGTGGCGTTTGGGCACAGTGGCTGCGTTTAATGGGCACAGTGGCGGCAATTGATGATTTTTTTTTTTCAGTTTGTTTGCGCCCCCCCCAAAAAATTTGAGCACCAGCCGCCACTGCTCTACAGAAAGATCAGCAAGCGATCAAGACACACACCTCTTCTACACCTGTAATGGTCAGATCAGCTATGACCCCCGAAAGAGACTCAGAAGTGGATACCCTGAAGTCACAGATGTCTCAGGTATTGGAGATGCTGACCGTTCTGATGGCAAAGGATTCAAGGGTCTCAGAGAGAGAGGGATCGAAGAAGGAGTTGTTCCCAGATACCTCAGCGCCTGCTCCCCTACAAGATTGGGGGGATGCGATTTGTTTTAACTGTGGAGGAATTGGCCATATTGAAAAAGTTCCAGTCCCAAGAAAAAGAAGATAAATAATCGCAAGCCGGCGGAAAACTCCAGAGGGCCCCCGGTGAAGGAGTCAACCGGGTGCCCATCATCTCCAGTGAGCTCCATTGGATCCTGTCAAGTCTCTGATGTGAGGTCGAGTAGCAGAGAGGGCGCCCCTTGCGGCCGAGTGCAGCACAGCCCTGAAGATGACACAGGGGATGTGGTGCCCACAGAAGCACGGGTTGCCTGGTAGGTAGTGCTGGTTGCCAGGAACTTGGTAGGACAGGCAGACTGCAGGACAGTAGGCGTGCTTAGGAGGTCCAAAGGGTAAGGACCAATGGAATGTTCCGATAACAGGGTCAAAGCCAGGCCAGAGGGTCAAACACAGCAAGACAGTCAGAGAACACAGCAGAGCTGAGTCTTAGCACAGAAGACAAGGTAAGCGGAGTCCGTTAGCCAGGCCGGGGTCAGGTATACGCTAGGAAGTCAACAGGAGCAGGTCAGGCAAGCCGGGTTTGGTACACAGGAGATCAGACAGGCAGGAGATGCAAGACACAGGAACACAGGAGAAGCTGACGATAATCCAGCAAATGCAGACACTAGCAGACTTCCTTATATAGGCCCATGTGACCTGCTTGTAGAGATACTGGGTCCTAGAGCCCTTCTCCTGCCAGAGATGCTGGGTCCTAAAGTCCTTCGCCTGCTGTTGGTTCCCTGACAGATCCAAACTGAATGCAGAAGCTACTGAGTTCATCCCGTCCAGTCCTCTATCAGACTCATGGGAAGATGCCTCCGATTCATTCTCAGAGGAGGATCCAAGAGATTTCATGTATCTTCTTGCTCCCGAGTTAAATGTTCCAGAAACAATGGACGCCTCTATGTCTGTTCCAGAAGAGGAACCTACAGTGACCGAACAGAGATCCCAAGAGAGCAGAGGATGAAAAGGACCATACGATACCCCCCCGGAAGTTGACTTACACACGAATGGGGGAGAGTTCAGAGGACACTGTAGTAACCGCCAGGAGGAGTGCAGAAAACCCTGATCCCTCCACTGTTCATTTGGTGGAGGGCAACCCCAACTCACCCTCTGGCACAGTTAGGCAGGCCACTTATGACAGTGTGACCTGTGGGCAAAGAAGCCCCCCCCCCGTTTTTGGTGGGAACTTCCTCTGCCGACATCATATGCAGCTTTGTCTAATGTTGTGCGTAGTGTATATTGACCTTATCTTTGGGGACCAAAGAATTTAAGTGCGGGAGTGTGTAGCGGGGTCTCCTTTAAGGCCCCACGGACTACGTTACCCAGAACCCCGTTTGGCACTCAAGGTGCAATTGCCACCCGCAGAGACTCATGGGTGGGGTATAAAAAAGGGAGGGAGAGGCTAGGCTCGGCCTCTTTGGACACTGCGCTGCTCGCAAGAGGACTCCCTGTGCGGACCTGCTACAAGTGCAAGGCCCAAAGCCTGTGCCTTGCGCACTTCCGAAGAGTCTTCCACCCCACTGCGGAGCCTGGGTGGCACCTGATCTCTATTTGCTGGACGGACATCAGTTGGACCGGAGACCCGGCTGTCGCAGACCCTGTGTGCGGAGACACAGTGGTGGAAGTCGCGGACTAAGACTGAGTCCGGAGTGGTGAGAGAGCACTTGCTCACAATTATAGCCGAGTACTTTTGTTTAGGCCTATTGACTGCCTAGGCCCATTGTGCTATACTTGCTACCGTGACCGGAGACTAGTTCCAGAACTGAGTTATATAGTCTCCGGGGAGTTGTTTCCATTTCCATAAACCGTGATTTGGATTTACAAATTGTTGTTCCTGTATGTGCACCACTGATCATCTTGCATGCGAAGATTCCTCACCTTAAGACTGAGCTTTAACTAAGTCAGGCCTGACTGGAGGGTAGAACTTTATTGAGCGCCATATTGCTCACGGGGAGAATAGCTGCACGTGCGTGTGATCTATTTCTATACAGTAGTTGACTAGTGTCATTATTACTGCAGGGCTCTGCATGTATGTGATGTATTGTATTGATCGTTACTTTTATACTCAAAGTAAATCTGATAGTTAAAATCATTCTGGTATTAGTGTCACTTACTATATTTAACAACTGTTTGCATTACTGGGGGACTGCTCTTAGACCGGTACAGAGCTATACTAATACCTCATTCCCTAGACTAGCTGTGCCAGAGGAGGGTCGAGTAGATTGCCGGGGGTTGGCAGAGCTGTGTACAGGGCCCGAAACAAAACCAGCGGCTCTCTTAGTTTGGAGGTATCGCTACACATGTATCCTGTCTAGATGAATGTCCTCAGCAGTGGAACAATTATGTACTGATTAGCCTCAGTGGACATCATTACAAAGGAAGCCAAAGTTTGAAATCTTGCAGATTCAGAGGTGACCAGAATAGTGAAGCACACAGAGGACTCCAAAGTACATTTTGGCAGTTTACTATAACTATAGTATATAGCAAAATGGTTGTGGACCCCTTTGTGACTATACAGGCATACCCCGCTTTAAGTACACTCACTTTACATACACTCGCGAGTAAGGACATACCCGTCAGTGTATGTAAAGTGGCTCAAGCTAAAGCTGCAGCTGAGTAATCCGTGCATGGATAGTTCAGATTCCCCGCTACTTGGAAAAACATTCCCTGACCCCCCCCCCCCCACTACAGCCCCTGACACCCCCACTACAGCCACTGATGCCCCAGAAGTGAAAAAAGGTATTGCTTCACTTTAAGTACATTTTCGTTTTACATACATGCTCTGGCCCCATTGTGTACTTAAAAGTGGGCTATGCCTGTAATATCCTCCACTTTTCTGGGAGGACTTTCTACCAAATTTTGTGTCTTTGGGAATTTGTTTCCATTGTTGAGGTCTTCATTTTGGTTGAGAAGACCTGGCGTACCATTGGTGTTACAATGCATTCCATGTCACACCATGTCTTTTTGTACACGGGTCAGTCATGGTGGAAAAGAAAAGGGTCTTCACCAAACTGTTACCACAAGGTTGGAAGAGCACAATTCTCTACAACGTCTTTGAACAATCTCGTAAATAACTGTACCCTTCACTGGAAACACCTGGATTCAATGGATGGAGGTGGGTCCACATACATTTGGCCACATGCTGTACATACTAGAATGTGGCTAAACAAAGAAGCAAGGCCCAAGGAGGAACATTAGTTGACTGGGTTGGACTGGAACAGAATAGCTGGGGTAACAGATAGCAAGAGGCCACAGTGGGCAGGGGCTAAGTCAGGAACTTTGGTAAAATCCTAAGGCACAGACAGCAAAGCTGGGTGGAGTTAATTAATCTCCTGGTAGCCAAAACCAAGTGGTAATTATTAGAGATGGGCAAACTGTTCGGGCCAAGCAAAAGTTTGGCCCGATCATCACCTGTTGACCCGTTCAGCGAACACCCACACCACACAGTGCATTCTAAGCCCTGATTGGGCAAGGCTTTGCCCAATCAGGGCACAATGAATAGCTGGATGTTAAAAAACAGGCCAGGAAGCTGGCTGCAGCGTCCTTAACAATGGATGAGTCATCAGCTGCCAACGGGCTTCCTCGCTGACAGCTGAATGAAAAACATTGCACACAATAGAAAAATGTTAAAAAAAAAACTGCGTGGGGGGGCCATTGTTTTATTATTTTTTTATAAAGGAATTGTCAAAAACTGCCTCCTGCCTTTAATTTTCACACTTCTTTGGTGAATAGGTAGGGGTACATTGTACCCCATACTAATTCACATAGGAAGGGGGCTGGGATCTGGGTGCCCCCTTGTTAAAGGGGGCTTTCAGATTTCGATATGCCCCCTGTTCACAGACCACCACAACCACAGCACAGGGTTGTCGGGAAGAGGCCCTTGTCCCCATCAACATGGGGACAAAGTGATTTGGGGTGGGGGGAGCCCTCTGCCCCAAAGCACTCCCCCAGTTTGCTCGCCCCCCCCTTTCCTGACCTGCTGGGCTGCATGCTTGGATAAGGGTCTGGGGGGACCCCACACCATTTTTTTTTAATTTTGGCATGGGCTTTCCCTTTAAATCCATACCAGACTCGAAGGGCCTGGTATGGATTTTGGGGGGGGGGACCACTCTTGATTGGAGGTCATTTTATTCCGGTAAGCCCCCC
Source organism: Rana muscosa (assembly GCA_029206835.1). Lineage (NCBI taxonomy): Eukaryota > Metazoa > Chordata > Amphibia > Anura > Ranidae > Rana > Rana muscosa. The sequence continues at coordinate 396,551,431 of CM055118.1, forward strand.
TCTTGTTGCACTGAGGTGATGTGCGGCCTTGCTGTATGGAGGCTTGGAGGTCTATTGGCACTTATATCTTTCCTCCTTTTGCTGCACTCTGGGAAGGTCACCAACCTTTCCTTGGCTCTTCATTTGGATTTTTTATTCCTTTCCTGCGTTTTATTTTATTGATGTTTTGAATATTGTCACTCAAATAGCGTGTTCACTTATGCGCTATATTACTGTGTTTACTTAGGTACTACTAATATTTGTGCATTTTTATTAGCGCTGAACTTTTCTAAAAAAAATAAAAAAAAGAATGCAAAAAAAAAGGCATTAAAAATGTTTTTTTTTTTTTTTTTTTACGTCAGAGTCAGGTCATAAAACTGGGTGACAGGTGTGGGAAATCAATTGTGAAGATGTTTCCCCTCCTTTTCACAAACAACAAACCAATAAAAGTCCACAGTGGACAGGAAGCATGGTAGACGTTCACCTCAACCACGTGGCAGTGGTACCCCGATGATATTTTCTACAAGTTTTATTTTTTAAAGCATTTGACACTTGTTGATAGACTGACCTTATAATGGGTGTCAGACATGAAGCCTGCCCCCCATCCTGGACCTTTCACTTTAAGACAAACAAGTCCCGATGGATCCAAGATGTGGAAGCTTAAGGTTAAACTTGTCCACTGTTCGACTATGTAGCCGAGGAGCTCCCCAGAGGAACTGGAGACCTGCAACTATAATAAAACATTGTCACATGGAGGTTGTCTATTGAGTTTGGTCACCATATCCAGAACTGTACTTGGACTGTCCAGCAGACATGGGAGTAAGTCACACATGTGCAAGTCACAAGCAAGTCTCAAGTCTTAACCTTCAAGTCTCAAGCAAGTCCCAAGTTACTGTGGCGAAAAGCAAGCAAGTCGAGTCCCGGCTAGAAGTCAAGCAAGTCATTTATTTTGGTCAAGTCACAAATCAAGTCAAAATACTGATCTACCCCATACTGTATAAAAATAATAGGAGGGATAACAATAAATAATATTGGTTATGTGTCCATGCCTCACTGTGCCTCACTGTGCCCATGCTTCACTGTGCCCATGCCTCACTGTGTCCATGCCTCACTGTGTCCATGCCTCACTGTGTCCATGCCTCACTGTGCCCATGCTTCACTGTGCCCATGCTTTACTGTGCCCATGCTTCACTGTGCCCATGCTTCACTGTGCCCGTGTCTCACTGTGCCCGTGTCTCACTGTGCCCGTGTCTTACTGTGCCCGTGTCTTACTGTGCCCGTGTCTCACTGTGCCCGTGCCTCACTGTGCCCGTGCCTCACTGTGCCCGTGCTTCACTGTGCCCAATGCCTCACTGTGCTCGTCTCTCACTGTGCCCGTGTCTCACTGTGCCCATGTCTCACTGTGCCCATGTCTCACTGTGCCCAAGCCTCACTGTGCCCAATGCCTCACTGTGCTCGTGTCTCACTGTGCCCGTGTCTCACTGTGCCCATGTCTCACTGTGCCCAAGCCTCACTGTGCCCAATGCCTCACTGTGCCCAATGCCTCACTGTGCCCGTGTCTCACTGTGCCCATGCTTCACTGTGCCCGTCAGCCGTGTACCTGATCGACAGCATCCCGGCGGCCATTCCAGTATTCAAAAGCCACGCCTCCTTGTCGTCTGTGATAGGCGGAACACTCAATTTCCTAGCATTCAGTGTTCCGCCTATCACGGACATCCGCTCATCCTCATAACACAGACGAGGATAAGAGGATGTCCGTGATAGGCTGAACACTGCCTGCTGTGAAATTGAGTGTTCCGCCTATCACAGACGACGAGGAGGCGCTGCTTTTCAACACTGCAATGGCCGCCGTCTGTCTGCATGACACGCTGATCAGGTAGGCAGACGGCGGCTTGCGGTTAGTGTTAGTGGTGCCAAGTCATTGCAAGTCATATAGCCCAAGTCAAAGTCAAGTCATTAGTGACAAGTCAAAGTCAAGTCGAGTCATTTATTGAATTCTGTCAAGCAAGTCGCAAGTCCTCAAACAGGTGACTCAAGTCTGACTTAAGTCAAGTCATGTGACTCAAGTCCCCAACCTCTGGTGTCCAGGAGGTTTATCTGGGTCCATTACTTGTCATTATCAGTCCTAAAGGAAGGGGAACATATTTTATATCTAACCAACTTTAGTGGACCAAATCTTGTAACCAGCTCCACCCAGATGACCACGTTTTATATTCCATCAGTCCCTTTAGTTCGCAAAGCTGTGCATTTGTTTTCACCAGTCTAAGACCATATGTTGTATCACACTAGTCCTAGAGACCAGAGACTTGTAGGTCATCAGTCCTAAAAATCCATACACTCTTTCGTACCGGTCCTAGATGTCCATGGCTTTGATAGATATAAGGCACAAACTTATAGAGCTAATTCTAACGAGTCTAATGCCGAGTACACACGAGCGGAATTTCCGTCGGAAAAAACTTGGATGGTTTTTCCGACGGAATTCCGCTCAAGCTTGGCTTGCATACACACGGTCACACAAAAGTTCTCTCAACTTTCGACCGTCAAGAATGCGGTGACGTACAACACTACGACGAGCCGAGAAAATTAAGTTCAATGCTTCCGAGCATGCGTCGAATTGTTTCTGAGCATGCGTCTGAATTTTGCGCGTCGGAATTGGTACAGACGATCCAATTTTCCGATAGGATTTTTTTTGCGCCAGCAAAAGTCCGATGGAGCATACACACGGTCGGAATTTCCGACCAAAAGCTCACAACAGACTTTTGCTGGCGGAATTTTCGACCGTGTGTTTGCGGCATTAGAAGACAAAGGCTTTTGTTATCACAGCTTTATGCTGCGTACACACGATCGGACATTCCAACAACAAAACTGTGGATTTTTTCTGACAGATGTTGGCTCAAACTTGTCTTGCATACACACGGTCACACAGATGTTGTCGGAAATTCCGAACGTCAAGAACGCGGTGACGTAAAACACGTACGACGAGCCAAGAAAAATGAAGTTCAATAGTCAGTGCGGCTCTCCTGCTTGATTCCGAGCATGCGTGGAATTTTTTGCCTCGGAATTGTGTACACACGCTCGGAATTTCAGACAACCAGTTTTGTTGTCGAAAATTTGAGAACCAGCTCTCAAACTTTTTGTTTTCGGAATTTCCGACAACAAGCTCCCATCGAACATTTGTTGTTGGAAATTCCAACCGTGTGTACGCGGCATTCGTTTTTCAGGTCTTATCTCGCCAGTTGTTGAAGATCATCTAACTAGCTAACCGTACATCGTATCTAACTAGTCCTAGAGGACCGTACCTATATAACACCAGTTGTAGAAGATCATGTCTTGAATCTTACCAGTCCAAGAAGTAAATATCTTCTATTTTTGCAAGACCATAAAGAATAGCTACAGAGGGTCATGTCTTGAATGCCATTAGTCCTAGAGGTCCATGTCTTGTATCTCACCAGTCCTAGAGGTCCATGTCTTGTATCTCACCAGTCCTAGAGGGCCATGTCTTGTATCTCACCAATCCTAGAGGGCCATGTCTTGTATCTCACCAGTCCTAGAGGGCCATGTCTTGTATCTCACCAGTCCTAGAGGGCCATGTCTTGTATCTCACCAGTCCTAGAGGGCCATGTCTTGTATCTCACCAGTCCTAGAGGGCCATGTCTTGTATCTCACCAGTCCTAGAGGGCCATGTCTTGTATCTCACCAGTCCTAGAGGGCCATGTCTTGTATCTCACCAGTCCTAGAGGGCCATGTCTTGTATCTCACCAGTCCTAGAGGGCCATGTCTTGTATCTCACCAGAACTAGAGGGCCATGTCTTGTATCTCACCAGTCCTACAGGGCCATGTCTTGTATCTCACCAGTCTTAGAGGGCCATGTCTTGTATCTCACCAGTCCTAGAGGGCAATGTCTTGTATCTCACCAGAACTAGAGGGCCATGTCTTGTATCTCACCAGTCCTAGAGGGCCATGTCTTGTATCTCACCAATCCTAGAGGGCCATGTCTTGTATCTCACCAGTCCTAGAGGGCCATGTCTTGTATCTCACCAGTCCTAGAGGGCCATGTCTTGTATCTCACCAGTCCTAGAGGGCCATGTCTTGTATCTCACCAGTCCTAGAGGGCCATGTCTTGTATCTCACCAGTCCTAGAGGGCCATGTCTTGTATCTCACCAGTCCTAGAGGGCCATGTCTTGTATCTCACCAGTCCTAGAGGGCCATGTCTTGTATCTCACCAGTCCTAGAGGGCCATGTCTTGTATCTCACCAGTCCTAGAGGGCCATGTCTTGTATCTCACCAGTCCTAGAGGGCCATGTCTTGTATCTCACCAGTCCTAGAGGGCCATGTCTTGTATCTCACCAGTCCTAGAGGGCCATGTCTTGTATCTCACCAGTCCTAGAGGGCCATGTCTTGTATCTCACCAATCCTAGAGGACCATGTCTTGTATCTCACCAATCCTAGAGGGCCATGTCTTGTATCTCACCAGTCCTAGAGGGCCATGTCTTGTATCTCACCAGTCCTAGAGGGCCATGTCTTGTATCTCACCAATCCTAGAGGGACATGTCTTGTATCTCACCAGTCCTAGAGGGCCATGTCTTGTATCTCACCAGTCCTAGAGGGCCATGTCTTGTATCTCACCAATCCTAGAGGGCCATGTCTTGTATCTCACCAATCCTAGAGGGCCATGTCTTGTATCTCACCAGTCCTAGAGGGCTATGTCTTGTATCTCACCAGTCCTAGAGGGCCATGTCTTGTATCTCACTAGTCCTAGAGGGCCATGTCTTGTATCTCACCAGTCCTAGAGAGTCAAAAAACACCTAACTATAGAAAAGAAGACTTTAACGTTACCACATGCTTGTAAAAAAGAGTCAATGATTTATTACAAATATTAAAAACAAATATGATGTTTTAAGAAGACAACAGTGTTACATGTAAACATTGCAAGTACATAAGAAACTCTTATATTTCATCACTCATCATATATGTTTTTAATATTTGTAATAAAACATTGACTCTTTTATACAAGCATGTGGTACCATCCTCTTTTCTATAGTTACGTTTTTTTTGTGTATGCATTAATTTTCAAAGGATGTGGTACCGGACATCATATGTCCAATAATTAGAAGGTCTCCCATTGGATTCCTTCCTCCCATTAGCGTATTTAACATCCTAGAGGGTCAAGCCTTGTATCTCACCAGTCCTTGAGGGCCATGTCTTGTATCTCACCAGTCCTAGAGGTCCATGTCTTGTATCTCACCAGTCCTAGAGGTCCATGTCTTGTATCTCACCAATCCTAGAGGTCCATGTCTTGTATCTCACCAGTCCCAGAGGTCCATGCCTTGAATCAAAATCCATATGCCTGTCAATGCATTAAACCTTGGTAGCCAGGAAAGGGGGGGGGGACAAGCACATGGCCCCCTTGTGAAGCACACCAGGCAACATGCACTGCTGATTAAAAAAAAAAAGTGGGTTCTCAAAATCCATATCAGGCCTTTCTTCTGAGGTAGGGGTCTGATATGGATTTTTAATGGGGCCCCCACACACATTTAAAAAAAAAATGTGTGGAACCCCCCTAAAAATCCATATAAGTCCCTTATCTAGGCATGCATCCTGCTGGCTAGCAAAGAGGGGCAGTGATTGTTCACCCCTCCCACTGGAACCATAACAGACCACATGCTCCTAACATTGAGAGGGTACTTTGCCAGGAAGAAGGGGGGCAGAAATGGCCCGTGACAAGGCACCTTGTCCCCATGTTGTTGGGGACAATGGGCTCATCACCACATTTCTGGCCCAGTGGAAGTAGGTGTCTTCAACTAATTCTAGAGGTCCATGTCTTGTATGTTATTAGAGGGTTGTAGCATATAAGAAAAGGACCTAGCCATGGAGCTTACAATCAATGCTACTTATAGGGTTTTCACTCATTTCACAGGACCCCACTGTATAGACAATTAGTCTTTCATACCTTGGTGTGCAAGCTACACCACTTTAAAGGCACAAGAAGGTTGAGGACATTATATCCTTTGGTGTTGTTGACCCTTAAATCCATTCGAGGACCAAAAAACTTCCGCTTCTCAGTGGCTTGGTACACAAGTTGGCCATTGGTATCAAACAAATCATACGTGCTAGCAATCTGGAAGATACTTTTCCCTGAAATTACAGAATTATAAGAAGAATTTAGTGGACAAGTTAAAACGTCTCTGGGATTCTGCACAAATGCACAAAATGTTTCTACATCCATCTCCTCTTCAATGTAACTACACTTCTACCATTTCTGGATTCCAGATATCTGAAGATACACATATTAGAACAAATGTTATGTCCTTTTCTGGTAATATATCTTACTGATAGGTGGAGCTAAGTAAGCAAAGGAGACTACAGCTCCACCTGTTGGCAGGGTATGGAAATATAAAATATAAAATGGTAATGTGAAACATTTCTTACTTGAAAAGAGAAAAAAATAGATCTGACCACAATACACAAAGCAATGTACAAAAGCACATTGTATTCAATTTAATACAAAATTGGTAATGGGTTATATCTGGAGATCTAATCAGCTCTGACAATAAGAGCAAACAGGAACGGTTCTCCAGTAAACTTTTCATTTTATTGAAGATAAGAAGGAAAAACTGGCTACACTTGTAGAGGATTCCGATAATTGGTGAAAGACTAATGGACACCCGGGGGCAAATGAAGGAATGGTGGAAGGTGGAAATATTTGAGTTTTAAAAAGAAACAATACAGGAAGTCCCCGAGTTCCGAACATCCAACTTGCGAACGACTCCTACTTACGAACGGGAGGCTGCGTGGCCACTTTTCGATGGCGGGCACATTCGATGGAACCTTTTCGATGGCGGGCACATTCGACAGAACCTTTTCTATGGCGGGCACATTCGACTGAACTTTTTCTATGGCGGACACATTCGACGGAACCTTTTCTATGGCGGGTACATTCGACTGAACCTTTTCTATGGCGGGCACTAGGGATGAGCTCGGTGTTCGAGTCGAACATACGTTCGACTCGAACATCGGCTGTTCGATCGTTCGCCGAACAACGAACGATTTGGGCCGTTTGCGCCTAATTCGCGGCCCACAATGCACTACGCCATCGCAGTGTCATCCAGGCGCTGTGATTGGCCAAGCATGCACTGTGACCCCGCATGCTTGGCCAATCACAGCGCCGGCAGCGAGGAGAGCAATGATTGGCCACAGGCAGGATGCCTGTGGCCAATTATTGCTGAGGGTGTTTAGTACACGCCCCACACTATAAAAGGCCGCCAGCACGGCGGCCTAGTGTAGTGTGTTCCGGAGCAGGGAAAGAGAAGCATAGGCAGGGACAGTGACATTTTTTTTTCTTGCTTAACCTGGATTCCTTTAGTTTAGGGAAAGAGAAGGATAGGTAGGGAGAGTGTCAGTGTGTTTTACTGTGCTAAACCTTGTTTGTAGGGACAGGGAAGGACAGTGAGGGAAATTCTCATTGTGCTATACTGTGCTAAAGCATTCATCATCAACCATCTTTAAAAAAACATTTTTTATAGGGACAGAAAACTATAGGTAGGGAGAGTGTCAGTGTGTTTTACTGTGCTAAACCTTGTTTGTAGGGACAGGGAAGGACAGTGAGGGAAATTCTCATTGTGCTATACTGTGCTAAAGCATTGATCATCAACCATCTTTAAAAAAACATTTTTTATAGGGACAGAAAACTATAGGTAGGGAGAGTGTCAGTGTGTTTTACTGTGCTAATCCTTGTTTGTAGGGACAGGGAAGGACAGTGAGGGAAATTCTCATTGTGCTATACTGTGCTAAAGCATTCATCATCAACCATCTTTAAAAAAAACATTTTTTATAGGGACAGAAAACTATAGGTAGGGAGAGTGTCAGTGTGTTTTACTGTGCTAAACCTTGTTTGTAGGGACAGGGAAGGACAGTGAGGGAAATTCTCATTGTGCTATACTGTGCTAAAGCATTCATCATCAACCATCTTTAAAAAAACATTTTTTATAGGGACAGAAAACTATAGGTAGGGAGAGTGTCAGTGTGTTTTACTTTGCTAAACCTTGTTTGTAGGGACAGGGAAGGACAGTGAGGGAAATTCTCATTGTGCTATACTGTGCTAAAGCATTCCTCATCAACCATCTTTAAAAAAACATTTTTTATAGGGACAGAAAACTATAGGTAGGGAGAGTGTCAGTGTGTTTTACTGTGCTAAACCTTGTTTGTAGGGACAGGGAAGGACAGTGAGGGGAATTCTCATTGTGCTATACTGTGCTAAAGCATTCCTCATCAACCATCTTTGAAATCCTTGTTTTTTGGACAGTCAGGGAAATTGTCATTGTGCTATTCTGTGCGAAAGCAATCATCCTCAACCATATTTAGAAATCCTTAAGTAAAGGGACAGAGAAGGACACCTGAAGGTAGCCCTTATTGCTTTTTTCCCATCTCCCTGCAGGCCATCCATTAGAATGTCTGGAAGGCAAACAAGGAGAGGCAGACAGTCAGGAGGCAATAAAAGAGAGCAAGCAGGCTCTGTGTCTGGGGGCAACAGTGCTGGTCGTGGACGCGGTGCATTGTCATCAGCACATGGCCATGGGACACGCTTGTCCTTCTTTTCGGCAGCTGGACATGTTGAGCCACATCATGCCGAAGACTTGGTAGAGTGGATGACCAAGCCCTCCTCCTCCTCCTCATCCTCTCTCACCCAGGCTTAGGGTACTGGCAAAGCAGCTGCCAAAGCGTCCTCTTCCCCGGTATCAATGTCAGACTCATCATCAGTCACTCCTTCCCTAGACCCACCATGTCCTCCTCCTGAGGAGTCCCCCGAACTGTTTGAGCACAGTGTTGGGTACATGCTCCAGGAGGATGCCCAGCGTTTCGAAGGGTCTGATGATGAAACCCAGCTAGAGGAAGGCAGTAGCGTGAGAGCAGACAGAGGGGATGCTCAAGAAGGACACCAATCTGGCAGTCATGTTCCAGCAGCTGCAGCATACTGCCAGATTGGCTCCAGTGATGAGGAGGGAGGGGATGATGAGGTCACTGACTCCACGTGGGTGCCTAATAGGAGAGAGGAGGAGGAGGAGGATGAGGAGGAGGCACATCTCCAACGAGGCAGGATGCCCTTTGGTGGCCAGCGTAAGGGCAGTACACCGACGGAATCACACCGCAGAGCTCCGCCTGTGCAGGGCGCTGCCTCTGCCCGTCATTCAAAAAGTTCTTTGGTGTGGGCCTTTTTTGAGGCTAGTGCATCAGATCGCACAGCTGCTGTTTGCAACATATGTCTCAAGCGTATATCGTGTGGCCAAAACATCAGCCGCTTGGGTACCACATGCCTGACCAGACATATGTTGACCTGCCATGCAGCTCGTTGGCAAGCCTACCTCAAAGACCCACACCAAAGAACAAAGCGGACCTCTCCTTGCACCGCATCAGCTGGGATCTCCAACCCCACTATAACTTCAGTCCTCTCTGAAACATGCACTGAGAGGAATGAAGGTGTAGAATTAGGTGTGTCACAGCCAAGTACTTGCGGCCACTCTGCTAGCAGTACACCGACGTCCGATTCTAGCAGGCAAATTTCCCTGCCCCAGCTGCTGGACCGTCGAAAGAAGTTCACTCCCAGCCATCCACATGCCCAGCGGTTGAATGCTAGCTTGGCTAAATTGCTAGCGCTTCAACTGCTGCCTTTTCAGTTGGTAGACTCGGCCCCCTTCCGTGAGTTTGTGCAATGTGCGGTTCCTCAGTGGCAGGTTCCCAAACGCCACTTTTTCTCACGGAAGGCTATTCCGGCTCTCTACCGGCATGTGGAAGGCAATGTCTTGGCCTCGCTGGACAGGGCGGTCAGCGGTAAGGTGAATATTACCGCTGACTCATGGTCCAGCAGGCATGGACAGGGACGTTACCTTTCTTTCACGGCCCATTGGGTCACTCTTTTGGCAGCTGGGAAGGATGCAGGACAAGGTGCAGTAGTGTTGGAGGTTGTTCCACCGCCACGCCTCCAAAATGCTACTACTGGTTGTGACACACCTCTCTCCTCCACCCCCTCCTCTTCTTCTTCCTCCATGGCCTCTTCCTGTGCTTTGTCATCTGAACCAGCGGTGCTCCGTAGCCGTTCAAGGGGCTACGCAAGTACGCAGGCAAAAAGATGCCATGCCGTGCTTGCGCTGGTGTGTTTGGGGGACAGAAGCCACACTGGGGCAGAGGTCCTGTCTGCTCTGCAGGGCCAGGCCGAGAGGTGGTTGACGCCACGCCAGCTTAAGCCAGGAATGGTGGTTTGCGACAATGGCACCAACCTCCTCTCCGCCCTCCGACAGGGACAACTGACCCATGTGCCCTGTGTGGCTCACGTCCTTAACCTGGTGGTGCAGCGGTTCTTGGGCAGGTACCCGGGCTTACAGGATGTCCTGAGGCAGGCCAGGAAAGTCTGTGTGCATTTCCGCAGATCTTATAATGCCAGTGCTCGCCTGGCTGAGCTGCAAAAGTAGTTGAACCTGCCCAAGAACCGCCTTATATGTGACATGCCCACCAGGTGGAACTCAACGTTGGCCATGCTGCAGCGGCTGCACACGCAGCAGAGGGCCATCAATGAGTACCTGTGCGACTACGGCACCAGGACAGGGTTAGGGGAGCTTGGTTTTTTTCCTCCACGCCAGTGGGGCATGATCAGGGATGCATGCACTGTCCTGGCACCATTTGAGGAGGCCACGAGGATGGTGAGCAGTGACAGTGCATGCATCAGTGACACTGTACCTCTTGTCCACCTGTTGGAGCACACGCTGCGTGGAATAATGGACAGGGCACTTGAGGCAGAACAGAGGCAGGAAGAGGAGGACTTCCTTGCCTCTCAAGGCCCCCTTTACCCAGACAGTGTTCCTTCTGTCCCACCCATCGCACAGGAAGAGGAGGAGGAGGAGGAGGAGGAGGATTGTGTCAGCATGGAGGTGGAGGCTGGCACTCAGCATCATCAGCAGCAGTCTTTTAGGGATGATTTACAGTCCCAAGAAACCAGTGGACTTGTACGTGGCTGGGAGGAGGTGGCTGCGGATCATGTCGTCCTTAGTGACCCAGAGGACTCCGGACCGAATGCCTCAGCTAACCTACGCTGCATGGCCTCCCTGATCCTGCAAAGTCTGCGGAAGGATCCTCGTATTCTTCGGATCAAGGAGAGGGACCATTACTGGCTGGCCACTCTCCTTGATCCACGGTACAAGGGTAAGGTTGCGGACCTTATGTTACCGTCGCAGAGGGAGCAGAGGATGAGACAACTCCGGGAGGCCTTGCAGAAAGGTCTGTGCAATGCGTTCCCAGAGACTGGGAGGTTACAAACTCCTGGTCCTGGACAACGAGTTGCTGAGGCTTCGGCCAGTCAAAGAAGGAGCGGTGGGGAAGGTGGCCGTCTGACCGATGCATTCAGACAATTCTTTAGTCCGCAGCCCCAAAGTATGATCGGTTCCAGCAACCATCGCCAGCGTCTGATAAACATGGTGCAGGAATATCTAGGGGCAAGGTCAGACTTGGACACCTTCCCCACCGAAAATCCTCTGGCTTACTGGGTCTTGAGGATGGATCACTGGCCAGAGCTTGCACAGTATGCAATTGAGCTACTGGCCTGTCCTGCATCCAGCGTTCTTTCGGAACGCACATTCAGTGCTGCTGGAGGATTTGTCACGGATCACAGGGTGCGCCTGTCCACCGACTTGGTTGATCGACTGACTTTCATCAAGATGAACCAGTCTTGGATCACCACCAGCTACCACACACCTGATGCTGATATAACAGACTAATTGATTTTAACATGTCACATCCCTTCAAGACTGATGCTGATGCTGAGTGCCTGTGCTGTTATGTTGACTGGCTATCCTCCTCCTCCGAGTCCTCAATGATACGATTGATGATGATAGCTTGGAAGATCATTTTTGTTTATGGGTGCCGCCACCAGTGGCTAAGGCCCAATTTTTCAGCCCCTGTTTTACAGGGGCGTGTAATTACAATTTTTTTAGCAATAATTTGCCATAGGGCTCATTGCTGTGCTCCAAGTACAGTATCTGTGAGGGGTTGGAGTGTTGTGGCACCAGTGCCTAAGGCCCAATTTTTCAGCCCCTGTTTAACAGGGGCGTGTCATTACAATTTTTGAAGCAATACTTTGCAACAGGGCTCATTGCTGTGCTCCAAGTACAGTATCTGTGAGGGGTTGTAGTGTTGTGCCACCAGTGCCTAAGGCCCAATTTTTCAGCCCCTGTTCAACAGGGGCATGCAATTACAATTCTTGATCTAATAATTCACAGCAGGGCCCATTGCTGCACCCACCAAGAGTAACTCTGAGGGCTTACAGTGTTGTGGCAACACCACCACCACCACCACCACCACCACGAAAGGCCCAATTTTTCAGCCCCTGTTCAAAAGGGGCATGTAATTACAATTCTTGATCTAATAATTCACAGCAGGGCCCATTCCTGCACCCACCAAGAGTAACTCTGAGGGCTTACAGTGTTGTGGCAACACCACCACCACCACCACCACCACCACCACGAAAGGCCCAATTTTTCAGCCCCTGTTCAACAGGGGCATGCAATTACAATTCTTGATCTAATAATTCACAGCAGGGCCCATTGCTGCACCCACCAAGAGTAACTGTCAGGGCTTACAGTGTTGTGGCACCAGCACCACCATCAAAGGCCCAATTTTTACTACCACTGTTCAACAATTACCGGTATATGTAATTACAATTCCTGATATAATAGTTGACAGCAGGGCGTTCCAGCACCTACCAAGAGTAACTGTGAGTGCTTACAGTGTTGTGCCAACACCAACACCTAAGGGGCCTATTTCTGCAGAGTATATACGGCAGGTCCCTACTTTCAAACATCCAACTTACAAACGACTCCTACTTGCAAACGCAAGAAGACAACAGGAAGTGAGAGGAAATCTACCCCTAGGAAGGAAAATTCTCTCCTGTAAGAATAAATATGGGAGAAAGGTGTCTCCTCTGTACTGATGCTTTATCAGCAATCCTTGTTTCAAGAAAAACACCACATTTCAAAAACAGTTGTCATTGGGACGGAAAGTGAGGTGAAATGTTCTGAACAGGGGCACAGACAGCAAAACAAATGTTACAGGGGTGATAACCCTTACCTATGTTTTCCAAAAAGTTTAAAAATAGATTTTTGGGCTGGAGCTACACTTCAACAATGTACCTGTTCAAAATTACAAACAGATTCTACATAAGAACAAACCTACAGTCCCTGTCTTGTATGCACCGCCTGTATACGGCTGTTCAGAGTATATAGGGCCTTTTTTATTTTATGTGCGGGGTTCCCCTTAATATCCATACAAGACCCAAAGGGGCTGGTAATGGGCTGGGGTAGGGGGGGGTCATGGGGTAGCTATGCCATTTTTCTTAAAGATTTTCATCCATATTACCGGGACCAGACATTACATTAAAGCCGCAAGCAGTTTTAAATGACTTTTTTTCCTTTAGAAGTGTCATTTTGTGCAGGGACAGTTCTAAACACGGGAAACACGTGGCACTTCACAGGCATACTTTAGACACCCCCCAGGTACGATATTTAAAGGAATATTTGACTTTTTTTTTCTTCACTTTATGCATCATTAAAATGACTGCTCCCGAAAAACGACCGTTTTTAAAACTTCTTTTTGCATTGATACATGTCCCCTGGTGCAGAACCCGGGTTCCCAAACCCTTTTTAGGACAATAACATGCATAATAGTCGTTATAATTAGCACTTTAGAATTCGAACGTTCGCATCCATTGTATTTAATAGGGTTCTAATGTTCGTACAAACTTTCGGTCCGTTCGCGGGTTCTGGTGCGAACCGAACCCGGGGGTGTTCGGCTCATCACTAGCGGGCACATTCGACTGAACCTTTTCTATGGCGGGCACATTCGACTGAACCTTTTCTATGGCGGGCACATTCGACTGAACCTTTTCTATGGCGGGCACATTCGACGAAACCTTTTCTATGGCGGGCACATTCGACGGAACCTTTTCTATGGCGGGTACATTCGACTGAACCTTTTAGATGGCGGGCACATTCGACTGAACCTTTTCTATGGCGGGCACATTCGACTGAACCTTTTCTATGACGGGCACATTCGACGGAACCTTTTAGATGGCGGGCACATTCGATGGAACCTTTTAGATGGCAGGCACATTCGACGGAACCTTTTCGATGGAACCTTTTAGATGACGGGCACATTCGACGGAACCTTATCGACGGCGGGCACATTGGACGGAACTTCGGAAAACAACGTATCTGCTGTTCTGTGCATGTGCGGGCACCTTTCGGCGGCGGGCACATTCGGTGGAACATCGGAAAACAACGTATCTGCCGTTCTGCGCATGCTGTTCCTACTTACGAACATATTCGACTTAAGAAAAAACCTACAGTCCCTAGCCCGTTTGTAACTCGGGGACTGCCTGTAACAGAACTTACTTGTCTCTTTCATTAAGAGTCCATTGACCTGTTAAACAGAACAAAGATGAGTCAATAGCATATTCTTAGTTACCATAACCAACACCAACACTCCCATATTCATCAATACCTCCATGTCTAACAGGTGTCTGGGGCAAATAGAGGAGTGCCAAGGAATCCTGGGAGGAGGGGTTACTGGGATGAGTTGGTAGGTGCCTAGGGTGAGGGATGGGTGTCAGGGGTGAATAGATGGGTGCATAGGGTGAAAAAATACAATTCTAGGCTGATGGATGGGTGTCAGGGTTGAGTAGATGGGTGTTTAGGCTAACGGTATGGGAATCTGGAGTGATGTATGGGTGTCAGGGGTGAGTAGATTGGTGCCTAGGGTGATGGGATGGGAGCCTGGGGTGATTGATGGGTGTCAGGAATGAGTAGATGGGTGCTGAGGGTTTTGGGAGCCTGGGGTGATGGATAGGTGTCAGAGTTGAGTCGATGGGTGATGAGGGTGATGGGAGTCTGGGGTGATGGATGGGTGTCAAGGTTGAGTAGATGAGTGCCTTTGGTGATGGAATAGATGTCTGGGGTGATGAATGGGTATTAGAGTTGAGTAGTTGGGTGCCTAGGGTGATGGAATGGGAGCCTAGATGGGGAGATAGGTATATGTGGCACGGGGATAGAAAGTGGGATGTGGAAGTGGGAGAATTAGAATTCCAATAGGTCAAAACTTATAACCCCCGAGTGATAATGTCACTAATGCCCCGTACACACGGTCGGGAATCCCGACAGGAAAAAAGAGAACCAGCTCTCTATCTTTTGCCGGCCGTATTTGGCCATTTTCCTGTTGAAAAAAGTCAGATGAAGCATACACACGGTCAGGATTCCCGACCAAAAGCTCTCATCAGACTTTTTCCGACAGGAAAACCGATCGTGTGTACAGGGCATAAGAATCACAGCCAATAAGAACATCCTGCCTGATAGAGTCTCCAACCTTATCCCACCACATCCAGGTTTGGCTGGAGTTCCACATTAAAGATTTCCTATACAGACCAGCTGTTGCCTCAGATTCAGTGTCTGGGGCTATAAGCTGTCCTCCAGACAGGTACTCTTTACATATCTCACCTGAAGAAGATATTCCAGTCCAGGTGGAGCAACAGGACGTCCGGCCATAATAACCTTCAACATATAATAAAGATCAATAGTTTTAAAGGTTACACTGGCAGAAAGTTATTACTACAGCAATGCCCTGGTGGACAGGAGGTTTGGGATAAAAAATACTCAGGGAACAATGACATCCATACAGACCCAACACACTGTGCCAAAAAGATTTAAAAAACAAAAACAAATTTTGGTTAAATTTGACGCTCTAAATGATAAAGAAGTCTCCCAGTGCCGGCCTCTCGCAGAAATTCCTGGACAGTGACCAGCTTAAGTTATTAAAGATGAAAGCTTTAGCCTGAAAAGGAGATCTAAGGTGGGGATCGGCAACCGGTAATCACAATCTACTCATCAATTGTAGCCATTTGACAGGTAAATTGTAACCTCACCACCCACTTCTTCCCTCACCTGATGACTCTCACGCCTCAGATGAGGCATTGTAGAGCTGGGAAAAGTCCTAGGCACCTCTATGGCACCAGCTGGCGGAGGACTTTCTTCACAGGTACTGCTGCATCTGAGGTCTGGTGATATCATTTTACAAAGAGGAGGAGTGCTGTTGGCAATTTAGGGAGGTAGATGTTCATACTGGAATGAGGGACTTTTGCTTGTAAGGGGGAATGTGTGTTACCCCTGATTCCTGCAATGTGCAGTATATATGACTGATCTCTTCGTTACTTACTACTGACCTTTGAACTCTGCAGTAGGTACACATGACCTATGAAATCTGCATTACATACTACTGACTGCCAAATTCTGCTATCAGGTATGGGATCTGAACTCACGACCTCCGCTGTATCCTGTAGTAGCTCTTCTTGCTGAGCCACCTGAGATGCTGGACAGCATCCTGTCTGATTCCTTGGACAATCTTACCATGTCTTGTTTCTGGTGAAACTTGTACTCCTTGTTCCTCCCATGGACTTCCTGATTTAAGCAATGTCATGCATTTCCTATTTGCCAGATTGCTGTGCTCTCTGCAGCCGATATCTTGCTCTTTTATTCACCTGCAGCTGTCCTTATATCCACTACCACTCATTACTGACCTTTGGCTTGTTCCTTGACTACGCTTCTGCTTATTCCCAACCTGCAACTACTCATTACCGACCTTTGGCTTGTTCTTTGACTACGCTTCTGCTTGATCCCTACCTGCTAAATCCACTACTGGATTGCTCACCTCCTTGTAGGGGAGATCCTGAGGAATGTGACCTAGTACTAACATGCAGCAAAACCCATCTCCACCCTCAGGAGCTCTGGTGAACACTGGTTAGTGCTTTAACTTGCACCTCCAGGGTGATCTGCTTGTGTACTTATCCAGTTGGTTGGTGGGAGCCTCTCTACTGTTATAGCTGCTGGTCTCCGAGCCTGACCCCTGACCATGACACCTGCATTACATACTACTGACCTCTGGCCTCTGCATTACGTACTGCCAACCCAGGAACTCTGAGTTACTTACTCCTAACCCTTGGGTTCTGTGTTGCACACTCCTCACCCCTGCACTTTGTGTTACTTATTACTGTCCTCTACACACTACTTTACACAACAATGTCCTCTGCTCTCCCTCTCTCTTCCCTTCCTCCTCTCTCTCCCCCTCTCCCTCTCTCCCCCTCCTTCTCTCTCTCCCCTCCCTCTGTACCCCTCTCTCTTTCCCCTCTTTTCTCTCTCTCTCACTCTCTCTACCCTTCTCTCCCCCTCTTTATCACCCCCCCTCTCTCTCTCTTCCCCCTCTCCCTCTCTCACCCTCCTTCTCTCTCTCCCCTCCCTCTGTACCCCTCTCTCTTTCCCCTCTATTTCCCTCTCCCTCCCTCTCCCCCTCTCTCTACCCTTCTCTCCCCCTCTTTATCTCCCCCTCTCTCTCTCTCCCTCTCTCCCTCCTTCCCTCTCTCTCCCCCATCTCCCTCTCTCTGCCCTCCTCTCTTCCCCTCTCTACCCCTCTCTCTACCCCCTCTATACCCTTTCCCCCGTCCCTACCTCCCTCCCCTCTCCCTCTACCCCCTCTTTCTCTCTCTCTCCCCCTCTCTCTCTGCCCTCCTCTCTTCCCCTCTCTCTCCCTCTCTACCCCTCTCTCTACCCCCCTATATAACCCTCCCCCGTCCCTACCTCTCTCACTATCTCCCTCTCCCTCTACCCCTCTCTCTCTCTCTTTCTCTCCCCCTCTCCCTCTTCCCCTCTCTCTCTCCCCCTCTCTCTCACTCCCTCCACCTGGATGCACTAAGTATTTATGATGATATGTACGGTTTTACTAACAGGTCAAAGTTGCAATATTGTGCTTAGAAATTTAGATTTGTTTTAGCCTTAGATGTGAGGGAGTTAATAAACTTTGCAGCAGATTCCTACCTTTTGTTTTTCTGAAGAAATAGCTGTTTGTTTCTCTGTGTCCATGTGAATGGGAGTGACTTTATAATTGATCTTTGTGACTGACGTTCGCTCTATATAACTGGACAATGTAATTGATGGTGGATTTAGATTGCGGGACTTTTTCGGGGATTCATTTGTAAAAAAAAAAAGACTTGTCAAAAGCATATATCTGTGTTTTCATTTACTTTTCACTTTTTTTTTTTGTGAATGAGAAGGTGTACTCTTTATCCATCCTTTACTTATTTAAATGGCTGGGGTAGAATCTGGGTACCCAATTACTGTTAATGGTTAAGATTGTTGATTCAGTTCAGATACCCCCCCCCCCACCCACTGTTCCAAACAACCACTGGCCAGGGTTGTGGGGAAGAGACCCTTGTCCTCATTAACATGAGCATGAACTGCTTTGCCAGGAATTCCCCCCTCTTAGCAAGATACTCCCCATCTGGAGGACATGTATGGGCCTGATATTGTTAAGAAGGGGTGCTGCACCCAGGCTGCATGCTCACATAAACTTTTTTCCCCTGTTTTTTGGGAGGTGCCCTTTAACCCTTTTGCGCCGGTGCCTCCCAGCCCTTTGAAGCCTCGTACACACAATCGGATATCCTATGGATTCTGATCCGATGGTTTTGTCCATCGGAAATCCGATGAAGCTGACTTCCATCAGTCTTGCCTACACACCATCAGTCAAAAAAACGACCGTCCCAAACGCGGTGACGAAAAACACTCCGATGAGCCGAGAAAAATGAAGTTCGATGCTTCTGAGCATGCGTTGACTTGATTCTGAGCATGAGTGGGTTTTTTATCCGATGGACTTGCCCATAGACGATCGGAATTTGCTATCGGTTTTTGATCCATCAGGAAAAATTTAAAACATGTTCTATTTTTTAAAACCAATGGAAAAAAGACCGATGGGGCCCATACACGATCGGTTTGTCTGATGAAAAAAGTCCATCGGACTGTTTTCATCGGTAAAACCGATCGTGTGTACAGGGCTTAAGAGGTTTCAGATGCTGGGAGGTGGGGCAGGGTTTGTGATCACGTGACCGCCGTGATTGGCTGCCACGGCAATCACATAATCGGAAAGCTCCTAATCGCAAGAAGTGACGGAGAGCTTTCCATTTTCCACTGGTAACTGTGCCAGGAGCATGCAGGGAGCGTGTGCTCTTGACACAGCTGTGTGGGCTAATTGGTACGCAAATATGCAGCCACTCGGCGCCAAGGCCCACCCCCTGAAAGGCCACATATTTGCGTACTCTCAGCGCCTAGGGGTTACATTTATACCAGACCTGAAGGGCCTGGTATAGATTTATGGGGGGGGCTGATTTTTTTTAAAAGGCTGGGGATTCTGGGCGAGCAAATACATGGGAATGGGTGGCATCACTTGTCGCTAAGGGCATGCCGCAGAATCCTTAACAACCATGAAAGCAGAAGGAGGTTTACCTGATGACAGGTCCACTTTAACCTGGGATCAGTTTTAGGATATGTTTCCTAAACTTTGATTTTATTATATATATATATATATATATATATATATATATATATACACACATACACTGTGTATTTTATTTTTAATTTTTATTTTTTAATTATATATTTCAGCAGAATGTTTTCTATCCCTAATGCCACGTACATGCGATTGGAATTTCCGATGGGAAAAAATCTGATGGAATTTTCCATCGGTATTCCGTTCAAGCTGTCTTCCATCAGTCTTGCATACACACTGTCAGACAAAATTCCGACCGTCAAGAACGCGGTGACGTACAACACTACGACGAGCCGAGAAAAATTAAGTTCAATGCTTCCGAGCATGCGTCGACTTGATTCTGAGCATGCGTGGATTTTTCTCAGACGGAGTTCCACACAGACGATCGGAATTTCCCATAGGATTTGTAACGGCACCCCAAGTATGAAAGGGGTTAACGCCGTTTAGGATATTCTCTCTCCGAACACACATCAGCTACCGACACTTCACAGTCAGGCGAACGAGACCCATAGGAATAATTCTTCCAGAAATACGAGACAAACGCTCTGTATGAGGTTTCCAACTGGTCTGACAATCTTTAATGAGAGCAGGCTCTTTTTATACACCAGAATAATACTGCATTAATCTAAATGAACAATGGTCCAACTCCACCCACAACATAACGAGGCCCAATACACATTATTTTGACATCTCTTAGCAGACAACAGGTGAGTTCATTAGCTAATCCCTTTTCAGTTGAAATGACTATGCATGACCTTTACGTTCCCCAGACTGTCTGTCTGCTAATTTACAATACACACAAGTACAGAGTTAATTATCACAATGAAAGATCCTCAGAAGCCATCCTAGGTTCATTTACATCACAACAGGCAGGTGGCACATCAGCATCTCTCAATTAACTTGTTGAGTTCAGGATCAACAAACAGTAAATAGTTATTTACAGATATCCTGGGGAATATGGTGGATTAATATTACAGACCCATTTTAGGTAGTCCAAGATATATTCTTAATGTCCATTATTTTCTTGCTCACCCTCTGCCCAAAGTGACCCCTGTCACAGGATTTTTTTCCATCGGAAAAAAATAAAACATGTTCTATTTCTAAACTCCGATGGGAAAAAGTCTGATAGGGCCCACACACGGTCGGAACTTTCGATGAAAAAAAATCCATCAGACTTTTTTCATCGGAAATTCCGATCGCGTGTACAAGGCATAAGGCTGACCATACATATCCTACAGGCTAAACAAAAGAAGTTGAATAGATTCCTTCATCTACGCCGGGCGTCACTAAATGGCGGACCGCGGGCCGGATCCGGCCCCAGTGGCCATTCTGTCCGGACCGCAGCCTCGCCAAGTAGCGTCCTCTCCCTGTCGCCGGCTCACCCGGCTCGCCCGCCTGCCGCTGCCGATGCTGCTATATACACAGCATGGCAGGCGCGGCGGTTCCGTGCCTTCTTTAATATCTCTGCACTGCCCCTCCCCATACTGCCTGTCTAAAATCACACAAAACATGAAGCGCGGCCGCTCTGGACAAAGGGCGGGACTTTTAAGTTAAAAAGTGAGTGATTGGTTGCTAGGCAGCGGGGCGGTCCCAGCAATAAATCACTCACTTTTAACGTGAAAAGTCCCGCCCATTGTCCAGAGCGCCCACGCTTCATGTCCTGTGTGAAAAAGGTAGGGTTTTGTGGGGAGGGGAGAAGTGCTGTGCTGTGCTGTAAAGGACAGTGGTTTTTGATATCGAGAGAGGTCTGTGATGGGGGGTCAGTCTGTAATAAGGGGTCTGTGATGGGGGGTCAGTCTGTAATAAGGGGTCTGTGATGGGGGGTCAGACTGTGATGGGGGGTCTGTGATGGGGGTCAGTCTGTGATGAGGGGACTGTGATGGGGGGTCTGTGATGGGGGGGTCAGTCTGTGATGAGGGGACTGTGATGGGGGGTCAGTCTGTGATGAGGGGACTGTGATGGGGGGTCTGTGATGGGGGGGTCAGTCTGTGATGAGGGGACTGTGATGGGGGGTCAGTCTGTGATGAGGGGTCTGTGATGGGGGGTCAGTCTGTGATGAGGGGTCTGTGATGGGGGGTCAGTCTGTGATGAGGGGTTTGTGATGGGGGGTCAGTCTGTGATGAGGGGTCTGTGATGGGGGGTCAGTCTGTAATGAGGGGTCTGTGATGGGGGGTCAGTCTGTAATGAGGGGACTGTGATGGGGGGTCAGTCTGTAATAAGGGGACTGTGATGGGGGGTCAGTCTGATGAGGGGACTGTGATGGGGGGTCAGTCCTTGATGAGGGGACTGTGATGGGGGGTCAGTCCTCGATGAGGGGACTGTGATGGGGGGTCAGTCTGTAATGAGGGGTCTGTGATGGGGGTCAGTCTGTAATGAGGAGTCTGTGATGGGGGGTCAGTCTGTGATGAAGGGACTGTGATGGGGGGTCAGTTTGTGATGGGGGGTCAGTATGTGATGAGGGGACTGTGATAGGGGGTCAGTCTGTGATGAGGGGACTGTGATGGGGGGGGTCAGTCTGTGATGAGGGGACTGTGATGAGGGGACTGTGATGGGGGGGTCAGTCTGTGATGAGGGGACTGTGATGAGGGGACTGTGATGGGGGGTCATTCTGTGATTTGGGCGGTCAGTCTGTGATGGGGGGTTTGTGATGAGGCAGGGGGGATGTGACGTAAGTGGGGGCTGAGGACACTGATGTAAAGGGGGGGCTGTGCTGTGAAGTGGGGGACTGAAGACACTGATGTGAAAGGGGGTCTAATTTCTGCACTAGCAAAACACATGTCTCTTCAAGGGCAATAGAAAACAATTGTTTTCTATGTGTCCTGTTCACACTGAAACAGCGCCCCTGCGTACTGAGCAGTGTGGTGCAAAATGCATACTGTTTCTATGCACCGCAACTGAGCTGTGGTCCATAAAAATGAATTAAATGTATTTTGACATTTCAATAAAGTTAAAAGAAAAAAAGCACAAATTGTGATGTGTGTGTGGATCGTAAAGGTGTGTGCATGTGTGTGGTGGTGGTGGGGGGGGGGGGGGGTGGGCGCTGTGGAGTGGAGGACATCATGTGGAGTCATATCACCAATATGGCATTCGGACCTCCGCTGGAACAAAATTTTTCCGACCGGACCCCCGTGAATTTTAATTCAGTACCCCTGATCTACGCTATACAACCCAACCCACAAAATACAAATACATTTCAGCCCTACAAAGTGCCCGAGTATGGAGGTCATAGACCCCTCCTGTGTTCTCCAAACATATAGAAGAGCTCCTACGTCTACTCCATCTTACCAAATTATGTTTTTTTTTACGTTTTCCATTGAATATAACACGTCATACACCATCTTATAGAAGCAGGTCCCTCGGTTTCATTTTACGGGCTATACAGTGCCTTGAAAAAGTATTCACACCCCTTGAAATTCCCCACATTTTCTCATGTTACAACCAAAAACGTAAATGTATTTTATTGGGATTTTATGTGATAGACCAACACAAAAGGGTTGATTTACTAAAACTGGAGAGTGCAAAATCTGGTGCAGCTCTACATAAAAACCAATCAGCTTCCAGGTTTTATTGTCAAAGCTTATTGTCAAAAAGTTAAAAGCTGATTGGCTACCATGCACAGCTGCACCAGATTTTTCACTTTCTAGTTTTAGTAAATCAACCCCAAAGTGTCACATAATTGTGAAGTGAAAGTAAAATGATAAATGGTTTTCCAAATTTTTTACGAATAAAAATGTGAAAAGTATGGGGGGTGGATTCGTATTCAGCCCCCCGGAGTCAATACTTTGTAGAACCCCCTTTCTCTACAAGTCTTTTTGGGGGTGTCTCTACCAGCTTTGCACATCTAGAGAGGGACATTTCTGCCCATTCTTCTTTGTAAAATATCTCAAGCTCTGTCAGATTGGATGGAGAGCGTCTGTGATCAGCAATTTTCAGGTCTTGCCACAGATTCTCAATGGGATTTAGGTCTGGACTGTGACTGGGCCATTCTAACACATGATATGCTTTGATCTAAACCAGTGGTTCTCAACTCCTGTCCTCAGGACCCACTAACAGGCCTGATTTTAAGTATTACCTTGGGGAGATGGAGACTAGAATACTGCAATCACTGAGCAGCAAATTATATCACCTGTGATGTATTTCAGTTATCTTGCAAACCTGGCCTGTTAGTGTGTCCTGAGGACTGGAGTTGAGAACCACTGATCTAAACCATTCCATTGTAGCTCTGGCTGTATGTTTCGGGTCGTTGTCCTGCTGGAAGGTGAACCTCCCCCCAGTCTCAAGTCTTTTGAAGACTCTAATGCCGCGTACACACAATCGGAATTTCCGTCGGAAAAACCTTGGATGGTTTTTCCGACGGAATTTCACTTAAACTTGGCTTGCATACACACGTTCACACAAATGTTGTCTGAAATTGCGAACATCAAGAACGCGGTGAAGTACAACACTATGACGAGCCGACAAAAATGAAGTTCAATGCTTCCGAGCATGCGTCAAATTGTTTCCGAGCATGCGTAGGATTTTTGCGATGGGAACTTTTTTGGTCGGAAAAATTGAGAATGACCTCTCAATTTTTTGTGGTTGGAAATTCCGACAGGAAAAGTCAGATGGAGCCTACACACGGTCAGAATTTCAGACGAAAAGCTCACATTGAATTTTTCTGGTCGGAAATTCCGATCGTGTGTACGCGGAATAACAGGTTTTCTTCTAAGATTGTCCTGTATTTGGCTCCTTCCATCTTCCCATCAACTCTGACCAGCTTCCCTGTTCCTGCTGAAGAAAAGCATCCCCACCACATGATACTGCCACCACCATGTTTCACAGTGGGGATGGTGTGTTCAGGGTGATGTGCAGTGTTAGTTTTCCGCCACACATAGCGTTTTTCTTTTAGGCCAAAAAGTAAAATTTTGGTCTCGTCTGACCAGAGCACCTTCTTCCTCATGGTTGCTGTGTCCCCCACATGATTGCTGTGTCCCCCACATGATTGCTGTGTCCCCCACATGGCTTCTCACAAACTGCAAACAGGACTTCTTATGACTTCCTTCACCAATGTCTTTCTTCTTGTCACTCTTCCATAAAGGGCAGATTTGTGGAGAAGCACGACTAATAGTTGTCCTGTGGACAGATTCTCCCCCCTGAGCTGTGGATCTCTGCAGCTCCTCCAGAGTTACCATGGGCCTCTTGGCTGCTTCTCTGATGAATGCTCTCCTTGCCCGGCCCGGTCAGTTTAGGTGGACGGCCATGTCTTGGTAGGTTTGCAGTTGTGCCATACTCTTTCCATTTTCCGATGATGGATTGAACAGAGCTCCGTGATATGTTCAAAGCTTGGGAGATTTTTTTATAACCTAACCCTGCTTTATACTTCTCCACAACTTTATCCCTGACCTGTCTGGTGTGTTCCTTGGCCTTCATGATGCTGTTTGTTCACTAAGGTTCTCTAACAAACCTCTGAGGGCTTCACAGAACAGCTGTATTTATACTGAGATTAAATGACACACAGGTGGACTCTATTTACTAATTAGCTGACTTCTGAAGGAAATTGGTTCCACTAGATTTTAGTTAGGGGTATCAAGCCCTGTACACACGGGTGGGAATCCCGTAAAAAAAAAAAACTTTGGTTTTCTCGACGGGATTCCTGGCAAGCTTGTCTTGCCAAGCCCTGTGTACTGACGGCCATTCAAAAGAACCGCCGTTCTTTTGAATGGCAATAACGCGGTGATGTCATCGACTACGACGAGCCGGCGCTTGTCACATTCGATGCCGTCGCTGCCATCTTTCTACACCCTACACTACCCTTGTATGCTACCGCGCATGCGTCAAAGTCTCATCGAGCATGCGCAGGCTTACCTGGGACCAGGGGAGGGCTGGCGGCCTTAGGCCTGGGGGGCAAGTCCAGTCAAGTGGCCCATTGAACCGCCAAATCAGCTCACCATCCATGGCCCACCTGGTTTTTCAATGCAGCCTCACCAGTGCCCATCAGTGCAGCCAACTCCAGTGCCCATCAATGCAGCCTGATCACTGGGGCAGGTTACATGGGGTGTATGGGGGGGAGATGGGGGGTCAGCTAGGGGTGTCAGGGTCTCTCACCTCAGCAATCTCAGCTCAGCAGGTCCTTGCATGCCACGGTTTCCTGAGGGGGTAACGCTCCTGATCCTGGGGTCAAGTTGCAGCCAGCGCCCAGCCCTGCAGCCCTGCGTCCCGACTCCCTGGCACGCCCTGCCTCTGCCTGCTTCCAAGAATCCGGTCCCAGGGAGTTGTAGTTTCCTCTGCGCTGCTGTGTTTTCCACCCACCAGAAGCTTGAGTGAGGACTACAACTCCCGGAATGCAACAGCTAGTGGTCAGCCGCCATGGCCATGCCCCCGGCCCCACTTCCTAGACCAGAATAAAAAAAAATGGTAGCGGGCAGCGGCTGCCGGCCATTTTGAACATAAGTTAGGTTGGCCTGGGAGGCAATTTCCACCCTGCTCCCTGGCTCAGCCCTCCCCTGCCTGGGACTGGTAAGCATACAGATGACCGGGTTTCTCGGCAGGAAACACTCTGCCGAGAATCCCGACGAGAAAAATAGGTAGCAGGTTCTCTATTTTTCTCATCAAGATTCCCGGCAGTTTTCCTGCCGAGAAACCATACACACAAACGGTTTTCTCGGCAAAAAGCTCTCCCAGCAGTTTTCTTTCCGAGAAAACCGGTCGTGTGTACGAGGCTTCAGAGAAAAGGGGGCTGAATACAAATGCATGCCACACTTTTCAGATATTTAATTGTGAAACATTTTGAAAACCATTTACCATTTTTCTTCCACTTCACAATTATGTGCCACTTTGTGTTGATCTATCACATAACATCCCAATAAAATACATTTACGTTTTTGGTTGTAACATGAGAAAATGTGGGAAATTTCAAGGGGTATGAATACTTTTTCAAGGCACTGTAATGCAACCAGACCTCAATGTCATGCAGGGACTGACCTAATACTTATAATCCTCATATATTGAGGAATCTTAAAACAATCACCCCCCCCCCAAAAAAAAATATATATATATATATATAATTTTCTCTGCCTACCGCCCCCCCCAACCCTCCATCCAGGGGCTCATACCCCTCTCTGTCCCCCAATCCGCTTTACTTTTTTTACAACATATTCTGCCTGAATAAGTTCCCTCATCTCCAAGGATGCACAGAAAGATATCCGCGGGGATCACACTACATGGAATTTCTAATTTCTCATAATTATCGCTTAACATTGCAGTCAATTCCTCCATTCTCCGCAGATATTGCATTTCCTCTACCCATTCTACTATTTTTGGCAAGTCAGAAGATTTCCAATATATTGGTATGACAGCCTTTACGGCCATTAAAAAAAGCATTAAAGACTCTCCCTAACAGAGCCTGGAATAATGGACAGCAATGGCATCTGCGGAGTTTGTGCAATGTCTATATTCGATATACTGACCATCGCGTACAGTTGACCAACAGGGTACAATCCTGGGACATGACCACCAAAGATTAAGGAGTGTACCCAGATGTGTCCTACATCTCCAACATTTCTTTGACTTTTGGGGGAATATTCTGTTTAGCTCTTACCGGGTGTTAGAACCGTCTCGTTAATAACTTAAAATTATTTTCTTGTATTCTACTGGCCATAGACATTTTATGAGTCCACAAAGATGCTTTGCGAAGGTCTTCTTGTCATATTATACTCTCCAATTCCTTTTCCCACTCGCAGAGCATTGCGTCTGGAGCCCACCCAGGTGTGTTGCAACAGCGAATATGAAAAAAAAAGTGCCGTATCCCAAAAAAATGGCCTGGTCAGGAAGGGGGTAAAGTGGTTAATAAAGGAATTGTCAAAAACTGTCTCCTGTCATTTTGCTTTGACACTTTTTTGGTGAATAGGTGAAGGGAACAATGTACCCGATACCCATTCACATAGGGGAAGGGGCAGGATCTGAGGGCCCCTTTGTTGATTCTGATAAGCCCCCCACCCGCAGACCCCCAAAACCACCGGGCAAGGGTTGTGGGGATGAGGCCCTTGTCCCCATCAACATGGGGACATGGCACTTTGGGGGGGGGGGACCCAATGCACCCTCCCCATGTAGAGGGTATGTGGCTTGGTACAGTTCAGGAGGGGGGTGCTCTCTTACCCCCCCCCTTTTCTTGCAGCCTGCCAGGTTGCATGCTTGGATAAGGTCTGGTATGGATTTTGGGGGGTTCCCCTTAAAATCCATACCAGACCTGAAGGGCTTGGTATGGATTTTGGGGGGTTCTCACACCATTTTTTTTTTATTTTGGCACGAGGTTGCCCTTAAAATCCATGCCAGACTTGAAGGGCCTGGTATGGATTTTGGGGGGTTCCTCTTAAAATCCATACCAGAACTGAAGGGTCTGGTATCGATTTTGGGGGGACCGCACACCATTTTTTTTTATTTTGGCACGGGTTCCCCTAAAATCCATACCAGACTTGAAGGGCCTGGTATGGATTTTGAGGGGACCTCCATGCCATTTAAAAAAAAAAAAATGTTGGTGCAGGGTTCCCCTTAACCACTTCAAATACACTGTGTTATATATACTACACTGCCTGCACGGACTGAATATAAAGTCTACACTGAATATCTAGTCTACACTAAATGCAGAGTATGTGTATATATATTAAATTCACTGCCTTCACGCCACTAACTAACCTGCCTGCCTAATCTAGCTCAATCTATTTCCATCCACACACTATACACGGCCGCTATGTAAGCAGCCTTATATAGCGTGGGGCATGGACTTAGTCCCCCTGAGCCATGATTGGCCAAAGGCACCCTGCCTTTGGCCAATTATGGCTCTGTCAGCTCTCTCAGCAGAGCCCACTGTGATTGGCCAAAGCATACAGGTCAGGTGCATGCTTTGGCCAATCATCATACAGCAATGCACTGCAATCTGGGGCATTCTGCGGCGCTTGAATTTCCCACAAACGCCCCATAAAGTTCACTGTTCTGCGAACAGGCGAACATCGGACTCATCCCTACTGTTTGCTGTACTGCTGAGTAGATTGTCAGGAACACTGTTTGCTGCTATACTGTTTGCTGTGTTGTTAGCTATGTTGCTTGTTATGCCAACTGTCCGTATCCTTATCCGATATACTACTAAGAGTGACCGGAATGGCCAGAATGTTATCAGAGACACTAACAAGACTATTATTAGTATTGCTTGTACCTTGAGTCATCGGAGGTCGAGACTGCAATGGTTCAATCCCCTCTCATCTGCAGGCAACTGTGCTCAGCCCCGGTCTTCTATGATTCTGTGATTTTGATCTCCCTCTGCTTATAGTTTTCACAGGCTTACCGACGCTTTGCTTAGTGCTTTGCTCGGTACGTCCCATGTGCTCAACCCTGCCAATCTGTCACTCAGGGCTAACACACCTCTCTCCCTTAAAGCTCCACTGAAGTTGATTAGCTGAATAGCCCCATGGCCGAGCTTACTTACTCGTACTCATACTGGTACTGGTTCTAGAACAGCACATCCACCAATTGCACCAGACCTTCTCCAGCAGATTGAACAGAGATAGGTAGGAATAGAATCAATAACAGCTGATCTAAGCCACTCTCCAACTCTCCAGCCTTGGCTCAACACCCGCTGGCCTTGAAGATCAAAGCAGGTGCATCAGGTTCTCACGTCTACTCCATCTTACCTCTCTGAAGTGACCTCTTCCCTCCGCTCTCTGCTGTCGCTCCTCTGTGGTCTGATGTCTCCTGGTGTAATCTCCTCCGCTCTCTGCTGTCTCTCCTCTGTGATCTGATGTCTCCTGGTGGAGTCTCCTCCGCTCTCTGCTGTCTCTCCTCTGTGGTCTGATGTCTCCTGGTGGAGTCTCCTCCGCTCTCTGCTGTCTCTCCTCTGTGGTCTGATGTCTCCTGGTGGAGTCTCCTCCGCTCTCTGCTGTCTCTCCTCTGTGGTCTGATGTCTCCTGGTGGAGTCTCCTCCGCTCTCTGCTGTCTCTCCTCTGTGATCTGATGTCTCCTGGTGGAGTCTCCTCCGCTCTCTGCTGTCTCTCCTCTGTGGTCTGATGTCTCCTGGTGGAGTCACCTCCGCTCTCTGCTGTCTCTCCTCTGTGGTCTGATGTCTCCTGGTGATGTCTCCTCCGCTCTCTGCTGTCTCTCCTCTGTGGTCTGATGTCTCCTGGTGGAGTCTCCTCCGCTCTCTGCTGTCTCTCCTCTGTGGTCTGATGTCTCCTGGTGGAGTCACCTCCGCTCTCTGCTGTCTCTCCTCTGTGGTCTGATGTCTCCTGGTGATGTCTCCTCTGCTCTCTGCTGTCTCTCCTCTGTGGTCTGATGTCTCCTGGTGGAGTCTCCTCTGCTCTCTGCTGTCTCTCCTCTGTGGTCTGATGTCTCCTGGTGGAGTCTCCTCTGCTCTCTGCTGTCTCTCCTCTGTGGTCTGATATCTAACAGTGGAGTTTTTCTTCTTCTCTCCCTGAGCTGGAGCCAAGTTTATGACATAGCAGGAAGAATGAGAGTGATGTAATATACAACTATTCTCCTCCCTATTGTAGCAAAGTAACATATTAACTAATTATATTACTACACCTTCCTGTTAATAAACATCAGTTACACCCCGAACATGGGGCACGAGAAAGAAAGCTGTGCAGAGTCCATACATACAGAATAAGAACAGATACAGAGAATTAGCAAGAAAGAGAGATACAATCACAGTTTAAAATATTGTTCAGACAGGAGATAGAGAGACACAAAGTAACATTGTTTATAAACATTGATCAGAGAGGAGATAGAGAGATACAAAGTAACATTGTTTATAAACATTGATCAGACAGGAGATACATAGATACAAAGTAACATTGTTTATAGTTAAACTAGCTAATGTGAGGAAGGAATCCAATAGGAGACCTTCTTGTTATTGGACACATAGCGTCCGGTACCACATCCTTATTAAATTGTATATACAGAGAAAACCCTAACTATGAGAGAGAGGACTTTAAAGGTACCACATATTTGTATTAAAGGTCAATGTTTTATTCTACAAATGTTAAAAAACATATATGACATTTAAGAAGACAACAATAATGCATGTAAAGTTACATAGTAGGTGAGGTTGTAAAAGGACACAAGTCCATCAAGTCCAACCTATGTGTGTGATTATATGTCAGTATTACATTGTATATCCCTGTATTTTGTGGTCGTTCAGGTGCTTATCTAATAGTTTTTTAAAACCATTGATGCTCCCCACTGAGACCACCGCCTGTGGAAGGGAATTCCACATCCTTGCCGCTCTTACAGTAAAGAACCCTCTACGCAGTTTAAGGTTAAACCTCTTTTCTTCTCATTTTAATGAGTGGCCACGTGTCTTGTTAAACTCCCTTCCGCAAAAAAGTTTTCTTCTATTGTGGGATCACCAGTACGGTATTTGTAAATTGAAATCATATCCCCTCTCAAGCGTCTCTTCTTCAGAGAGAATACGTTTAGTGCTCGCAACCTTTCCTCATAACTAATATCCTCCAGACCCTTGTTGCCCTTCTTTGTACTCTCTCTATTTCCAGTACATCCTTCCTGAGGACTGGTGCCCAGAACTGCATACTCCAGGTGCGGCCAGACCAGAGTCTTTTAGAGCCGGAGAATTATTGTTAATCCCCTTTTTAATGCATGCCAATATTCCGTTTGCTTTGTTAGAAGTAGCTTGGCATTGCATGCCATTGCTGAGCCTATCATCTACTAGGACCCCCAGGTCCTTTTCCATCCTAGATTCCCCCCTAGAGGTTCTCCCCCCAGTGTAAAGATTGCATTCTTATTTTTGCCACCCAAATGCATTATTTTAAATTTTTCCACATTGAACCTCATTTGCCATGTAGTTGCCCCCCCCCCCCCATTACTTTGTTCAGATCTTCTTGCAAGGTTTCCACATCCTGCGGAGAAGTTATTGCCCTGCTTAGCTTAGTATCGTCCGCAAATACAGAGATTGCACTGCTTACCCCGATTCTCCAGGTCATTTATGTACAAATTAAATAGGATTGGTCCCAGGACAGAACCCTGGGGGACCCCACTACCCACCTCTGACCATTCCGAGTACTCCCCATTAATCCCCACCCTCTGAACTCGCCCTTGTAGCCAGTTTTCAATCCATATACTCACCCTATGGTCCGTTCCAACGGACCTAACTTTGTACAGCAAACGTTTATGGGGAACTGTGTCAAATGCTTTTGCAAAATCCAGATACACCACGTCTACGGGCCTTCCTTTATCTAGATACACCACATCTACGGGCCTTCCTTTATCTAGATACACAACGTCTACGGACCTTCCTTTATCCAGATACACCACGTCTACGGGCCTTCCTTTATCCAGATACACCACGTCTACGGGCCTTCCTTTATCTAGATACACCAAGTCTACGGGCCTTCCTTTATCTAGATACACCACGTCTACGGGCCTTCCTTTATCCAAATACACCACGTCTACGGGCCTTCCTTTATCCAGATACACCACGTCTACGGGCCTTCCTTTATCCAGATACACCACGTCTACGGGCCTTCCTTTATCTAGATACACCACGTCTACGGGCCTTCCTTTATCCAAATACACCACGTCTACGGGCCTTCCTTTATCTAGATACACCACGTCTACGGGCCTTCCTTTATCTAGATGGCAGCTCACCTCCTCATAGAAGGTTAATAGATTGGTTTGGCAACAATGATTCTTCATGAATCCATGCTGATTACTGCTAAAGATACCGTTCTCATGACTAAAATCTTGTATATAGTCCCTTATCATCCCCTCCAAGAGCTTACATACTATTGATGTTAGGCTAACTGGTCTGTAATTCCCAGGGATGTATTATGGGTCCTTTTTAAATATTGGTGCTACATTGGCTTTTCTCCAATCAGCTGGTACCATTCCGGTCAGTAGACTGTCAGTAAAAATTATGAACAATGGCAATTACTTGACTGAGTTCCCTAAGTACCCTCGGGTGCAAGCCATCTGGTCCCAGTGATTTATTAATGTTAAGTTTCCCAAGTCTATTTCTAATTCTGTCCTCTGTTAACCATGGAGGTGCTTCCTGTGATGTGTCAGGTGATGAGGATAAACACTGCAGTTTTGGTTACTGAAGCCCCCAATTCCCTTGTGAAGGCTGAGGAGAAGAATAAATTCCATATTTTCGTTATCTCCCCATCCTTTGTAACCAGATGTTCTTCCTCATTCTTTATGGGGCCAATATGGTCCGTCCTCCCTTTTTTACTGTTTATATACTTAAAGAATTTCTTGGGATTTTTTATGCTCTCCTCCGGTATGTGTCTTTCACGTTCTATCTTAGCCACCCTAATTGCACCCTTACATATCTTGTTGCATTCTTTGTAAAGTCTGAATGCTGATGATGATCCCTCAGCCTTGTATTTTTTGAAGGCCTTCTTCTTTGCTTTAAATGCATTTTTACATTAGAGTTAAGCCATCCAGGACTTTTAGCTAATGCCCTTATTTACCCGCTTGCCGACTGCCTCACGCACTTATACGTCCACAGAATGGCACGGGCAGGCAAAGCAACGTATATTTACGTTGCTTTGAATCTGCCGCCTAGCTCCTCTCATCGGGAGCAGCAATCAGTGTCGTGTCACATTAACCCCCCACACAGTTAGAACACATTCCTAGGACACACTTAACCCCTTCCTAGCCCCCTAGTGGTTAACCCCTTCACTGCCAGTCACATTTACACAGTAATCAGTGCATTTTTATAGCACTGATCGCTGTATAAATGTGAATGGTCCCAAAATAGCGCCAAAAGTGTCCAATGTGTCCGCCAAAATTATGCAGTCATGATAAAAATCGCTGATCGCCGCCATTACTAGTAAAAAAATTTTTTTTAATAAAAGTGCCATAAAACTATCCCCTATTTTGTAGACGCTATAACTTTTGCGCAAACCAATCAATAAACGCTTATTGCGTTTTTTTACAAAAAATATGTAGAATACGTATTGGCCTAAACTAAGGAAACAATGTGGTTTTTTTTATATATTTTTTGGGGATATTTATTATAGTGTAGCGGGGTCTTCAAAGTTAGTGGGATACACCTGGGGGTAGAGGATTGGGTGGTGTAATATTCTCTTCGACCAGTGGTTGTCAGTGTACCTACAGGCTCGAGGTAGAATCACTACCACAGTGCTACCCTTTTTCTCCCTTCCTGGAGATGGTACGGCTGGGGCGGGGAACCCGCCGTGGTGTCGATGGGAGGAGATAAAAAGGGGGAGACGCCCTCGCCAAGAGGTCTTTTGGGGGGGGGGATCATCTCTTCACGCACCCAGGCACCTTAGGCCTGGGTGCGGGCGGTTCAAGGTTCCGGCCTAGGCCTGGCCGGAATGAAGATGGAGTCCATCCCGGGCACCTTCAGCCTGGGGTGAGGTACTTTTAAGGAGGCCTGGGACCCGGTGACTCCGACTGGGTCCCGCGAGGGTGAAGTTGCTCCAGGGCGCCCCTTGCGAGGGGACCCGCATCTGAGGTGAGGAGGCTGGGGGGGTCACCCATCCGAAGACCCGGTGCAGTGTCAACCCGATGACGGATGGGCCTTCGGTAACTCCCTCGGAGGACATCTTCCCCTGATAGGGGCTACAGCGCAGCGGAGGAGCTTTCATCAAGACTCCTGCAACCCCTGGTCATAGCACAGGGAGTGTAGGGACTAGGAACCTGTACAGTGCCTCGACCTGCTTCCCCCATCGTATCATGCCGTTGCATTGACTGTATGTGGAGATACGCAATAAACCTGAGTTTGGGCTTTGATGGGTGTATGGACTCTGTTGATGGGAACAAAGGGAGATTCTGGCACGGAAGGACTGACCCTCGTAACCAGCACACATTTGGCCCGAGAAAAAGATTGGTACTGGCCTTCACCTCACCCACATTTATGGGGAGGACATGGGCCGTAGCGCACCTCACTCTGTCGCTCGACATACCCCTAGCTAAAGAGGTCGGGGTGGGGCCGCTACACGTGGGGGCTCGTGAGTCCGGGATGAAATGTGTGTTGACCCTGAGGTTTGGAACGGCTGTGTTTGAACTTTGCTGCCCGGAGGAGGTCCGAGCAGGTCGGCCATGTGATTGGCCAAAGTGCGTCCCTGTGCTCGAAGTCGTGGAAATTTCCCTGAAAAACCGGGAGAGGCCCATGCAGAAAGAGCGGGAAGAGGGAGGAGTCCAGCCGTGTGACGAACTACATGTGGGGACTTTTGCTGCACTGCGCCACGAGGCACCCCATGGCTGCGCAATTCGTGGGAGGAAACTGAAGGAAGCCCGCGAAAACGTGCAAGTCGTGGGAGGAGTCTGGCCACGTGTGGAGATACACGTGGAGACTCCGGCGCGAGGTCAGCGCGTGATGGAGCAGCAAGTGGTCGGAGTGAACTCAGGCTCCCCGTGGATGCCGGTACCTTATCCTTTCAAGATGACTGCATTTGCTGCGCCCATTACAGACACGGGGATAAGGCTCAGGCCCCGAGGACAGTTGGCTCTGTATTCATGCAGAGACACGGAGGCCCTCGGTGTGATCTGTCCCGGATGCTCGGGACTGGTGGTCCAACTAAAGCCATTCGGGCGATGTGAGGCATGCAAGGAGTTCCTTTTTGAGGTTGAACCACACACGGAAAGGCCCCGGGCCCTACGCCTCAACTGCATCACAGGAACCGCCACTCCGGAGGGAGAGATCAAAGCCTTTGCGGAGTTTCCCGTGCGCGCTGTCCAGGGCGAAGTGACTGCCCAACCAGAGACTGAGAGAGAAAAATCCGAGGACACTGCTTCGGTCACTACAGACTCCCTGCTCCCACCTCCGAAGAGGAAAGTCGGCCTGGTACAGGCATCCTATGGTCGTGGTCGAGTTTCACCCCGCCGCTTGCCTGGCCTCGATGGCGCCGGTAGAGAAGAGAGTCCCGGACATCCCAGTTCTTCAGAAGGTCCAGGTGAGCCAGGGGCTGGGACTGTGGTGTTGGTTGGAGGTGTCGGGGGTCCACAGTCGGTGGAGCCCGCAAGGGAGGGTAGCCTTCCGTCTACTAGAGACTACCTTCCCGCCGAGATGTATGACACCTCCGACTTAGAGTCATTGTCAGACTGTGGGGATGACGGAGAGATAGACGAACTGTTTCACCGGAAGGGCTGGGACAGACGCCCACTACCTGTGCTGAGTAAACCGCAGGATTCCCCCATGTCCATAGAAGACAGTACGCTCCGAATGAAGGCCCCGGAGTTCCCGAGGAAATCTAGTCCTCCGAACAACTTTCCGCATTCAACTACATCACCCGCACTGATGGTGGGGATGCAGCGTGCTTCGTTGCGGGCACCAAAGACAAAGAAACCCGAGATGGTGAAGGTACCTCGGCACCCGGAGGCCATCGTGCAGCCAGGAGAAGGTGAGCGAGATGTGATGCCGCCTCTAGCCAGGTTGCAGAGACTTTTCTCCCAGAGAGTCGCCCGTGAATATGGGTGGGAGTACCCCTACTTACCTCGGGACTTATTGTATGAAGTCGAGGTCCTGCGACCAAGGTGGTATGACGAGTTTGTATGGGAAAAACTTAAAGTACCCCATGCCAGGCGATACCTGTCATGTTCGCCGCCTGTGTCTAAAAAGTTCAAGGACTGCAGAGCTGATTGGAGACTTGGGCGTCATATTCACGCCGATAAGGTGCTCATCTGCAGGAAAGAAGGAGAGGATGTTGAGTATTCGGTGGAAGTGTTTGACGGGCACCTGAAGCCCCTGTTTCTGCCGGATCCAAGGTTCTACTTATAGGAGAAGTGAGCTCCTATCTTGTTGCTGTTGAAACTTTCTGGAAGAGACATTCCCAGACGCCTAGAACTGTGCCCTACTTTTGTTTTGATTTGGGCTTTTCTTTTACTCACTGGAGACTTGGGAGCTGTTGTTTTTTTTTCTCCCTTTTCTTCATGTGCCAAAGGCAGAGACTTTTGGGGTAGAGTTAGAGTAGGAAAGCTGGAAGAATGAAGATCTCACCAAGTGTCATTACCGCAGCGCTGTCACCAGGTGGCAGTGTTGTGCAACGGTTGTTTGAAATGTTACACATGCATTACTTACTTATTGGAGTGAGTTGGTCTCTCGGCTGACGGACCCACTCATACCAAGTTAACACAGAGTGTTAGGATGTGTTTTTTTTTTGTTTCCCTTCTGCAGGAGATTCGTCGGTCAAGACTACTGAGTATGGGGTGGTTCTTAGACAGTGACGGGAGGGATTGTATATGTGTACATGACAGATGTTTTATACAAAAGTTTTAATGTTTTATAGTTCCCTTCCCCTGGAGCAGGTCTTGGCACACACAGTATCCAAAATTTGAGGGATAGCCTCTGGGGCCCACTTCATGTCACCACTTCTTGGGAGACATGGGTGTGCACCTGACGCTGGGGACCAGCATCAAATCACAAGGGGGAGTGTGTAGCGGGGTCTTCAAAGTTAGTGGGATACACCTGGGGGTAGAGAGACCCAGGTGTGTAATTATGTCAGGGATTAGAACCCTTTTTGTTATTCGTGGAGGATTGGGTGGTGTAATATTCTCTTCGACCAGTGGGTGTCAGTGTACCTACTGGCTCGAGGTAGAATCACTACCACAGTGCTACCCTTTTTCTCCCTTCCTGGAGATGGTACGGCTGGGGCGGGGAACCCGCCGTGGTGTCGATGGGAGGAGATAAAAAGGGGGAGACGCCCTCGCCACGAGGTCTTTTGGGGGGGGATCATCTCTTCACGCACCCAGGCACCTTAGGCCTGGGTGCGGGCGGTTCAAGGTTCCGGCCTAGGCGCCCTAGGCCTGGCCGGAATGAAGATGGAGTCCATCCCGGGCACCTTCAGCCTGGGGTGAGGTACTTTTAAGGAGGCCTGGGACCCGGTGACTCCGACTGGGTCCCGCGAGGGTGAAGTTGCTCCAGGGCGCCCCTTGCGAGGGGACCCGCATCTGAGGTGAGGAGGCTGGGGGGGTCACCCATCCGAAGACCCGGTGCAGTGTCAACCCGGTGACGGATGGGCCTTCGGTAACTCCCTCGGAGGACATCTTCCCCTGATAGGGGCTACAGCGCAGCGGAGGAGCTTTCATCAAGACTCCTGCAACCCCTGGTCATAGCACAGGGAGTGTAGGGACTAGGAACCTGTACAGTGCCTCGACCTGCTTCCCCCATCGTATCATGCCGTTGCATTGACTGTATGTGGAGAT
Organism: Rana muscosa; assembly: GCA_029206835.1. Lineage (NCBI taxonomy): Eukaryota > Metazoa > Chordata > Amphibia > Anura > Ranidae > Rana > Rana muscosa. The sequence continues at coordinate 396,588,965 of CM055118.1, forward strand.
ACGCAATAAACCTGAGTTTGGACTTTGATGGGTGTATGGACTCTGTTGATGGGAACAAAGGGAGATTCTGGCACGGAAGGACTGACCCTCGTAACCAGCACACATTTGGCCCGAGGAAAAGATTGGTACTGGCCTTCACCTCACCCACATTTATGGGGAGGACATGGGCCATAGCGCACCTCACTCTGTCGCTCGACATACCCCTAGCTAAAGAGGTCGGGGTGGGGCCGCTACAATAGCAAAAGTAGATATTTATTATAGCAAAAGTAAAAAATGTTGCTTTTTTTTCGAAAGCATCGCTCTATTTTTGTTTATAGCGCAAAAAATAAAAACTGCAGAGGTGATCAAATACCACCAAAAGAAAGCTCAATTTGTGGGAAAAAAAGGACGTCAATTTTGTTTGGGAGCCACGTCGCACGACCGCGCAATTGTCAGTTAAAGCGAGGCAGTGCCGAATCGCAAAAAGGGGCCCGGTCATTTGGCAGCCAAATGGTCCGGGGCTGAAGTGGTCAATATGTTCTTCCGTGTTTTTTGTTTCTAAGATTTTATCCAAATTTATATCTTCTAGCAAGGTTCGTGATTTAGGGAAGTTGGCTCTTTTAAAATTCAGTGTCTTTGTGTTCCCCTTGTGTTTCCTATTTTTGTGATTTATATTGAAGCCAATTGACCTGTGATCGTTGTTTCCTAAATTGCCCCGTATTTCCACATCCGTGATCAGGTCTGTATTGTTGGTATTCATTAGATCTAGTAACGCCTTGTTTCTAGTTGGTGCTTCTACCATCTGACCCAAGAAATTGTCCTGCAAGACATTTAGGAACTGGCAAGCCTTAGACGAATGCGTGGTTCCCTTTGCCCAGTCTATGTCTGGATAATTAAAATCCCCCATTATTGAATATTCTCTTTTTTATTGTTTAGACAAATATAAACAGATACACATGATAAAAAAATCATATTCCTTTATCTACACTCTAAACATTTATTCCCGCTACCCACCAAACCCTCCCCCCATGCAACCTCCAGGAAAAAAAAAAAGACCCCCCCCTCCCCCTCCTCTCCTCTCCTCGCTTCCCTATACCTTCCACAATTCCTCCAACTTCCCTACTCCCTGAATTCCCTCCATTTCTCCCAAATATTCTGGAATATCTCCAGTGAGTCCTCTTCTATATGCATAGTTTCTTCTATGGCTCTTTCCATTTCAACCCTTACAACCCAATCCTGCATGCTCGGAACTTCTTGAGTCCTCCAGAAGCTCGGGATCAAACTTTTAGCTGCATTTAAAAGGAAAGGAACTAGGTTGTTCTTATATTGAGGGACCGTTTTCCTTGTATCACGAAATAGACCAGGGTTTGACAAATTTGCTTGGAATCTAAGAGCCAGCTAAAAAAGTTAGGAGGCAGAAACGCGCCCGTTCCGCCGAGCTCGCGCACAGAAGCGAAAGCATACGTGAGTTGCGCCCGCATATGAAAGCGGCGTTCAAACCACACATGTGAGGTATTGCCGCGAGTGGTAGAGCGCAATAAATAATTCTAGCCCTAGACCTCCTCTGTAACACAAAACATGCAACCTGTAGAATTTTTTAAACGTCGCCTATGGAGATTTTAAAGGGTAAAAGTTTGTCGCCATTCCATGAGCGGACGCAATTTTGAAGCGTGACATGTTGGGTATCAATTTACTCAGCGTAACAGTATCTTTCACAATGTAAAAAAAAAATGGGCTAACTTTACTGTTGTCTTATTTTTTAATAAAAAAAAGTGAATTTTTTCCCAAAAAAGTGCGCTTGTAAGACCGCTGCGCAAATACTGTGTGACAGAAAGTATTGCAACAACCGCCATTTTATTCTTTAGGGTGTTAGAATAAAAATATATATAATGTTTGGGGGTTCTAATTAGAGGGAAGGAGATGGCAGTGAAAACACAGGGGAAGCTCCATTAGCATTGCTGGTTGTATGTCATACCAATGATCACAGAAGGAAGCATAGGCCTGCAGAAGGCCGCAAAGCCGCGGCCTCAATTACCGGCCGGCGCGGCCCGACGCGATCAAGCGGAGGGTGAGGTGGGGGCGCACGGAGACACAGGATGGGGTATCTTGTGTCTCCGTGCGCCCCCATCTCCCCCGCCGCGCGATCACTTCGGGCCACGCCGGCAATTGAGGCCGCGGCTTTGCGGCCTTCTTCAGTCCTATGCTTCCTTCCCCAGGCGCCAGGTCACGAATTCTAGTCGCAATTGCGACCTGGCCCCCGGATTTCGTCAAACCCGGAAATAGGCAATCCCAAGGGTTCTTCTGAATCGGTTCTCCTGTAATTTGGTAGGTTGCTGACAAGATTCCTTCCCAATAGGGTTGGATCTTTGTGCATTCCCACCAGAGGTGTGCAAAGGTCCCCGGGGCATCACAGCCCCTCCAACAAGTTGGGGGTCCTTCTGCCCCGATGCTGTGCGCCCTCTGGGGGGTCACCATCTCGCCAGGAGTTTATAGCACGTTTCCACTGTCTTTATATCTCCTGAAGAAAAACAAGCTAAACAAGCTATTCTCAGAATTTTTCTTCTATGTTCCTCATCTCTGAGCGGGCCTATCTCCTCTTCCCATTTCCCCAAATATGAAGGGAATTCAGGTTCTGTTTCCTTGATTAGGATTCTATACATTTTTTATATACTTTAATTTAAGCTAAGGGGAGAGCAGAAAAGTTTCTCTATTGTCCTCATGTGTTCTTTTCCCCGTAACGGTTGTGGCAGTGATTGTGCAAAATGCTGTAATTGTGTGTACCTCCATTTATCCAACGGCTTATTTCCCCGTTTTTGTGTAATTTCCGCATAGGTGCAAATCTTATTGCCTTTCATTACATCTTGTAATAGTATTTCCTCTTTTTTTGCCCATCTACTGAAATATATATGTTCCTCTTTCCCTGGCTTGAAGTAATTTGTGCCCAATATAGATAATAGTGGTGAATTATAATCCCAGTGGTGCAGTCTCCCTAGGCCATCCCAAATCTTAAAAGTATTTCTAGTTAGTGGATTTGTGCTAATAGCTAAATCCCGGTGCTGTCGTGGTATCCAGACCATCTTTCCTAAATCTAACTTACTTTGTGATATCTCCATATTTACCCATCTTCCCCCCTTTATTATGAATCCACTCTACCATCCGGGAAACACAGATCGCCTGATGGTTCTTTTCAAAATCCGGAGCTGCTAATCCTCCTGACCTTTTGGATTTCGCCAATATTGGGTATGCAATTCTGGTAGCATCGTTGATTTTAATTTCTTAAATAGGCCTGGGGTACTCTTATTGGGATCATTTAAAAAATGTAGACCATCCTTGGTAAAATATTCCTTTTTTTTAGAGCATTAATTCTTCCTGTCCATGAAAGAGGTTCATGTCTCAGATTCTCCAAGTGTTCCTTAATCCTATTAAGCAATGGTATATAATTAGCCTAAAACATTTTCCCCAAGGATGTAGTCAGTTTTATTCCCAGGTACCCCAATCCCTCCTTACACCATACAAATTTAGGTTAAATCGTCCGCTGCTCCTCCCTTGGGATGGTAATATTCAGAATCTCAGGTTTAGACATATTTATTTTAAAATTGGTCAATTATCCATATCTAGTTAACTCATCTAATATGATTGGGATTGTTATTCTGGGGTTAGAGACGTAGAAAAGCAGGTTGTCGGCGTATGTAGCTACCTTAAACTCCCTTCCCCCTACTCTTACCCCTCTAATATCTGGGTTTTTACGGATAGACGCTAACAGGGGTTCCAATGCTATTACAAACAACATTGGCGAAAGAGGGCACCCCTGCCTTGTCCTGTTAAATAGGTCCAAAGTGGAGGATAAGTTCCCGTTTATTCTAATGTTAGCCATTGGATGATGATAAAAGGCCGATATCCATTTCATCATCCTCACCCAATACCCAGATGTCTTAATATTCCAGACATGAAGCCCCAGTCCACCCTGTCAAAGGCCTTTTCGGCATCAATCGACAGGAATGCGATTGGGGTCTTCCCCCCCTTTACTTCATGGACCAAGCACAGTGAATTCAGGCCGTTATTCTTTCCCTCTCTCCCTGCCACAAACCCTACCTGATCGCTATTTACCCAGCTTTGTAGTTGGGGCTTTAATCTTTCTGCTATTACTTTAGCAAAGATCTTTAAATCTGTATTTAACAGGGATATTGGGCGATAGCTCGCTGGGGCTGTTGGGTCCTTCCCTTCTTTTAGAATGAGAGTTATATAGACCAATAATGATTCCTCCCACAGGATCTCTCCTTCTGCTAAAGGCATTCAGATATTCACATAACTTAGGGATCAAAAACTTTTGGAATCTCTTATAATATAGAATAGAGTACCCATCAGGGCCCGGATTCTTTCCCAGGGCCATGATTTTTATTGCTCTTCTTACTTCTTGAGTGAATGGAGCTTCAAGTTGCTCTAGCTCCTCCTTAGGCAACATGGGAATGTCTAGGCCCCTCAGGTACTTATACATTTCTACCTCTCTACGTACCTTTCTCTGATTCAAGTTGTATAGTGAGCTCTAGTATGCATGGAATTCCTACGCTATTTCAGGGGACGAATGAACCATCTCTCCCTGGTCGTTCTTGATTTGAGAGATAAAGAAATGTTTTTTTTTTTCCCTTATTGCTCTGGCCAGCCATTTCCCTGATTTATTGCTATGTAGCAACAGTTATCCTTATGTATACCATTCCACCAATTCTTTGTCAAAATCCAGAGGGCTATCAATCTTACTATGTGTAGCAATACCCCCAGTTAAGAGGGCTGCTGATATAGTTTTGGGCCCTGTAACACACTGCTGTCAACCCCCAGGAACTGGTTCTAACCTCCCTTGGCACATCTAGCGCAAATGGAAGTGTGAAACCCACTAGGCTATAGGAATCACCACTCCGCAATAAAACACACAATCAGTTAACATCAAGTTACCTGAGCTGACTGCTTCAGCTGGAATAGACGGTACGCCACACAACGTGTATGCTTAACCACAAATACTTTTACTGAGCAGAAGATATAGGATTAGACAATGGCACATTTACCTTTGCAGAGCCCTGCAATATTAAAAGTCAAGCAAATAAACAAGGACTATGTTCTAACAGTCTTATACACACTGAATGCCTCTTAGTAAACTACGCTCGTGAGCTTCGCCCTCATGGCCAATATGGCGCCCAAACAATATCTCCCTGCTTAACAGTCAGGCCTGACTATTTCACACACAGTTATTCCATTGAGAAGGATCTTCGCTAGCAATGGTGGTGCACTTTGTTGGTTATTTGTAATCCAAAGGTGTTGAGTGGTTAGTTACTCGGCATGCAGTAAGAAACTTATCTTCGGCTGCACAACACACTGTTCCTCTGGCGTGCAATGTAATACTCTGATAACGGTGGGCCCTGACCAAGGGATACTGGGCCTAAAAGATAGTCAATAAATCCTAAGCAAATGCTCTCTCACCCGACCGGACCAGTCCGTACAACCGACTTCCGTAGTTGGGGCTCCAGCACACAGTCGCACGACACCCATAGTCTCCGATCCTCCCGACCATCCGAGGGAGATTGATGGATGAGTCGACTCTGGGTTCTCCCGTGAAGATCAGCAAGCTCTTCGGATCCACTAGGCCCAGGCTCTCCGGCCTAGTCCAGAGTAACAGGCCCCAACGTAGGCTCCACTTGCTAGGAGGGCGGTGTCCAAAGAGACCCGCGTGTTGCTCCTCCCTGCTTAAAAAGTCCTTCCCCAGCAAACCTTGCGCCGGGCAATGCACTGTGGGTGTCCCGCTGCATACTGGGTATAGTAGTCTTTGTGCTCATTAAAGTGACACCCTGCTACACTCATAAGAGAACAGGAATTGAAATAACTCACCAACAGGATGACACACAGGAGAGGTATTTTATTTTGAAGGGTCATTAGGCTGGTTTACCTATCACTCTTGCAAATGTTTACTTCCCAAATGCCACACATGTCTCTTTTTACCAAGAAATTATTCAAGAGGGAAGGGCGAGGCTAAGCTCAGCCTCTTTGGACACCGCGCTGCTAGCAAGAGGACTTCCTGTGCAGACCTGCTACAAGTGCAAGGCCCAAAGCCTGGGCCTTGCGCGCTTCCAAAGAGCCTTCCACCCCACTGCGGAGCCTGGGTGGCACCTGATCTCTACTTGCTTTGCTGACATCAGTTGGACCGAAGACCCGGCTGTCGCAGACCCTGTGTGCGGAGACACAGCGGTGGAAGTCCCTGAGTAGGATCGAGTCTGGAGTAGGGTGACCACATTTCCAAACTACCATTCAGGGACACCCTCCCTTCCCAAAAATCAGCTTGTGCTGTAACAAATCACAGCACAATGATTGGACACAAGAGGCGGAATTAATTATTTCTCCAATCACAAGCAGGGGGCGGGATTGTGCTCCTCCGGGCATTCCCGGCCAGGACAAGTACTGTCTGTGAGTAAAGCGGTGATGTGGCAGCCTTTTTTGGGGGCATCAGATTGCCCCGGGGGGGGGGTGGCTGTGTCAGTTTTATTCCGGGACACTGTATTGTCCTGGAATAAATGTGCCCGGGACAGACCTGCAAAATGCGGGACTGTCCCGGGCAATCCGGGACATGTGGTCACCCTAGTCCGGAGTGGTGAGAGAGCACCTGCTCACAACTAGGGATGAGCTTCGAGTTCGAGTCGAACTCATGTTCGACTCGAACATTGCCTGTTCGCCCGTTCGCCGAACAACGAACAATTTGGGGTGTTCGCGGCAAATTCGAAAAGTCTATGGGAGAAATCTAAAGTGCTAATTATAAAGGCTTATATGCAAGTTATTGTCCTAATAGGTGTTTGGAAACCCGGGTCCTGCCCCAGGGGACATGTATCAATGCAAAAAAAAGTTTTAAAAACTGCAGTTTTTTCGGGAGCAGTAATTTTAATAATGCTTAAAGTGAAACAATAAAAGTGAAATAATCCTTTAAATTTCGTACCTGGGGGGGTGTGTATGATAACCATGTAAAGTGGCGCATGTTTCCCGTGCTTAGAACTGTCCCTGCACAAAGTGTCATTTCTGAAGGAAAAAAAGTCATTTAAAACTCACTCGCGGCTATTAATGAATTGTCGGCTTTTATCAATACATAGAAAAGTAATTGTTAAAAAAAAAAAAAAGCGTGGGGATTCCCCCAAATTCAATTACCAGGCCCTTTAGGTCTGGAATGGATATTAAGGGGAACCCCGCCGCAAATTTTAAAAAAATGGCGTGGGGTTCCCCCTAAATATCCATACCAGGCCCTTGAGATCTGGCATGGATTTTAAGGGGAACTCCACCCCAAATTAAAAAAAAAATGGCGTGGAGTTCCCCCAAAAATCCATACCAGACCCTTATCTGAGCACGCAACCTGGCCGGCCGCAGAGGAAGAGGGGGGGACGAGAGAGCGGCCCCCCCTCCCTCCTGAACCGTACCAGGCCACATGCCCTCAACATGGGGAGGATGTCCCCATGTTGATGGGGACAAGGGCCTCATCCCCACAACCCTTGCCCGGTGGTTGTGGGGGTCTGCGGGCGGGGGGCTTTTTGGAATCTGGAAGACCCCTTTAACAAAGGGGACCCCCAGATCCCGCCCCCATGTGAATTGGTAAGGGGTACATTGTACCCCTACCATTTCACGAAGAAAGTGTCAAAAAATGTAAATAAAAACACACAAACACCTTGGAAAAGTCCTTTATTAAAAAATAAAAAAATTATAAAAAAAACAAACATTCCAGCGATGAAATCCAGTGTCCCGCGGCGATCCCCATGTCCAGCGATGTCCGTCATTGGTTGTGCCTGTGCGGACCCGATGGGGAACTTCCTCCGCTGTGTTTTAAATGTATAGACCCGCCCCTTCTAAAGTTCCCCATCAGGTCCGCTCAGCGGACCAGATGCGGAACGAGAGAAGGGGTGGGTCTATTCACGTATTACACAGTGAAGGAAGTTCCCATCAGGTCCGCCTCCTCGGTATGTCGGACCCGCCTATGTCATTGGCCTGAGCGGGAAACTTCCTTCACTGTGTAAATTTAAATTACATAGTGAAGGAAGTTCCCCGCTCAGGCCAATGACGTAGGTGGGGTCGGACATACCGAGGGGGCGGACCTGATGGGGAACTGCTCTCACTTTGGTAATACATGTATAGACCCGCCCCTTCTCATGTTCCGCATCTGGTCTGCTGAGCGGACCTGATGGGGAACTTTAGAAGGGGCGGGTCTATACATTTAAAACACAGCGGAGGAAGTTCCCCATCAGGTCCGCTCAGGCACAACCAATGACGGACAGCGCTGGACATCGCCGCGGGACACTGGATTTCATAGCTGGAATGTTTTTATTTTTTTAATTATTTTTTTATTTTTTAATAAAGGACTTTTTCAAGGTGTTTGTGTGTTTTTATTTACATTTTTTGACACTTTCTTCGTGAAATGGTAGGGGTACAATGTACCCCTTACCAATTCACATGGGGGGGGGCGGGATCTGGGGGTCCCCTTTGTTAAAGGGGTCTTCCAGATTCCGATAAGCCCCCCGATTTTTGGGGGGACTCCTCGCCATTTTTTTTTAATTTGGGGTGGAGTTCCCCTTAAAATCCATGCCAGATCTCAAGGGCCTGGTATGGATATTTAGGGGGAACCCCACGCCATTTTTTTTTTTAAATTTGCGGCGGGGTTCCCCTTAATATCCATTCCAGACCTAAAGGGCCTGGTAATTGAATTCTGGGGGACCCCCATGCTTTTTTTTATTTATTTTTATCAATGACTTTTGTATGTATTGCCGGGAGCCGACAATTCATTAATAGCCGCGAGTCAGTTTTAAATGACTTTTTTTCCTTAAAAAATTACATTTTTTGCAGGGACAGTTCTAAGCACGGGAAACATGCGCCACTTCACATGCATATCATACACACACCCCAGGTACGAAATTTAAAGGAATATTTCACTTTTATTTTTTCATTTTAAGCATTATTAAAATCACCTCTCCCGTAAAAACGTCTATTTTTTAAACCTTTTTTTGCATTGATACATGTCCCCTGGGGCATGACTATAGTATAACAGATGTACTTACTATACTACCCCTTATTTACCATCTTACTTATGACTAAGTAAACGAGACCACACCAGGAGTTGGAGAAAACATAGGCCGTAGCAGCCTTATTTATTAAAACACTGTATAACTTTTTTTAACAGTAACCATAAACTCTGTCCTAAAGGACCCTCAGTAAATTACTGGTGTCGATCTTTGCAGGAACCTCTATTAACATCTGTGTCTATTATTGCACTGCGGTACTTCTCAAAATCCGCTAATAGGCCTCAAGCCGACATGCTGGCTCAGAGACAACCATGACCGCAGTGCACCATCCCAATGCTTCAAGCTAAACCTCCGTTAACTGTAAGCCCACCATCAGGACCCATACCAACGACAGGTCCTGAACCCTTCTTTCCGAGGTATCATCCTTCCCCTGCCAAGACCAGACACCCGCCACAGCACCCGAATGTAAAAGCCTTTACAATTGGGTGCCCCTCCACACCCTGAGAGCCCTCTGTAGGGATGAGCTTCGTGTTCGAATCGAACATACGTTCGACTCGAACATCGGCTGTTCGATCGTTCGACGAAGATCGAACGATTTGGGGCGTTCGCGCCAAATTCGAGTGACGCGAACGGCCCACAATGCACTACGCCATCGCAGTGTCATCCAGGCGCTGTGATTGGCCAAGCATGCACTGTGACCCCGCATGCTTGGCCAATCACAGCGCCGGCAGCGAGGAGAGCAATGATTGGCCACAGGCAGGATGCCTGTGGCCAATTATTGCTGAGGGTGTTTAGTACACGTCCCACACTATAAAAGGCCGCCAGCACGGCGGCCTAGTGTAGTGTGTTCCGGAGCAGGGATAGAGCAGCATAGGCAGGGACAGTGACATTTATTTCTTTCTTGCTTAACCTGGATTCCTTTAGTTTAGGGAAAGAGAAGGATAGGTAGGGAGAGTGTCAGTGTGTTTTGTGCTTGTGCTATAGTGTGCTTAAAAAAAACATTTTTTCTAGGGACAGAAAACTGTAGGTAGGGAGAGTGTCAGTTTCTTTCACTGTGTAAGTCCTTGTTTCTAGGGACCTGGAAGGACAGTGAGTGAATTCTCCTTGTGCTATAGTGTGCTTAAAAAAAAACATTTTTTCTAGGGACAGAAAACTGTAGGTAGGGAGAGTGTCAGTTTCTTTCACTGTGCAAGTCCTTGTTTCTAGGGACCTGGAAGGACAGTGAGTGAATTCTCCTTGTGCTATATTGTGCTTAAAAAAAACATTTTTTCTAGGGACAGAAAACTGTAGGTAGGGAGAGTGTCAGTTTCTTTCACTGTGCAAGTCCTTGTTTCTAGGGACCTGGAAGGACAGTGAGTGAATTCTCCTTGTGCTATATTGTGCTTAAAAAAAACATTTTTTCTAGGGACAGAAAACTGTAGGTAGGGAGAGTGTCAGTTTCTTTCACTGTGCAAGTCCTTGTTTCCAGGGACCTGGAAGGACAGTGAGAGAATTCTCCTTGTGCTATATTGTGCTTAAAAAAAACATTTTTTCTAGGGACAGAAAACTCTAGGTAGGGAGAGTGTCAGTTTCTTTCACTGTGTAAGTCCTTGTTTCTAGGGACCTGGAAGGACAGTGAGTGAATTCTCCTTGTGCTATATTGTGCTTAAAAAAAATTTTTTTCTAGGGACAGAAAACTGTAGGTAGGGAGAGTGTCAGTTTCTTTCACTGTGCAAGTCCTTGTTTCCAGGGACCTGGAAGGACAGTGAGTGAATTCTCCTTGTGCTATATTGTGCTTAAAAAAAACATTTTTTCTAGGGACAGAAAACTGTAGGTAGGGAGAGTGTCAGTTTCTTTCACTGTGCAAGTCCTTGTTTCTAGGGACCTGGAAGGACAGTGAGTGAATTCTCCTTGTGCTATATTGTGCTTAAAAAAAACATTTTTTCTAGGGACAGAAAACTGTAGGTAGGGAGAGTGTCAGTTTCTTTCACTGTGCAAGTCCTTGTTTCTAGGGACTGGGAAGGACAGTGAGTGAATTCTCCTTGTGCTATAGTGTGCTTAAAAAAAACATTTTTTCTAGGGACAGAAAACTGTAGGTAGGGAGAGTGTCAGTTTCTTTCACTGTGCAAGTCCTTGTTTCTAGGGACCTGGAAGGACAGTGAGTGAATTCTCCTTGTGCTATATTGTGCTTAAAAAAAACATTTTTTCTAGGGACAGAAAACTGTAGGTAGGGAGAGTGTCAGTTTCTTTCACTGTGTAAGTCCTTGTTTCTAGGGACCTGGAAGGACAGTGAGTGAATTCTCCTTGTGCTATATTGTGCTTAAAAAAAACATTTTTTCTAGGGACAGAAAACTGTAGGTAGGGAGAGTGTCAGTTTCTTTCACTGTGCAAGTCCTTGTTTCCAGGGACCTGGAAGGACAGTGAGTGAATTCTCCTTGTGCTATATTGTGCTTAAAAAAAACATTTTTTCTAGGGACAGAAAACTGTAGGTAGGGAGAGTGTCAGTTTCTTTCACTGTGTAAGTCCTTGTTTCTAGGGACCTGGAAGGACAGTGAGTGAATTCTCCTTGTGCTATATTGTGCTTAAAAAAAACATTTTTTCTAGGGACAGAAAACTGTAGGTAGGGAGAGTGTCAGTTTCTTTCACTGTGCAAGTCCTTGTTTCCAGGGACCTGGAAGGACAGTGAGTGAATTCTCCTTGTGCTATATTGTGCTTAAAAAAAACATTTTTTCTAGGGACAGAAAACTGTAGGTAGGGAGAGTGTCAGTTTCTTTCACTGTGCAAGTCCTTGTTTCCAGGGACCTGGAAGGACAGTGAGTGAATTCTCCTTGTGCTATATTGTGCTTAAAAAAAACATTTTTTCTAGGGACAGAAAACTGTAGGTAGGGAGAGTGTCAGTTTCTTTCACTGTGCAAGTCCTTGTTTCTAGGGACCTGGAAGGACAGTGAGTGAATTCTCCTTGTGCTATATTGTGCTTAAAAAAAACATTTTTTCTAGGGACAGAAAACTGTAGGTAGGGAGAGTGTCAGTTTCTTTCACTGTGCAAGTCCTTGTTTCAAGGGACAGAGAAGGACACCTGAAGGTAGCCCTTATTGTTTTTTTCCCATCTCCCTGCAGGCCATCTATTAGAATGTCTGGAAGGCAAACAAGGAGAGGCAGACAGTCAGGAGGCAATAAAAGAGGGCAAGCAGGCTCTGTGTCTGGGGGCAACAGTGCTGGTCGTGGACGCGGTGCATTGTCATCAGCACATGGCCATGGGACACGCTTGTCCTTCTTTTCGGCAGCTGGACATGTTGAGCCACATCATGCCGAAGACTTGGTAGAGTGGATGACCAAGCCCTCCTCCTCCTCCTCATCCTCTCTCACCCAGGCTCAGGGTACTGGCAAAGCAGCTGCCAAAGCGTCCTCTTCCCTGGTATCAATGTCAGACTCATCATCAGTCACTCCTTCCCTAGACCCACCATGTCCTCCTCCTGAGGAGTCCCCCGAACTGTTTGAGCACAGTGTTGGGTACATGCTCCAGGAGGATGCCCAGCGTTTCGAAGGGTCTGATGATGAAACCCAGCTACAGGAAGGCAGTAGGGTGAGAGCAGACAGAGGGGATGCTCAAGAAGGACACCAATCTGGCAGTCATGTTCCAGCAGCTGGAGCATACTGCCAGATTGGCTCCAGTGATGAGGAGGGAGGGGATGATGAGGTCACTGACTCCACGTGGGTGCCTAATAGGAGAGAGGAGGAGGAGGATGAGGAGGAGGCACATCTCCAACGAGACAGGATGCCCTTTGGTGGCCAGCGTAAGGGCAGTACACCGACGGAATCACACCGCAGAGCTCCGCCTGTGCAGGGCGCTGCCTCTGCCCGTCATTCAAAAAGTTCCTTGGTGTGGGCCTTTTTTGAGGCTAGTGCATCAGATCGCACAGCTGCTGTTTGCAACATATGTCTCAAGCGTATATCGCGTGGCCAAAACATCAGCCGCTTGGGTACCACATGCCTGACCAGACATATGTTGACCTGCCATGCAGCTCGTTGGCAAGCCTACCTCAAAGACCCACACCAAAGAACAAAGCGGACCTCTCCTTGCACCGCATCAGCTGGGATTTCCAACCCCACTATAACTTCAGTCCTCTCTGAAACATGCACTGAGAGGAATGAAGGTGTAGAATTAGGTGTGTCACAGCCAAGTACTTGCGGCCACTCTGCTAGCAGTACACCGACGTCCGATTCATGCAGCTCGTTGGCAAGCACACATAAAAGACCCACACCAAAGAACAAAGCGGACCTCTCCTTGCTCCTCATCAGCTGGGATCTCCATCCCCACTATATCTTCAGTCCTCTCTGAAAGCTGCTCTGAGAGGACTGAAGGTGTAGAATTAGGTGTGTCACAACCAAGTACTTGCAGTACACCGACGTCCGATTGTAGCAGGCAAATTTCCCTGCCCCAGCTGCTGGACCGTCGAAAGAAGTTCACTCCCAGCCATCCACATGCCCAGCGGTTGAATGCTAGCTTGGCTAAATTGCTAGCGCTTCAACTGCTGCCTTTTCAGTTGGTAGACTCGGCCCCCTTCCGTGAGTTTGTGCAATGTGCGGTTCCTCAGTGGCAGGTTCCCAAACGCCACTTTTTCTCACGGAAGGCTATTCCGGCTCTCTACCGGCATGTGGAAGGCAATGTCTTGGCCTCGCTGGACAGGGCGGTCAGCGGTAAGGTGCATATTACCGCTGACTCATGGTCCAGCAGGCATGGACAGGGACGTTACCTTTCTTTCACGGCCCATTGGGTCACTCTTTTGGCAGCTGGGAAGGATGCAGGACAAGGTGCAGTAGTGTTGGAGGTTGTCCCACCGCCACGCCTCCAAAATGCTACTACTGGTTGTGACACACCTCTCTCCTCCACCCCCTCCTCTTCTTCTTCCTCCATGGCCTCTTCCTGTGGTTTGTCCTATGAACCAGCGGTGCTCCGTAGCCGTTCACGGGGCTACGCAAGTACGCAGGCAAAAAGATGCCATGCCGTGCTTGCGCTGGTGTGTTTGGGGGACAGAAGCCACACTGGGGCAGAGGTCCTGTCTGCTCTGCAGGGCCAGGCCGAGAGGTGGTTGACGCCACGCCAGCTTAAGCCAGGAATGGTGGTTTGCGACAATGGCACCAACCTCCTCTCCGCCCTCCGACAGGGACAACTGACCCATGTGCCCTGTGTGGCTCACGTCCTTAACCTGGTGGTGCAGCGGTTCTTGGGCAGGTACCCGGGCTTACAGGATGTCCTGAGGCAGGCCAGGAAAGTCTGTGTGCATTTCCGCAGATCTTATAATGCCAGTGCTCGCCTGGCTGAGCTGCAAAAGGAGTTGAACCTGCCCAAGAACCGCCTTATATGTGACATGCCCACCAGGTGGAACTCAACGTTGGCCATGCTGCAGCGGCTGCACACGCAGCAGAGGGCCATCAATGAGTACCTGTGCGACTACGGCACCAGGAAAGGGTCAGGGGAGCTTGGTTTTTTTTCTCCACGCCAGTGGGGCATGATCAGGGATGCATGCACTGTCCTGGCACCATTTGAGGAGGCCACGAGGATGGTGAGCAGTGACAGTGCATGCATCAGTGACACTGTACCTCTTGTCCACCTGTTGGAGCACACGCTGCGTGGAATAATGGACAGGGCACTTGAGGCAGAACAGAGGCAGGAAGAGGAGGACTTCCTTGCCTCTCAAGGCCCCCTTTACCCAGACAGTGTTCCTTCTGTCCCACCCATCGCACAGGAAGAGGAAGAGGAGGAGGAGGAGGAGGAGGATTGTGTCAGCATGGAGGTGGAGGCTGGCACTCAGCATCATCAGCAGCAGTCTTTTAGGGATGATTTACAGTCCCAAGAAACCAGTGGACTTGTACGTGGCTGGGAGGAGGTGACTGCGGATCATGTCGTCCTTAGTGACCCAGAGGACTCCGGAGCGAATGCCTCAGCAAACCTACGCTGCATGGCCTCCCTGATCCTGCAAAGTCTGCGGAAGGATCCTCGTATTCTTCGGATCAAGGAGAGGGACCATTACTGGCTGGCCACTCTCCTTGATCCACGGTACAAGGGTAAGGTTGCGGACCTTATGTTACCGTCGCAGAGGGAGCAGAGGATGAG
Source organism: Rana muscosa (assembly GCA_029206835.1). Classification (NCBI taxonomy): domain Eukaryota; kingdom Metazoa; phylum Chordata; class Amphibia; order Anura; family Ranidae; genus Rana; species Rana muscosa. The sequence continues at coordinate 396,604,070 of CM055118.1, forward strand.
ACAACTCCGGGAGGCCTTGCAGAAAGGTCTGTGCAACGCGTTCCCAGAGACTGGGAGGTTACAAACTCCTGGTCCAGGACAACGAGTTGCTGAGGCTTCGGCCAGTCAAAGAAGGAGCGGTGGGGAAGGTGGCCGTCTGACCGATGCGTTCAGACAATTCTTTAGTCCGCAGCCCCAAAGTATGATTGGTTCCAGCAACCATCGCCAGCGTCTGATAAACATGGTGCAGGAATATCTAGGGGCAAGGTCAGACTTGGACACCTTCCCCACCGAAAATCCTCTGGCTTACTGGGTCTTGAGGATGGATCACTGGCCAGAGCTTGCACAGTATGCAATTGAGCTACTGGCCTGTCCTGCATCCAGCGTTCTTTCGGAACGCACATTCAGTGCTGCTGGAGGATTTGTCACGGATCACAGGGTGCGCCTGTCCACCGACTCGGTTGATCGACTGACTTTCATCAAGATGAACCAGTCTTGGATCACCACCAGCTACCACACACCTGATGCTGATATAACAGACTAATTGATTTTAACATGTCACATCCCTTCAAGACTGATGCTGATGCTGAGTGTCTGTGCTGTTATGTTGACTGGCTATCCTCCTCCTCCGAGTCCTCAATGATACGATTGATGATGATAGCTTGGAAGATCATTTTTGTTTATGGGTGCCGCCACCAGTGGCTAAGGCCCAATTTTTCAGCCCCTGTTTTACAGGGGCGTGTAATTACAATTTTTTTAGCAATAATTTGCCATAGGGCTCATTGCTGTGCTCCAAGTACAGTATCTGTGAGGGCTTGGAGTGTTGTGGCACCAGTGCCTAAGGCCCAATTTTTCAGCCCCTGTTTAACAGGGGTGTGTCATTACAATTTTTGAAGCAATACTTTGCAACAGGGCTCATTGCTGTGCTCCAAGTACAGTATCTGTGAGGGGTTGTAGTGTTGTGCCACCAGTGCCTAAGGCCCAATTTTTCAGCCCCTGTTCAACAGGGGCATGTAATTACAATTCTTGATCTAATAATTCACAGCAGGGCCCATTCCTGCACCCACCAAGAGTAACTCTGAGGGCTTACAGTGTTGTGTCAACACCACCACCACCACCAAAGGCCCAATTTTTCAGCCCCTGTTCAACAGGGGCATGCAATTACAATTCTTGATCTAATAATTCACAGCAGGGCCCATTGCTGCACCCACCAAGAGTAACTGTCAGGGCTTACAGTGTTGTGGCACCAGCACCACCATCAAAGGCCCAATTTTTACTACCACTGTTCAACAATTATATGTAATTACAATTCCTAATATAATAGTTGACAGCAGGGCGTTCCAGCACCAACCAAGAGTAACTGTGAGTGCTTACAGTGTTGTGCCAACACCAACACCTAAGGGGCCTATTTCTGCAGAGTATATACGGCAGGTCCCTACTTTCAAACATCCAACTTACAAACGACTCCTACTTGCAAACGCAAGAAGACAACAGGAAGTGAGAGGAAATCTACCACTAGGAAGGAAAATTCTCTCCTGTAAGAATTAATATGGGAGAAAGGTGTCTCCTCTGTACTGATGCTTTATCAGCAATCCTTGTTTCAAGAAAAACACCACATTTCAAAAACAGTTGTCATTGGGACGGAAAGTGAGGTGAAATGTTCTGAACAGGGGCACAGACAGCAAAACAAATGTTACAGGGGTGATAACCCTTACCTATGTTTTCCAAAAAGTTTAAAAATAGATTTTTGGGCTGGAGCTACACTTAAACAATGTACCTGTTCAAAATTACAAACAGATTCTACATAAGAACAAACCTACAGTCCCTGTCTTGTATGCACCGCCTGTATACGGCTGTTCAGAGTATATAGGGCCTTTTTTATTTTATGTGCGGGGTTCCCCTTAATATCCATACAAGACCCAAAGGGGCTGGTAATGGGCTGGGGTAGGGGGGGGGGGTCATGGGGTAGCTATGCCATTTTTCTTAAAGATTTTCATCCATATTACCGGGACCAGACATTACATTAAAGCCGCAAGCAGTTTTAAATGGCTTTTTTTTCCTTTAGAAGTGTCATTTTGTGCAGGGACAGTTCTAAACACGGGAAACACGTGGCACTTCACAGGCATACTTTAGACACCCCCCAGGTACGATATTTAAAGGAATATTTGACTTTTTTTTTTTCACTTTATGCATCATTAAAATGACTGCTCCCGAAAAACGACCGTTTTTAAAACTTCTTTTTGCATTGATACATGTCCCCTGGTGCAGAACCCGGGTTCCCAAACCCTTTTTAGGACAATAACATGCATAATAGTTGTTATAATTAGCACTTTAGAATTCGAACGTTCGCATCCATTGTATTTAATAGGGTTCTAATGTTCGTACGAACTTTCGGTCCGTTCGCGGGTTCTGGTGCGAACCGAACCCGGGGGTGTTCGGCTCATCACTAGCCCTCTGTATCCCATCCTGTAACCCTAACGCCCATAGGTCTAAACCCACATCACTGAGGTGTACCCCATCACCCCGAAGGTACCGCCATGTCTCCAACTCCAACTCAAAATGGCGTATCACCAACCCCCCATTCCTAACCATGAACCTGGCCGCATCCCGATTAACCTTCCTCCGCGCCCTATTGATGCCCTCTATGGATCTAGCCGTCCGCCATGAAGTACGAGCCACCATGTCAGACCACACTATCACCATTTCCGGGAATGCCATACGAAGACGAAGAATATCAAATTTGATATCCTTCGTCACATCCAGCATAGATCTAACACCTAAGTCATTCCCACCTACGTGCAGAATTAAAACGTCAGGTGGGCGGTCCAGCCGCGCATAACGATGCACTTCTGGAACCGTCCTACTCCACAACATTCCCGGAATTCCCAGCCAGCGAACCCGGGCCTCCTGCCTTGGAAACCCCAATTGCCGACCTTCCGGTCTAGCCTCAGCCCTCTTACCCCCCCAGTACACGTAAGAGTGCCCCAGTATCCAGACCATTGCCGGCGCCAGACTTGAAAGAGAGAAAACATGTATCCACCGTAACCACAGTAAAGCCTAACAACGTAACACCTCATTTTTTTTAATTTTTTTTTATTGTTCTTACCTCCATTCAGCCCTACCCCTACTCTCCTCACACCCCTACCACTAAGTGAGGGCGAATGTAAGATCGAAATCTCCTCGATTCCCATCTCCCAATGCGCTTTACCGACTCATTATCCAACCCACTTCGAGCCGCTTCCGTAGCAGCCCCGATTCTAAAAGAATGTGACGAAAATTCTTTTGCCTCTAATCCTAGGCACCCCAAACATTTGCGGAACACCGATATGAACTGAAACCTAGACAACGGACAGCCGTCCGCATGTATCAGAAAGGAACCCTCCTTCTCTGGGCGTACCGCCAGAAAACCCCGAACGGCCCCAACTGGACAAAGCGGTGAGCCTGGCAATGAAAAAATCTGAACTCCCTTGCCCTTCCCTTTTTGATCCGTTTTTGATCTACGTAACCACAAGGCCACACTATCCTCATGGCAACGCACTTCATTAACCCTAATCCCCCCGTACACCTTCTTAGACGGGCTAACCAGCTCGCCAATCCTGAATGCCCCAAAAAATGCCAATGAAAATGCCACTTGGAACAAGGCAGCCTCATACTCCGAGGCGCAAACCTCCGGTAACTTAGCCAACACCCCCCTCAGGACCCCAAACGACACAGGGCGTCTGGTGTCTTTGAACGGCCTAGCCCGCCTATAACCTTTGAGCGCTTGTCGAACCCCAAATTCTTTAGTGAAATCTGGCAAACCTTGCCATTTAAACAAAAAAGCCAACCCAGCAACCTTTTTATCCAGCGTGGATACCGACACCCCTGCTTCCATGCACCTGGAGATAAAGTAAAAGACTAGCAACCTCACCTCCGGCCCATCAATATCCACTCCCGCCATGCGACCCAAATCCGCCCATTCCAACCAAACTTATGGATATGCAGCCCATGTCGTCTCACTCACCGACCTTCTGATCCATCCGGAAACTACTCTAACGCAATCTTCCACAGCCAGTCCAGACAAGGTACTCCTCGTTGCTCCGCTTCCGGCGCCAACTCTCGGAACCTGTCCCACTGAAAGTGAGATAAAGCGTCAGCCACAACATTGTCCACTCCAGGAAGGTGAACAGCATATATGAAGATGTTTAACTGCAGGCATCTCAACACCAGCTGTTGCAGCAGGCGAACCACCGGCAGCGATGCCGCCGACACTCTGTTAATCACCTGCACCACACCCATGTTGTCGATGTGGAAACGCACCTTCCGATCCCGGAAAGCCTCACCCCATAATTCCACTGCCAATACTACCAGAAAAAGCTCCAGCAGCAACATATTCTTTGTGAAGCCCGCCTCCACCCAACACTGAGGCCAAGCCCCCGCACTCCACCGGCCTTGGAAAAAAGCCCCAAAACCGGCTGAGCCCGCAGCGTCTGTGAACAGATCCATATCAAAGTTACTAACCGGGCCAGACATCCATAGTGCCCTACCATTGAAGGATTCTAAAAATGTATGCCAGACCTGCAGATCAGACCTGTGGGATCGTACCAGACGAACAAAATGTCGCGGCGACTGCACCCCAGCCGTACTTGCTGACAGCCGTCGGCAAAACGCTCTTCCCATCGGCAAAATGCGACAAGCGAAATTCAGCTTCCCCAATAGTGATTGCAGCGTCCGCAGCTGTACCTTGCGCAAACCCAACATCAATTTAATTTCTTCTTTCAGAGCCGCAAGCTTATCATCCGGTAAACGGCATTCCATGGCGTCCGAGTCCAGCGTTATCCCCAAGAACGTAATGACCGTTCTCGGCCCCTCCGTCGTGTCCGGTGCCAACGGGACACCAAAACGATCCGCCATATGCTCCAGCGTTGACAAAAGAATCGCACAGCTCCTGGATGAAGCCGGGCCCACGCAGAGGAAGTCATCCAAATAATGTATGACCGAATTCACCCCTGATATGTCCCTAACCACCCATTCCAGAAAGGAACTAAACTTCTCGAATAATGCACACGATATGGAACAGCCCATAGGCAGGCACCGGTCCACATAAAACTCCCCGTTCCAGTGACACCCCAATAACCGAAAACTATCGGGGTGCACCGGAAGAAGCCGAAAGGCCGCCTCCACATCTGATTTTGCCATGAGAGCCCCCTGGCCATAATGACGGACCCAAACAACCGCCGCATCGAAGGATGTATAACTCACCGTGCAAGTATCCGGCTCAATGGCGTCGTTCACCGACCCACCCTTGGGAAAAGACAGGTGGTGAATGAGCCAAAATTTATTCGGCTCCTTTTTCGGCACCACCCCCAGAGGGGAGACCACCAAATCCTCTAACGGGGGAACTGGAAAAGGGCCGCACATGCGACCCAGCGCAACTTCCTTCCGCAGTTTTCCAGAAACTACGTCGCAATGTTGCAACGCCGATCGCAAATTGTGCGGCACTGGGGGGACCTCCCTCAAAGAGCACGGAATACGAAAACCCTCCGAAAACCCCCTTTCCAACAACCGAGCAGCCGCCCTGTCAGGATACCTACCTAGAAACGGCCGCATCCTTTCCACCATCACCGGCGTCCTCCCTCTTATTAGCAAGCTCTCCGGAACGGTTCTTCCCTTGCTTAAAGCATCTGGACAAGGGGTGGGAACCCCCGCATCCGGAACACTCATGTTTGAAACGGCACGTTCCCCCAAACTTGCATGTACCCAAATTAAATTGCCAACAAACCCCTTTTGCCTTACCGGCCGGTTGTCCAGGGGAAGACGATCCACCGCCCCCCCCCCCCCCCCCCCTGAAAAAACTGATTCGGGGCCCTCGCCGAAGCCATCAAGCGCATCCACAAACTGATGTCCTTGTGGTCCCACCTCAACTCAGGCCGCACCGCCATCCTCTGCCGGAACTGTTCATCATACCCCAACCAAGCCGTGCCCCCGTAGACTCTATATGCTTCCCCTACAGCATCCTGGTAGCAGAACAGAGCAGAGCAGAACTCCGGCTTCTTTACCCCTATCACACTCGCCAAAATGCCAAATGCCTGCAGCCAATTTGTAAATGTTCGTGGGATAAGTCGATACCTACGCTTCTCCTCATCTTCTTTCTTGGAGTCGTCCGGCTTGACTCTGTCCAAATTGAACTTCCCCAACGGCAGCAGTGAAAATATCTCCACATACTCACCTTTCCAAATTTTTTCACGTACCTCCACCTTTAAGTGCGCTCCCAACGGTCCCTCAAAACAGATATAGACCTCGCACATCGCCGCGTCAGCCAACCTCACCAGGTCCTGCCTGCCAGCCTCCCCCACTGCCGCAGGCGTATCAACCCCCTCCTTCCTTAGCGGAGGACTGTCCGTCCCCCCTTGCTGTGGCACCACCACCGCTGTCCCTGCCACCCCGCTCCTGCCATCCCCCCGCACCGGAGGAACCCATGCCGCTGCCGGGCTTGGCGCCCCACCTGCCCCATTCTCAAACCTGTCCACCAGTTCCTTGATTCCCGCTAAAAAACCCCTCATACTCGTATCCAACCCCACTGCCGACCTCTGACCCTGGCCCGCCACATCACCACTCCCAGCCAAGGTACCCCCCACTGACATCCCAGCATCACCCCCCGCTACGGCACCACTGCCGCCCCCAGCACCCAACACCCCTGACTGACCCAGGGAAGATAAGGGAAAAACAAACTTACCGGGCTGCCTAGGAAGAGACCCACCAGCCGACCGTCCCGCCTCCATCGCCGCTGACCGACCCTGAGGCTCACGTTCTTCCTCCGATTCCGACACTTCACCTTCAGACCGTCGCTCCTCTCTGTCTTCTGCTCCAGATGAAAGCCCTCCAGGGGAAGGATCCCTGGATGCCGAGGGTCCCGCTGCCCACCGACTCCCTCTTCGTGCTCTGGACCCGCCCACCGATTTCTTTGTCACTTTGCCCGGACCGGGGGGGCTCTGTCCAGCCCTGTCGCCTCGCTCAGCTGCCTCTGCCCTCCGCTCCTCTGCCGCAAGGTCCCCGGCCGCCGCCGCAGAAGGCCCGGCCACCGCCACACTCGATCTCCCCCGCCGAGGCACCGTCCCCGGTGACATCACTCTGGGGGCGGGGCCCGCTCGCTCCGACTCCAACCGTTGCGCGGGCCTGGTGGCCGCTCCGGAACTCCCGTACCGGCCGCCTGCGGAGCTCCGTCTCTGCTGGGGATTCCTTCCGGCGTCCAACCCGGCGACAGAAGCTTGCTTCGCGGGAGGACCCGAAGGGGCCCGCGAATGGGGATTCCCTAATTGACGGCGAGCTCCGGAGGAGAGGTCAGGAGAAAAGCGCTCCGGCGGTTTTGACAGCCGAGCTCGCGCTCACACTCTCCCCCCATTAGCCTCTTCTTCCGCTGGACGCCCCAGCAGAGGCCCTAAATGTTCCCGGGCCCACTGTGGGCCTTGCGCTGCAGTCTCGGCCCGCAATAGGGAGAGGAGCTGCTCTAGATCTGACATGCTAGAACTTTCCTTGCGCCGCGTGTTACCCGGGGGGGCGGAGTCCTCCTTTATACCCTCTGTGCCCCCTCCCACACAAATTAACCCACCAATCCTACCACCCTACACCTCAGCCTTAACCCACCAATCCCACAATCCTTCTCATAAGTCCCTGTTTCCCTAGTCATGTCCGCCCTCTGCCCATCCATTGCATTTCTTTGCTCCGGGCTTTTCTGGACCCGGGTCCCCAAACACTTTTTAGGACAAAAAATTGCATATTAGCCTTTATAATTAGCACTTTAGATTTCGAACGTTCGAGTCCATTGTATTTAATAGGGTTCTAAAGTTCACACGAACATTCTGTCTGTTCGCAGGTTCTGGTGCGAACCGAACAGGGGGGTGTTCGGCTCATCCCTGCTCACAACTATAGCTGAGTACTTTTGCTTAGGCCTATTGACTGCCTTGGCCCATCGTGTTCTACTTGCTATTCTGACAGGAGACTAGTTGCAGAACTGAGTTATATAGTCTCCGCACAGTTGTTTCTATCACTATAAACCGTTATTGGATTACAAATTAATGTTCCTGTATGTGCACCACCGATCATCTTGCATGCGAAGATTCTTCACTTTAATGCCGCGTACACACGGCCGTTTTTCTCGTCGAGAAAAACGAAATTTTTTCCTTTCAACGAGAAAAGCGATCGTCTGTGGGCTTTATGTCGTTTTTCTCGACGAGAAAAACGGCATTAAAAACGACGAGAAAAATTAGAACATGTTCTAATTTTTCTCGTCGTTTTTGTCCGACATTTTTTCCGCGGCAGTTTTCCCATAGGGAAACACTGCCGCGGAGCCCACAGACGGTCGTTTTTCTCAACAAGAGAAAAGACGACGTGAAAAACGACCGTGTGTGGGGAACAAGCTGTTCCCCCGTTTTTAATGACATTATTCACGGCGGTTTTTTAACCGCCATGAATAATGATCGTGTTTACGTGGCATAAGACTGAGCTTTAACTAAGTCAGGCCTGACTGGAGGGTAGAACTTTATTGAGCGCCATATTGCTCACGGGGAGAATAGCTGCACGTGGCGTGTGATCGCGTTATATACCATAGTTGACTAGTGTCATTATTACTGCAGGGCTCTGCATGTATGTGATGTATTGTATTGATCGTTGACTTTTATATCCAAGTAAATCTGTTATAGTTAATCATTCCGGTATTAGTGTCCCTTACTATACTTTACAACTGTTTGTATTACTGTGGGACTGTTCATAGCCAGGTGCAGAGCTATACTAATATACCACCCCTAGACTAGCTGTGCCAGAGGAGGGTCGAGTAGATTGCCGGGGGTTGGCAGAGCTGTGTACAGGGCCCGAAACAAAACCAGCGGCTCTCTTAGTTTGGGGGTATCGCTACATAATAATGGAAGGTGACTTTAATGTTCCATTAAACCCTCTACAAAACACATCTAATGCAAAATCTAGTCTAGTTGTAGCGCCCACTACCTTTTTGGTATGTGTTACAATAGTGTTTATTTGCTTTTATTATTTTTAACCCCTTCCTTACTGGGCACATATACCCCCTTCCTGCCCAGGCGAAATTTCAGGTTTCAGCACTGTCACGCTTTGAATGACAATTGCGCGGTCGTGCGACGTGGCTCCCAAACAAAATTGACGTCCTTTTTTTCGCACAAATAGAGCTTTCTTTTGGTGGTATTTGATCACCTCGGCGGTTTTTATTTTTTGCGCTATAAACAAAGATAGAGCGTCAATTTTGAAAAAAAAAGCAATATTTTTTTTGATTTTTGCTATAATAAATATCCCAATTTTTTTGGAATTTTTTTTGTTTTCCTCAGTTTAGGCCGATACGTATTCTTCTACATATTTTTGGTAAAAAAAATCACAAGCGGCGTTTATTGATTGGTTTGCGCAAAAGTTATAGCGTTTACAAAATAGGGGGTAGTTTTATGGCATTTTTATATATATATTTTTTTTACTAGTAATGGCGGCGATCAGTGATTTTTTTACGTGACTGCGACATTATGGCTGACACATCGGACACTTTTGACACTATTTTGGGACCATTCACATTTATACAGCGAACAGTGCTATAAAAATGCACTGATAACTGTATAAATGTGACTGGCAGGGAAGGGGTTAACACTAGGGGGCGAGGAAAGGGTTAAATGTGTGCCCTATTAGTGATTACTACTGTGGGGGGAGGGGACTGACTGGGGGAGGTGACCGATCTGTGTCCCTATGTACAAGGGACACAGCATCGGTCTCCTCTCCCTGACAGGACATGGATCTGTGTGTTCACACACACAGATCCATGTCCTTGTCTGTGTAACCGCCGATCGCGGCCGCCAGGCACGCGCATCGGCATTGCAGTGACGCGCCGGGTACGTGCGCGCGCCCCCCAGTGGCCAAATTAGCAGAGGCCGTATAATAACGGCCTCCCGGCATGTAACAACCACCTCGCACCCGTATATAGTCGTACGGCGGGCGCGAGGTGGTTAAACTGTCAGTGCAGGTAAATTTAGTCAGGCCTTTGCATTACGCTAGGCCTGATTGTTTTGATCTGGGACTGGGAGTGTCAGAGTAGCAGTGGGTGTGGCCATCTGTGTTCAGCCTCTGGAACTCCTCCCCTTCTCCCTTCATGAGAATCTTCTGGAAGAAGGGCGGAGCTGGAGGTTCTGAGTGACAGGCAGCTTGTGTAGCAGCTCTGCCAATCCCCAACTAGGATTGGCAGGGGGCGGGACTGCTATATAAACTGAGGTGATATTCCACTGGAGTCAGTCATGAGGAGAGAGAAGATTGGGCAGTAGTCTCTGTGTGAGGGGCCCCAGGCCTGCGGGCCTACCCGGTGCTGAAGAGGACCACCTTTTCTTTAACACTGAATAGGATCAATTCAGAACCAACATCTAGCATCCTGGAACTGTTTACTGCTGGGCTGTGCGGTTTAACCATGTCTCTTCCATGGACCGGGGACCATGAAACAGGTCAGTGGGTATGGACAGCAAGTGATGGGACCAGAGGAGTCTGTTCAAGGAGCTTGTGAATATCTGCTGTTGCCCCTAGTAACGGAACGACACAAGGGAGTGTCTTTGACGGGATGTTGCACGGTCAGTCCTACACAGCAGGATATTACAAGGAGTGACTCTAATCTTTACCTCATCTCAATATGGAAGTCTGTGGCCGGGGAACTCAGCCTTTCCATCAATGGACTATTTGGGCCCAGTAGTCCGGCAGTTACTATTTGCAGTATAGACTGTGGGGTGGGAGGGGGGTGTATGAGGATACCTTCCGGACACAGGGCTGGCATTTGGATAACTGTTCATCACCACAACAGTCATTCAGAGTGACTTATATTAAACAGGGCAGCACATAGGGAGCAATGGTCTGCGGTGACGCCGCTCGCTAGAAATACAATCTTTGCTATGCCTTATCACCAGAATATAATCTGTTAAATGCTAATCTACTAATCTATGGGCATCCCATGTCATCACACCTCTACCCAACTCTACCCAAGTAACCTTTTATAATAAAAAAAAAGTAACGCAAGTGACACTTCATTGTGTCTAAAGGAGGGAGAATGAGACAAATGGATGAATGGAGGGTCAGACAACAAGGTGATGTGTGAATCTGTTAAACTTGTGCCTGGAGTGCACGGCTACAAATGGAGGTCCCACCGAGATTTACTTGCCATCTGTTGTCGTTGCCCCTAGCAACCGTCATTAAAAATTGCTGGAAGCCCGGGGAGACCTTGCTTATCTCACCAACTTGGGGAGAAATGAGGAAAGGACTATGTATTCGCTTGAAAATTGACTTTATTACATGTTGTTGCCCATAGCAACCAAAACTCACCTTGTTGCCAAGTGTCATTACCCCTAGCAACCAAGCAGGATCAGAGCTACCCACCCGCTCCCTGTACTCAGTTGCACAAATGGACACTTATAACGGTGATAAGCCCTGCATTCAGTGACTGTAACCAACGTGCTATCACCCGTGACAACCATGGCGAGCGATCGCGCTCATTGGATTTACAAGTGTGTCAGCGCCCTGCACAGCGCGGGCACTTTGTCAATCCTGCTTCCACAGTAAAACACTGTACTTGTGAATGTCTACTGTTGCCCTTAGTAACAGAAAGACACAAGGGGGTGTCGTGGACGGGGAAAGCTGTAGTCATTCCCTTACAGTAGGACATTACAAGGAGAACTTTATTGTGTTGAACGGTAACCACTGCAAGTTTGCCTGCCTTCAGTCTCAGTTATGACGCAGTTTAAAAAGACTCAAAATGTGTCTGAGCTGTGTCTGCAGTTCCTCAGCGCCTGACACCAGGTGTCACTGCAAAGTGCGCGGCCGCAAGCCTGTCTACAGTTCCTTGCACGCTGAACTTACTAGTGAAGGGGTGGAGCTACACCCCAGCGGAGGACCGTTACGGAGACCAGCGAGCTGCGCGCCAGACACGAGGCAGGTGAAGATGGCGGAAGGAGGACGGAGAATGCCCGCTACCCTGTGGTCACCTGATATGCAGGATCAGGTGCTGGTAGACACCGGCATCCGGCTGGAACTCACCGGAGGACTCGCCTTAGGAGTAGTAGACAGAGTGGATCGGCTATGTATGGTGTGCCCCGGATGTCGCAGTTGGAGTTAGCGCCTAGGCCCGGTGCGGACACTGTGGGGAGCCACTCGCCCGCTTAGGACCTGTACAGCAAGAGGCAACCTACTACTCCTACAATCTACTCACCGGGCTATGTACGCCACAGCTGCAGGTGCACCGAAGGGCCGGAGAGGGCCGTGCATCATCATCTGGAGAGGTGAGAGAACTTTTCCCAAGCTTGTCCATTCCAGAGTTCCAGGACAAAGTATGTGAAGAGGATGTTGGGAAGACCCGTGGCCTGGCCAGGGGCCCGGAGTTTGCTGATGCTGTAGTGCGGCCTCCGGTTGATATCCCTGAAAAGCTGGCTCCAAGTAAGACCCTTGCGGTACCCATCCGGAAGGAGCCCATGCTGTCGGAGGGGGATCCCTCAGGTGAGCTGGATGAGGTGAGCAAGGGCCGGGTCATTGACTGGGGTTCGCCCAGTGTGCTGGAAAAATTTGGGTCCCTAGAAAATCTGTTTACTTGGTCCTCCCCGGAGGAAGCCTCATCAAGTGATGAAGAGCCCTGGTTCACTGAAGAATCTCCATCCACAGAAACCCCGGACAAAGTGACAGAGGAACTACAAAACCCAGCATGCTCCCAGGAAAATTTCCACAGACTCTTCACCAGTCCAACCTCCACTACAAAAACTAAGGTACCCACCTACTGTCAGTGGATCAGTAAGGACCCTGACCCCTGTGTCTTGCCCGGCTGGGGGAAGCCTAAGGAGTTGCCCAGGTTTTCACGGTTTCAACGGGAGGTACAGCGGAGGGTTGCCTTAGAGTGGGGACTGGACTACCCCTATGTCTCCTCCCAAGTTATGGACGTTGTTGAGAGCTCCCGGGAGAAGTGGGAGAATGACCTAATTTGGGACTATCTCCATTAGGAATGAGCTTCAAGCTCGAGTCAAACTCATGTTCGACTCGAACATTGCCTGTTCGCCCGAACAGCGAACAATTTAGGGTGTTCGCGGCAAATTCGAAAAGTCTATGGGAGAAATCTAAAGTGCTAATTATCAAGGCTTATATGCAAGTTATTGTCCTAAAAAGTGTTTGGGGACCCGGGTCCTGCCCCAGGGGACATGTATCAATGCAAAAAAAAGTTTTAAAAACTGCAGTTTTTTCGGGAGCAGTGATTTTAATAATGCTTAAAGTGAAACAATAAAAGTGAAATATTCCTTTAAATTTTGTACCTGGGGGGTGTGTATGATATGCATGTAAAGTGGCGCATGTTTCCCGTGCTTAGAACTGTCCCTGCACAAAATGTAATTTCTGAAGGAAAAAAAGTCATTTAAAACTCACTCGCGGCTATTAATGAATTGTCGGCTCCCGGCAATACATAGAAAAGTAATTGATAAAAAAAAAGAAAAAAGCGCGGGGGTCCCCCCAAATTCAATTACCAGGCCCTTCAGGTCTGGTATAGATATTAAGGGGAACCCTGCCGCAAATTAAAAAAAGAAAATGCGTGCGGTTCCCCCCAAATATCCATACCAGACCCTTCAGATCTGGTATGGATTTTAAGGGGATCTCCACCCCAAATTGAAAAAAAAATGGCGTAGAGTCCCCCCAAAAATCCATACCAGACCCTTATCCGAGCACGCAACCTGGCAGGCCGCAGCAAAAGAGGGGGGAATGAGAGAGCGCCCCTCCCTCCTGAACCGTACCAGGCCACATGCCCTCAACATGGGGAGGATGTCCCCATGTTGATAGGGACAAGGGCCTCATCCCCACAACCCTTGCCCGGTGGTTGTGGGGGTCTGCGGGCAGGGGGCTTATCGGAATCTGGAAGACCCCTTTAACAAAGGGGACCCCCAGATCCAGGCCCCCCCCCCTATGTGAATTGGTAAGGACCTACCATTTCAGGAAGAAAGTGTAAAAAAATTTAAAAAAAACACACAAACACCTTCCCCTTCAAATCCATGCCAGACCTGAAGGGTCTAGTATGGATATTTGGGGGGAACCGCACGCAAATTAGCCTTTATAATTAGCACTTTAGATTTCGAACGTTCGAGTCCATTGTATTTAATAGGGTTCTAAAGTTCACGCAAACATTCTGTCTGTTCGCAGGGTCTGGTACGAACCGAACAGGGGGGTGTTCGGCTCATCCCTGATCTCCATGTACCTAAGCCTAAAAAAGTGCCAGAGGGTGAAGCTTGGACTCGTTTTAAGGACATCTACAAGGAGTAGAGACTGAGGCGTGCAATTCACAAAGACAGAGTCCTGGTTGTAAAGGCGGGACGGCCTACCAGGAGCCACTCTGTCGCCGTCAGAGGGGAGGGGGATGTCCGAAAGAGTTTGCCGGATCCTCGCTTTTACTTGTAGTTAGACTGCTGTGTGTAGTAGCCACAAGTGAGAGCACCTACCAGGACTGTGGTTGTAGCAGGGTTAGGGTGGGTTTCCCCAAAGACAAAACCATGCAAAGACAGCCATGTCTGCCATCCAGGATGCTTGAGGAGAAGGATGCTGTTATGGACACCAGGATGTGCTGTCTTTGCTCAAGTCCCTTTGTTAGTGCTTCTGTGAGAATTCTTTGTGCAAGAACTCGCTATCTGCTTCAAAAAAGGGACTTTCTTGTTCAAAGTCAGTTGCTAAGTAAATTTACTATTGGACTCCTTTGCTCAGGAAGTTCAATACATTTATTCTTGCTTCTGGGCACTCTGTATCTCACAGTGCCCATCAAGAGGCATCTTCCTTTGTTCTCTCCGGCTGGAGTGGAGAAAGGAAGAAAAATAATGTTCTATTTAAATGCTGTTCTGTCACCATGCAGAGGATCATAACCCCCTCTCTGTGGTGAAGTGCTAATATGTGTAGTCAGTATAAAGTTAGTCTATGTGTTGTTTATGTCTTCTTTTAGGAACCTTTGGGATGGGACGGCTGTCCATCGCTGGAGCAGATGAGGACCTGTGGTAGGCAGAGTATTCCTCCCAAGGGAGCAGTGCTCTGGCTCCACTTGTATGTCATGTTAGTACAGGGCCCTTTAAGTCGGGATGTATAAAGTGTACAAAAATTTATATGGTCAATGTGTACTGTAGCGGGCATTTAAATTTGGGGGGGGGGAGCATCTGGGTTATTCAACCCAGATGTGCTGATTGTTAGGGAGTCTGAGAATCCCTTTTGTGGTTCTTGGAGGACTCTGGTGGTGCAAGGTTCCCTGCGGCCTGCAGGTGGCGTTGTCGCCCTGGGCCGGAGTTGAACCTGCACCGCAAGACTGTTCCTTTTCGTCCTTTCCTGTCGCTGGTACAGCGGGGCGGGGAACCCGCTGTGGCGCAAAGGGAGAGGAGATAAAAGGGGCGGACGCCCTTACCCCGGGGTTCAGAGTTGGAGGACGCGGCCACGCCCAGGCACCTTCGGCCTGGGTGCTGGCATTCCGGAGTTCTGGGCCCAGGTGCCCTCGACCTGGCCGGAGCGAGGGATGGAGTCCATCCCAGGCACCTTAAGCCTGGGGTGAGGTACTATGACCAAGGCCTGGGGCCCAGTAACTTCGACTGGGTTCCGCGAGGGTGGAGGAGTCCGAGGGGCCCTAAGGTGTTGGGACCTGTATCTGAGGCGAGGAGGCCGGGGAGTATAACCCTTCCGAATAGCCCGGTACAGCAATAATCCGGTGACGGCGGGGCCTCTGGTAACTCCCTTGGAGGGATGTCTTCCCCCTGACAGGAGCTGCAACGTAGCGAAGATAACTCCAGTTCCTGTTCACTAGAGTCGCTGGAAGAGACTCTGAAGCCAAGAAGTAAGTTTTACAGCCACTGTGCTTAGCAACCGTT
The DNA here is from genome assembly GCA_029206835.1 of Rana muscosa. NCBI lineage: Eukaryota > Metazoa > Chordata > Amphibia > Anura > Ranidae > Rana > Rana muscosa. The sequence continues at coordinate 396,619,924 of CM055118.1, forward strand.
GGTGAAATCTCAACGGTTTAGTTTCTTTGAGGATTGTGCCTTGACCTACTCCCCACCAATACTGAACTGTTCTATGGGTCTCAAACTGTCTGCTCGCAAAGGACTATTTGTTTGCCGTTATGGAATAAATAAGTGTTGGACCTTTTCAGTGTGTGGTACTCCAATTACTGGGAGCAAAGGGGGTTATCAGCAGAACAGACTTGGCTCTGAGCGTATACACAGCCCGAAGGTAATCTGATTCTGGCCTTCACCTCTACATGCTGTAATCTAGAGGACATGGGCCGTGGCGCACCTCGCTCTCCCCTTCAAGGTACCCCTAGACCGAAGCCAAAGTAACCGCTAAAGTAGAGAGAGGGTGAGGCCGCTACAGTACATATGACAATTTGTACTTTTGTGCATTCATTGTTTCCCTTTCTTCCCCACTGTTTGAAAATATCAGACATGGGATGCCTTTCCTCCTGAATACAGGAGGTATTTTTCGTTAATTCTTTATTTACCACAGCTGAGGACAGCTGTAAATATGGTGGAGGGTGAGTGTAGCGCCCACTACTTTTTTGGTATGTGTTACAATAGAGTTTATTTGCTTTTATTATTTTTAAACTGTCAGTGCAGGTAAATTTAGTCAGGCCTTTGCATTAAGCTAGGCCTGATTGTTTTGATCTGGGACTGGGAGTGTCAGAGTAGCAGTGGGTGTGGCCACCTGTGCTCAGCCTCTGGAACTCCTCCCCTTCTCCCTTCATGAGAATCTTCTGGAAGGAGGGCGGAGCTGGAGGTTCTGAGTGACAGGCAGCTTGTGTAGCAGCTCTGCCAATCCCCAACTAGGATTGGCAGGGGGCGGGACTGCTATATAAACTGAGGTGATATTCCACTGGAGTCAGTCATGAGGAGAGAGAAGATTGGGCAGTAGTCTCTGTGTGAGGGGCCCCAGGTCTGCGGGCCTACCCGGTGCTGAAGAGGACCACCTTTTCTTTAACACTGAATAGGATCAATTCAGAACCAACATCTAGCATCCTGGAACTGTTTACTACTGGGCTGTGCGGTTTAACCATGTCTCTTCCATGGACCGGGGACCATGAAACAGGTCAGTGGGTATGGACAGCAAGTGATGGGACCAGAGGAGCCTGTTCAAGGAGCTTGTGAATATCTGCTGTTGCCCCTAGTAACGGAACGACACAAGGGAGTGTCTTTGACGGGATGTTGCACGGTCAGTCCTACACAGCAGGATATTACAAGGAGTGACTCTAATCTTTACCTCATCTCAATATGGAAGTCTGTGGCCGGGGAACTCAGCCTTTCCATCAATGGACTATTTGGGCCCAGTAGTCCGGCAGTTACTATTTGCAGTATAGACTGTGGGATGGGAGGGGGGTGTATGAGGATACCTTCCGGACACAGGGCTGGCATTTGGATAACTGTTCATCACCACAACAGTCATTCAGAGTGACTTATATTAAACAGGGCAGCACATAGGGAGCAATGGTCTGCGGTGACGCCGCTCGCTAGAAATAGAATACAAGATACAATACAAGAGGCATAGCTTGAAGCTTGTGGGCCCCGAATCAAAAGTTGACCTGACCCCCCCATTACCAAATATTTTTCAATTTAATGGATAAGCTGGTGGGAAAATAAAATACTTTGAAATTAAAAATAAATAAATATATAATCTTGACCTAGGAGGACGAGGTCCATATGGAGTAGGAGGTTGAGGTGGATGTGGCTGTGTAGGTGGAAGCGGCGGTGGAGGAGGACGAGGTAGCCAATACTGGTTCAAAAATACAACAATGGCTGGGTAAGGCCGGTGATGTGTCGAATTCTGTCCCCCGTCGGATAGCGTCCGCCCTGTACTGCGCTTGCTCAGTACGTAGGACAGGGGGATTTCGAAAATCTCCAAAGACGAACGGCGCCTGCGCGGTGAGTCCAGGTTCAAGCCACACCATCCGAGGTTCAAGGTTCAAGCCGAGCCAAGCGAGGCCGTGCCCGAAGCGTGGCGAGCGAAGCGAGCCTGTGAGGGGCCCCGTTACTATTCTACCGTATGTCCACTTGGATGGTGGGGCTTGAACCTGCACTCACAGCGCAGGCGCCGTTCATCTTCGGCGATTTTCTGAATCTCCTTGTCCTCTGTACTGCGCAAGCGCTGTGCCTGCACAGTACGGGCCGGACACTATCCGATGGACAGACAGTTTTTGTCAGAACACCGGTATACATGTCTATTCTGCACAAGTCCTGTGGGATCCATGCCTGGTTCATTTTAATGAACGTGAGCTTGTTGTCCACATTGGCTCAGGACAGGCGGCTGCGCTTGTCTGTGCTAAAAAATGTTTTTGTCCTAAAATTATTTTTTTAGAATAGCACAATAGAAGAAAAATATATAATTTTTTTATCTCACACACCTCCAGATATGCAGAAAACACTGCAAAATATTTTTTGTGGCCCTAAATGGGTGTTTTTGGAAGAGCAGAATACACCCACAGTATGTAAACGGTGTATCTCACAGCTACAGAACTGCAGAAAATGCTATTCAAAAAAAATGTTTTTGCAATAATTTTTTTTTTTGAATAGCACAATAGAAGAAAAAAATATATATTTGTAAATCTCACACCTGCATATATGCAGAAAACACTGCAATTTTTAATTTTTTGCCCTAAATGGGTGTTTTTGGAAGAGCAGAATACACCCACAGTATGTACAGGGTGTATCTCAACGTAACATATGCAGTGCTGGTGCACTGAGCTTGCAGATAAAAGTTAGATTTTCTCTGGCACTGGGCTCATGGCAGTGTAAGAAGACTGTGCACTGCAACCCAACCAGGTAAATCTATGCAGATCGCTCTTATTAGATCTCTGAATCTGGACTCCTATATAAATCTCTCTCCCGGAAAGCAGCAACAGGAACCTTCCCCTACACTGTCTCTCTATCTTTTCTCTCAGTAGATTGCAGAATCAGGACTAACTCCTATCATTAAATTTTCTCCCTCACAGCAACAGCAGCCAGGAAACTTTCCCTACACTGTCTAAATGCAGAGTGATGTGCTGTGCTGTGTGCCTCTAGCTTATATAGAGGCTGGGTCACATGCTGCACTGGCCAATCACAGCCATGCCATTAGTAGGCATGGCTGTGATGGCTTCTAAGGGCACCCCAGTTAAACGAAAGTTTATTGGCTGCCCTGTAACTTTTAGAAATGCGCCATTACATCGCCAAACACCGGACCCAAACCTGAACATACAGTCATCTGTTCGGGTCCGGGACCCAAAAACCCAAAAGTTCGGTACGGACCCGAACTTTACAGTTCGGGTCCGCTCAACCCTATTGCTGATCAATATTGTGTGTTTTGGCTTATGTGTGTTCATTCCTCTGTGTCCTACAGCTGATCCTGTTTACCGACCTTGGCTTGTTCTTGACTGTCCTCGTCTGCTTCATATCTCAACCTTTGACGTGTTATTTGACTATCCCTATATGCTTGTTGCCTTGACCTTTTGGCTTATCTCCTGACTATCCTTATTGTTCCAGGCTGCTGCTTCCTTTCTATCCTCCAGTAGTCTACTGTGAGCTGGGAGACCCTGGGGTCCGCAACCTGGAGCCAGACTGCAGCGAAGTCCATGCCCACCATCAGGGGCTCCTGTTGAACACACGCTGGCTATTCGATTCCACGCCCTGGGAAATCTTATGCTCTAGCTCCAAGTGTGATCCATCTTGGTGCTCCAGAGTACCTGCTTTCCTGAAACCACCCAGAGCTCCATCCGCAGCAGTCAGCCGTAGGGTCCACTACCTTGCTGTGCACTCCTGACCCCAACGGGGTGCATCTGTCACCTAGGCTCAGGTGACCTGACAGTATATACAGAGAAAAACTATGAGAGAGAGGACTTTAAAGGTACCACATATTTGTATGAAAGGGCAATGTTTTATTCTACAAATGTTAAAAAAAACATATATGACATTTAAGAAGACAACAATAATGCATGTGAACATTACCATTTACATGAGATACTATTATATATCATCACTCATCATCCCTGTCAAGCCTGGATGGTGCTTGCTGTAACTTTGACACGTTTCACGGGTCCATGCCCGCTTCATCAGGAAGATAACAACAGTCAAGCTCTATAATGGTAAAACATTCAATTATCAAGACGAAAATACTGTGAAAAAGTGTTCAATACAGGTGTGTCCTCCCTACTAGGGAGCAGATAATGTTACATACCTGTACTTTGCATGTAAAACAGTCATGAACAAAATGATATGCACCACCATCAAGTGTACTCCTTCTGGAACAGATAAGTCAGCTCCTCTAAGGTTAGTCCCCTATGAGTCCCCGAAAGGAGGTAAGAGGTATTGCTTTGGTTTAGTGATTTTCTCTTTTCTTTATGTGTTTTTGTTTTTGGGATAGTGTCAATGTCTGTTCCTGTTTTTGTGTGCTGGATATGTGATATAAATTTATTATCAATAATTGTAAACTACCATCAATTGTATTCTAGTGGAAGGATTGGTTATGAGCTTGAAGATCAGCTGCCTAAAAGAGTCCAAGATCAGGTTGGTCGGGCTGTCTTTAAACAAGATATTGACTACCAAACATTGTATTCTTCATGATGTCATTATATCCTTTGCCCAATAGGGGTTAGTAGTGAGGCAGTTGGAGGTTGAAACTATATTGGAACCATGTCCCTTTGGACTGAATGCCCAGATGTGGGACGCAACACTATATTGGGGCCTCCCGGGATTTTCTGGTTAGTGTCCGTCCCTCCTTGCTGGCGTCATCAGACTGGGCCGGGCTCCCTGAAGTTGCATCGCACGGGATTGCGGCGTGGCGTGCGCAGACGCAATGGCATACTGGATCAATGGATGCAATTTGGCGCCAATCTGCCTAGTTTATGTGGTGCTGCCCTACGGGCACATGCGCAGTTCTCATGGACTCCAGAGATACACACATACATCTACCCTATATATAGGGGGAGGTAGCACCAAACAAGTTTTCTGCAGCCATTGTGGAGGAGAATCAGCCTCCCCCCTCACTACCACCTCATTGGGACATAGAGAAATCTTGAAAGTAACAGCATCTAAAGGTACTTATAAAAACACTTATTTGATATAAAATTGTCAGGATGTATATCATTGATGAATGAATATGTACTCACTGGAGTTGTGACTTCTGGCCACTCCTAGACAAGGGGAGCCTTTTTTATATGTAATATCTGTAGTTTTCTGTGGCATTGATTCCTTATAGAACTGGCATGATAGCGGTTTTAACTTAGTGGGGGGACTCTGGCAGTCTAGGTCCTTTAGGGAGTATGTAGAGGAAAACTTTCTCATTTTGGGGAGTAGGGGTGTACTGTAGTTGGGAAATTCGGGCCCCCAATATTATTACTTAATACTACAATTGACACACTGCTATAGATACTCAAAGTCAGTGGCGGCCCGTAATGCAGGGCACAGGGGCGCCGCCCCTAATCCATGCATCCGACCCCTAATCTACATGGGGGGGTGCCAGACGCATGGATTCCAATGTTTTTTTTTTTAAGCATGTGATTAGAGCCAGAGGCTCTAATAGGCTTTAAAAAAGGGTGGACTCAGGGGGCAGAGCTCTGCCGCCACTGCTCACAGTATGGAAATGTCAGGCCACTGTTCTTTTTGAATAGTAGATATACTCTCCTATTTTATGTTGAGTCGCTCGACTCCACTCTCCCGACACTCCTCTACTCTATTGGATCATCCGGTGCTCCAGGATTCCAACTACCGCTATGTGCCATTCGAATCCATTTGTGGTCGGTCAGAACAAACACCAGGCAGGCTGTATGTAAGTTCAACCCAGAGAGACTTTATTAGAACCAAAAATCAAGTCTTATATACAGTAACAGAGGGAGTAACCAAAACATAATTAACATGAGCTAATTAACTAAATCCTTTAGCCAGCCAAGGTGACTCATAGATATGACCGTTCAGGGTAGACATCCCGGCTCCTACCTGTCTCACCTGCTATACAATATACATTATCCTAAGTGTAAACATCACACATTTAGCAGGGTCAAAATAGCACAGAGGACAGACAGATGGCTGGAGGTGATTGTATTCGCATATCCTTAGTGTGAAGGTGTGAACGTCCCAACAGTATGACTTAGTCACTCTAATATGGCATATACAGGGTCCCCAGATTCTGTGTGTCTTGGGGGGACATGGACCTGAATCCAAAGTAACACCCCCTCAAGGGTCCCCAGGCATACAGCTCACAAAGAGCACCGTTCCCCCAAATGCCAGGGCCCACGGTCGCAAGGCAGGAGGCCCGCACCCAGTCCCCTCCAAAAGCCTCTGTCCCGGCCAGGTCCGTCACAAGTAGATATACTCTCCTATTTTATGTTGAGTCATATAACTACTAATCCTTATCTTCTTTTCCGTTTTCATTTTTTTCAAACTTGACACAATGATAATAATCCTGACTGAGGGTTTTCCCTCTTACCTCCTTTCGTGGACTCATATGGGACTGACCTTTGGAGGAGCTTCTGTTCCAGAAAGCGTACAATTGATGGTGGTTCACGGGGGCGGCCTGTCCATTAAGGACGCATGGGCGCCACCCCCCCTGTCCATCGCCACCTCCCCTATCCATGCGTCCAGCCCCCTTCACGACATTGCGCATGAATTCCAACCGAGAGGGGCTGTTTTAGGCTCTAATAGGCTTCAATATAGGATGGACTCGGGTCGCAGAGAGTGCGCTCTCAGCCCACCCATGTGTGTTACAACAGCGAATGAATTTTTGCTGTTGTCACACTGATCCTCCTCCCGGCAAATCAGGAAGCGGGTTGACACCAGTCCCCCGATTGGCTGAAAGGACAGACAATCTACCAGGGCACCCATTGGGGAAATTTAATGTCCAGATTACAATCTCAGAATATAAAGCAGATGTATATATTAACACATTCTTTCTTTCCTTAAAAAAACTCTTGGAAACAAAATCTACCAAATACTGGTATGTCTTCTATTTGGAGCGATATCTAGAAGAAAACATCAGTCCGATGGGACTGAGAGTGCAAATCTTTCTGAATTTAAAAGTTCTCTCTGATAAATTCAATTTCAGATGGGAAAACAATCTGGCCAAATGTTATCAGGGTGTGATGCAATTATTTGTGGAAGAGTATTAGAGGGATATTGCACAAATTGATGGAGAAATCAACATGTTGTACTTTGATAACAAGGAGGTTTCTTCACACAATCTTTTCAACACTTGGGGTGGGGGGTCATGGCAGGCCACGGAGCAAGATGGCTGCTTAACCACACAGCCCTGGGCGGCATCAGGAGAAATAACGTCTCTCAGCGCTTCCCAGCAGCACCTCTCCCTTCCTTGATACACCGGAGCCTCCCCTCACCCTTCACAACTGGACGATATGTTCAAAAAGAAAAACGTCAGCCTACACCAAGCCGCACCATCTCACTGATTATTTCCCTCAGCCCACAATGAAGGGAACTGAAGATGGCGCCGGAGCGGCACCTCCTACCTCCACACAGCACACTGACAGCTCGCAGAGAACTGCTGACAATTCAGAGCCTATGGACAGTCTGACTCCAGAACCTGGCTCTCCTCAGCAATCACCCTCAGACAGAGGTAAGAGGGCAGCTGTCATATACCTTCAGGTAGAGCCTGACGAGCAGAGGGAGGCCTCTCGTACAGCCCCGGTTCACGAACCACTGAGATTGCAACAGTGCCCGCGAGAGCTCGGTGAGGTAGGAGTGGATGCTATGTTCTCCGTAGCAGGTGAGCAGGTGAAGCATCCGGCACATTGTGGATGCAGGCAGTGGCAGCCGGTGGAATTTTTTTTGGGGGTGGCGGCAAACAGTATACCACCAATATTAAATTGCTTTTGTTGCTGTGGGTTCATGGTGCAATGCTCTGCGCCACCCTATTTTGAAGCCTATTAGAGCCTATGGCTCTAATCAGGTGATTCAAAAAACACCTGTGCTGTCATAAAAGGGGGGCGGATGCCTGAATAGGGGGTGGCCAAGGCTATGCATGATTCTATATATATATATATATAGGGGGTGGCGAGGATAGAGGGGGCGGCGTCCAGGTGCCCCTAATGGACGGGACGCCACTGGATGCAGGGGTGCTGTAGGTGCAGGTAGGTTGCAGGTGCCAGGGTACTGCGGATGCAGGTATGTGGAGGCTGTAGCAAGCGGAGGAGACTGGTGCAGAGTCAGACAACCCAGGTTATACACGGAGGATCAGGTACATCAGAGACATCAGGCAAAGAATGGTCAAAGGTTTGGCAACAGAGAAACAAGCAGATAAAGGAGAATCAAGGTCAAGCAAGCCGGGGTCAGGAGTGGAGAGTAGTCAGGAAGCCGGGTCACAATCAGATCAAAGGCAGGTACAGGAGCAGGATACAGGGGAAAGCTGCAGATCAGACAGCAAGGCCCTGGTGCATCTGCCATCCTTATATATGGCATTTGGTAGCCAATGCTAATAAGTGCGCACGCTTTTGCACGTACTCGTGTACGCATGCACATATGCATTCGCACGGTCGCGTGGACATGCCTGCCAGGAAGGGTATTGGAATTGAGCCCACGCATGTGCAATAGCCTCAGCACATCTGCTGCACTATGGCCAACATGTCCCTGACAGCAGCATTGTCCCCAGCACTTTCCCCTGCTAAGGAACCCCTTCTAAAAGCACTGGGATACACAAGCCCTGCGGAGAATCAATGAGATTTCCTAGCAGCCCTCCCTGCCAGTGACCAGCCAGCATCTGAGCACACTTTAAAGCTCATGCTGCTTTCTCTACAAAGAGACCTCCACAATGAACTGCGTTCCTCTCTTTCCACACTGCAGAATAGAGTTGACCAAGTAGAGGAACACACGGCTGTCCTAGAAAAAGTGGTAACAAAACATACTGCAGTTTACAATGAAATGGCGGACACCTATAATCACAACACTGAAGAAATCCACTTCCTCCAAGCCAAAAGTAGCTGATCTAGGGGATCACTCCAGGAGGAATAATATCAAATTCAGGGGCTTACCTTGAAACCGTCAAACCCACAGAACTAATTTCCTACCTACAACAGCTATTCCTCCTGCTTCTCCCTTGGCTAAGCCAAGCCGACATAGCCATTGACCACGCACACAGAATTGCCAAACCCAATTATCTACCTGCTTCTATCCAGCGAGACGTATTGGCTCGCATTCACTTTTTTCAAATTAAAGAACATATAAAAGGCGTCAGCTTGTTCCATCTCCCCATTACCAGAGCTGTACACCTCAGTCTCCCTCTACATTGATATCTCCGCTGCTACGGCTCAAAAAGGCAGAGAATTCTCTCAAGTCATCACCGTCCTTCACAACCACAATGTCCACTACAAATCGGGCTTCCCTGCTAAGCAGATGGTGACCTTTCGAAATCAAGCTACCACTTTTTTCATAAAGAAGGCATTAAACGGCTGCTAAATTTGGGCCTGCTCAACTCTCCTCCACCTGACCCTCAAACGCAGTGGCCACCAACACGCCCTCCAGATCCACGGTGCACTACATCTGCACCGACCCGTCGGTAACTCTGGCTACATTACATACCTGGGAGAAAAAGAAACCCTGGACTGCCGCACTCTGTATAGACAGTTATTTATTCCAAAATTTCAGGTAAAAAATTACATACCTGCCAGTTGCACTTGTACTTTTTTTTTTCATTTTGCTCTCTCAACGAATGTCCTAGGCAAGAGCGAAACCAATTGTGCCTTAGACTCTTACCCCCTGAGAAATAAGAGGTGCTAAGCACCCTCTCCTCATTCATCACCTCATTTTGTTTGTATTCAAATCCTGTTTTATACTATACTGTTTATTACAAGTTCAAGAAAAGTTAATTGTGGATTGATATTGTCCTGTTCTTTCTTATTACATATGTTTTTTCTATTCTGTTTTCATCTCAGTGTGCAACCCTAGAAGGTGTAACTCTTGGACTCCTTACCCCCTCTCTAGTGGTAACTGTACAACATGTCTCTTACCATGTAAAATAAAGATTGAAGCAGCGCTAAGTGTCAGTGAATACAATAACCGTGCTATAACTAATAAAAAACCAGCAAAAAACTAATATGCGTGCTAATTAAAACAATACTACACACTAATATATGTTTATCTGTAATTAATAAAGTGCAAAACGTGCAATTCAAAGTCTTAATAAGTCCCCAAAAGGGATAAAAGTGCCAAAAGTCCAAAAACACTGAAAAAATAATTTAAGTGCTATTGTTAAAAGGTCATCGGCGGCCAATAGCAGGCAGGGAGTAAAAAAACAGGTGTAGAAATCCAGCTAATTACATCAGGGATATCAGAGGTCAGTAGGGAATTACTCAGCATACACAATCCTCCACCGTAGACAGCAGCCTCTCACCTTACTGATGGACCCCAAGGGGTCAGACACAGCCTCAAACAATCTCCACTGCTCCAGATAGTCGCATCCAATCCTTTTGTATGGATAGGGATCACTGCAAGGTTCTCCACCACTTCCTGTAGTTGTTTCTTAGGTAAAATCTTTTCTTTTTCTGTAATCAACAGATAACTGGTTGCTTCATCCTTTCCTGCTCCTGTTTGTCAGGGTCTGGTTCATTAGCTTCCTGGTGGAATCAAGGTGCTCCACGCAAAAAAAAGATGTTCTTTCTTCATTTTCAAAAACAAATGAGAGCTGTAAAATACTCCCCATGCCTCTCAGCAAATAGCTTGGGGTGTCTACTTTCCAAGATGGGGTCATTTGGGGGCGGTTAAGTGCTATTTTGGCATTTTATGGCCTTCGAAACTGTGATAGGTAGTGAGGAGTGAAATCAAAAACTTGCGCCCTTAGAAATCCTGAAGGCGGTGCTTGGTTTCCGGGGTCCCGTACGCGGCTAGGCTCCTAAAAAGTCCCACACATGTGGTATCCCCGTACTCAGGAGAAGCAGCAAAATGTATTTTGGGGTGCAATTCCACATATAACCGTGGCATGTGTGAGCAATATATCATTTAGTGACAACTTTTTGTAATTTTTTATTTATTTTTTGTCATTATTCAATCACTTGGGACAAAAAAAAATATTCAATGGGCTCAACATGCCTCTCAGCAATTTCCTTGGGGTGTCTACTTTCCAAAATGTGGTCATTTGGGGGGGGTTGTACTGCCCTGCCATTTTAGCACCTCAAGAAATGAGATAGGCAGTCATAAATTAAAAGCTACATAAATTCCAGTAAATGTACCCTAGTTTGTAGACGCTATAACTTTTGCGCAAACCAATAAATATACGCTTATTGACATTTTTTTTACTAAAGACATGTGGCTGAATACATTTGGGCCTAAATGTATGACTGAAATTGAGTTTATTCGATTTTTCTTATAACAAAAAGACACAGCATACCTGTGATAGAGCTCCGCCTCGACTCCTCCTTCAGGACTAGTGAATAGCATAAATTAAAGGCATAGTCCCTCCCCCAACATTCTCCTTTTTTTCCTCATACCTTCTTGTGCTGGTGAAGAGTAGCAGTACGTCCATACCTCTGCAGTCGGCAGCGTCCGCCGGGTTTAGCCTTTCCCGTGCGCAGTCCCTGTTCTTGGGCCGCTCACAGCGCTGATAAGACTGGGAACCCCTCTGTGGATCTGTTGGGGTCTTTCGCAGAGTTTCCTCACAGGAACGCAGTCTGCTATCACATCCATGATGAATGCAGTGGAAGTCGCAAAAGGATCAGCTCCATCTTCCCAGGCTGGTGGTTTCCATTTTATTTTTTGGCATATTGTTTTCCTTTTTTCTTCTTTTTCCTTCCCTGTCTCCCCTCTCCATCCCTCTCCTATTTTAAAAAAAAAACAAACCTGCCTGTTAGGTCCCTTTAAAAAAAAAAAAAAAAAAGTGTGCTTACTTTGCAGTTTTGTACCTTGTGCTTTCTTTCGGATTTTGTCAGCTTGGTAGGGCAGGGGCCTTATCTGGTTAGCTCTATAGGGGTGGCTATTTACCTGAGGTCGGCTTGGGGATACAGGTACCCTGTATAGGCCGCTCAGCAGGAGTGTGTCCCTAGTACGGCAACCCCGCCGTTGGTCTGCGCATGTGCGATTCAGCGACAGGATAATGCCATTGGTATCGCCGCTATGCTGTACGTCATTGGCTCTACGGCGCATGCACGATCACGCGGCACCACGGTGGCCATTTTGGATTCTGGAAGAAGGGCTAGATTTGCCCTTTTTTCCCAGAATCTATTTCCAATGGTGGATTTTGGGATTAGCCCACCCACCTTGAACCTATTTAAGTGCAGATGCAGGGCTAGCTGTCAGTCTCTTCAACTGTGCCCTGCTAAGTTTCTCTGACACTGCTCTGTGGTAGTTACCTTTCTCTCAAAAAAAAATTAAAATGTTTATTTAAAAAAAAAAATTAAACGCCTTAGTTCCTTTTCCTCTCTACTATATTTCCGCAGCTGATCCTTGTCCCCAACTCCGCGATGAGTCATTCATCTCGCAGTAAAGATCCTCATACTTCCATTAGGTATGTGACCAACTATACGTGAGTATGAAAAAAGTGCGCTCACTGGTCTAACGTGAGTTCCTTACATTGTAGCAGGCCGCAGGTCTCATTCTTTACGCCACCGGTCCCGCTCATCAGGTCGGAGGTCCCATTCCTCACGTCATAGGTCAGGGAGGTCAAGAAGAGGCAGTGGATGCCCTGTCATGCCCCTGGAGGTTCACCACTGCATATGCCTTTCCTCCCAGGCAATTAATATTCAAATTCCACCTGAGGCTCCTCAGGGAGTCAGTCCAGGTGGTGGCAGTACTTCTGTATTGGCCGAAGAGACCCTGGTTTCCTCTAGCCATGCGCCTTAGTGTGGGATCTCCAATCAAGATCCCTCCTTTCCCTCAACTTCTTTCACAGGGCAGTCTAGTTCATCCAAACCCTCAGAAGTTGAATCTTCGAATCTGGAGGTTGGGAGGCGAAGGTTCGAGTCCCTAGGGTGTTCCCCAGGAGTCATAACAACCCTTCTAAAAGCCAGGAAGCCTGCAACTAATGCCATATATTCAAAAATCTAGGACAAGTTCTTATCATTTGCTTGGATTTGAAATGGATTTGATCCAATCCTTCCCTCTACTTCCCATGTTCTAGGATTCCTTCAGACAGGACTTGGTCTGGGGCTTGGTCTGAGCTCCTTCAAAGTGCAGGTAGCAGCAATCTCTTCCGCAACAAATAAGAGATGGGCGGAGGATCCTTTAGTAGTCACTTTCCTCAGAGGTGTATTGAAGATTCGCCCACCTGTCAGACGATCATTTTCTTAAGTGGGATCTGTCCCTGGTCCTTGAAGTTCTATCTGACCATCCCTTTGCTCCAGTGGAACAAGTAACAATATGGAACCTAACACTAAAGATGGCTTTCCTGCTAGCCATTACATCTGGCAGAAGGATCTCGGAACTTCACTCTTTAGGGATAGGTGACGACCACATCTCCTTCCCAGACAGAGTGGAACTCCGTCCCCTTCGGGGGTTCACACCAAAGGTTGCTACTCCAAGCCACCTGTTGGAACCCTGGGCACTACCAGGATTTACAGACACGGATTCAGAGTCTTGTCACGAGCTGGATGTATCCAGAGTGCTCAGGGCCTACCTAGAAGCCACCGGCCCCTTCAGAAATTCTGAGAGACTTTTCATCGTACCGTTCGGTAGATACAGGGGCAAAGAAGCTTCCATCAGAACTCTGGCATCTTGGGTTGTAAAGTTAATCCAGAGGGCCTACAGGGTGAAGAATATGGAGCCTCCATCCCGAGTGAATGCTCATTCTACAAGGGCAGTCTCAGCCTCCTGGGCAGCAAGGGCTAATGTTTCGTTGGAGACGGTGTGCAGGGCCGCCACCTGGTCTTCTCACCATACGTTCCTCAGACACTACCATATTGATCCAGGAGCGCTCACGACTGTTGAGTTTGGAAGGAGGGCAGTTCAGGCTGCTATGTCCTCTTCTAATTAAACATTTATTGTTAAGCAATTATCCCACCCGTGTCAGCTAGTTATTTATCACAGGTATGCTGCCATGGAGGCACCAGGAAAACTGAAACATTTGAATCATACTTACCAGTCATTTTCCTTTCCTGGTGCCTATCCATGGCAGCATACGCTCCCATCCTCGGTATTCTATATTACGGAGAATGTTGGGGGAGGGACTATGCCTTTCATTTATGCTATTCACTAGTCCTGAAGGAGGAGTCAAGGCGGAGCTCTATCACAGGTATGCTGCCATGGATAGGCACCAGGAAAGGAAAATTACTGGTAAGTATGATACCATTTTCCGTTTTTTTTTTTTTTCAAAATTTTCTGAATTTTTCTGTTTATATTGCAAAAAAAAAAAATCGCAGAGGCAATCAAATACCATTAAAAGAAAGCTCTATTTGTGGGAAGAAAAGGACGCAAATTTTGTTTGGGTACAACATTGCATGTCCGCGCAATTTCCAGTTAAAGCAGCGCAGTGCCAAATTGTAAACACCTCTGGTCTTTATGCAGAGTATTGGTCCGGGGCTTATGTGGTTAAATGCACAATCCACTAATGAAGAAATTCTCCGAATTATTAAATCCAAATCCCTTAAAAGAGGTTCAGCTCCTGGTCCAGATGTCTTCTCTTCCTTCTATTATAAACAATTTCACCAACATCTAATCCCGAATTTACCAAAATGATACAAAAACATTCTGAATGGGGCTCAATTCCCAGAAGAAATGTTACTTGCAAACATGTCCTTAATTCCGAAACCAAATAAAGACCACCCATTACCCCGAAATTACAGACCGATTTCGGTAATAAACAATGATCTTAAGATCTTTAGCAGACTGTTAGCCAATAGATTATCAACAATAATCCCTTCTCTGATATCCCCTTACCAATCTGGATTCATCCCAGGTCAACAAATTACTGACAATATTTGTTTGGTAACAAATATAATTTAGGATGCAAATATAAAATCACAATCAGTTTTATTATTAAGCCGAGATATTAATAAGGCCTTTGTCAGTGTGTCATGGAGTCACCTCCATATGGTGCTGCAGAGATACGGATTTAAAGGAGAATTCACCCATGCCTTCCATGCACTGTATCATAGACCCCACACCAGAAGAAAGTTACCAGGATGTAATTCTGAATTTTTCAAGGTGGGTAGAGGGACACGTCAGGGTTGCCCCCTTTGACCTTTATTATTCACACTAGCTATTGAGCCCTTAGCCACGGCAATACTACTTCACCCAGATATCAAAGGTTATACATCAAACAACAATACATATGTAGCGGCCTCACTCCCTCTCTCTTCTATATCGGTTACTCTGTGCTTCTGGCTCTGTGTCTAGGGAGTTCCTAGGAGGAGAGAGTGAGATGCGCCACGGCCCATGTCCTCCCCATATGCAGCAAGGAGGTGAAGGCCAGTACCTGTTGTTTCCTCGTGCCTGTGTGTAACACTTGGAACCAAGTCTGTCCTGTTAAGTACCTCCCTCTGCTCCCAGTAACCGGAGTACCACACACCGATAAGGGTCCAACACTCGTTTATTCCGTGAACACAAATAAACAGTCCTTTGCAAGCCGACAGGTTGAGACCCATAAAACAGTTCAGCACGGTGGGGCGAGTAGGTCGAGGCACAATCCTAACAGTCAAATCTAAACCACTGTGGTTTCACCAGCGGTTGCTAAGCCCAGTGGCTTTAATGAGGATTTGCAATCTTCAGAGTCTCTACCAGCGACTCTAGAGAACAGGAACTGGAGTTACCTTCGCTGCGCTGCGGCCCCTGTCAGGGGGAAGACATCCCTCCAAGGGAGTTACCAGAGGCCCTGCTGTCACCGGGTAGATGCTGCTCCAGACTCTCCAGGAGGGTAACCTCTCCGGCCTCCTCGCCTCAGATACGGGTCCCAACACCTTAGGGGCCCTCGGACTTATCCACCCTTGCGGAACCCAGTCGAAGTTACTGGGCCCCAGGCCTCTGCCATAGTACCTCACCCCAGGCTTAAGGTGCCTGAGATGGACTCCATCACTTGCCAGCACCCAGGCCGAGAGCGCCCGGGTGCTGCTCCGCTACCCCTCCTTGGGCTCTTCAATCACACCACCAACCGACCACCGACCCACGACCACGTGTGAGGGCGTCCCTCCCCTTTTATATCCCCTCCTGGCGGGCACAGCAGTTTCCCTGCCCCGCTGTACTGCCGCCTGGCGAGGACAAAAAGGGCAGAGCACCACAGTGGTGGTTCCAACCCGGTCCAGGGCGACAGCGCCACCCCTGGACCGCAGGGAACTGCACACCACCGAAGTCCTCCACGAACCAAACAGTCTCAATTCTCTGACAATCTGTGCATCTGGGCCATGCTACCGCCCAGATGCTCCCCCCTTAAATTTAAATACCCGCTACACTCTTCCCCTGGTGATTTGACACTGGTCAAATATAAAATGATAAAACTTTTCTATAAAATACTCTGACATTTACACATATACATTCCCCCCCCATCACTGTCTAAGGACCACCCCATTCTCAGCAGCCTTGACAGATGAATCTCCTGCAGAAGGGAAACAAAAACAATCACCACAGACATCCTACCACAATGTGTGTTGACTTGGAATGAATGGGTCTATCGGCCGAGAGGCCCATTCGCTCCAATGAGTATAGTGATGTATGTGTAAAAAAAACAAACAGCCGTTGCGCAACACTGCCACCTGGTGACAGTGCCACGGTAATGACACTTGGTTGAATCTTCCGGACAACTTTCCTTCTTCTCCTTGCTGTGTCCCTACTCTGATTCTACCCCAAAGTCTTTGTCTTCTTCATAATGCAGGGGAGAAAAAGGGAGAACAAACAAAACAGCTCCCATTTCTCCAAAGAGTGTAAAGCCCAAATAAAAAAAAATAGGGCACAGTCCTTGTGTTCAAGAGTTCAGGAGTTCAGCAGCAAACAAAAATGCAAAAGTACACAGGAGTCTCTCTTCTCCTACAAGTAGAACTTTGGGTACGGCAGGAACAGGGGCTTCAAGTGCTTATCAAAATTCTCGACAGTATACTCAATGTCCTCTCCATCCTTCCGGCAGATAAGCACCCTGTCCGCATGGATATGCCGACCCAACATCCACTCCGCCTTGCAGTCTCTGAACTTCTTGGACACGGAGGGTGAGCATGAGAGGTATCGGTGAGCATGAGGCACTTTGAGTTTCTCCCAGACGAACTCATCGTACCACCGCTGCCGCAGGGCTTCTACTTCAAAAAGCAAGTCTCGAGGTAAGTATGGGTACTCCCACCCATATTCACGGGCAACTCTCTGGCAAAAGAGCCGCTGCAATCGGTCCAAAGGTGGCATGGTGGCCTGCTCTCCTTCTCCAGGTGGGACGATAGCTTCTGGATTCCGAAGTACTTTAACTACCTCCGTGAACTTGGGCTTTGGCGCCCGCAGTGATGTGCGTTGCGTTCCCGCTACCGGAACGGATGAAGCTGCAGGTGACTCGGAGGATGGAAGAGCAGGCAGAGGACTAGACTTTCCCTCGAGCTCCGGGGCCTCCACCCGGGGTGTACTGTCCCCTGTAGACATAGGCGGATCCCTTGGCGCACGGAGCGCGAGTAACGGCATCTTGTCCCAGCCCTTGCGGTGAAAGACCTTGTCAATTTCACCGTCATCTCCACAGTCCGACAGCGACTCTAGGTCGGAGGTTTTGTACATCTCTGCGGGTAGGTAATTCCCGGTGGACACGGAATCACCCTCCCTTGCGGGCTCCACCGACTGTGGACTCCCGACACCTCCAACCACCACCACAGTCCCAACCCCTGGCTCACCTGGGCCTTTAGAAGAACAGGGATGTCCAGGACTCTTCCTACCGGATCCATCCAGGCCAGGCAAGCGGCGGGGCGAAGCTCTTCCACGACCACAGGATGCCTGTACCAGGCCGACTTTCCTCTTCGGAGGTGGGAGCAGGGAATCTGTGGCGACCGAAGCAGTATCCTCGGATTTTTCTTTCTCAGTCTCTGGTTGGGCACTCTCCTTGCCCTGGTCAGTGCGTACAGGAATCTCCGCAAAGGCCTGGATCTCCCCTTCTGGAGTAGTGGTACCTGTGAGGCAGTTGAGGCGAAGGGCCCGGGGCCTTACTGTGGATGGCTCCACCTCGAACAGAAACTCCTTGCATGCCTCACATCGCCCGAATGGCTTCATGTTGACCACCAGTCCCGAGCATCCGGGACAGATCACGCCGAGGGCCTCCGTGTCTCTGCAGGTGTACAGAGCCAACTGCCCCCGGGGCCTAAGTCTTATTCCCGTGTCTGTCAGGGGAGCAGCAAAATAAGTCATCTTCGTGGTATAAGGAACCAGAATCCATGGGGAACTTGAGGTCATCCCGACTATCTGCTGCTCCATCACACACTGACCAACTCGCGCCAGAATCTCCACGTGTGTCCTTCCACATGGCCAGACTCCTCCCATAATCTGCACTTTTTCGCTGGCTTTTTCTTGACTCTGCCCACGAACTGCGCAATTATGGTGTGCCTCGTGGCGCGCCTTCCAGGCCGACCTACTCGGAACTCCTCTGGGCAGCAAAGTTCAAACACAGACGTTCTCAGTTCCATACACGAAACACACACAATCCTGGACTTCCGAGCCCCCACGTGTAGCGGCCTCACTCCCTCTCTCTTCTATATCGGTTTCTCTGTGCTTCTGGCTCTGTGTCTAGGGAGATCCTAGGAGGAGAGAGTGAGATGCGCCACGGCCCATGTCCTCCCCATATGCAGCAAGGAGGTGAAGGCCAGTACCTGTTGTTTCCTCGTGCCTGTGTGTAACACTTGGAACCAAGTCTGTTCTGTTGAGTACCTCCCTCTGCTCCCAGTAACTGGAGTACCACACACTGATAAGGGTCCAACACTCGTTTTTTCCGTGAACACAAATAAACAGTCCTTTGCAAGCCGACAGGTTGAGACCCATAAAACAGTTCAGCACGGTGGGGCGAGTAGGTCGAGGCACAATCCTAACAGTCAAATCTAAACCACTGTGGTTTCACCAGCAGTTGCTAAGACCAGTGGCTTTAATGAGGATTTGCAATCTTCAGAGTCTCTACCAGCGACTCTAGAGAACAGGAACTGGAGTACCTTCGCTGCGCTGCGGCCCCTGTCAGGGGGAAGACATCCCTCCAAGGGAGTTACCAGAGGCCCTGCTGTCACCGGGTAGATGCTGCTCCGGACTCTCCAGGAGGGTAACCTCTCCGGCCTCCTCGCCTCAGATACGGGTCCTAACACCTTAGGGGCCCTCAGACTCATCCACCCTTGCGGAACCCAGTCGAAGTTACTGGGCCCCAGGCCTCTGCCGTAGTACCTCACCCCAGGCTTAAGGTGCCTGAGATGGACTCCATCACTTGCCAGCACCCAGGCCGAGGGCGCCCGGGTGCTGCTCCGCTACCCCTCCTTGGGCTCTCAAATCACACCACCAACCGACCACCGACCCACGACCTTGTGTGAGGGCGTCCCTCCCCTTTTATATCCCCTCCTGGCGGGCACAGCAGGTTCCCCGCCCCGCTGTACTGCCGCCTGGCGAGGACAAAAAGGGCAGAGCACCACAGTGGTGGTTCAACCCCGGTCCAGGGCGACAGCGCCACCCCTGGACCGCAGGGAACTGCACACCACCAAAGTCCTTCATGAACCAAACAGTCTTGATTCTCTGACAATCTGTGCATCTGGGCCATGCTACCGCCCAGATGCTCCCCCCTTAAATTTAAATACCCACTACACATATAAGTTGAGTATGTATGCAGATGATATGATACTATTTGTTACAAAACCTAATATAGCTTTACCCAGGGGCGTTGCTAGGTCTACAAAAGATCTGGGGCTAGAGCCCATAGCAGCAAAGTAAAGAGCCATATGCTTGGGCGGGCATACACATATAAATAATATACATGTGTGTGTGTGTATATATATATATATATATATATATATATATATCTCATTACATATGTGAGTGCGAATTCCCCCTTACATCAGACTCCACAGAGAGCCCCCCTTACATCAGGGTCCCCAGAGAGCCTCCCCCTTACATCAGGTTCCCCAGAGAGCCTTCCCATTACATGAGGGTCTCCAGAGAGCCTCCCTATTACATCAGGGTCCCCAGAGAGCCTCTCCATTACATCAGGGTCCCCAGAGAGCCTTCTCATTACATCAGGGTCCCCAGAGAGCCTCCCCATTACATCAGGGTCCCCAGAGAGCCTCCCCATTACATCAGGGTCCCCAGAGAGCCTCCCCCTTACATCAGGGTCCCCAGAGAGCCCCCCTTACATCAGGGTCCCCAAAGAGGCCCCGCTTACATCAGGGTCCCCAGGGAGGCCCCGCTTACATCAGGGTCCCCAGGGAGGCCCCGCTTACATCAGTTTACCCAGAGAGCGCTCTATACATAAGGGTCCCCAGAGAGCCCCCTACATTCTCAGCACCAGTGCAGAACCCACCCAAAAAAAATGTCTGGAGCCACCCCTGCCAATCAGACATCTATCTCCCTGTGACTGCAGGAAGTCATATAGGAACCAAGTTCCTAACAACTTCCTTCCCCTTCTGCTTTACCACTTCTGTGGAGCGCCACCTGCAGTGGGGAGTACAGACTGCACCTGTCTACATGGGGATGTGATGCCTTAGCCCACTCCAGACTCTGCTGTGAGTACCACCATTATTCTCTGCATGTTGGGGGGTTGGGGCAATAATGAAGACATATTTTTGGGGGTACAAAGGCTGCAGCATATGCCGTGTGTAGCGCTACCCCCAGCTAAGGGAGCCGCTGAACTTTCACTCGGGCCCTGCACACAGCTCCGCCAACCCCCGGCAATCTACTCGACCCACTCTGGCACAGTTAGTCTAGGGATGATTATCTTATACTCTATACTTGAATTTAAACACCAATGCACAGATAATAAAGAATAACGAGTTTACTGTTTGTATAGCAGATCAAAGAGTATAACAGATCACACAGATTCTTTGCAGAGCCCTGCAGCAATAAACAATATTACACACTTGTAAGGTATGGCGAATGCGCGCCACGTGTAACGGTATTTAACTATGCGTCATGTGGCGCATCAACTAAATACCACTCCTGGTCAGGCCTGACTCAGACTTTAACTCAGTCTCTAGGGGAATGATTTCTTTGCATGCAACTTGAAACCATGGTGCACTTAACAGGAACAATATTTGTAATCCAGGGGTAATTAACCAAAGAGTAACACTACGCCGGAGACTACACAACTCAGTTCAGCCACTAGTCTCCGGGGAAACAGTAAATAAAGCCAGGGGGCCAAGGCAGTCTCTAGGCCTAGTCAAAGTACAAGGGGCTATTAGATTGAGCAGGTGCTCGCTCACCACTCCGGACGCGATCCCAGTCCGGGACTTCCATCGACTGTGTCTCCCCACACAGCGTCTGCAACGATCGGGTCTCTGGTCCAACTGATGTCAGTCACCTCGACAGCAAACAGGTGCCACCCGGGCTCCGCAGTGGGGTGGAAGGCTCTTTGCAAGTTGCGCAAGGCCCCAGGCTTCAGGCCTTGCACTCCAGCAGGTCCGCACAGGAAGCCTTGTTGCTAGTAGCACGGTGTCCAAAGAGGCCGAGCTAAGCCTCTCCCCTTCCCTTTATAGCTCCACCCATGAGTCTCTGCGGTGGCAACAATGGACCCTGGGTGCCAAATGGGGTTCTGGGTAAGGTAGTCCAGAAAGTCTTAAAGGAGACCCTGCTACACACTCCCCCCACTTAAACTCTTTGGTCCCCAAATATACTTCTTAACATACACTATGTACAACCCTAGACAAAGTCATGTATGATGTTGGCAGAGGGAACTCCCACCAAAACTGAGGGGTTGAATTCCCTTGCCCACAGGTCACACCTTCACGAGTGGCCTGCCTAACTGTCCCAGAGAGTGAGTTGGGGTTGCCCTCCACCAAATGAACAGTGGAGGGATCTGGATTCTCTGCACTCCTCCTGGCAGTAACCACAGCATCTTCTGAGCTCTTTCCCATTTGTGGGTAGGTCAACTTCTTAGGAGGCCTTACGACTCTTTGGGCCCTTTGCTCTCTGGGGACTTCTGGCTTAGACATCGCAGGCTCCTCCTCCGGAGCAGTCTTGTGGGATTCTGCGGGTTCTGGGACACTTGGTTCTGGAGCTGGGAGGTACATTGAGTCTCTTGGGTCTTCCTCTGAGTATGTGTCACAGGCATCTTCCCAGTGATCCGACAAAGAACTAGATGGAATGAACTCAGTAGCTTCTACATTCAGTGTACTGTCTATAGTGTCTTCAGTAGGTGGAAGATCTATAGCAGAAGCTCCTGGAGTCGGGGAAGGCCATAGCCAATCAAGTTCTTGTCTTTCATCTTCACTTTGTTCAGAGGCCTCTACATCTTTAGCTTGAGAGGCCTGGGACCGAATGTTTGGCCTGGGAGTATCCAGGATGGAGGCTAGTTCTGGGGAGTCTCTCACAAGAGGTATCCCGACTGCTTCGGCAAGTGGGAGTAGGTGATTCCGATGCCAAGTCTTGAGTGGTCCCACCTTCCCTTCTGGCTTCAACTTGTAAACAGGTAAGCCCGGCAGCTTCTTGCAAATGACATAGGGTTCGGGTCTCCATCTGTCTGCAAGCTTGTGTTTTCCAGGGACCCCCAGATTGCATAGCAGTACTCGGTCCCCAGGTTGCAGGTCCTGGATCCGAACCTTCAGATCAAAGTTCCTCTTGTTGCGAGCCCCCCTTTGATCTGAGGCCGCTTGGGCCTGCTCATAGGATAACTTCAAGCTGTGCCTGAGTCGGTCCACATATCCTTTGTGGGAGATGGCTGAGGAATGGTCTATAGAAGTGCCAAAGGCCAGGTCTACGGGTAACCTTGCTTCTCTCCCAAACATGAGTCGATAGGGGGAGTAGCCTTTAGCATCACTTGTGATACTGTTGTAAGCGTGCACTATAGCTGCTATGTGCTTACTCCAGTGCTGTTTCTTCTCGCTACTCAAAGTCCCTAACATGTTGAGCAGGGTTCGGTTGAACCTCTCCGGCTGAGCATCTCCATGCGGGTGGTAGGGGGTGGTTAGGGTCTTCTTGATCCCTAAAGAATCCAGGAGTTTCCGGATAAGCCGGCTTTCAAAGTCTCTCTCTTGATCCGAATGGCTTAGCTGTGGTAGCCCATAGTGGACAAAATACTTCTCCATAAGTACCTTTGCCACAGTGGAGGCCTTATGGTCTTTGGTTGGGAAGGCCTGGGCATACCGAGTGAAATGATCGGTTATCACCAGAACATTTCCTAATCCACTCAAGTCTGGTTTGAGGCAGAGAAAATCAATGCATACCAGATCCAGCGGGCCTTGACTTTGTAGATGGCCCATTGGGGCAGCTTGATGGGGTAAAGTTTTCTGCTGGATGCAGCGTGCACATGAATGGCAGTACTCCTCTATTTCAGCCCTCATGCAGGGCCAATAGAACCGACTCCTGACAAGTTGAAAGGTTCTTTCGGCCCCTAGGTGGCCGTGATTGTCATGCAGGGCGACCAGGACAGTCTCCCTGTGTTTCTCGGGAAGAAACAATTGCCATTTGTCTTCCAGGTCATCAGAGGGGCCCCTTCGGTAGACCACTCCCTGATGCACCTGTAATCTGTCCCACTCCTTCCTCAACAGGCGAGCTTCCTTTGCAGAGTGACGCAGGAGTCTATTTGGATCCTGATTTTCCAGGGCCCCCAGGACCAATCTCCCCATGGGGTCTTCCACTTGGTCACATCTCAACTCCTTCTTTGACAGTTTTGGCAAATTATCTTCCTCCAACTGAGTTACCCCATAGTATTGTTTGGGAACTCCTACCATAGTAACCCCTATCTCTTCTGCCCTTGAGCCTCCTCTGGCTTGAAGTTCAGCCCCTTGACAAAGGGCCCGCATCCCGGACGAGCCCCCACGTGTAGCGCTACCCCCAGCTAAGGGAGCCGCTGAACTTTCACCCTGGCCCACCCCCGGCAATCTACTCGACCCACTCTGGCACAGTTAGTCTAGGGATGATTATCTTATACTCTATACTTGAATTTAAACACCAATGCACAGATAATAAAGAATAACGAATTTACTGTTTGTATAGCAGATCAAAGAGTATAACAGATCACACAGATTCTTTGCAGAGCCCTGCAGCAATAAACAATATTACACACTAGTAAGGTATGGCGAATACGCGCCACGTGTAACGGTATTTAACTATGCGTCATGTGGCGCATCAACTAAATACCACTCCTGGTCAGGCCTGACTCAGACTTTAACTCAGTCTCTAGGGGAATGATTTATTCGCATGCAACTTGAAACTGTGGTGCACTTAACAGGAACAGTATTTGTAATCCAGGGGTAATTAACCAAGAGAGTAACACTACGACGGAGACTACACAACTCAGTTCAGCCACTAGTCTCCGGCGAAACAGCAAATAAAGCCCAGGGCCAAGGCAGTCTCTAGGCCTAGTCAAAGTACAAGGGGCTATTAGATTGAGCAGGTGCTCGCTCACCACTCCGGACGCGATCCCAGTCCGGGACTTCCACCGACTGTGTCTCCGCACACAGCGTCTGCAACGATCGGGTCTCTGGTCCAACTGTTGTCAGTCACCTCGACAGCAAAAAGGTGCCAACCGGGCTCCGCAGTGGGGTGGAAGGCTCTTTGGAAGTTGCGCAAGGCCCCAGGCTTCAGGCCTTGCACTCCAGCAGGTCCGCACAGGAAGCATTGTTGCTAGTAGCGCGGTGTCCAAAGAGGCCGAGCTAAGCCTCTCCCCTTCCCTTTATAGCTCCACCCATGAGTCTCTGCGGTGGCAACAATGCACCCTGGGTGCCAAATGGGGTTCTGGGTAAGGTAGTCCGGAAAGTCTTAAAGGAGACCCCGCTACACGTGTATAGTGTAAGCTCAGACTTTATATAACCAAATCCCTTTTCATCATGATGTAGTCATCTCCACTTTTCATCTCAATGCTTCTCCACATTCGTCTTTCTCTCTTTCTCTCTTCTAATATTGGGAGGTATAATTATCATTACTACTGCAAAACATAATCTTCTCCCTTCTGTACTCTGATCTCCGTGTTCTATAATATTCATCCAGCCTCACCCTGTGTAGGAGGAAGTCACCCCTCCCCCATCCACATTCCTCTGCGGTGTCAGAGACTTTCAGTTTCGTTTCTCTTCTGCTGTCAGCGATGGCGTCTGCTGATCTGAGAGCTGAGCTGGAATGTTCCGTCTGTCTGAACATTTATACCGATCCTGTAACCCTGAAATGTGGTCACAACTTCTGCCGGGTCTGTATTGATCGTGTGCTGGATACACAGGAGGGGTCTGGAGGATATTCCTGTCCTGAATGCAGAAAAAAGTTCCAGGAGTCGTCCTGCACTGCACAGGAACATGAAACTACGTAACATAGCAGAGACTTTCCTGTCTGCTCAGCCAGATCCGGAGGAGTCCGGGGTCTTCTGTACTCACTGTGTGGACTCTCCTGTACCTGCTGTTAGATCCTGTCTGCTCTGTGAGGTTTCTCTGTGTGATAAACACCTGAGAGTCCACAAAAAGTCCCCAGAACACATCTTATGTGACCCCACCTTGTCCATGGAGAGCAGGAAATGCTCCGTCCATAAGAAGATCCTGGAGTATTTCTGCACTGAGGATGAGACCTGTATCTGTATTTCTTGTTGTATGATTGGAGGACATAAAGGACATGAGATGATATCATTGGATGAGGCTTCTGAGAAGAAGAAGGAGACACTGAGGAATGTTCTGCAGAATCTTCTGACAAAGAGAGAGGAGACGGAGGAAAGAGTCCAGAGTCTGGAGGAACACAGGAGGAAAGTAGAAGAAGAAGCAGCTGGAGACACCGAGAGAGTCACTGTCCTGTTTAGAGATCTCAGGAGACGTCTGGAAGACCTGGAGAAGAGAGTCCGGAGGGAAATCTCCGGGAGGGCAGAGCGGATCTCCATCTCCATCCGGGATCTGGAAATAAAGAAGGAGAAGCTGTCCAGGAAGTTGCGTCACATTGAGGAGCTGTGTAACGTGACGGATCCACTGACTGTCTTACAGGAATCAGACACAGGTGACTTGTGTGATACTGAGGATGGAGATAATGAGGACAGAGAGAGACATGAGAAGCTCCTCCATGATGGAGGGGGTCTGGGTGTGGCGGGGGTCTTACACACAGGTTTATCTGATATAATAACAGAGGTAAATGTATACTTCTATATACAGGGAGCTGCAGACATATTACTGGATGGAAACACAGCTAGAAATTATCTACAGATATCAGATGACAGGAAAACTGTATCCGGGTCACATATAGAGCAGAATTACCCAGAAACACCAGAGAGATTTCAGGGTTCTCCTCAGGTGTTGAGCAGTCAGAGTTTCTCCTCAGGGAGACATTACTGGGAAGTGGATGTCGGGGGGTCAGAGAGCTGGAGAGTCGGGATGTGTTACCCCAGTATAGAGAGGAGAGGAAGGAAGTCACGGATTGGATGTAATAAGAAGTCCTGGGGATTGGTCAGGGAAGATGATAAGTATCGGGTGACACATGACAGTGTTTGGATCCCCTTATCCACCAATCCCTCCAGTAACAGAGTCAGGATATATCTGGATTATGAGGCCGGGCGGATCTCCTTCTATGATCTGTGTGACCCGATCCGACACCTCCGCACCTTCACCACCACCTTCACTGAGCCCCTCCATGCTGTGTTAGGTGTATGGAAAGGTTGTATAAAGATATGTGGGGGAAGGGGTGAGATGTGAGAACTCCGCCCACAGTCTGGTGATGTCAGGTGAAGGGGTGGAATGAATATAGTATTCATCCAATAGTATATAGCAGTGGGCGTGGCTTCCTTTCAGGTTTTTCTACTATAAATAAATGTGAGATTTCTTACTGATCGCTGTGATAGGGTGGAATATCTGTCCAATTATTGGAATAACAGAACACCTCGGGTCACACCTGTGCAATTTTTTAGTGATTTTTACAGAAACGCACCACAGTCCATGTAACATGGTTTCCTATGGGACGCGGTCACATCCAGGCTTTTCTCAGCCGCTGCGTTTTTGGAAAGGGTCGGGGAATTTTTATAATGCGTTTTTGGTTTAATAGACTTCAATGGAGAAGCTGCAGGAAAGCACGTGATGCGTTTTTGCCACAATTTTACAGCTTTTTAATCTGCCCAACAACAAATTGTCCCAAAAAAAAAAAAGAAGCATAAAAGCGCATCAAAGATGAATGTGGAAAAACAGAAAACGCACCGCAAAAAACACCGCAGGAACGGATAAAAAGCAAACTGCACAGGTGGGAACCGGGTCTAATGTTCTGATTGGACAGTGAGGATGGGTGTGGCCTATCTGCCTATCTATCTATCTATTCCATGACAATCTGACGTAATATCTTCTCTGTAAGTTCTTAATAGAAAACTATCCCAGTGTGTGACATCATCCGTCTCCTCCCCCTGCCCCTCCCCCACATGTGGTCCCTCTGTGTGGGGGGGCAGCCATGATCAGACATAGAGGGTGGGGGGTGCGGTCACTGTAATGGGATGGATGGGGTCACCTCTCCTCTCTGCCCCTCCCCCTCCTATGTTTAGTGTAATAAGGAAGGGGAAGGTTTAGAGCCCGTGTCATGTTTTTATATGTCTGTGACCCTGTCCAGATTTCTCTCACTCCTTGTCCCGTTGTCACCAAGACAGGAAGTGAGAGGAAATCTTTCTAATGGAGTCCCGGACAGTAATGAAAACCCAGCAGGGGTTCTAATCCTTCCCCACACCATCCAATACTAGAAATAATGTCTGGGTTTTGGCATAGACTGGAATAGAAAATCGCATCCAAATAATGGTGTCAGTATGTCGTGTCAATGGTGTCAGTGTCGGTGGTGTCGGTGTCAGTGTCGGCGGTGTCGGTTTCGGAGGGGTCGGTGTCAGTGTCGGTGGTGTCGGTTTCGGAGGGGTCGGTGTCAGTGTCGGTGGTGTCGGTTTTGGAGGGGGCGGTGTCAATGTCGGTGGTGTCGGTTTTGGAGGGGTCGGTGTCAGTGTCGGTGGTGTCGGTTTCGGAGGGGGCGGTGTCAGTGTCGGTGGAGTCGGTTTCGGAGGGGTCGGTGTCAGTGTCGGTGGTGTCGGTTTCGGAGGGGTCGGTGTCAGTGTCGGTGGTGTCGGTTTCGGAGGGGGCGGTGTCAGTGTCGGTGGTGTCGGTTTCGGAGGGGTCAGTGTCGGTTTCGGAGGGGGCGGTGTCAGTGTCGGTGGTGTCGGTTTCGGAGGGGGCGGTGTCAGTGTCGGTGGTGTCGGTTTCGGAGGGGGCGGTGTCAGTGTCGGTGGTGTCGGTTTCGGAGGGGGCGGTGTCAGTGTCGGTGGTGTCGGTTTCGGAGGGGGCGGTGTCAGTGTCGGTGGTGTCGGTTTCGGAGGGGGCGGTGTCAGTGTCGGTGGTGTCGGTTTCGGAGGGGACGGTGTCAGTGTCGGTTTCGGAGGGGGCGGTGTCAGTGTCGGTGTGTCGGTTTCGGAGGGGGCGGTGTCAGTGTCGGTGGTGTCGGTTTCGGAGGGGTCGGTGTCAGTGTCGGTTTCGGAGGGGCCGGTGTCAGTGTCGGTGGTGTCGGTTTCGGAGGGGTCGGTGTCAGTGTCGGTTTCGGAGGGGCCGGTGTCAGTGTCGGTGGTGTCGGTTTCGGAGGGGGCGGTGTCAGTGTCGGTGGTGTCGGTTTCGGAGGGGGCGGTGTCAGTGTCGGTTTCGGAGGGGGCGGTGTCAGTGTCGGTGGTGTCGGTTTCGGAGGGGTCGGTGTCAGTGTCGGTGGTGTCGGTTTCGGAGGGGGCGGTGTCAGTGTCGGTGGTGTCGGTTTCGGAGGGGTCAGTGTCAGTGTCGGTGGTGTCGGTTTCGGAGGGGGCGGTGTCAGTGTCGGTGGTGTCGGTTTCGGAGGGGGCGGTGTCAGTGTCGGTGGTGTCGGTTTCGGAGGGGGCGGTGTCAGTGTCGGTGGTGTCGGTTTCGGAGGGGGCGGTGTCAGTGTCGGTGGTGTCGGTTTCGGAGGGGGCGGTGTCAGTGTCGGTGGTGTCGGTTTCGGAGGGGGCGGTGTCAGTGTCGGTGGTGTCGGTTTCGGAGGGGTCGGTGTCAGTGTCGGTTTCGGAGGGGGCGGTGTCAGTGTCGGTTTCGGAGGGGGCGGTGTCAGTGTCGGTGGTGTCGGTTTCGGAGGGGTCGGTGTCAGTGTCGGTTTCGGAGGGGCCGGTGTCAGTGTCGGTGGTGTCGGTTTCGGAGGGGTCGGTGTCAGTGTCGGTTTCGGAGGGGCCGGTGTCAGTGTCGGTGGTGTCGGTTTCGGAGGGGGCGGTGTCAGTGTTGGTGGTGTCGGTTTCGGAGGGGTCGGTGTCAGTGTCGGTTTCGGAGGGGGCGGTGTCAGTGTCGGTGGTGTCGGTTTCGGAGGGGTCGGTGTCAGTGTCGGTTGGTGTCGGTTTCGGAGTGGGCGGTGTCAGTGTCGGTGGTGTCGGTTTCGGAGGGGTCGGTGTCAGTGTCGGTGGTGTCGGTTTCGGAGGGGTCGGTGTCGGTTTCGGAGGGGTCGGTGTCAGTGTCGGTGGTGTCGGTTTCGGAGGGGGCGGTGTCAGTGTCGGTGGTGTCGGTTTCGGAGGGGTCGGTGTCAGTGTCGGTGGTGTCGGTGGTGTCGGTTTCGGAGGGGTCGGTGTCGTCGGTTTCGGAGGGGGCGGTGTCAGTGTCGGTGGTGTCATTGTGACGTCACTTCCTGTTCTGGTAGATGTAAACACCGCCATTTTTTTCTGGAAAGCAGAGACCAATATTTATTTTTTATCTCGTACTTTCCAGGGTAGAGGAGAGATCTGAGGTCTTATAGACCCCCAACATCTCTCCATAAAGAGGACCTGTCATGTCTTATTTCTGTCACAAGAGATTTCTTCTGATAGCAATAAAAGTGATAAAATAAATAAATACATAAATAAAAGGACAGTTAAAAAAAAAATAAAAAAATTCTTATAAGTGTCCCCACCCCCACGTGTCACACGCTTATGTAAGTCACGCACACATATGTAAATGGTGTTTGCCCCACACATGTGAGAAATCACCACAAACCTTATAGTGAGAGCGATAATTCTATCACCAGATCTCCTCTGTAACTCTAAACTGGTGACTTGTTAACGTTTTTAAAGTGTATGGAGATTAAGTCCCGAAGTTTGGCGCCATTTTACAAGCGTGACATGTTTGGTATCTATTTACTCAGCATAACATTATCTTTTATATTATAGCAAAAAAAAAAGGGTTATTCTTTGTGTTTTTCATTAAAGTGTATTTTTCCCCAAACAATTTGCATTTCAAAAATTGCAGTATAAATACCGTGTGACATTAAAAAATTGTAACAACCTCCATTTTATTCTGTAGGGCCTCTGCTTTAAAAAAAATATATATATATATATACAGTATATAAGCTTTCATATGATAGTTCTTCTCTTTATAGTACTTGGCAGTGTTACAGATAGCTATGGAAGGGGATTCCTTATCTCAGTGGTTCTCAACCTCAGTCCTCACCTACCCCCAACAGGCCATGTTTGCAGGTTTTCCTTGATCTTGCACAGGTGCTTTTAAAGTGGATGTAAACCCGATTCATGAGCTTTGAGCTGGGCACATATATCTGCAGTGTTTCGTTATCTCTCTTCAAAGCACTGAGTCCCGTGGGTTTCTCCTGCTCCATTCTTCTGTTATCAGCCTGAGAAGTTCTCCGAGACAAAAGCAGCCTGAAGTTTGTGTTGTGGGAGGTTGCTATAAATAGATTAGCAGAGAGCTTGCCTTCTCACAGCACAGCTCTGCACATTACTTTCTTTCTTTGCCAATGTGCAGTGGGGGTGTGTGCCTTTCCTCCAATCAGCTGTCTTTGCTGTATGCCCAGACCTCATTCCCAGTGCTAAACAGGAAGAGAAAATCTGTAACAAGATGTGAACTTTCTAAGGAATATATAAAGCTGAAGACAGCAGATATACATGTAATACTTATATAGGGAGATTTGTTTCATCTCTGTGTATCATCTGAGGCTGTTCACTTAACTGGGTATATGGAGGGTTTACATCCACTTTAAATCAGAGTCAATGGCTTGGTATTTTGGACAGCTATTTTATCTAAGAGAAATTCCCAAAACATGGCCTGTTGGGGGTACTTGAGGACCGGGATGAGAACCACTGCCTTATAGAATTTCTATGAATGAGAAGGATGATCACTGAGGGTGGGGGTTTTGGTCTCCCCCAATGGATTCTCCTATCATGGTGTAGCAGCTCCAATGGTGGTTTCCAGGTTTCTTCAGCCAAAGCATGAGCACTCTTTGTTGTATACAAATATAGTTTTTTCTTCTTCTTTTCTTGAAACATTTTATAGTGTTGATTATGAAACAATCCTCCATTATTTTTCTACCTGAAGAAGTGGATGACAATCCATGAAACGTGTTGAGCTCAGTCATAGAATATAAAAGTTGGATACATTTGTAGAAAGTAATTTGTGAAGGTCGAGGTGACCATAAGTTCTGGAAATGGATAAATGATGTACAAATATCTATGGCATATGGAGGTTATTTCAATGTATTGTTCTCAATGAATTTTTTACTTCATATTTTTTCTGCAATAAAGTATATGAAATTTTAACATATTTTGTGTGAGTTACGCCTCAAAAATCCTGCTATTTGATTGACACATTCTCTAAATACATTGGCAATCTGGAGAGACACATTCTCTCCATAGTGCCAAGAGCCTAAACCACCGTGAGCCTCTTGTGTGCGGGGATCTGGAGAATTGCAGACCCATCACTGGGGTGTCTGTGCCCACACCAGGGTCAAAAGGACTAAGAGGCTGAGAGGTCTCCTGCCGTGCTGAAACCCAAGGCTGGAGTGACCTGTCGCTGTGTGAGTGTCTACACCAGAGCTTAGAGACTGAGCCGCTGGGACCTGACTTCAGAGATCTGCAGACTGCCAAATGATCTGGACCAGATTTCTGTGTACCAGGAGGGGTAAGTTGATCATCCATGTTTATCCCGAAACAGTTTAGGCAATAGAGACTGCTCTTTGTTCAGCAGCCCACTAGCCATCTACTGCACACTCTAAAAGAGACAGAAACACATGCACCACCTACAGAAGGGCCCCAACACTGACAATTAGGCGCCAATACTTTATAGCCACCTGCAGGGGTACCCCATTGTCAGGAACGTATACGCCCACCCACTATTGGGACTGTATGCATGGTGTGCACGTGAGAACCTTTTTTTTTCTTGGTTTAGTTGATGCCAATATTTTAACCCCGTTTGCATCCGTTGTACTTTGGTTTAACAATGCTACAGTTAAAGTTATTGCCAGGGAATTGCCCAGTTATCTAGTACAGCATCTTTAACCTCTTCCACCCAGCCTATTGTAATATGACGGCCAGGCAGGAGCCCTATTATCCTGGAAGGATATCATATGATGTCCTCCCAGGATCGCACCTCATGCACGGCCCACAGGCCGTACTCCGGAATGATCTGTCACCCGCTGTGTCTAACAACAGATCATTGTATTGGCCTGCTGCCAGTACCATGTGATCACTGTGGCCAATCACAGCAGATCACATAACAATTGTACACAATAAATGGCTTTGGTTCATACCACTCACTGTGTACTATTGAGATGAGCTCTGTGATTGGTCGCATTAATCACATGGTACAGACAGGGCCAATCACAGCTAGTCATAATAGTAAACACTGAATGAATAGTTTCCATTCAGAAAAATGGTTGCTTATAACTGTACAATTCACAATTATAATCAATCATAGTGTATATATATATAAAAAAAATCCTGATCACCTAGCCAGAGTAGTATAGTGTTACAATGTTAACACTGTATTACTCTGGTCACTGTTTGTAAAAGTAAAATAATTGTATAAATAATAAAAAAATATTTAAAACATTAAAAAAAATTTTTTTTTTTCACACTGTCACCAGTAGGGATGAGCCGAACACCCCCCCCCCCCCCCGTTCGGTTCGCACCAGAACAGTTTGCGCAAACTTTAGAACCCTATTAAATACAATGGATTCGAACGTTCAAAATCAAAAGTGTTAATTATAAAGGCTAATATGCAAGTTATTGTCCTAAAAAGTGTTTGGGGACCCGGGTCCTGCCCCAGGGGACATGTATCAATGCAAAAAAAAGTTTTAAAAGCTGCAGTTTTTTCGGGAGCAGTGATTTTAATAATGCTTAAAGTTAAACAATAAAAGTGAAATATAATAACATTTTGTACCTGGGGGGTGTGTATGATATGCCTGTAAAGCAGCACTTGTTTCCCGTGCTTAGAACTGTCCCTGCACAAAGTGTCATTTCTGAAGGAAAAAAAGTCATTTAAAACTCACTCGCGGCTATTAATGAATTGTCGGCTCCCGGCAATACAGAGAAAATAAATTGATAAAAAAAAAAAAATGCGTGGGGGTCCCCCTAAATTCCATTACCAGGCCCTTCAGGTCTGGTATGGATATTAAGGGGAACCCTGTGTCAAATTTAAAAGAAAAATGGCGTGGAGTTCCCCCCAAAAATCCATACCAGACCCTTTATCCGAGCACGCAACCTTGCAGGCCGCAGGAAAAGAGGGCGGGACGAGAGAGCGCCCCCCCACTCCTGAACCATACCAGGCCACATGCCCTCAACATGGGGAGGATGCTATGGGGGTCTGTGACCCCTCAAAGCACTATGTCCCCCATGTTGATGGAGACAAGGGCCTCATCCCCACAATCCTTGCCCGGTGGTTGTGGAGGTCTGCTGGCGGGAGGCTTATCAGAATCTAGAAGACCCCTTTAACAAAGGGGACCCCCAGATCCTGCCCCCCCATGTGAATTGGTAATGGGGTACATTGTACCCCTACCATTTCACAAAGAAAGTGCTGATCGCCGTCACACCAGTTATATGATGACTCTGTACTGCTCTGCTGACAGTATGTAAAAACATTGTACAAAATGTTTTTTTTCTTTTCTTCATTTTAATTTTCCCAAAAATTGTGACAAAAAAATTACAACTTCAAAAAAAACTTGCCATGCCTCTTACTAAATACTTTGGACTGTCTACTTTTCAAAAAGGGGTCATTTGGGGGGTAATTGTGCTGTCCTGGCGTTTTTAAGAAATTAGATTGGCCGTCAGTACATCAGGATTGATCAATTTTCAGATACAGTGCCTTGAAAAAGTATTCATACCCCTTGACATTTCCCACATTTTGTCAGGTTACAACCAAAAAACGTAAATGTGTTTTATTGAGATTTTATGTGATAGACCAACACAAAGTGGCACATAATTGTGAAGTGGAAGGAAAATGATAAATGGTTTTCTATATTTTTTTTCCAAATAAATATGTGAAAAGTGTGGGGGGGGGGGGGCATTTGTATTCAGACCCCTTTACTCTGATACCCCTAACTAAAATCTAGTGGAACCAAATGCCTTCAGACATCACCTAATTAGTAAATAGAGTCCACCTGTTTGTAATTTAATCTCAGTATAAATACAGCTGTTCTGTGAAGCCCTCAGAGGTTTGTTGGAGAACCTTAGTGAACAAACAGCATCATGAAGGCCAAGGAACACACCAGACAGGTCAGGGATAAAGTTGTGGAGAAGTATAAAGCAGGGTTAGGTTTTAAAAAAATCTCCCAAGCTTTGAACATCTCATGGAGCTCTGTTCAATCCATCATCGGAGAATGGAAAGAGTATGGCACAACTGCAAACCTACCAAAACATGGCCGTCCACCTAAACTGACCGGGCCGGGCAAGGAGAGCATTCATCAGAGAAGCAGCCAAGAGGCCCATGGTAACTCTGGAGGAGCTGCAGAGATCCACAGCTCAGGGGGGAGAATCTGTCCACAGGACAACTATTAGTCGTGCTTCTCCACAAATCTGCCCTTTATGGAAGAGTGACAATAAGAAAGACATTGGTGAAAGAAAGTCATAAGAAGTCCTGTTTGCAGTTTGTGAGAAGCCATGTGGGGGACACAGCAGACATGTGGGGGACACAGCAATCATGTGGGGCACACAGCAAACATGTGGGGGGCACAGCAATCATGTGGGGGGCACAGCAATCATGTGGGGGACACAGCAATCATGTGGGGGACACAGCAATCATGTGGGGGACACAGCAATCATGTGGGGGGCACAGCAAACATGTGGGGGACACAGCAATCATGTGGGGGACACAGCAATCATGTGGAAGAAGGTGCTCTGGTCAGATGAGACCAAAATCTTTTTGGCCTAAAAGCAAAACGCTATGTGTGGGGAAAACTAACACTGCACATCACCCTGAACACACCATCCCCACTGTGAAACATGGTGGTGGCAGCATCATGTGGTGGGGATGCTTTTCTTCAGCAGGGACAGGGAAGCTGGTCAGAGTTGATGGGAAGATGGATGGAGACAAATACAGGACAATCTTAGAAGAAAACCTGTTAGAGTCTGCAAAAGACTGGAGACCAGGGCGGAGGTTCACCTTCCAGCAGGACAACGACCCTAAAGTACAGCCAGAGCTACAATGGAATGGTTTAGATCAAAGCACATTCATGTGTTAGAATGGCCCAGTCACAGTCCAGACCTAAATCACATTGAGAATCTGTGGCAAGACTTGAAAATTGCTGATCACAGACGCTCTCCATCCAATCTGACAGAACTTGAGATATTTTACAAAGAAGAATGGGCAGAAATGTCCCTCTCTAGATGTGCAAAGCTGGTAGAGACACCCCCAAAAAGACTTGCAGCTGTAATTGTAGAGAAAGGGGGTTCTATAAAGTATTGACTCCGGGGGGCGCCATACAAATGCCCCCCCCCACACTTCTCACATATTTATTTGTATAATTTATAATTTTCCTTCCACTTCACAATTATGTGTCACTTTGTGTTGGTCGATCACATAAAATCCCAATAAAATACATTTATGTTTTTGGGTGTAACATGACAAAATGTGGGAAATTTCAAGGGGTATGAATACTTTTTTCAAGGCACTGTATATATCCCATAATTGCTGGACTCTATAACTTTCCTACAGGCTAAATAATAGACACAGATTTGGGTTATTTTCACCAAAGAAATGGAGCAGAATACATTTTGACCTAAATTAATGAAGAAAGATTATTTATTTGCAAAATTTTATAACAGAAACTAATAAAAACTTGTTTTGTTTTTCAAGATTTTTGGTCTTTTTTTTTGTTTATTTAGGAAAAAATAAAAAACCCCAGAGGTGATTAGATACCACACAAAGAAAGCTCTGTGAGTTAAAAAAAATAATAAAAATGTCATTTGTGTACAGTGTTACATGACCGCGTAATTGTCGTTCAAAGTGTGACCGCACTGAAAATTGGCCTGGGCAGGAAGGGGAAAGTGCCCGGTATTGAGGGGTTAAACCTGTTGGCTTGCTTGTTCTTTGATTTATGTATTGCTCTAATACATTCATAGAACCTCCACCAGTTGCTTGGCACACTCTCTCTGTAGTGTCATAGAGGGGTAGATTACTAACGCTTAGGTTACACAGGTGAGAGCAGCTCCAACCTACAACCAGGGGTGTCAGAGGGGACCGAGCAGCTTTAAGAGTCAAACCCAAATTATCACCAGCGGCTCCTGCGGGGGAAGTGCTGCAAAAGCAAGACAACAAATTTCACATACTGTATGAATAGTAGAAAACATATGGATGTAGGGTCCACTACTGAGGTGAAGGTAAGACCGAAATCATTGGCGTTACAGGAAGCAACTAATTCTGTGACTGAACTCAAGGGGCCATCCCAGGTGATAAGAATATCATCAATATATCTGCCATAGAAGGCCAGGTGTGCAGAAAATGGGTTATTAGCCCAGATACACCTGGTCTCCCACAGCCCCATGGTCAGGTTGGCTTAGCTTGGGGTGAAATTGGCCCCCATAGCTGTGCCTTGTTTTTGAAGATAAAAGTCTCCCTCAAACAAAAAATAGTTGTGTTCCAGACAAAACTGTGTGGCTAGAAGAATAAAGTCTACTTGCTGTGTGTTGAGGAAGGATTCTTCCTCAAGAAATTGTGCCACAGCCTGGAGACCAACCACATGGGGTATAGAGGTGTACAAGGAGGAGACGTCCAGGGAGACCCACTGATAGGAGGACCCCCAAGTGTACAGATGTAATAATTCTATTAGATGTACCATCTCTAATATAGGAGGGGAGGGCCTGTGCCAGCGGTTGGAGAAAATGATCTATGTATAGGGAGTAACTGGAGGTTATACTGTCCATGGAGCCAACTATCGGACGCCCAGGTGGGTTATCAGTGTTTAGGGAATTTTCTGTAAATGATAAAAATTTGGGACCTGAAAAAATGCTTTACGAGAAAAGTCTGCCTCTGTTTTGGATAATATACCCTCTGTCTGAGCATCGGTCACTATCTGGTTGGACTCTACAGTGAATTTTGGTAGGGGATCAATTTTCAATCTCTCGTAGGTGTAAAGCCTCTTACACACGATCAGATTTTCATCGGACAAAGCGTAGGACTTTAGTCCGAAGGGCGTTGGCCAGGAACTTGTCTTGCATACAAGTGCAACAAACACGAAACTACGTGCCTTTTCAGCTCTTTAGCGCCACCCTTTGGGCAACTTCTGCTAATGTTGTGTTATGGTGAGCATTGCTTCTGAGCATGCGTGTTTGTACTTTAGAGTTTTGTCCGATGTACTTGTGTACACACGCGTGGAAAATCCGACAACACACATTTGTTGGCAGACATTTTTAAAGCATGCTATCCCACATTCACATTTGTCCGTGGAAAATCCAACAACAATTGTCCGATGGAGCGTACAAACGGTCGGATTTTCGACAACAGCCTGTCATCACACAGTTCCCGTCGGATGATCCGATCGTGTATATGAGGCTTTAGAGTCTGAGAGGAGACGAGCTGCTTCTATGAGATAATCCAATTTATCCTGTATCATTTCCCTTCCCATTCCTTTCCTATCATTCCCTTCTTCATCACCATCACTTCCCTTGGGGGATTACACCACCTCCCTCTGCAGGGTGGTAAGTAACCAAGTATCCAAATAGTTACATACAATATACAGTCGTCTAGAGATGTTTACATGTCCCTCACATGTGCATTTATACATGTGTGGTTGTGTGCACATGTGTGTGTCCATATGTGTGTGTATGTATGCGTACATATATATATATATATAGTAATATCATGCCCTCCATATCTGATCATTATGATCTTGTCTTTGTGCTCTATGCGTCTTTACGGACGCATGAATTTAGATGCTCTTTCTCCATTATTATGATTGTTGCGTTCTGATTCATGTGTCTGTATATCATCGCATTTTATCATTCTTTTATTAGTAAAAGTTGCTTTGTATATTTATGAATTTATTACATTTATATGTTCATCTTATCACCTAATGATTTTTGTTTTTTATTTATTTATTGATTGTTTTAATTATTAATTTGACCATCTTTTGTTTGAATCCTACTATTGATATATTCAAATTTCTATTGAATTATTTATTACTACCATTTTTACTTTTAAAACTAGGCCCGTTTTATAGGCATCCCCGCACACTAACATCTGTGCCTGCCTACATCTCGGAAGAAGAAGCGTGAAGGACAGCAGAAGTCCCACACACACGACCTCCTCAGGTCACAGGAGCGGGACGGCATGGCGAAAAATGGCGCTGGCGCCCTACCCACCTCTTCTGCCTCTTCTACTTCTGCTAAGGACCAACTCCTGCAGAACACAGACATCCCAGTTCACAGTGAGTACATTCCCCTTTCAAAAGCTGATCTGGATATCAGACTAGACACCCTTTGCTCCAAGTTACTCACCAAATGCCAAACCGATATCCAGAAATCTACTACAACTCTGC
This sequence comes from Rana muscosa, assembly GCA_029206835.1. NCBI lineage: Eukaryota > Metazoa > Chordata > Amphibia > Anura > Ranidae > Rana > Rana muscosa. Next base: position 396,658,654 of record CM055118.1, read on the forward strand.
CTCAGGAAATTGCAGCACTAGGCACACCTACAGACTTACTTGAGAACAAGCATGATGAATTAGCAAAAGCATTCAATGATCTCTAAAGAGAGTGTTAAGTACAGAACGTACCTGGTAGTAGAGCCTGACTTGTAGGAGGAGACCTCTCTTACAGCCCTGGCTCAGGAGTCACTGGAGTGAGGACAGTGAGCTCGAGAGCGCAGCGAGGTAGTAGTGCCTGAGGTAATTGTAGTAGCCTGGCACAGTGGCAGGGTGATGATCCTCCAGGTATGGCTGGAACTGTAGGCAGCAGTATGATGGTTGCAGGTCAGCGACCCAGGAGCTGGCAGATACAGGAACAGCAGGAAGCTGGAGCAGGGTGAGACAAGCCGGGTTAGGTGCAACACAGAGCAGCAGACAGTAGTAGGGTCAGACAGGCCGGGTCGGAGCAGGTAATCAGATGGTTGGATACAGGAGACTAAGTGTGTTCAGAGGTACAGACAAGGTCTGGCAGCAGGTAGGCAAATAGAAGACTGAGCAGGGTCAAGGCAAGCCAAAGGTCGGGATTGGAGATATCGGGTGGTCAAGCAGAGCCGGGTCGGTATAGGTAACAGATAAACCGGTATGCAGATTACTGGTACAGAGCTGCAGATCAGACAGCAATGCATCATTACAGTTGCTGACCTTTTAAAGGCATTATGGCGCCAAGTAGCCCTAACGTGCACGCGTGAGTGCACGCGCATGCCCGGCGCGTGCATGCACGCACCTGACGCACGCCGGCGCACAGGTACGGATGAATATTGTTGCACAAGAGCCTTTTTCCCATGCCAGCAGATCCCTGACAGAGGGCTTGAATGATTATCCTCAGCTTTCACACAGTTACACGCACAGGTGGAGGACTTAGACAACAGGAACAGAAGGAATAATCTCAAGATAAGAGGAGCCCCAGAATCTATCACAGATTTACCTGCATATTCCACTAAATTGTTTCAATCTCTGTTGCCAGATCAGGACCCTCAGTCCTTTATTTGCGATCGCATCCATCGTTCCTTAAGAGCCAGACCCCCACCAGACAAACCCCCCAGGGACATTGTCCTTTGTATGAAGGATCTTCTAGTGAAGGAAGAAATAATGTGTGCTGCACGTAGCATTAGAAATATCACTCTGGAAGGGGTTCAGTTGCAAATATATCCAGATATCTCACAAGCGAAAACTCAACAGACTCAGGAAAATGAAATAAATCACCGCCGTGCTATCTACAGCTAGGATCCGATACAGATGGGGTCTCCCCTTTAAGCTGATCATCCCGCACAATGGCACAACCTATATTACTACCACTATCCCAGAGGGTCAAGTTCGAATTGGGCCTTTTGGACCCCAGCAATCTACCTCGCACTTCTTCTACACCCCGTCCAGCTCCTATCTGGAGCACTCCCTCATCACGCGGTGACAGACGCAGACCCAGACATGAAGCTGGCCAATGGAACCTTAATTAATCCGGTATTTCCATAAAAAATATCCCAGAGCTTTTCATGTCTGAAACTGTTCAACTCTTAAACATAACTGAATTATTACCTCTTCACTCTGTTTAACCGGAATGTCCTCTGAATAATAACTCATATCCTCAGAATGGAAACGTTTACAGGTTTCAAGTCTAGTTGTGCATGCTAACACTGTGTAACCACTTCCGGACCGCCCGCCGTGGTTTTACGTCCGTACTTTGAAGACACAAGGAAACGCTCCCCAGTACCTATGCGAGAAAATAAAACACTACACCCCTAGGCGCGCCCTCCGGTCAACGAACCAAAACCTCCTCCACATCCCCAAGACCCGCTACAAATCTAAAGGAGAATGAAGATTCGCAGTCCAAGGACCACGGCTATGGAACGCGCTACCCACGGACATCCGCATGGAAGAAAACCATCGGGTGTCAGGGTCACCTGTGGCCAGGTGACAGATGCACACCGTAGGGGGACAGGAGTGCACCGCGAGGTAGTGAACCCTATGGCTGGCTTCTGTGGATAGGAAACTGGGTGGTTGTGGAAAGCGGGACCAGAGGAGCACAACCGGGATCCCAACGGAAGCGAGAGCCAAGATTCCCCAGGGCGCGGAGTCTAAGACCCAGCTGGTCTTCTCCAGGGCCTCTAGTGGTGAGGATGTTACGCTGCAGGCTGGGACCAGGTCGCGGCCCCTGGAGTTTCCTAGCTCACGCCCCGTAGGATAAGGGGAAGCAGCAGCACACGATAGAGAGAACCGAATAACAAGCCGAAGGTCAGGGGCCACAAGCAGACAAGGATAACGAAGAACGAGCCGAGGGTCAAGGGTCACGAGCAGACAGGGATGGTCGGGGACAAGCCAATAACGTAACAGAGAGACAGACGTAGCACACGGCAGGCAGGAACCCAAACACACAATGCCTAACAAACACGTTGATCAGCAAAGCAGGCTTGCAGTGCACAGGTTAATATAGTGTTCAGTGATAGGGCCTGGGGTGGAGTCAGGCTGGGAGGAGATTATAAAGGAAGCCAGGTGAAGGAGGTCTGGTCTCTAGATGAACACATGAGGAGGAAGGTAAGATGGCAGACAGACATTAATGCATATCCATGACAGTACCCTCCCTCTTACGAGGCCTCCCCCTTCCCCGCCTGGGCCCAGGTTTAGAGGGAAACTTCAGATGAAACTCCTTTAACAGACGAGGTGCAAAGACCTCAGATGCAGTGATCCAAGACCTCTCCTCAGGACCAAACCCTTTCCAATGAACGAGGTACTGAAGAACGCCTTTACAGAGTCGGGAGTCCAGAATTTGACTGATCTCGTACTCCTGATTATCCTCAGAGACAGGCGCCACGGTAGGAAGAGGACGAGAGAATTTATTGAGGACTAAAGGCTTTAGAAGAGCAACATGAAAGGAGTTAGTGATTTTAAGGCTCTTAGGAATCTGGAGTTTGAAACAAACCGGATTCAGTTTAGCAGTTACCGTGTATGGACCGATGAATCGTGGAGCAAACTTCAGAGAAGGAACTCGGAGCTTGATGTTCCTGGTAGAGAGCCAGACTTTGTCCCCTGGCTGAAGAGAAGGCGGTTTACGCCTGCGGCGGTCGGCAAAGCCTTTGAATTTTTCAGCAGCTGCCCGGAGGGAATCATGAACGTGACCCCAAACGGAATTGAGAGACTCCTGAACCGAAGCCAAAGCTGGAATGTCTGGAGAACAGATCATAGGAAGAGGAAGTTGAGGGTGTTTTCCATAAACTGTGAAAAAGGGTGTCTTCTGCGAACTGGTATTCACATGATTGTTATGGGAGAATTCTGCCCACGGGAGTAGAGAGGACCAATCGTCATGGTGAGAAGACACAAAGGTGCGAAGAAAGACCTCTAACTCCTGATTAACCCTCTCAGTCTGTCCATTGGATTGGGGATGGTAAGAAGAAGAAAAATCCAAGACAATATTGAGGGATTTGCAAAAGGCTCTCCAAAAACGAGACGTGAATTGGACTCCCCTGTCGGAAACAATATGAGAAGGGACCCCATGTAGGCGGAGAATTTCTCGAATGAAAATGGGAACCAAGGCAGGGGCAGAAGGAAGACCAGGAAGAGGAACAAAATGAGCCATCTTGGAGAATCGATCGATTACCACCCAAATGACTGTATTATTCTCAGACAGTGGGAGATCGGTGATAAAATCCATGGCAATATGGGCCCAGGGTTCCTTAGGAATAGGCAAGGGCATGAGGAGACCAGCAGGAGCTTGTGTGGAGGATTTGGACTGAGCACAGACATGACAAGCTTTAACGTAGTCTTTGACGTCTGAGCGGAGATTAGGCCACCAGTAGTGACGACTGATGAGTAGGAAGGATCGGAGGAATCCAGAATGCCCTGCCACCTTGGAATCATGTCCCCAACGAAGGATCTTAGCTCTTAGCTCAGTGGGGACAAAGGTCTTACCAGGCGGAATTTTAGACTTCAGGGTGGTAGAGTGGGCAACAATGCATGAGGTGGGAATGATCGGCTCAGGTTCAGGGGCGGACTCCTCGTCCAAAGTGTCAAATGACCTAGAGAGCGCATCAGCCCGACCGTTGCAGGAACCAGGTTTGTAGGTAATCGTGAAATTAAAACGGGCAAAGAAGAGACTCCACCTGGCCTGTCTAGGATTCAGACGTTTAGCATTCTGTAGATACTGTAAATTCTTGTGATCGGTAAAGATCGTTATGGAGTGAGGGGAACCCTCCAAGAGATGACGCCACTCCTCTAACGCCAATTTAATTGCGAGAAGTTCCCGATCACCGATGGCATAATTCCTCTCTGCCTGAGAATTTTTTTTGGAGAAGAACGCACATGGTTGGCGTCTCTTCTCAAAGATTTGAAGAAGCACAGCTCCCACCCCCATTGAGGAAGCGTCCACTTCAATAAAAAATGCATTCCCAGGATTTGGTCTCCTCAAGAGGGGGCCAGAAACAAAGGCCTGTTTCAGGTTGTGAAATGCAGAGACAGCTTCGGGAGGCCAGTCTCTGGCATTCACACCCTTCTTGGTCAAAGCGATAATAGGCGCGGCAATGGAAGAGTAATTCCTTATGAACTGCCTATAATAATTAGTGAAGCCAAGAAAGCGCTGTGTGGCCTTGAGGCTAGCAGGAAGAGGCCAGTTGGTGATAGCCAAGACCTTCCCAGGGTCCATACGAAGCCCCGAACATGAGACAAAGCACCCCAAAAACAGGACCTCAGAACATTCAAAGGAACATTTCTCCAGCTTGGCATAGAGATTGTTCTCTCTAAGACGTTGAAGTACAGTGCGGACATGGTTTCTGTGGACGAGCAGATTTTCAGAAAAGATCAGAATGTCATCCAGATAGATGACAACAAACTGGTACAGCAGATCTCTGAAGATTTCATTGACAAAGTTTTGAAACACGGCTGGAGCATTACACAGACCAAAAGGCATCACCAGATATTCGTAATGCCCGTCTCTAGTGTTAAATGCAGTCTTCCATTCGTCACCCTCCCGTATTCGAATGAGATTGTACGCGCCTCTGAGATCCAACTTGGTGAAAATGGAGGCACCCTTCAACCTATCGAATAGCTCAGATATTAAGGGTAAGGGGTATCGATTTTTAATAGTAACCGCATTTAAACCCCGATAATCGATGCAGGGTCTTAAGGTACCATCCTTTTTGGCAACAAAAAAGAACCCTGCCCCTGCAGGCGATGAGGATTTCCGGATGAACCCTCTCTCCAGATTCTCTGCTACATACTCCGACATGGCCTGGGTCTCTGGGATGGACAGAGGGTAGGTACGACCCCTGGGTAGAGTTGCTCCGGGGACAAGATCAATAGCACAGTCAAAAGACCTGTGGGGAGGAAGCACCTCAGCTGATTTTTTACAGAACACATCCCGGTAATCGCTGTATGCGGCGGGAAGATCAGAAGAAACAGAAGTGGCAGCAACCGGAAGACTCTCCTTGGGGGTCACCTTGAGAAGACACGACGAGAAACATGAGGAACCCCAGGCCAGGATCTGCCCAGAGACCCAGTCCACATGTGGAGAGTGGAGCTGTAGCCAAGGGAGGCCCAATACAACTGGGGTAGAGGCCTTGGGTAGAATAAGAAAGGATATCCACTCCTGGTGGAGAATCCCTACCGACATCCTAATGGGTAGCGTCTGGAAGCGAATAGGGCCCCCTGGGAGAACAGTGCCATCAATTGCCGAGACTACCAATGGGGTAGTGAGAGGTGAAAGGGTAAGCTTCATAGAAGAAGCAGTTCTCCAATCCATGAAATTGCCGGCAGCCCCGGAATCCAGGTATGCAAGGGTTGACTGAGGAGAAGTGCCTACATGAAGGGACACCGGCAAGAGCAGGCGAGAAGGTGATGTTTCTGGGTCCAATACTCCACCTTCCAAATGTATTAGACCCGAGCGTTTCCCGGACGAAGCGAGCAGGAGTCACGAAAATGACCCTTGCCCCCACAATAGAGGCACAAGCCCAGAGTTCTGCGCCTAGCACGTTCTTCGGGGGTTAGTCTGGTCCGGCCCAGCTGCATAGGTTCTTCAGCAGGTAGAGGATGCTCCACGGAATGAAGGGAGGGGAGCTCAGACTGGCTAGGACCCAGAGAGTGCTGGCATCTTTTTTCTAAGGACCTCTCTTGAAAACGAATGTCGATCTGGTTGCATAATGAAATTACATCGTCCAGACCGACGGGAATGGCTCTTCCCGCTAATTCGTCTTTCACTCGGTCAGAGAGGCCATGTAAAAAGGTAGCGACCAGGGCCTCATTATTCCAGCTCAATTCAGCTGTGTGGATACGGAACTGAAGAGCATATTGCCCCACTGAACTAGATTCTTGGCGAAGACGTAAGACAGCACTAGCCGCTGAAGAAGCCCGAGCCGGCTCTTCGAAGATATTACGAAAGAGCTTCAAGAATTCGGACAGACTGGAAACCACCGGATCGTTCCTCTCCCACAGGGGGGCAGCCCAGGCCAAAGCTTCACCGGAGAGGAGGGAAATGATATAGGCTACCTTAGCCCGGTCAGATAGGAAGCTTTGAGGCTGAAGCTCAAAATGAATAGTGCATTGGCTGAGAAACCCCCTGCAGGCCTTGGAGTCCCCAGAGAAACGGAACGGAGCTGGCAATCTTAGTGAGTGTGAGGCTGCGACTGGTGCGATAGGTACAGCCGCTGGTTGTACTTGGGGTTGCGGATTCGGGGTTCCCAAGGAGACCTGAAGCTGCTCGAATCGAGAAGCCAGATCCTGGAGGAATCGCATCACCTGGGTCTGATTTGATTCCTGGGTCTCAAGTCTGCGAACTATGCCCTGCAATGGATCATCCGCGGGAAGCGGGATGTCAGCCGGGTTCATGGCTGATCAAACTGTCAGGGTCACCTGTGGCCAGGTGACAGATGCACACCGTAGGGGGACAGGAGTGCACCGCGAGGTAGTGAACCCTATGGCTGGCTTCTGTGGATAGGAAACTGGGTGGTTGTGGAAAGCGGGACCAGAGGAGCACAACCGGGATCCCAACGGAAGCGAGAGCCAAGATTCCCCAGGGCGCGGAGTCTAAGACCCAGCTGGTCTTCTCCAGGGCCTCTAGTGGTGAGGATGTTACGCTGCAGGCTGGGACCAGGTCGCGGCCCCTGGAGTTTCCTAGCTCACGCCCCGTAGGATAAGGGGAAGCAGCAGCACACGATAGAGAGAACCGAATAACAAGCCGAAGGTCAGGGGCCACAAGCAGACAAGGATAACGAAGAACGAGCCGAGGGTCAAGGGTCACGAGCAGACAGGGATGGTCGGGGACAAGCCAATAACGTAACAGAGAGACAGACGTAGCACACGGCAGGCAGGAACCCAAACACACAATGCCTAACAAACACGTTGATCAGCAAAGCAGGCTTGCAGTGCACAGGTTAATATAGTGTTCAGTGATAGGGCCTGGGGTGGAGTCAGGCTGGGAGGAGATTATAAAGGAAGCCAGGTGAAGGAGGTCTGGTCTCTAGATGAACACATGAGGAGGAAGGTAAGATGGCAGACAGACATTAATGCATATCCATGACATCGGGCCTTCAGGAAAAAACTTGAGACCCACCTCTTCTGAAGACACAGGACGACACCGGATGCAAAAGCGCCTTGAGGCGATTTAGTTCGCATTTGTAGCGCTATACAAGTTACTCACTCACTCACTCGAGAGGAATGCCATTGTCATGGCAGCAGCTAGCTACCAGAACCCTGGTATCCTCTTTTTCAGCAGGCGGTCCGCTTTCAGATAAAAGTGGTCTCTGTGGCGCATTTGCCGCAAGATCACTTTTATCAGCAGCGGGAGAGGGCCCCCCCTTCGATAGCAGCGGAGGCGATCGGGTCCTTTAGCTGGCTTGGCATTGAGACGAGTGAGGGGGAAGATGGCCCCACCCATCTCCATATCATTGCAGGGCAATGGAGATTTTTAAGGGTAAAAGTTTGAGCCATTCCATGAGCGGGCGCAATTTTAAAGCGTGTATCAATTTACTCTGCATAACATTATCTTTCACAATATAAAAAAATTGGGCTAACTTTACTGTTGTGTTATTTTTTAATAAAAAAAATGATGATTTGTACATGTAGGAGAGAAGTGCCAGAGTAGGCCCGGTATTGAGGGGGTACAAAAAGCCCGGGGTTTAAGTGGTTAAGGAGAGAGTTGCTGTAGTTAAAGCAGGAAATAATCAAGGAGTGAATAAGTTGCTTTGTGGTGTCGTTAGTCAGGAAGGGTGGAATTCTGGAGATGTTGCGGAGGTTAAGGCGGCAGGATTTAGCCAGTGATTGGATGTGGGGGCTAAAGGAGAGGTCAGAGTCAAGGATTACACCCAGCACCCTGGCATGTGTGGAGGGACCAATGGTTGTGTTGTTGATCTTAATGGTGAAGTCATGGGGGGGACCGTGAAGGAGGAAATATAACAAGCTCAGTTTTAGAAAGATTGAGTTGGAGGAAGGGGTGTGACATCCATACCCATATGTCATTCAGTAAGTTTGAGATCGAGGGGGTGAGTTGAGGAGTGGAGAGATAGATCTGGGTGTCGTCGGCATAGAGGTGGTATTGGAAGCCATGGGAGGTTATCAACTGGCCCAGGGAAGAGGTATAGAGTGAGAATAGGAGGGGCCTGAGGACGGAGCCTTGGGGTACCCCAATAGAAAGAGGAAGAGGAGGGGAGGAGATGGAGTTGAAGGGGCACTGAAAGTGCGCTGAGATAGGTAGGAGGAGAACCAGGATAAAGCAGAATCAGAGGCCAAGGGAGTGTAATTTGCTGAGGAGGAGCAGGTGGTGAACTGTGTCAAAGGCAGCAGAGAGGTCTAAGAGTATGTGAGTATGGAGAGGAGTATGGAGTAATGGCCATTGGTTTTAGCAGTTAGTAGGTCATTGGTGAGTTTTAGGAGGGCAGTTTCAGTAGAATGTTGTGGGCCGGACTGTAGGGGGTCGAGAAGGTTGTTGTCCGTGAGGTAGCAACTCATTCGTCATGGACAAGGTGTTCGATGAGCTTGGAGGCAAATGGGAGAAGGGAGATGGGTCTTACGTTATTTAAACAGGTGGGGTCTAGTGAAGGTTTTTTAAGTATGGGGGTAACCAGTGCATGTTTGAGCGGGGGAAGGAAAGGTGCTGGAGGAGAGGGAGAGGCACTATAATATTAATATCAGTGGATAATTCACAATTACATTGGATATGATCTCCAGCAGCAGTATTACCCCCCATTAATGTCTCCTGTCCTGACTTAGTTCTCCATGTTTGTCACGGTCACAATAGTTAAACTATTCCCTGTTTGCTCAAGTCCTAATATAATAGATATAATAGCCCAGTTAATGAGTTTTTGTTAATTAAAGTGTCTATCCGCCCTCATGCCGACATGATTCACTCAAACTTGTTCAAAAATGATTACACAGATTTTTTTCAGATGTTTTTTTTATTTTAGTTTTTAGTTTTTTTATTATAGGTTTTTATTAAAATATGTTTTTTTTTTTTCAAAATTGACGCTCTTTTTTTGTTTATAGCGCAAACCAAAAAAAAAAAAACGCAGAGATGATCAAATACCACCAAAAGAAATCTCTATTTGTGGGAAAAAAAGGCCGTCAATTTTGTTTGGGTATAGCGTTGCACAACCACGCAATTGTCAGTTAAATCGACGCAGTGCCGAATCGCAAAAAATGGCCTGGTCATTGAGCAGCCAAATCTTCCGGGGCTGAAGAGGTTAAACTCCACTCCAGATGTGTCTCCCACAGCCATATGACTGGCACACAAAGCAGTCCTGAGAGGTCACCTCATCAGATTATCTGCACAACGTCATAAGAAAAGATGGGAGAAGATACATTCCCTCACGAAAGATCTTCATAAGTTATATAAAGACCTCACCAACACACATGACCCCACTATCTTTATTATGGTATCCCAAACACTTCATGGATTAGATTCCTTACTCTCATTCAATGCAGAAAAGACACTACGCTGGTCTAAGGCCAAATACTTCCTGTCTAGCGAAACATATTCAACTAAGTTTCCCCGCAAGCTCAATCAATCAATAAGGCCCACACATGTCTACAAAGTCAAGAATAACGCCAATCATCTGATCGCTCATCCTCAGGAGATATTATCTATTTCTATAAAATTTTATTCAATCTCCTCTCCCTTCCAACATCCTCAATTCCACCCCCTGCACTGTCCTGGTTAGACAATCCCCCCATTCCTACACGAACCCCCCCCCCCCCCACACACTTAGACAAATTAAATGCACCGTCCACTAATGAAGAAATTCTCCAAATTATTAAATCCCTTAAAAGAGGTTCAGCTCCTGGTCCAGATGTCTTCTCTTCCTTCTATTATAAACAATTTCACCAACATCTAATCCCGAATGTAACAAAATGATACAAAAACATTCTGAAAGGGGATCAATTCCCAGAAGAAATGTTACTTGCAAACATGTCCTTAATTCCGAAACCAAATAAAGACCACCCATTACCCCGAAATTACAGACCGATTTCGGTAATAAACAATGATCTTAAGATCTTTAGCAGACTGTTAGCCAATAGATTATCAACAATAATCCCTTCTCTGATATCCCCTTACCAATCTGGATTCATCCCAGGCCAACAAATTACTGATAATGTTCGTTTGGTAACGAATATAATTCAGGATGCAAATATGAAATCACAATCAGTTTTATTATTAAGCCGAGATATTAATAAGACCTTGGTCAGTGTGTCATGGAGTCACCTCCATATGGTGCTGCAGAGATACGGATATAAAGGAGAGGTCACCCATGCCTTCCATGCAATGTATCATAGACCCCACACCAGAAGAAAGTTACCAGGATGTAATTCTGAATTTTTCATGGTGGGTAGAGGGACACGTCAGGGTTGCCCCCTTTGACCTTTATTATTCACACTAGCTATTGAGCCCTTAGCCACGGCAATACTACTTCACCCAGATATCAAAGGTTATACATCAAACAACTGTAGCAGGTATCCCAAATTTAAGGGGGTAGTTGTGCCCAAATTTAGGGGGTGACCAGAGTAGTAGTTTGGCTCGGGCCTTCTAATTATGTTTGAGCTCTGCGTCGTTGCTATGTGCCTATGTGGAGTTCCCTGTGGCCTGCAGGTGGCGCTGCCATGTCGGGTCAGGGTTGAACCATGGGTGCATGGATGCGATTTGATGTCCTCTCTCGGCTACAATACAGTGGGCTGGTTCTGCCTGCTGTGCATGCCGGGAGAGGGTATAAAAGGGCCAGACGCCATTATTCAGAGAGAGACCCGGGGACAAGTACCCGGAGGAGTGTGCTCCCTAAGGGCGGGGGTGCGTGCGCTGACCGAGAGTCTCAGGCACCTTCAGCCCGAGGCTGCAATGTTCCAGATAGGCCCGGTACCTTCAACTGGGTCTACAGGAAGTGCTTTGGAGTCCTAGGATTCCCGGGTGAGGGTATCCGCTCTGACCAAGAGGAAGCCAGGGGAGGATCGGTCCCATAACAGGAGATGAGTGATAGTTGGATCGCTGTCTCGGGAAAGGCCTGGTGACCTGTCAGAGGGAAGGACCCTATGCTCCACAGAACTGACCCTGCGGAGTGCTGCTGCTCTTTGGGGACATACTGAACTTGTCCTTGGAAGATAAATTGACTGTTCGAGCTCCACATCGGCTGCTAGGACCATAAAGGGACTATCCGGGTGAGCTGTGCCCACTCGGGGTCGAGTGGCGATAAATCTGGGAGTTCTGTGCCTGAATCTGTTTTGGTTCAACTGTCTTCTCTTTCATCTACTCTCTCTCTACTATCAAGCAAAGATATAAAATAAACTCAACGTTGGAGTTTAAGTGGTTTGGACATTGACTTTATTATTTAAGGGAGAAGCACAGACCCGTCTCCACATGCTGGAGATGGGAACCAGTGGAAGGAGGTAACTCGCTGCGGGACCCAAATGCAAACACACCGCCTGACCTCTAAACCAGAGGACACGGGCTTGTGGCATGGGTGTCTCATCTTCCCCGCAGGAGAAGGTAAGCGGGGAGGATTGAGGGGAGTGCTACACATGGGGGCTCGGGTCCGGGATTCTGCAGCTGTCCCTGGAGGCTGGACTTTGTTTTTTTTTTGTTTTTTTATTCTTTATTTTCCTTTTTTTTTATTTCCAACAATAGGGTTTATACATACTTGCTTACAACAAATCAAAAAAAAAAAAAAAAGCATCAGAAAAAATAAAATAAAAAGAAGAAATAGGAGAACAGATCGAATTAATAAATTTGGGTCTATACTGCTATATTATAGCTGTGAAATTTCTAATTATAGTTTAATACCTATTTCTTTACTTTATATCTTTCACAACGGAAATAAAAATATAATAACCCTATACATTGTCCATCGTATATAAATTCAGTACATATATATATATATATATCTTCAGGAAGACCATATTTATTCCTTCATATAATCTTATTTTATCTGTCTAAATTCCTTAATCTCTTCTTTACTCATTCGCTTACCTATTCTCATCTCCCCCTATTATCTTCCACATCTCCCAAATTCTCCCCAATATCCCTTTTCCCATTTCCCATTCCCTTCAATCTCCATACTCCACCCACTCCAGATAAAAAAAAAAGGGGGGGGGGATTTTCCCTTCTCCTTGACTTCTCTATTTTCTTTTTTTTCCTTTCTTCTCTTTTCTTCCCTTTTACCCTTTTCTGATTGTATATATACATCCCACAGGCCCCAGATTTCTTTATTTTTTTTCCTTTCTATCTAATGTTATAGGTAGCAATTTCTCCATTATTCCTACCTTCCTAACTTTCCTAAGCCACTCTGATCCTGTTGGGGCTTTTGTATTTTTCCAATTAATTGCAATTCAGCTTTTTGCTGCATTTATTAAATGGCACAACATTGAGTTACTGTATCTTTTAGGTGGAATTTGTATATTATGTAGCAAAAAAAAAGATCTGGCTCCTGTGGGATTGAGTATTCAGTAAATGTCTGTGTAATTCTATATACTGTCTCCCAGTACTGTCTAATTACTGGGCACGGCCAAAATATATGTATCATTGTTCCCTTTTCACCACATCCTCTCCAGCACCGGTCTGGAAAAAATGTATTTAATGTCGCGGGCGTGTAATACCAGCGTGTTAGTATTTTAGAATTCGATTCCTGTATTTTTATACACCTCGAAGATTTTGTTGACAAATCTATTATGTTCTGGCATTGTGCTGGAGAGAAGGTGTTCCTATATCCTTTTCCCATTTACCCAGGCATTCCATTTTAAAGTCATCTGGGGGTACATTCAACAGTGCATACGTTTTGGATATCACATGTGCTAAGGGTTCCCCCATTTCACAATATGTCCGACTATATGTTCCTGCCGATCCCAAAGTCTCTAAGTAGTGTCGGAGCTGCCTAGCTTGCCATATCGGGATTTCAAATCTCCCTCCTTGTTTTGTGAGCGTATCTATTGTTACCATAGGCGTGCGCACGGGGTGTGCCGGATGTGCCTGGGCACACCCTAATCCCCCGTGCAGTGTTTGTGGAGCCCCCCATGCTCTCCTGGGATCTGCCCGCTGGGCTACTGTGAATTGCCGTGCTGAGACAGTATAACACTGAGCGGATATTGGGGCTTGTAAGATCCGCTCAGTGTGTGACACCGTCCTCCTGTATTGTAACTGCTTGCAGGGAGAGAGAGGATCTGTCAGATTTCAGTATTGACGTTCGGGTGGGCGGGGCCTAGCAGCTATCAAACCCCAGCCAATAGTCGGAGCAATGGGCGTACCGCTACGTATGTGGCCCGCCCCTTTTCTTAAAAGCCCAATAATGGCTGATGTTCGATAGCTGCTCAGTCCCGCCCACCCCCATATCACCGCAGAATTATGAAGCTCCTCTCTCTCCCTACAAGCAGTTACAATAGATGAGACTGTCACCTACTGTAACTGCTTGTAGGGAGAGAGAGGAGCTTCATAATTCTGCAGTGATATGGGGGTGGGCGGGACTGAGCAGCTATCGAACATCAGCCATTATTGGGCTGTTTAGGAAAAGGGGCGGGGCCACATACGTAGCAGGACGCCTATTCCTCCTCCTATTGGCTGGGGTTCGATAGCTGCTAGGCCCCGCCCACCCGAACGTCAATACTGAAATCTGACAGACCCTCTCTCTCCCTACAAGCAGTTACAATACAGGAGGACGGTGTCACACACTGAGCGGATCTTACAAGCACCAATATCCGCTCAATGTGATACCCCCCTCTCCTCTGTCAGTGCTTCCAATCCGTGCCACCATTCAGTGCCAATCAGTGCCACTTGTCAGTGCCAATCAGTGCCACCAGTCAGTGCCACTTGTCAGTGCCAGTGCCGCTTGTCAGTGCCGCTAATCAGTGCCACCAGTCAGTGCCAATCAGTGCCAGTGCCGCTTGTCAGTGCCAATCAGTGCCAGTGCCGCTTGTCAATGCCACCAGTCAGTGCCACTTGTCAGTGCCAGTGCCGCTTGTCAGTGCCAATCAGTGCCAGTGCCACTAATCAGTGCCACCAGTCAGTGCCAATCAGTGCCAGTGCCGCTTGTCAGTGCCAATCAGTGCCACCAGTCAGTGCCAATCAGTGCCAGTGCCGCTTGTCAGTGCCAATCAGTGCCACCAGTCAGTGCCAGTGCCGCTTGTCAGTGACAATCAGTCACCACCTGTCAGTACCAGTGCCACTTGTCAGTGCCACCAGTCAGTGCCAATCAGTGCCGCCAGTCAGTGACAATCAGTGCCAACTGTCAGTGCCACCAGTCAGTGGCAATCAGTGCCAGTGACACCAGTCAGTGCCAATCAGTACCAGTGACACCAGTCAGTGCCAATCAGTGCCAGTGCCACTTGTCAGTGCCAGTCAGTGCTTTCAATCAGTGCCACCTGTCAGTGCCAGTCAGTGTGTCCAATCAGTGCCACCTGTCAATGCCACATGTCAGTGCCAGTCAGTGCTACCTGTCAGCACCAGTCAGTGACAATCAGTGCCACCTATCAGTGCCACCAGTCAGTGCCCATACGTGCCAATTAGTGCTGCCTATCAGTGCCCATCAGTGCTGCCTATCATTGCCCATCAGTGCTGCCAATCAGTGCCACCTGTCAGTGCCATTCAGTGCCACCTATCAATGCTGCCAATCAGTGCTCATCAGTGCTGCCTATTGATGCCCATCAGTGCCACCTATCAGTGCTCATCAGTGTTGACTATCAGTTCTGCCTTCCAGTGCCCATCAGTGCTGCTTATCAGTGCTACCAATCAGTGCTACCTATTAGTGCCAATTAGTGCAGCCTATCAGTGCCAATCAGGGCCCATCAATGCTGCCAATCAGTGCCCATCAGTACCACCTATCAGTGGCCATCAGTGCTGTCAATCAGTGGTGCCTATCAGTGCCAATCATTGCTGCCAATCAGTGCAAGAGTGCAGGGATGGGGAGACAAACTCAGCAGACAGGCACATTGTCCATGGGGTGCCGGCCTGGTGGGGCACAACTGAAATCTGTTGATGTTTATTAATGCCACATGCCAATCTTTAGTATAATAGGTAATCACCACACTACTATTTACAATAATCTACTGAAGGTAAAATAAAAAAGTGTCAGTAAAAGGCCTGCCGCTAAGCACTGATATGTGTTCCCACACCACAAAAAAAAAGTGCAGCGCTAACCTACTAAACAATAACTTAACAATAATGGTGGAACCCTCTAATGTATTAAAGTCTCAATAAACTTCAATATTATCACAATAGCGGTCTCTGTGATATGTAACGTCACATATAATACACATCACACTGAAAATAAGACATACTGTACAAGGCCCCTCTCACATGGGTGGACCGTTTCAGTTTTTTGGGCGGACCTGAACGGGCGCTCCATACAACTCTATGGAGCGTCGGATGTCAGCGGTGACTGGGATGTCATTAAAGTTCATGTGTGTGTAAAGTCAGGTGTCCCAATACTTTTGACAATATAGTGTGTGTGTGTGTGTGTGTATGTATATATATATATATATACACACACACACAAATGTGTGTTTGAGATTTGGGTGCACACCCTAATGCAATAGGCTGCGCAAGCCTATGATTGCTACCCACCCCCTTTCTCCTACAAAATCCGACGCTTGGAAAATACCCTTTTCTCTCAATTTCCTAAATATTAGTGATTCTATCCCAGGTGAGAAATCTGGGTTTCCTATTATCGGGTATAAGGGTGATTTTTTTATTTGTTAGTTTGGATTTCTGACATATTTTATTTCCTATCCAAAGCGTCGTTCCTATCATGGGATGTGATTTTACTAAGGGAGGCAGGGCCGTATAGCACCATAATGCTCTGTTTAGGGGAGTTAAGCTTATTTGCTGTTCTATATTAGTCCATAGTTTATATTCCCTATGTCTGCTCCAGTCTACTAATCTCCCGAGATGTACCGCCTGATAATATTTGTATATATCAGGTGCCGATATTCCTCCTACTCTTTTTGGTAAAGTTAGAAGTTTCTTACTTATTCTTGGTCTTTTACTAGCCCAAATAAATTTCATAAACATACTTTGGGCTTGGCTGAAAAAGGACTTAGGAATTCTTCTCGGTAATGCCAAAAAAAGATACAGAAATTTTGGCATCACACTCATTTTTAGGATATTACATCTCCCAAACCATGACTGCATACCTTTATTCCATGATCCTTCCAATAACGTTCTTACAGATCTAATTAATGGTTCGAAATTTAACTCAAATGTTTTCGTTAGGTTTGCAGGGATCTGTGTTCCTAAATAATTTAATGCTTTCTTCGTCCACTTAAATTTAAAATTTTGTTCTAGTATGTTTTTAATGGAGCCTGGGACTTTGTTTTCTCCCTTGTGTGTGGTTTTGTGGAAGTCGGCCATTTTGAGAGAATTCGAACTGCGCCATTTGTGTGAGAAAATTGGAGGTACGGGCCTAGTTTATTTCTATCTGCGTAGTTTCTGGGCGTGTCTCGAGCCTGGAAATCCAAGCGAGCTGCGTTCAGCAGAGGAGAGAAAAGGGGAGGAGCCCTGGCAAGTATGTGCTCCACGTGGTGTGTTTGGTGCCAAAGGGACAGTACTGATTGGACCTGTGACGAAGCAACATGTCTGCCACTCCATGGATTTCTGTTTCACCGGGACCTCGTGGGTTCTCAACTTCTTCGATCATGGACGTTGCTTCACTTGCTGCTCCCTTGACAGAAGCGGGAATCCAGCCGAAGCCCCGGGGTCGCTTTGCCCTCTACACATGCAGAGACGTAGAGGCCTTGGGCATGATCTGTCCAAAGTGCCAGGGACTGGCCGTGCAGCTTCGCCCCTTTGGGATATGTACCCTTTGCGGGGAGTTCCTATTTGAGGTAGATCAGCCTACTGAAAAGCCAAAGGTCTACCCGATTAACTGCCTCTCCAGCGCTGTTACTCCGGAGGAGGAAATCTGTGCTCCCGCAGCCGTGCCCATACGCACCCCCGCGGAAACAGTGGATGTAACGGAAAAAGTTTTGGCTACTACGGAGCTTGAGACAGAGAGCCCAGCGGATGCTGCCTCCGTTGCAACAGAGTCCTCCCTTCCCCCTGCTAAGCGGAAGGTGGGATATGTGAAGGCTTCCTGTGGCCGCGGTCAAGGCCTACCCCAGCGCCTGCCTGAACCGGATCATCAACCCAGAGGGATCTCCGGCCGATCCAAGTCAGGGGAAGGTAAGGAGGCTGGGAAAACTGAGACGTTGACTTTGTCGGAGAAGGGTAGAAAGTCCACACCCCACGCTACAGGGGATGTGCGGACCGCTAGCCCGCAAAGACCTTCTATTTTCCGGGACAATGTATCGGTGTCTACTGCTAATTATTTGCCGGCGGAGGCATATGACACCTCTGACTTTGACTCATTGTCTGATGTGGGGGATGACCACGAGATTGATGAGATATTTATCCGCAAGGGTTGGGACAAGATCCCGGTAACCTCATCCCATAGCTTAAAGGGAGTTTAGCCAATGGACTCTGGGGAAACTACACCCCGAGTGGAAGTGACTGTTCCAAGGGAAGAGACAAATCCTATGCCGGCTTTGTCTGCTCCGGCACCTTCTGTGCCCACCGCTGTTGCTGTTCGTTCACCTCTGCGGCCGCCCATGTCACAGTCGGAGCCCGCACTAATAAGGAGATCTCCGGATGCAATTGTCCTCCCTAGAAATGGAGATCGTGCGACTATGCCGCCTTTGGCCCGATTGCAGCGGCTTTTGCACCAGAAGGTGGCAGTGGAATATGGTTGGGAGTACCCATATGTTCCTAAAGACCTTTTGTTCGAGATAGAAGCCTCCCGGGAACGATGGTATGCAGATTTTGTGTGGGACCGCTTGGAGGTAAAGAAAAGTCACCGTTATTTCAAGTGTTCGGCAGTAATGACTGAGCGATACAAGGGCTGCCGGAAGGACTGGACTCTTGGTCGGCACATTCATGCAGACCGGGTGGTGATTTGTAGCAGGGATCGAGGTGATGTGGTGTACTCTATAGAGACTCTGGATAAAGACTGGAAGACTCTTGTTCTCCCTGATCCCAAGTACTATCTCTGAAGTGGGAGCTTGTGTTTTTTTTTTATAATTATTATTCCACTTCAGGGACATTGCCTGAATCACTGCCTTGATCTTCCGCCCAAGAGGGAAATTTACTCTTTGGAGACTGTGGGGAACTGTTTGGGGTTTTTTTTTCCTCCCCTCTACTGTCCTACAAAAAGAACTGAACATTGGGTAGATCTAGTTAGGGCAAAGCAGGAAGCCGACGTGAACAAGAAGGAGGATTGTGCCTATGCGCACCTAGGCCATGTAGTGATGTGTGCTGCCACTAGGTGGTGGTGGTCTGCAGAAATTTGTGTTTCGGAGGCAAGTCATTCTTTCTAGGAGGAATGGTTCTTTCTGACTTCCAGAAAAGTTAGGAGATGTTATTGTGTGCTGTGTTTTTCTTTCCCTATGCAGGTGATCGTCTATCAAGTACATCGGAGAGTGGGTGGAAATATAGGATAGAAAAATTAAAAAAAGGGGATTGTAATTTAAAATGATTGTAATGTATATGACTTACTGGTTTCTTTTCCATTCTCTTATTTAAAAAAAAAAGAAAAAAAAAAGAAAACCTTTTGATTCAGGCACCGAATCAATCCTATTGTACATAGTTGGAAAAGACCAGAACCCACTCAGAATTGAGGGGGGTCTTCTGACCTTCTCCAAACACTGGGGACAGTGCCTATTTAAGGGAGGGGTGTGTGTAGCGGGTATCCCAAATTTAAGGGGGTAGCTCTGCCCAAATTTAGGGGGTAACCCGAGTAGTAGTTTGGCTCGGGCCTTCTAATTATGTTTGGACTCTACTTCGTTGCTATGTGCCTATGTGGAGTTCCCTGTGGCCTGCAGGTGGTGCTGCCATGTCGGGTCAGGATTGAACCATGGGTGCATGGATGCGATTTGATGTCCTCTCTCGGCTACCATACAGTGGGCTGGTTCTGCCTGCTGTGCATGCCGGGAGAGGGTATAAAAGGGGCAGACGCCCTTATTTAGAGAGAGACCCAGAGACAAGTACTAGGAGGAGTGTGCCCCCTAAGGGGGGGGTGCGTGCGCTGACCGAGAGTCTCGGGCACCTTCAGCCCGAGGCTGCAATGTTCCAGATAGGCCCGGTACCTTCAACTGGTTCTACAGGAAAAGCTTTGGAGTCCTAGGATGCCTGGGTGAGGGTATCCGCTCTGACCAAGAGGAAGCCAGGGGAGGATCGGTCCCATAACAGGAGATGAGTGATAGTTAGATCGCTGTCTCGGGAAAAGCCTGGTGACCTGTCAGTGGGAAGGACCCTATGCTCCGCAGAACTGACCCTGCGGAGTGCTGCTGCTCTTTGGGGACATACTGAACTTGTCCTTGGAAGATAAATTGACTGTTCGAGCTCCACATCGGCTGCTAGGACCATAAAGGGACTATCCGGGTGAGCTGTGCCCACTCGGGGTCGAGTGGCGATAAATCTGGGAGTTCTGTGCCTGAATCTGTTTTGGTTCAACTGTCTTCTCTTTCATCTACTCTCTCTCTACTATCAAGCAAAGATATAAAATAAACTCAACGTTGGAGTTTAAGTAGTTTGGGCATTGACTTTATTATTTAAGGGAGAAGCACAGACCCGTCTCCACATGCTGGAGACGGGAACCAGTGGAAGGAGGTAACTCGCTGCGGGACCCAAATACAAATACACCGCCTGACCTCTAAACCAGAGGACACGGGCTTGTGGCATGGGGGTCTCATCTTCCCCGCAGGAGAAGGTAAGCAGGGAGGATTGAGGGGAGTGCTACACAACAATACATATAAGTTGAGTATGTATGCAGATGATATGATACTATTCCTTACACAGCCTAATATAGCTTTACCCAGGGGCATTGCTAGGTCTACAAAATATCTGGGGCTAGAGCCCATAGCAGCGAAGTAAAGAGCCATGCGCTTGGGCGGGCATACACATATAAATAATATACGTGTGTGTGTGTGTGTGTGTGTATATATATATATATATCATTACATATCTGAGTGCGGATTCCCCCTCACATCAGACTCCACAGAGAGCCCCCCTTTACATCAGGGTCCCCAGAGAGCCTCCTCCTTACATCAGGGTCCCCAGAGAGCCCCCCTTATATCAGAGTCCCCAGAGAGCCTCGTCCTTACTTTAGGGTCCCCAGAGAGCCCCCCTTACATCAGGGTCCCCAGAGAGCCTCCTCCTTACTTTTTTGTCCCCAGAGAAGCCCCGCTTACATCAGGGTCCCCAGGGAGGCCCCGCTTACATCAGTTTACCCAGAGAGCGCTCTATACATAAGGGTCCCCAGAGAGCCCCCTAAATTCCCAGCACCAGTACAGAATAGGGATGGGCCCGGTGCTCGATTCGAACCCATGTTCGAATCGAGCACCGGGCGTTCGCTCGCTCGTCGAGCCCAGAACTATTTGGGCCGTTCGCATCACATTCGTGTGATGCGAGCGGCCCCGCAATGCATTGCGGCCGGCGCGGCCGGCGCAGTGCATTGCTGGCTGATGATTGGCCAAGCATGCACTGTGACCCCGCATGCTTGGCCAATCACAGCGCCCGAAACTCGGAGAGCAATAATTGGCTACAGGCAGGACGCCTGTAGCCAATTACAGCTCAGGGGCTTTAGTACATGCCCCACCATTTAAAAGGCCGCCACGCCATCGGCCCCGGTCACATGAGTTCCGGCTTTAGGAGAGATCAGTCTGCTGATTCTGTCTTTGCTTGATACTGAAAGATTTGCTCTTCTTTGCTAAACCATTGGCTATTTCTTTGCTAAACCATTGCTACCTAAGTCATTGATCGTTCATTGCTGCTGATTGCACAGTTAGCGTGTTATTAGCTGCTGCTGGGGATTAGTCTGGTGCGTGCTTACTGTTAGTACAGTATTGCAGTAGTACCAACCGCAGTGCTGTTAGCACAGCATTGCACCCCAACAGCACCCATAGGACTTCTAGTGTGTTAGTGGCAGCAAACAGAGCTCCTATATTTTCTTCTCAGCAGCACCCATAGGACTTCTAGTGTGTTAGTGGCAGCAAACAGAGCTCCTATATTTTCTTCTCAGCAGCACCCATAGGACTTCTAATGTGTTAGTGGCATCACACAGAGTTCCTATATTTTCATCTCAGCAGCACCCATAGGACTTCTAGTGTGTTAGTGGCATCACACAGAGCTCCTATATTTTCTTCTCAGCAGCACCCATAGGACTTCTAATGTGTTAGTGGCATCACACAGAGCTCCTATATTTTCTTCTCAGCAGCACCCATAGGACTTCTAATGTGTTAGTGGCATCACACAGAGCTCCTATATTTTCTTCTTAGCAGCACCCATAGGACTTCTAGTGTGTTAGTGGCAGCAAACAGAGCTCCTATATTTTCTTCTCAGCAGCACCCATAGGACTTCTAGTGTGTTAGTGGCAGCAAACAGAGCTCCTATATTTTCTTCTCAGCAGCACCCATAGGACTTCTAGTGTGTTAGTGGCATCACACAGAGCTCCTATATTTTCTTCTCAGCAGCACCCATAGGACTTCTAGTGTGTTAGTGGCAGCAAACAGAGCTCCTATATTTTCTTCTCAGCAGCACCCATAGGACTTCTAGTGTGTTAGTGGCAGCAAACAGAGCTCCTATATTTTCTTCTCAGCAGCACCCATAGGACTTCTAGTGTGTTAGTGGCATCACACAGAGTTCCTATATTTTCTTCTCAGCAGCACCCATAGGACTTCTAGTGTGTTAGTGGCATCACACAGAGCTCCTATATTTTCTTCTCAGCAGCACCCATAGGACTTCTAGTGTGTTAGTGGCATCACACAGAGCTCCTATATTTTCTTCTCAGCAGCACCCATAGGACTTCTAGTGTGTTAGTGGCATCACACAGAGTTCCTATATTTTCATCTCAGAAGCACCCATAGGACTTCTAGTGTGTTAGTGGCATCACACAGAGCTCCTATATTTTCTTCTCAGCAGCACCCATAGGACTTCTAGTGTGTTAGTGGCATCACACAGAGCTCCTATATTTTCTTCTTAGCAGCACCCATAGGACTTCTAGTGTGTTAGTGGCAGCAAACAGAGCTCCTATATTTTCTTCTCAGCAGCACCCATAGGACTTCTAATGTGTTAGTGGCATCACACAGAGTTCCTATATTTTCATCTCAGAAGTAGGGATGAGCCGAACACCCCCGGGTTCGGTTCGCACCAGAACCTTCGAACGGACCGAAAGTTCGCGCAAATTTTCGAACCCTATTCGTTATAATGGACGCGAACGTTCGAAATCAAAATTGCTAATTACAACGGCCAATATGCATGTTAATGTCATAAAACAGGTTTGGGGACCCGGGTCCTGCCCCAGGGGACATATATCAATGCAAAAAGAAATTTTAAAAACTAAAGTTTTTTCGGGAGCAGTCATTTTAATGATGCATAAAGTGAAAAAAAAAAATGTGAAATTTTCCTTTAAATATGGTACCTGGGGGGTGTCTAAAGTATGCCTGTGAAGTGGCATGTGTTTCCCGTGTTTAGAACTGTCCCTGCACAAAATGACATTTGTAAAGGAAAAAAAGAAGCCATTTAAAACCACTTGCGGCTTTAATGTCATGTCTTGTCCTGGCCGCCATATGGCTGAAAATCCTTGAAAAAAATGGCATGGCTACCCCATCACCCCCCCCCCACCCCAGCCCCTTTGGGTCTTGTATGGATACTAAGGGGGACCCCGCACCCAAAATAAAACCCTATACCTACAACCCTATATACTCTGAACAGCAGTATATAGGTGGTGCAAACAAGACATGGACTGTAGGTTTGTTCTTAAGTAGAATCTGAACAGGTACATTATGAAGTGTAGCTACATCCCAAAAAAATCAATTTTTAAGCTTTTTGGAGAACATAGGGAGGGGTTATCACCCCTGTAACATTTGCTGTCTTTGCACATCTGTTCAGAACATGTCACCTCACTTTCCGTCCCAATGACAAATGTTTTTGGAAAAGTGGGGTTTTAATTGAAACAAGGATTGGTGATAAGCATCAGTAGAGAGGAGATACCTTTTTCCCAAATTAAATCTAACAGGATAGAATTTTCCTTCCTAGGGGTAGATTTCCTCTCACTTCCTGTTTTCTCTTGCCGTTTGCAAGTAGGAGTCGTTTGTAAGTTGGATGTTTGAAAGTAGGGGCCTGCCGTATATACTCTGCAGAAATTTGCCCTATTAGATGTTGGTGTAGCCACAAGACTGGTGGGCACAGGAATGGGCCCTGCTGTGAGTTAATAGATCAAGATTTGTACTTGCATGCACCTGTTGAACCGGGCAGAAAAATTGGGCCTTTGGTGGTGGTGGTGGTGGTGGTGGACGGTGTTGCCACAAGACTGTAAGCCCTCACAGTTACTCTTGGTGGGTGCAGGAATGGGCCCTGCTGTGAGTTATTAGATCAAGATTTGTAATTGCATGCACCTGTTGAACAGGGCAGAAAAATTGGGCCTTTGGTGGTGGTGGTGGTGGTGGACGGTGTTGCCACAAGACTGTAGGCCCTCATAGTTACTCTTGGTGGGCGCAGGAATGGGCCCTGCTGTGAACTATTAGATCAAGATTTGTAATTACACGCCCCTGTTAAACAGGGGCTGAAAAATTGTGCCTTAGGCATTGGTGCTGGTGCCACAACACTGCAACCCCTCACAGATACTGTACTTGGAGCACAGCAGTCACACCTGTTGCGAAGCATCTTTTTAAAAAATTGTAATTACACGCCCCTGTTATACAGGGGCTGAAAAATTGTGCCTTAGGCACTGGTGCTGGTGCCACAACACTGCAACCCCTCACAGATACTGTACTCTGAGCACAGCAATGAGACCTGTTGCAAAGCATTGCCTAAAAATTGTAATTACACGCCCCAACAGGGGCTGAAAAATTGTGCCTTAGGCACTGGTGCTGGTGCCACAACACTGCAACCCCTCACAGATACTGTACTCTGAGCACAGCAGTCACACCTGTTGCGAAGCATCTTTTTAAAAAATTGTAATTACACGCCCCTGTTATACAGGGGCTGAAAAATTGTGCCTTAGGCACTGGTGTGGTGGCATGGATCATTGAGGAGGAGGAAGAGGATAGTCAGTGAACATAACAGGACAGTCACTCAGCATCAGCATAGGCAGTCTTGAAGGGATGTGACATTATAAATTATTCCGTTATATCCGCTTCAGGTGTCTGGTAGCTGGTGGTGATCCAAGACTGATTCATTTTTATGAAGGTCAGTCGATCAACCGAGTCGGTGGACAGGCGCACCCTATGATCGGTGACAAATCCTCCAGCAGCACTGAATGTGCGTTCGGAAAGAACGCTGGATGCAGGACAGGCCAGTAGCTCAATTGCATACTGTGCAAGCTCTGGCCAGTGATCCATCCTCAGGACCCAGTAAGCCAGAGGATTTTCGGTGGGAAAGGTGTCCAAGTCTGACCTTGCCCCTAGGTATTCCTGCACCATGTATATCAGACGCTGGCGATGGTTGCTGGAACCGATCATACCTTGGGGCTGCGGACTAAAAAATTGTCTGAACGCATCGGTCAGACGTCCACCTTCCCCACCGCTCCTTCTGCTACTGACCGAAGCCTCAGCAACTCGTCGTCCAGGACCAGGAGTTTGTAACCTCCCAGTTTCTGGGAACGCGTTGCACAGACCTTTCTGCAAGGCCTCCCTGAGATGTCTCATCCTCTGCTCCCTCTGCGACGGCAAGATAAGGTCCGCAACCTTACCCTTGTACCGTGGATCAAGGAGAGTGGCCAGCCAGTAATGGTCACTCTCCTTGATCCGAAGAACACGAGGATCCTTCCGCAGGCTTTGCAGGATCAGGGAGGCCATGCAGCGTAGGTTAGCTGAGGCATTCGGTCCGGAGTCTTCTGGGTCACTGAGGATGACATGATCGCCAGCCACCTCCTCCCAGCCACGTACAAGTCCACTGGTTTGTTGGGACTGTACATCATCCCTAAAAGACTGCTGCTGCTGCTGCTGAGTGCCAGGCTCCAACTCCATGCTCACACAATCCTCCTCCTCCTCCTCCTCCTCCTCCTCTTCCTGTGTGATGGGTGGGACAGAAGGAACATTGTCTGGATAAAGGGGGCCTTGAGAGACAAGGAAGTCCTCCTCTTCCTGCCTCTGTTCTGCCTCAAGTGCCCTGTCCATTATCCCACGCAGCGTATGCTCCAACAGGTGGACAAGAGGTACAGTGTCACTGATGCATGCACTGTCACTGCTCACCATCCTCGTGGCCTCCTCAAATGGTGAGAGGACAGTGCATGCATCCCTGATCATGCTCCACTGGCGTGGGGAAAAAAAGCCAAGCTCCCCTGACCCTGTCCTGGTGCCGTAGTCGCAAAGGTACTCATTGATGGCCCTCTGCTGCGTGTGCAGTCGCTGCAGCATGGCCAACGTTGAGTTCCACCTGGTGGGCATGTCACATATTAG
Organism: Rana muscosa; assembly: GCA_029206835.1. NCBI lineage: Eukaryota > Metazoa > Chordata > Amphibia > Anura > Ranidae > Rana > Rana muscosa. Next base: position 396,684,550 of record CM055118.1, read on the forward strand.
GCGGTTCTTGGGCAGGTTCAGCTCCTTTTGCAGCTCAGTCAGCCGAGCACTGGCATTATAAGATCGGCGGAAATGCACACAGACTTTCCTGGCCTGCCTCAGGACATCCTGTAAGCCTGGGAACCTGCCCAAGAACCGCTGCACCACCAGGTTGAGGACGTGAGCCATACAGGGCACATGGGTGAGCTGCCCCTGTCGCAGGGCGGAGAGGAGGTTGGTGCCATTATCAGAAACGACCATTCCTGGCTTAAGCTGGCGTGGCGTCAACCACCTCTCGGCCTGCCCCTGCAGAGCTGCCAGAACCTCTGGCCCAGTGTGGCTCCTGTCCCCCAAACACACCAGCGCAAGCACGGCATGGCATCTTTTTGCCTGCGTACTCGCGTAGCCCCTTGTACGCCTACGGAGCACCGCTGGTTCCGAGGACAGAGCACTCGAAGAGGACATGGAGGAAGAAGAAGAGGAGGGGGTGGAGGAGAGAGGTGTCTCACAACCAGTAGTAGCATTTTGGAGGCGTGGTGGCGGAACAACCTCCAACACTACTGCACCTTGTCCTGCATCCCTCCCAGCTGCCAATAGAGTGACCCAATGGGCCGTGAAAGAAAGATAACGTCCCTGTCCATGCCTGCTGGACCATGAGTCAGCGGTAATATGCACCTTACCGCTGACCGCCCTGTCCAGCGAGGCATGGACATTGCCTTCCACATGCCAGTAGAGAGACGGAATCGCCTTCCGTGAGAAAAAGTGGCGTTTGGGAACCTGCCACTGAGGAACCGCACATTGAACAAACTCACGGAAGGGGGCCGAGTCTATCAACTGAAAAGGCAGCAGTTGAAGTGCTAGCAATTTAGCCAAGCTAGCATTCAACCGCTGGGCATGTGGATGGCTGGGAGTATACTTCTTTCGACGGTCCAGCAGCTGGGGCAGGGAAATTTGCCTGCTAGAATCGGACGTCGGTGTACTGCAAGTACTTGGTTGTGACACACCTAATTCTACACCTTCAGTCCTCTCAGAGCAGCTTTCAGAGAGGACTGAAGATATAGTGGGGATGGAGATCCCAGCTGATGAGGAGCAAGGAGAGGTCCGCTTTGTTCTTTGGTGTGGGTCTTTTATGTGTGCTTGCCAACGAGCTGCATGGCAGGTCGACATATGTCTACTCATGCTTGTGGTGCCCAAGCGGCTGATGTTTTGGCCACGCGAGATACGCTTGAGACAAATATTGCAAATAGCAGTGGTGCGATCTGATGCACTCGTCTCAAAAAAGGCCCACACCAAAGAACTTTTGTGATAACGTGCAGAGGCAGCGCCCTGCACAGGCGGAGCTCTGCGGTGTGGTACAGTTGCTGTGCTGGCCTCTAGCTGGCCTCCAGGGGGCATCCTGCCTCGTTGGACATGTGACGCTGCATCCTCCTCCTCCTCCTCCTCTCTCCCTTCAGGCACCCACGTGGAGTCAGTGACCTCATCATCCCCTCCCTCTTCACCACTAGAGCAAACCTGGCAGTAAGCTGCAGCTGGTGGAACACTACTGCCAGATTGCTGTCCTTCAGCATCCCCTCTCTCTGCGCGCACACTACTGACTTCCTCAAGCTGGGTATCATCATCCGAGCCTTCGAATCGTTGGGCATCCTCCTGGAGCATGAACCCAACACTGTGCTCAAACAGTTCGGGGGACTCCTCAGGAGGACATGGTGGTTCTAGGGAAGGGGTGGCTGATGATGCCATTGAGTACGCGTTGGCAGCTGCTCTGCCAGTACCCTGAGCCTGGGTGAGAGAGGATGAGGAGGATGAGGAGGGCTTGGTCATCCATTCTACCAAGCCTTCGGCATGATGCGGCTCCACATGTCCAGCTGCCGAAAACAAAGACAAGCGTGTCCCATGGCCACGTGCTGATGACGATGCACGACCACGTCCACGGCCAGCACTGTTGTCTCTAGAAACAGAGCCTGCCTGCCCTGTGTTCTTGCCTCGGCACGCTCTGCCTCTCCTTGGCGGTCTTCCAGCCATTGTAGTCGGTAGTGTATATAGTATAAAAAATAGAACTCCTATGTGTGCTCACAACACACTGTAGGTCCTATGGGTGCTGACACTAACACACTATAGGTACTATGTGTGCTGCTGAGAAGAAAATATAGGAGCTCTGTTTGCTGCCACTAACACACTAGAAGTCCTATGGGTGCTGCTGAGAAGAAAATATAGGAGCTCTGTTTGCTGCCACTAACACACTAGAAGTCCTATGGGTGCTGCTGAGAAGAAAATATAGGAGCTCTGTTTGCTGCCACTAACACACTAGAAGTCCTATGGGTGCTGCTGAGAAGAAAATATAGGAGCTCTGTTTGCTGCCACTAACACACTAGAAGTCCTATGGGTGCTGCTGAGAAGAAAATATAGGAGCTCTGTGTGATGCCACTAACACACTAGAAGTCCTATGGGTGCTGCTGAGAAGAAAATATAGGAGCTCTGTTTGCTGCCACTAACACACTAGAAGTCCTATGGGTGCTGCTGAGAAGAAAATATAGGAGCTCTGTTTGCTGCCACTAACACACTAGAAGTCCTATGGGTGCTGCTGAGATGAAAATATAGGAACTCTGTGTGATGCCACTAACACACTAGAAGTCCTATGGGTGCTGCTGAGATGAAAATATAGGAACTCTGTGTGATGCCACTAACACACTAGAAGTCCTATGGGTGCTGCTGAGAAGAAAATATAGGAGCTCTGTTTGCTGCCACTAACACACTAGAAGTCCTATGGGTGCTGTTGGGGTGCAATGCTGTGCTAACAGCACTGCGGTTGGTACTACTGCAATACTGTACTAACAGTAAGCACGCACCAGACTAATCCCCAGCAGCAGCTAATAACACGCTAACTGTGCAATCAGCAGCAATGAACGATCAATGACTTAGGTAGCAATGGTTTAGCAAAGAAATAGCCAATGGTTTAGCAAAGAAGAGCAAATCTTTCAGTATCAAGCAAAGACAGAATCAGCAGACTAATCTCTCCTAAAGCCGGAACTCATGTGACCGGGGCCGATGGCGTGGCGGCCTTTTAAATGGTGGGGCGTGTACTAAAGCCCCTGAGCTGTAATTGGCTACAGGCGTCCTGCCTGTAGCCAATTATTGCTCTCCGAGTTTCGGGCGCTGTGATTGGCCAAGCATGCGGGGTCACAGTGCATGCTTGGCCAATCATCAGCCAGCAATGCACTGCGCCGGCCGCGCCGGCCGCAATGCATTGCGGGGCCGCTCGCATCACACGAATGTGATGCGAACGGCCCAAATAGTTCTGGGCTCGACGAGCGAGCGAACGCCCGATGCTCGATTCGAACATGGGTTCGAATCGAGCACCGGGCCCATCCCTACTCAGAAGCACCCATAGGACTTCTAGTGTGTTAGTGGCATCACACAGAGCTCCTATATTTTCTTCTCAGCAGCACCCATAGTACTTCTAGTGTGTTAGTGGCAGCAAACAGAGCTCCTATATTTTCTTCTCAGCAGCACCCATAGGACTTCTAGTGTGTTAGTGGCAGCAAACAGAGCTCCTATATTTTCTTCTCAGCAGCACCCATAGGACTTCTAGTGTGTTAGTGGCAGCAAACAGAGCTCCTATATTTTCTTCTCAGCAGCACCCATAGGACTTCTAGTGTGTTAGTGGCATCACACAGAGTTCCTATATTTTCATCTCAGAAGCACCCATAGGACTTCTAGTGTGTTAGTGGCAGCAAACAGAGCTCCTATATTTTCTTCTCAGCAGCACCCATAGGACTTCTAGTGTGTTAGTGGCATCACACAGAGCTCCTATATTTTCTTCTCAGAAGCACCCATAGGACTTCTAGTGTGTTAGTGGCATCACACAGAGCTCCTATATTTTCTTCTCAGCAGCACCCATAGGACTTCTAGTGTGTTAGTGGCAGCAAACAGAGCTCCTATATTTTCTTCTCAGCAGCACCCATAGGACTTCTAGTGTGTTAGTGGCATCACACAGAGCTCCTATATTTTCTTCTCAGCAGCACCCATAGGACTTCTAGTGTGTTAGTGGCAGCAAACAGAGTTCCTATATTTTCTTCTCAGCAGCACCCATAGGACTTCTAATGTGTTAGTGGCAGCAAACAGAGTTCCTATATTTTCATCTCAGAAGCACCCATAGGACTTCTAGTGTGTTAGTGGCATCACACAGAGCTCCTATATTTTCTTCTCAGCAGCACCCATAGGACTTCTAGTGTGTTAGTGGCAGCAAACAGAGCTCCTATATTTTCTTCTCAGAAGCACCCATAGGACTTCTAGTGTGTTAGTGGCAGCAAACAGAGCTCCTATATTTTCTTCTCAGAAGCACCCATAGGACTTCTAGTGTGTTAGTGGCATCACACAGAGCTCCTATATTTTCTTCTCAGCAGCACCCATAGGACTTCTAGTGTGTTAGTGGCATCACACAGAGCTCCTATATTTTCTTCTCAGAAGCACCCATAGGACTTCTAGTGTGTTAGTGGCATCACACAGAGCTCCTATATTTTCTTCTCAGCAGCACCCATAGGACTTCTAGTGTGTTAGTGGCATCACACAGAGCTCCTATATTTTCTTCTCAGAAGCACCCATAGGACTTCTAGTGTGTTAGTGGCAGCAAACAGAGCTCCTATATTTTCTTCTCAGCAGCACCCATAGGACTTCTAGTGTGTTAGTGGCATCACACAGAGCTCCTATATTTTCTTCTCAGCAGCACCCATAGGACTTCTAGTGTGTTAGTGGCAGCAAACAGAGCTCCTATATTTTCTTCTCAGAAGCACCCATAGGACTTCTAGTGTGTTAGTGGCAGCAAACAGAGCTCCTATATTTTCTTCTCAGAAGCACCCATAGGACTTCTAGTGTGTTAGTGGCATCACACAGAGCTCCTATATTTTCTTCTCAGCAGCACCCATAGGACTTCTAGTGTGTTAGTGGCATCACACAGAGCTCCTATATTTTCTTCTCAGCAGCACCCATAGGACTTCTAGTGTGTTAGTGGCAGCAAACAGAGCTCCTATATTTTCTTCTCAGCAGCACCCATAGGACTTCTAGTGTGTTAGTGGCAGCAAACAGAGCTCCTATATTTTCTTCTCAGCAGCACCCATAGGACTTCTAGTGTGTTAGTGGCAGCAAACAGAGCTCCTATATTTTCTTCTCAGCAGCACCCATAGGACTTCTAATGTGTTAGTGGCATCACACAGAGTTCCTATATTTTCATCTCAGAAGCACCCATAGGACTTCTAGTGTGTTAGTGGCATCACACAGAGCTCCTATATTTTCTTCTCAGCAGCACCCATAGGACTTCTAGTGTGTTAGTGGCATCACACAGAGCTCCTATATTTTCTTCTCAGCAGCACCCATAGGACTTCTAGTGTGTTAGTGGCATCACACAGAGCTCCTATATTTTCTTCTCAGCAGCACCCATAGGACTTCTAGTGTGTTAGTGGCATCACACAGAGCTCCTATATTTTCTTCTCAGCAGCACCCATAGGACTTCTAGTGTGTTAGTGGCAGCAAACAGAGCTCCTATATTTTCATCTCAGAAGCACCCATAGGACTTCTAGTGTGTTAGTGGCATCACACAGAGCTCCTATATTTTCTTCTCAGCAGCACCCATAGGACTTCTAGTGTGTTAGTGGCAGCAAACAGAGCTCCTATATTTTCATCTCAGAAGCACCCATAGGACTTCTAGTGTGTTAGTGGCATCACACAGAGCTCCTATATTTTCTTCTCAGCAGCACCCATAGGACTTCTAGTGTGTTAGTGGCAGCAAACAGAGCTCCTATATTTTCTTCTCAGAAGCATCCATAGGACTTCTAGTGTGTTAGTGGCAGCAAACAGAGCTCCTATATTTTCTTCTCAGCAGCACCCATAGGACTTCTAGTGTGTTAGTGGCAGCAAACAGAGCTCCTATATTTTCTTCTCAGCAGCACCCATAGGACTTCTAGTGTGTTAATGGCATCACACAGAGCTCCTATATTTTCATCTCAGCAGCACCCATAGGACTTCTAGTGTGTTAGTGGCATCACACAGAGCTCCTATATTTTCTTCTCAGAAGCACCCATAGGACTTCTAGTGTGTTAGTGGCATCACACAGAGCTCCTATATTTTCTTCTCAGCAGCACCCATAGGACTTCTAGTGTGTTAGTGGCATCACACAGAGCTCCTATATTTTCTTCTCAGCAGCACCCATAGGACTTCTAGTGTATTAGTGGCATCACACAGAGTTCCTATATTTTCTTCTCAGAAGCACCCATAGGACTTCTAGTGTGTTAGTGGCATCACACAGAGCTCCTATATTTTCTTCTCAGCAGCACCCATAGGACTTCTAGTGTGTTAGTGGCATCACACAGAGCTCCTATATTTTCTTCTCAGAAGCACCCATAGGACTTCTAGTGTGTTAGTGGCATCACACAGAGCTCCTATATTTTCATCTCAGCAGCACCCATAGGACTTCTAGTGTGTTAGTGGCATCACACAGAGCTCCTATATTTTCTTCTCAGCAGCACCCATAGGACTTCTAGTGTGTTAGTGGCAGCAAACAGAGCTCCTATATTTTCTTCTTAGCAGCACCCATAGGACTTCTAATGTGTTAGTGGCATCACACAGAGCTCCTATATTTTCATCTCAGAAGCACCCATAGGACTTCTAGTGTGTTAGTGGCATCACACAGAGCTCCTATATTTTCATCTCAGAAGCACCCATAGGACTTCTAGTGTGTTAGTGGCATCACACAGAGTTCCTATATTTTCTTCTCAGAAGCACCCATAGGACTTCTAGTGTGTTAGTGGCAGCAAACAGAGCTCCTATATTTTCTTCTTAGCAGCACCCATAGGACTTCTAATGTGTTAGTGGCATCACACAGAGCTCCTATATTTTCTTCTTAGCAGCACCCATAGGACTTCTAATGTGTTAGTGGCATCACACAGAGCTCCTATATTTTCATCTCAGAAGCACCCATAGGACTTCTAGTGTGTTAGTGGCATCACACAGAGCTCCTATATTTTCATCTCAGAAGCACCCATAGGACTTCTAGTGTGTTAGTGGCATCACACAGAGCTCCTATATTTTCTTCTTAGCAGCACCCATAGGACTTCTAGTGTGTTAGTGGCAGCAAACAGAGCTCCTATATTTTCTTCTCAGCAGCACCCATAGGACTTCTAGTGTGTTAGTGGCATCACACAGAGCTCCTATATTTTCTTCTCAGCAGCACCCATAGGACTTCTAGTGTGTTAGTGGCATCACACAGAGCTCCTATATTTTCATCTCAGAAGCACCAATAGGACTTCTAGTGTGTTAGTGGCAGCAAACAGAGCTCCTATATTTTCTTGTCAGCAGCACCCATAGGACCTACAGTGTGTTGTGAGCACACATAGGAGTTCTATTTTTTATACTATATACACTACCGACTACAATGGCTGGAAGACCGCCAAGGAGAGGCAGAGCGTGCCGAGGCAAGAACACAGGGCAGGCAGGCTCTGTTTCTAGAGACAACAGTGCTGGCCGTGGACGTGGTCGTGCATCGTCATCAGCACGTGGCCATGGGACACGCTTGTCTTTGTTTTCGGCAGCTGGACATGTGGAGCCGCATCATGCCGAAGGCTTGGTAGAATGGATGACCAAGCCCTCCTCATCCTCCTCATCCTCTCTCACCCAGGCTCAGGGTACTGGCAGAGCAGCTGCCAACGCGTACTCAATGGCATCATCAGCCACCCCTTCCCTAGACCCATTATGTCCTCCTGAGGAGTCCCCCGAACTGTTTGAGCACAGTGTTGGGTACATGCTCCAGGAGGATGCCCAACGATTCGAAGGCTCGGATGATGATACCCAGCTTGAGGAAGTCAGTAGTGTGCGCGCAGAGAGAGGGGATGCTGAAGGACAGCAATCTGGCAGTAGTGTTCCACCAGCTGCAGCTTACTGCCAGGTTTGCTCTAGTGGTGAAGAGGGAGGGGATGATGAGGTCACTGACTCCACGTGGGTGCCTGAAGGGAGAGAGGAGGAGGAGGAGGAGGATGCAGCGTCACATGTCCAACGAGGCAGGATGCCCCCTGGAGGCCAGCTAGAGGCCAGCACAGCAACTGTACCACACCGCAGAGCTCCGCCTGTGCAGGGCGCTGCCTCTGCACGTTATCACAAAAGTTCTTTGGTGTGGGCCTTTTTTGAGACGAGTGCATCAGATCGCACCACTGCTATTTCCAATATTTGTCTCAAGCGTATCTCGCGTGGCCAAAACATCAGCCGCTTGGGCACCACAAGCATGAGCAGACATATGTCGACCTGCCATGCAGCTCGTTGGCAAGCACACATAAAAGACCCACACCAAAGAACAAAGCGGACCTCTCCTTGCTCCTCATCAGCTGGGATCTCCATCCCCACTATATCTTCAGTCCTCTCTGAAAGCTGCTCTGAGAGGACTGAAGGTGTAGAATTAGGTGTGTCACAACCAAGTACTTGCAGTACACCGACGTCCGATTGTAGCAGGCAAATTTCCCTGCCCCAGCTGCTGGACCGTCGAAAGAAGTATACTCCCAGCCATCCACATGCCCAGCGGTTGAATGCTAGCTTGGCTAAATTGCTAGCACTTCAACTGCTGCCTTTTCAGTTGATAGACTCGGCCCCCTTCCGTGAGTTTGTTCAATGTGCGGTTCCTCAGTGGCAGGTTCCCAAACGCCACTTTTTCTCACGGAAGGCGATTCCGTCTCTCTACTGGCATGTGGAAGGCAATGTCCATGCCTCGCTGGACAGGGCGGTCAGCGGTAAGGTGCATATTACCGCTGACTCATGGTCCAGCAGGCATGGACAGGGACGTTATCTTTCTTTCACGGCCCATTGGGTCACTCTATTGGCAGCTGGGAGGGATGCAGGACAAGGTGCAGTAGTGTTGGAGGTTGTTCCGCCACCACGCCTCCAAAATGCTACTACTGGTTGTGACACACCTCTCTCCTCCACCCCCTCCTCTTCTTCTTCCTCCATGTCCTCTTCGAGTGCTCTGTCCTCGGAACCAGCGGTGCTCCGTAGGCGTACAAGGGGCTACGCGAGTACGCAGGCAAAAAGATGCCATGCCGTGCTTGCGCTGGTGTGTTTGGGGGACAGGAGCCACACTGGGCCAGAGGTTCTGGCAGCTCTGCAGGGGCAGGCCGAGAGGTGGTTGACGCCACGCCAGCTTAAGCCAGGAATGGTCGTTTCTGATAATGGCACCAACCTCCTCTCCGCCCTGCGACAGGGGCAGCTCACCCATGTGCCCTGTATGGCTCACGTCCTCAACCTGGTGGTGCAGCGGTTCTTGGGCAGGTTCCCAGGCTTACAGGATGTCCTGAGGCAGGCCAGGAAAGTCTGTGTGCATTTCCGCCGATCTTATAATGCCAGTGCTCGGCTGACTGAGCTGCAAAAGGAGCTGAACCTGCCCAAGAACCGCCTAATATGTGACATGCCCACCAGGTGGAACTCAACGTTGGCCATGCTGCAGCGACTGCACACGCAGCAGAGGGCCATCAATGAGTACCTTTGCGACTACGGCACCAGGACAGGGTCAGGGGAGCTTGGCTTTTTTTCCCCACGCCAGTGGAGCATGATCAGGGATGCATGCACTGTCCTCTCACCATTTGAGGAGGCCACGAGGATGGTGAGCAGTGACAGTGCATGCATCAGTGACACTGTACCTCTTGTCCACCTGTTGGAGCATACGCTGCGTGGGATAATGGACAGGGCACTTGAGGCAGAACAGAGGCAGGAAGAGGAGGACTTCCTTGTCTCTCAAGGCCCCCTTTATCCAGACAATGTTCCTTCTGTCCCACCCATCACACAGGAAGAGGAGGAGGAGGAGGAGGAGGAGGAGGAGGAGGAGGAGGAGGAGGAGGAGGATTGTGTGAGCATGGAGGTGGAGCCTGGCACTCAGCATCAGCAGCAGCAGTCTTTTAGGGATGATGTACAGTCCCAACAAACCAGTGGACTTGTACGTGGCTGGGAGGAGGTGGCTGGCGATCATGTCATCCTCAGTGACCCAGAAGACTCCGGACCGAATGCCTCAGCTAACCTACGCTGCATGGCCTCCCTGATCCTACAAAGCCTGCGGAAGGATCCTCGTGTTCTTCGGATCAAGGAGAGTGACCATTACTGGCTGGCCATTCTCCTTGATCCACGGTACAAGGGTAAGGTTGCGGACCTTATCTTGCCGTCGCAGAGGGAGCAGAGGATGAGACATCTCAGGGAGGCCTTGCAGAAAGGTCTGTGCAACGCGTTCCCAGAAACTGGGAGGTTACAAACTCCTGGTCCTGGACGACGAGTTGCTGAGGCTTCGGTCAGTAGCAGAAGGAGCGGTGGGGAAGGTGGACGTCTGACCGATGCGTTCAGACAATTTTTTAGTCCGCAGCCCCAAGGTATGATCGGTTCCAGCAACCATCGCCAGCGTCTGATATACATGGTGCAGGAATACCTAGGGGCAAGGTCAGACTTGGACACCTTTCCCACCGAAAATCCTCTGGCTTACTGGGTCCTGAGGATGGATCACTGGCCAGAGCTTGCACAGTATGCAATTGAGCTACTGGCCTGTCCTGCATCCAGCGTTCTTTCCGAACGCACATTCAGTGCTGCTGGAGGATTTGTCACCGATCATAGGGTGCGCCTGTCCACCGACTCGGTTGATCGACTGACCTTCATAAAAATGAATCAGTCTTGGATCACCACCAGCTACCAGACACCTGAAGCGGATATAACGGAATAATTTATAATGTCACATCCCTTCAAGACTGCCTATGCTGATGCTGATTGACTGTCCTGTTATGTTCACTGACTATCCTCTTCCTCCTCCTCAATGATCCATGCCACCACACCAGTGCCTAAGACACAATTTTTCAGCCCCTGTATAACAGGGGCGTGTAATTACAATTTTTTAAAAAGATGCTTCGCAACAGGTGTGACTGCTGTGCTCAGAGTACAGTATCTGTGAGGGGTTGCAGTGTTGTGGCACCAGCACCAGTGCCTAAGGCACAATTTCTTGTTCATACATCACGGGACACAGAGCAGCATAGTCATTACTATGTGGGTTATATAGATTACCTTCAGGTGCTGGCACTGGCAACTTCCAAAACAGGAAGTACCCTCCCCTATATAAGCCCCTCCCATCCGGGAGTACCTCAGTTTTTTTGCCAGTGTCTAAGGTGTTGGCCAAGGTTAACATGTATTCATCTGGGCTTGTGTACAGGTTCTCTGGGCCTTAGCAAGCTATTCCGGATCCGACCAAAAAAGCTTCATAGCTAAACGGTCGGTACCCGGGCCTTGCAGAGAAGAGCAGGGTTTTGCCTGTAATGCCTCTCTTAGGAGGGCTGGACCCTGGGATCCAGAGCTCTGGTCATACCCAAAACCAAGAGGCTATCTGTGCAGGGTGCTATACAGGTCCAGGGGAGTGGAATCCTTGGGAACCCGGTCCCTGAAGGTCTAGTACAATGCCTGCCGTGAGAGGTGAAGTTTGGGCTTCTGTGGACCAAACAAAGTCCTGCGGCGGGGAAAAGGTAAGTGGGGGCCCCTCAGGAACTTGGTTCTATTGAGGGGACCCCCAAGCCTAATATGTCTTTCTGCCTGTTACCTAAAGGGTATTCCCGCTAATAGCTGTATATGCCTAAGAAATCCTAGAAATGTTTTTTCATAAGGGAAGTTTTAAAAAAACTGTAAACCTGGAAATGTTTTTTCATAAAGGAGGTTTTAAAAAAAAAAAAAAAAAGACAAAAGGTGCGGTACCTGTGTTTGTCCACTAGAGGCCGCTGTGGAACGTCTTTTTTCTTGGGACTATTCCTTCCATGGTGAAAGTCCAGGCAGATGAGTGAGCTCTCTATCAGGGAAGCTGCATTCCTCTGTCATGCTGCCAAGTAGTTTCCTTCCATCCCCGAGTCCTGGTGAAACAGGGACCCTGGCTTCTCTCCCTACATGGCGCCAAGAGCGCACACGTGCACGCGCGCGCGCGCGCACACATGCTTTCCTTTTATAAGGTTTAGCTTAAAAAAAAGGGGGCGGAGCCTGGCGGATGACGCGCTCTGTGCGCCCAGCGCTTCTGCGCATGTGCGGGCGTCCCAGCAAGATAAAAGGACTCAGTCCACGCTGCTTGCTATGGACACAGAGCATGAAAAGGAGCTGGTAGCATGGTATAGGGGCTTACAGCGGGCGGTTGATACAGGCATCCCCAGAAAGACGCATTAGTAGACACCCACTGATGTACATAGCAGCAAATTGCATTAGACTATTTCAGTAAGGGGTGTATTGCGGCTGGAATACCTCAGCTTTGAACTAAGGAATATGCCGCCTAAAAAACTCCGAGATATACCTCTCAGGAAGTGTAGGGGGTCTCCATCGGGCTCTGAGGATCTGGAGCAGTCATCTGCACCCTCCTCCCCTGAGAAATCAGAGGTTAATACCCATAAGGAACCCCCGGGAGTGCCAGGTACTGCGGCTGTCCTCAGTCCACCTGCTCCTGCATATATAACAGAGGAGGTTTTTTCCTCAACTCTGGAGGGATTGGAGCAGAGATTGGCAGCATTGATCGCTTCTTCTCTACAGGAAAGAAAGCGCGCCAGATCTCCATCACCTCCATTAGAGTGCCTGTTGGCAGAGCAACAGTCCCAGGAAGGGACCGACCTACCTGAAGGGGATCAGGAGGAGGTTAGCTCTGTTTTTGAGGAATCGACAGTAGATGAACCATTTTCAGCATCGCAGACTGAAAGATTGTGGGTCCAGACCCTAACTGACATGGTTCGATCTGCATTTAAAATGCCTCTTGTTGAACCATCAACTACTGCTGTCTCCTCATTGGGGTCGCTAAAAGCTCCCCAGGTTAATTGCTCCTTTCCAATACATCCATTATTGGAAGGACTTATATACCAGGACTGGGAACATCCTGATAAACTATTTGTTCCGCCTAAAAGGTTTCCGGTGATCTATCCCATGGAGGAAAAGTTCACCCAGAGATGGAATGTTCCTACGGTGGATGCAGCCATCTCTTCTGTGAACAAATCACTGACATGTCCAGTAGATAATGTTCAAATGTTCAAAGATCCAGTGGATAAAAAATTGGAATCTTTATTAAAATCTGCTTTTTCCACAGCAGGGGCTGTTACACAGCCAGCAGTGGCAGCTATTGGGGTCTGCCAAGCTTTAAAGGATCAAATGAAAATGGTCCTGAGGGATTTGCCAGACCAGCAGGCCCAGGCTCTGGCTGATCTGCCTAGAGCATTATGCTTTGCGGTTGACGCCATCAAGGATTCTATCCATCAGGCCTCCCGCCTCACGCTGTCTTTGGTACATATGCGTAGGCTTCTGTGGCTCAAAAACTGGTCTGCTGAAGCTCCCTGTAAGAAGCTCTTAGTTAGCTTCCCATTTCATGGGGAACGCCTTTTTGGCGAAGACCTGGATAAGTATATCCAGAAGATTTCCAGTGGTAAAAGTACTCTCTTACCGAGTAAAAAGAGGTCTAGGGGTCCATCTTTTAAGAGGACTACCTCTCCTATCCCTGCGACGTCTGCTACTAAGCAGTTCCGACGGCCTCCTCGGTCAAACTCAGGAGGTAAAAATCAGGGACAGCCACAGGGTAATAAAAAGCCCTGGATCCGAAGAGGTACTAAACCAGCCTCCAAGTCAAGCCTATGAAGGGCTGCCCCCACTCAAACGGGTGGGGGGAAGACTTCAGTTGTTCGCAGAGACCTGGCGGGAGACGATCAAAGACAGATGGGTGCTCTCCGCAGTAACTCTGGGATACAAGTTGGAGTTAAAAGAGTCTCCTCCGTCCCATTTTATGTGGTCAGGCATGCCAAGAGACCCTCTAAAAAGAGGGTCTCTCCTATTGGCGTTAGAACAACTATTGCTCCAAGGAGTAATTATGGAGGTTCCTATGGAAGAGTGGGGGTTGGGTTTCTACTCAAACCTTTTCACAGTCCCGAAGCCAAACGGGGACATAAGACCCATATTGGACCTAAAGAGTCTAAACAAATTTCTAAACGTCCGGTCTTTCCGGATGGAGTCGATCCGATCGGTCACCGCTGCCCTACAAGGGGAGGAATGGTTAGCCTCGATCGACATCAAAGATGCTTACTTGCATGTTCCCATCTTTCCAGGTCATCAAAAATTCCTACGCTTTGCAGTAGAAGGGCGCCATTTTCAGTTCAGAGCCTTACCATTTGGTCTGGCCACAGCACCACGAGTGTTCACAAAAATTCTGGCCCCACTGTTGGCCGATCTAAGAACACGGGGTGTAACGATAATGGCATACCTAGACGACCTGTTGTTGATGGACCACTCAGTTGCCAAGCTAGAAGTGGTAATTGTCGATACAATCAAGTATCTAGAGTCTCACGGTTGGGTCATCAACCTGGACAAGTCAGCCCTACAGCCAGTGAAAAACCTGGTATATCTAGGGCTACGGCTGGATTCAGACCAGAGGAAGATTTTCTTACCTCTAGACAAGGTATCCTCTTTGAGGGCCTTGGTCCGTCTGCTTTGTGCAAAAAGACAGCCGTCCATACGCCTGTGCATGAGGCTGCTAGGAAAGATGGTAGCATCATTCGAAGCTGTACCATACGCCCAATTCCACTCAAGGAATTTACAAAGGGCCATATTGTCAGCCTGGAACGGAAAAGTTCAGGCTCTAGACTTCCCGATGGCTTTGTCCCCTTCCGTTCGGAAGAGTCTCTGCTGGTGGTTGATCCCCCAGAATCTCCAGAAGGGAAAACCCTTCAGCCCGATATCTTGGAAGGTGGTCACTACAGATGCCAGCCTTATAGGCTGGGGGGCAGTACTGGAGCAATGGTCTCTCCAGGGCAGATGGTCAAATGTAGTAAAAACCCTGCCCATCAATCTCTTAGAGATACGAGCAGCCCGGTACGCCCTAGTAGCCTGGACATCCAGACTCCAAGGGTCCCCTGTCAGAATTCAATCAGACAATGCCACAGCAGTGGCATATATCAATCATCAGGGAGGCACCAGGAGTCGTGCAGCCCAGAGGGAAGTAAGTCACATCCTGGAATGGGCAGAAAAGCATGTCCCATGTATATCAGCTGTCTTCATTCCAGGGGTGGAGAATTGGAAGGCGGACTTTCTGAGTCGCCAACAGTTATGCCCAGGGGAATGGTCCCTTCATCCCGAGGTCTTCCGAGCAATATGTCAGCGGTGGGGAACACCGGATGTAGATCTGCTAGCATCCAGATTCAACGCAAAGGTGGACAGATTTGTCTCCCGGACAAGGGATCCCCTCGCTTGCGGCTCGGATGCTCTGGTGTTCCCTTGGGATCAGTTCAGACTGATATATGCATTCCCTCCGCTACAATTGTTGCCTCGACTCCTTCGCAGAGTCAGGTTGGAGAAGAAGCCGGTGATCCTGGTGGCTCCAGCGTGGCCCCGAAGGGCCTGGTACGCGGAGATCATCAAAATGTCTGTGGGGAGTCCTTGGACCCTTCCACGTCGTCCGGACCTGCTTTCGCAAGGACCGATATACCACCCTTCCTTACTAACTCTAAGTTTAACGGCCTGGCTATTGAATCCCACATCCTAAAGAAGAGAGGTCTCTCTAACTCTGTGGTATCAACTATAATCAATGCCAGGAAGCCTGTATCCAGGCAGATCTACTATAGAGTTTGGAAGGCGTACATCACTTGGTGCGAGGCCAGAAAATGGCATCCACGTAAGTACGTTATAGGCAGAATTCTGGACTTCCTGCAGTGGGCTGTAGACAGGAAGTTTGCCTTAAGTACTATCAAGGGCCAGGTTTCGGCCTTGTCAATACTATTTCAAAGGCCCCTGGCTATGCATTCACTTGTCAAATCCTTTATGCAAGGTGTGACTCGTATTATTCCACCGATTAAGGCTCCCATATGCCCATGGGATCTAAATTTGGTTCTGTCGGTTCTGCAGAAGCAGCCATTTGAACCTTTGCGGCACATTTCCTTGGTTCTACTCACCAGGAAATTGATATTTTTAGTAGCCATATGCTCGGCTAGAAGAGTGTCGGAATTAGCCGCCATGTCCTGTAAAGAGCCATATCTGGTTATCCATAAGGACAGAGTAGTATTACGTCCTCACCCAGCCTTTCTTCCTAAGGTGGTATCGAGGTTTCACTTGAACCAGGATGTGGTTCTTCCTTCTTTTTTCCCCAAACCAAGCTCGGTAGAGGAAAAGTTATTGCATTCTTTGGATGTAGTAAGAGCAGTTAAAGCTTATCTAGAAGCCACTGCTCAGATTCGTAGAACGGATTCTTTGTTTGTTCTGCCGGAAGGCCCCAGAAAGGGTCAGGCAGCATCAAAATCTACTTTAGCCAAGTGGATTCGACAGGTCATAATACAAGCCTATGGCTTGAGAAGTAGACCGCCTCCGTTCAAAGTTAGGGCGCACTCCACGAGAGCAGTTGGAACTTCAGGGGCAGTGCATCACCAGGCCTCCCTGGCGCAAATTTGTAAGGCCGCAACATGGTCTTCAGTACACACGTTTACTAGGTTCTACCAGGTGGACGTTAGAAGTCAGGAGGATGTCGCCTTTGGGCGCAGTGTGTTGCAGGCCGCAAAAGATCCTCATGCCTGATGGCGCCCAGCTTATGTATGGTGTATCCCCCCCCTCATGTGGCATTGCTTTGGGACGTCCCACATAGTAATGACTATGCTGCTCTGTGTCCCGTGATGTATGAACAAGAAAGTAGGATTTTTAAAACAGCTTACCTGTAAAATCCTTTTCTTGGAGTACATCACGGGACACAGAGCTCCCACCCCTCTTTTGGGGACACGTATTGCTTTGCTACAAAACTGAGGTACTCCCGGATGGGAGGGGCTTATATAGGGGAGGGTACTTCCTGTTTTGGAAGTTGCCAGTGCCAGCACCTGAAGGTAATCTATATAACCCACATAGTAATGACTATGCTGCTCTGTGTCCCGTGATGTACTCCAAGAAAAGGATTTTACAGGTAAGCTGTTTTAAAAATCCTACTTTTTCAGCCCCTGTTGGGGCGTGTAATTACAATTTTTAGGCAATGCTTTGCAACAGGTCTCATTGCTGTGCTCAGAGTACAGTATCTGTGAGGGGTTGCAGTGTTGTGGCACCAGCACCAGTGCCTAAGGCACAATTTTTCAGCCCCTGTATAACAGGGGCGTGTAATTACAATTTTTTAAAAAGATGCTTCGCAACAGGTGTGACTGCTGTGCTCCAAGTACAGTATCTGTGAGGGGTTGCAGTGTTGTGGCACCAGCACCAATGCCTAAGGCACAATTTTTCAGCCCCTGTTTAACAGGGGCGTGTAATTACAAATCTTGATCTAATAGTTCACAGCAGGGCCCATTCCTGTGCCCACCAGTCTTGTGGCTACACCAACATCTAATAGGGCAAATTTCTGCAGAGTATATACGGCAGGCCCCTACTTTCAAACATCCAACTTACAAACGACTCCTACTTGCAAACGGCAAGAGAAAACAGGAAGTGAGAGGAAATCTACCCCTAGGAAGGAAAATTCTATCCTGTTAGATTTAATTTGGGAAAAAGGTATCTCCTCTCTACTGATGCTTTATCATCAATCCTTGTTTCAATTAAAACCCCACTTTTCCAAAAACATTTGTCATTGGGACGGAAAGTGAGGTGACATGTTCTGAACAGAT
This sequence comes from Rana muscosa, assembly GCA_029206835.1. Classification (NCBI taxonomy): domain Eukaryota; kingdom Metazoa; phylum Chordata; class Amphibia; order Anura; family Ranidae; genus Rana; species Rana muscosa. The sequence goes on from CM055118.1 coordinate 396,702,150, forward strand.
GTGCAAAGACAGCAAATGTTACAGGGGTGATAACCCCTCCCTATGTTCTCCAAAAAGCTTAAAAATTGATTTTTTTGGGATGTAGCTACACTTCATAATGTACCTGTTCAGATTCTACTTAAGAACAAACCTACAGTCCATGTCTTGTTTGCACCACCTATATACTGCTGTTCAGAGTATATAGGGTTGTAGGTATAGGGTTTTATTTTGGGTGCGGGGTCCCCCTTAGTATCCATACAAGACCCAAAGGGGCTGGGGTGGGGGGGGGGGGGTGATGGGGTAGCCATGCCATTTTTCTCAAGGATTTTCAGCCATATGGCGGCCAGGACAAGACATGACATTAAAGCCGCAAGTGGTTTTAAATGGCTTCTTTTTTTCCTTTACAAATGTCATTTTGTGCAGGGACAGTTCTAAACACGGGAAACACATGCCACTTCACAGGCATACTTTAGACACCCCCCAGGTACCATATTTAAAGGAAAATTTAACTTTTTTTTTTTTCACTTTATGCATCATTAAAATGACTGCTCCCGAAAAAACTTTAGTTTTTAAAATTTATTTTTGCATTGATATATGTCCCCTGGGGCAGGACCCGGGTCCCCAAACCGGTTTTATGACATTAACATGCATATTGGCCGTTGTAATTAGCAATTTTGATTTCGAACGTTCGCGTCCATTATAACGAATAGGGTTCGAAAATTCGCGCGAACTTTCGGTCCGTTCGAAGGTTCTGGTGCGAACCGAACCCGGGGGTGTTCGGCTCATCCCTAGTACAGAACCCACCCCAAAAAATGTCTGGAGCCACCCCTTCCAATCAGACATCTATCTCCCGGTCCGGTGACTGCAGGAAGACATAGAGGAACCAAGTTCCTCACAACTTCCTTCCCCTTCTGCTTTGCCGTTTCGGTGGAGCGCCACCTGCAGTGGGGAGTACAGACTGCACCTGTGTACATGGGGATGTAGTACCTTAGCCCACTCCAGACTCTGCTGTGAGTACCACCATTATTCTCTGCATGTCGGGGTGTTGGGACAATAATGAAGACATATTTTTGGGGGTACAAAGGCTGCAGTATATGCCGTGTATAGTGTAATCTCAGACTTTATATAACCAAATCCCTTTTCATCATGATGTAGTCACCTCCACTTTTCATCTCAATGCTTCTCCACATCTCTTTCCCTCTTTCTCTCTTCTAATATTGGGAGGTAGAATTATCATTACTACTGCAAAACGAATCTTCTCCCTTCTGTACTCTGATCTCCGTGTTCTATAATATTCATCCAGCCTCACCCTGTGTAGGAGGAAGTCACCCCTCCCCCATCCACATTCCTCTCCGGTGTCAGAGACTTTCCGTTTCGTTTCTCTTCTGCTGTCAGCGATGGCGTCTGCTGATCTGAGAGCTGAGCTGGAATGTTCCGTCTGTCTGAACATTTATACAGATCCTGTAACCCTGAAATGTGGACACAACTTCTGCCGGGTCTGTATTGATCGTGTGCTGGATACACAGGAGGGGTCTGGAGGATATTCCTGTCCTGAATGCAGAAAAAGGTCCAGGAGTCGTCCTGCACTGCAGAGGAACATGAAACTACGTAACATAGCAGAGACTTTCCTGTCTGCTCAGCCAGATCCGGAGGAGTCCGGGGTCTTCTGTACTCACTGTGTGGACTCTCCTGTACCTGCTGTTAGATCCTGTCTACACTGTGAGGTTTCTCTGTGTGATAAACACCTGAGAGTCCACAAAAAGTCCCCAGAACACATCTTATGTGACCCCACCTTGTCCATGGAGAGCAGGAAATGCTCCGTCCATAAGAAGATCCTGGAGTATTACTGCACTGAGGATGAGACCTGTGTCTGTATTTCTTGTTCTATGATTGGAGGACATAAAGGACATGAGATGATATCACTGGATGAGGCTTCTGAGAAGAAGAAGGGGACACTGAGGAATGTTCTGCAGAAACTTCTGACAAAGAGAGAGGAGACGGAGGAAAGAGTCCAGAGTCTGGAGGAACACAGGAGGAAAGTAGAAGAAGAAGCAGCTGGAGACACCGAGAGAGTCACTGTCCTGTTTAGAGATCTCAGGAGACGTCTGGAAGACCTGGAGAAGAGAGTCCGGAGGGAAATCTCCGGGAGGGCAGAGCGGATCTCCATCTCCATCCGGGATCTGGAAATAAAGAAGGAGGAGCTGTCCAGGAAGTTGCGTCACATTGAGGAGCTGTGTAACGTGACGGATCCACTGACTGTCTTACAGGAATCAGACACAGGTGACTTGTGTGATACTGAGGATGGAGATAATGAGGACAGAGAGAGACATGAGAAGCTCCTCCATGATGGAGGGGGTCTGGGTGTGGCGGGGGTCTTACACACAGGTTTATCTGATATAATAACAGAGGTAAATGTATACTTCTATATACAGGGAGCTGCAGACATATTACTGGATGGAAACACAGCTAGAAATTATCTCCAGATATCAGATGACAGGAAAACTGTATCCTGGTCACATATAGAGCAGAATCACCCAGAAACACCAGAGAGATTTCAGGGTTCTCCTCAGGTGTTGAGCAGTCGGAGTTTCTCCTCAGGGAGACATTACTGGGAAGTGGATGTCGGGGGGTCAGAGAGCTGGACAGTCGGGATGTGTTACCCCAGTATAGAGAGGAGAGGACGGGAGTCATGGATTGGATATAATAAGAAGTCCTGGGGATTGGTCAGGTCTGGTAATCAGTATTCTGTGAGACATGACAGTAATCAGATCCTCTTACCCCCCAATCTCTCCAGTAACAGAGTCAGGATAGATCTGGATTATGAAGCCGGGCGGATCTCCTTCTATGATCTGTGTGACCCGATCCGACACCTCCGCACCTTCACCACCACCTTCACTGAGCCCCTCCATGCTGGGTTATGTGTATATGAAGGTTGTATAAAGATATGTGGGGGGAGGGGGGAGATGTAAGAACTCCGCCCACAGTCTGGTGATGTCAGGTGAAGGGGTGGAATAAATGTAATATTCATCCAATAGTATATAGCAGTGGGCGTGGCTTCCTTTCAAGTTTTTCTACTATAAATAAATGTGAGATTTCTTACTGATCGCTGTGATAGGGTGGAATATCTGTCCAATTATTGGAATAACAGAACACCTCGGGTCACACCTGTGCATTTTTTTAGTGATTTTTACAGAAACGCACCACAGTCCATGTAACATGGTTTCCTATGGGACGCGGTCACATCCAGGCTTTTCTCAGCCGCTGCGTTTTTGGAAAGGGTCGGGGAATATTTATAATGCGTTTTTGGTTTAATAGACTTCAATGGAGAAGCTGCAGGAAAGCACGTGATGCGTTTTTTGCCACAATTTTACAGCTTTTTAATCTGCCCAACAACAAATTGTCCCAAAAAAAAACAAAAGAAGCATAAAAACGCATCAAAGATGAATGTGGAAAAACAGAAAAGGCACCGCAATAAACACCGCAGGAACGGATAAAAAGCAAACTGCACAGGTGGGAACCGGGTCTAATGTTCCGATTGGACAGGGAGGATGGGTGTGGCCTATCTGCCTATTATGACAATCTGACATAATACCATCTCTGTAAGTTCTTAATAGAAAACTATCCTCCCAACTGGCACGGATTCTGCGGGTTTAACCCGCATAGGCCCCTGCCCCTCCTTCCCGCAGTCCTGCGAGAGTGTCATTTGTCCCGCACAGCAGGAAGCATGAAGAGGAGGAAGAGCGAACGAGCAGGTAAGCCCCCCCCCCCCGCTCAACAACTTTTTGTTAGAATTTTCTTCTAAATTCCCCCCCCCCCCAACAACTTAACTTTTACGGTACATCCCCCCCCCCCCCCCCGCGCTCAACAACTTTTGTTGGCAGGGAGATTTTAGAATGAATGTCCCGCGGGGGGACCTTTAAAAGTTGGGAGGTATGCCAGTGTGTGACATCATTCATCTCCTCCCCCACATGTGATCCCTCTGTGTGGTAGGGGGGCAGTTATGATCAGACATAGAGGGTGGGGGGTGCGGTCACTGTAATGGGATGGATGGGGTCACCTCTCCTCTCTGCCCCTCCCCCTCCTATGTTTAGTGTAATAAGGAAGGGGAAGGTTTAGAGCCCCTGTCATGTTTTTATATGTCTGTGACCCTGTCCAGATTTCTCTCACTCCTTGTCCCGTTGTCACCAAGACAGGAAGTGAGAGGAAATCTTTCTAATGGAGTCCCGGACAGTAATGAAAACCCAGCAGGGGTTCTAATCCTTCCCCACACCATCCAATACTAGAAATAATGTCTGGGTTTTGGCATAGACTGGAATAGAAAATCGCATCCAAATAATGGTGTCAGTATGTCGTGTCAATGGTGTCAGTGTCGGTGGTGTCGGTGGTGTCGGTGTCAGTGTCGGTGGTGTCGGTGGTGTCGGTGTCAGTGTCGGTGGTGTCGGTTTCGGAGGGGTCGGTGTCAGTGTCGGTGGTGTCGGTTTTGGAGGGGGCGGTGTCAGTGTCGGTGGTGTCGGTTTCGGAGGGGTCGGTGTCAGTGTTGGTGGTGTCGGTTTCGGAGGGGGCGGTGTCAGTGTCGGTGGAGTCGGTTTCGGAGGGGTCGGTGACAGTGTCGGTGGTGTCGGTTTCGGAGGGGGCGGTGTCAGTGTCGGTGGTGTCGGTTTCGGAGGGGTCGGTGTCAGTGTCGGTTTCGGAGGGGTCGGTGTCAGTGTCGGTGGTGTCGGTTTCGGAGGGGTCGGTGTCAGTGTCGGTTTCGGAGGGGCCGGTGTCAGTGTCGGTGGTGTCGGTTTCGGAGGGGTCGGTGTCAGTGTCGGTTTCGGAGGGGCCGGTGTCAGTGTCGGTGGTGTCGGTTTCGGAGGGGTCGGTGTCAGTGTCGGTTTCGGAGGGGCCGGTGTCAGTGTCGGTGGTGTCGGTTTCGGAGGGGGTGGTGTCAGTGTCGGTGGTGTCGGTTTCGGAGGGGGCGGTGTCAGTGTCGGTGGTGTCGGTTTCGGAGGGGGCGGTGTCAGTGTCGGTGGTGTCGGTTTCGGAGGGGGCGGTGTCGGTGGTGTCGGTTTCGGAGGGGTCGGTGTCAGTGGTGTCGGTTTCGGAGGGGGCGGTGTCAGTGTCGGTGGTGTCGGTTTCGGAGGGGGCGGTGTCAGTGTCGGTGGTGTCGGTTTCGGAGGGGGCGGTGTCAGTGTCGGTGGTGTCGGTTTCGGAGGGGGCGGTGTCAGTGTCGGTGGTGTCGGTTTCGGAGGGGGCGGTGTCAGTGTCGGTGGTGTCGGTTTCGGAGGGGTCGGTGTCAGTGGTGTCGGTTTCGGAGGGGGCGGTGTCAGTGTCGGTGGTGTCGGTTTCGGAGGGGGCGGTGTCAGTGTCGGTGGTGTCGGTTTCGGAGGGGTCGGTGTCGGTGTCGGTGGTGTCGGTTTCGGAGGGGCCGGTGTCGGTGTCGGTGGTGTCGGTTTCGGAGGGGGCGGTGTCAGTGTCGGTGGTGTCGGTTTCGGAGGGGGCGGTGTCAGTGTCGGTTTCGGAGGGGTCGGTGTCGGTGGTGTCGGTTTCGGAGGGGGCGGTGTCAGTGTCGGTGGTGTCATTGTGACGTCACTTCCTGTTCTGGTAGATGTAAACACCGCCATTTTTTTCTGGAAAGCAGAGACCAATATTTATTTTTTATCTCGTACTTTCCAGGGTAGAGGAGAGATCTGAGGTCTTATAGACCCCCAACATCTCTCCATAAAGAGGACCTGTCATGTCTTATTTCTGTCACAAGAGATTTCTTCTGATAGTAATAAAAGTGATAAAATAAATAAATACATAAATAAAAGGACAGTTAAAAAAAATTAAAAAAAATAATAAATTTTTCTTATAAGTGTCCCCACCCCCACGTGTCACACGCTTATGTAAGTCACGCACACATATGTAAATGGTGTTTGCCCCACACATGTGAGAAATCACCACAAACCTTATAGTGAGAGCGATAATTCTATCACCAGATCTCCTCTGTAACTCTAAACTGGTGACTTGTTAACATTTTTAAAGTGTATGGAGATTAAGTACCGAAGTTTGGCGCCATTTTACAAGCGTGACATGTTTGGTATCTATTTACTCAGCGTAACATTATATTTTATATTATAGCAACAAAAAAAAATGGGTTATTCTTTGTGTTTTTTTGCATTTAAATTCATTAAAATGTATTTTTCCCCAAACAATTTGCATTTCAAAAATTGCAGTATAAATACCGTGTGACATTAAAAAAAGTAACAACCGCCATTTTATTCTGTAGGGCCTCTGCTTAAAAAAAAAATAATAAAAATATATATATATATACAGTATATAAGCTTTCATATGATAGTTCTTCTCTTTATAGTACTTGGCAGTGTTACAGATAGCTATGGAAGGGGATTCCTTATCTCAGTGGTTCTCAACCTCAGTCCTCACCTACCCTCAACAGGCCATGTTTGCAGGTTTTCCTTGATCTTGCACAGGTGCTTTTAAAGTGGATGTAAACCCGATTCATGAGCTTTGAGCTGGGCACATATATCTGCAGTGTTTCGTTATCTCTCTTCAAAGCACTGAGTCCCGTGGGTTTCTCCTGCTCCATTCTTCTGTTATCAGCCTGAGAAGTTCTCAGAGACAAAAGCAGCCTGAAGTTTGTGTTGTGGGAGGTTGCTATAAATAGATTAGCAGAGAGCTTGCCTTCTCACAGCACAGCTCTGCACATTACTTTCTTTCTTTGCCAATGTGCAGTGGGGGGTGTGTGCCTTTCCTCCAATCAGCTGTCTTGGCTGTATGCCTAGACTTCATTGCCAGTGCTGAACAGGAAGAGAAATCTGTAACAAGATGTGAACTTTCTAAAGAATATATAAAGCTGAAGACAGCAGATATACATGTAATACTTATATAGGGAGATTTGTTTCATCTCTGTGTATCATCTGAGGCTGTTCACCTCACTGGGTATATGGAGGGTTTACATCCACTTTAAATCAAAGTCAATGGCTTGGTATATTGGACAGATATTTTATCTAAGAGAAATTCCCGAAACATGGCCTGTTGGGGGTACTTGAGGACCGGGATGAGAACCACTGCCTTATAGAATTTCTATGAATGAGAAGGATAATCATTGAGGGTGGGGGTTTTGGTCTCCCCCAATGGATTCTCCTATCATGGTGTAGCAGCTCCAATGGTGGTTTCCAGGTTTCTGCAGCCAAAGCATGAGCACTCTTTGTTGTATACAAATGTCGTTCTTTTCTTCTTCTTTTCTTGGAACATTTTGTAGTGTTGATTATGAAACAATCCTCCATTATTTTTCTACCTGAAGAAGCGGATGACAATCCAGGAAACGTGTTGAGCCTCAGTCATAGAATATAAAAGTTGGATACATTTGTAGAAAGTAATTTGTGAAGGTCGAGGTGACCATAAGTTCTGGAAATGGATAAATGATGTACAAATATCTATGGCATATGGAGGTTATTTCAATGTATTGTTCTCAATGAATTTTTTACTTCATATTTTTTCTGCAATAAAGTATATGAAATTTTAATATATTTTGTGTGAGTTACGCCTCAAAAATCCTGCTATTTGATTGACACGTTCTCTAAATACATTGGAAATCTGGAGAGACACATTCTCTCCATAGTGCCAAGAGCCTAAACCACCGTGAGCCTCTTGTGTGCGGGGATCTGGACAATTGCAGACCCATCACTGGGGTGTCTGTGCCCACACCAGGGTCCAAAGGACTGAGAGGCTGAGAGGTCTCCTGCCATGCCGAAACCCAAGGCTGGAGAGACCTGTTGCTGTGTGAGTGTCTACACCAGAGCTTAGAGACTGAGCCGCTGGGACCTGACTTCAGAGATCTGCAGACTGCCAAATGATCTGGATCGGATTTCTGTGTACCAGGAGGGGTAAGTTGATCATCCATGTTTATCCCGAAACAGTTCAGGCAATAGAGACTGCTCTTTGTTCAGCAGCTCACTAGCCATCTACTGCACACTCTAAAAGAGACAGCAACACATGCACCACCTACAGAAGGGCCCCAAAACTGGCCAACACTGACAATTAGGCGCCAATACTTTATAGCCACCTGCAGGGGTACCCCATTGTCAGAAACGTATACGCCCACCCACTATTGGGACTGTATGCATGGTGTGCACATGAGAACCTTTTTTTATTGGTTAAGCTGATGCCAATACTTTAACCCTGTTTGCATCCGTTGTAATTTGGTTTAACAATGCTACGGTTAAAGTTATTGCCAGGGAATTGCCCAGTTATGTAGTACAGCATCTTTAACCTCTTCCACCCAGCCTATTGTAATATGAAGGCCAGGCAGGAGCCCTATTATCCTGGAAGGATATCATATGATGTCCTCCCAGGATCGCACCTCATGCATGCCCCACAGGCCGCACTCCGGCATGATCTGTCACCAGGTGTGTCCAACGACAGATCACTTTATTGGCCTGCTGACAGTACCATGTGATCACTGTGGCCAATCACAGCAGACCACATAACAATTGTACACAATGAATGGCTTTGTTTCATGCCACTCACTGTGTAAATCCTGATCACCTAGCCAGAGTTGTACAGTGCTAATATGGTAACACTGTATTGCTCTGGTCACCAGTCAGTGTCCCTGATGATCACTGCCACACCAGTTATATGATGACGCTGTACTGCTCTGCTGACAGTATGTAAAAAATTGTGCAAAATGTTTTGTTTTTTTTTCATTTCTTCATTTTCACTTTACAAAAAATTGGGCCAAAAAAATTACAACTTCAAAAAACTCGCCATGCCTCTTACTAAATACTTTGGACTGTCTACTTTTCAAAAAGGGGTCATATGGGGGGTAATTGTGCTGTCCTGGCGTTTTCAAGAAATGAGATCGGCTGTCAGTACATCAGGATTGATAAATTTTCAGGTACAGTGCCTTGAAAAAGTATTCATACCCCTTGAAAATTTCCACATTTTGTCATGTTACAACCAAATTATGTGGCACATAATTGTGAAGTGGAAGGAAAATTATACAAATTATACAAATTATACAAATATGTGAAAAGTGTGGGGGGCTGTAAGAACGTTACTGGAAAATTGGAGTAAAGGTATGCACTCATGGTTCGGGAGATGCAATATTCTTAAAATAAGCGTAATGCCAAAATTTCTTTTCCTGTTTCTAGCATTACCGATAAGAATTCCTAAGTCTTTCTTTAACCAAGTCCAAACTTTGTTTATGAAATTTATTTGGAATAGTAAAAAGCCAAGATTAGCCAGAAAACGTTTAACTTTACCAAAAAGAGTAGGAGGTATATCTGCACCGGACATATAGAAATATTATCAAGCAGTGCATCTTGGGAGGCTGGTAGACTGGAGCAGACATAGAGATTATAAATTATGGATAGATATGGAGCAGCAAATAAATTCAATCCCACTAAATAGGGCAATATGGTGCTATAGAGCCTTGTCCCCCTTGGTAAAATCACACCCCACGATAGGAACGACGCTATGGGTAGGAGAGAAAATATGTCAGAAACCTAAATTTACAGATAAAAAATCACCACTATATCCGATAATAGGAAACCCAGATTTTTTTTACCTGGGATAGAGTCAGTAAAGTTTAAGAAATTGAGGGAAAAAGGAATTTTCCAAGTGTCGGACTTCATGGGAGAAAGGGGATAGGTAACAATGGATAAGCTAACAAAAAAAGGAGGTAAGCATTAAATTCCGATTTGGCAAGCTCGGCAGATTAGACACTATCTAGAAAAACTGGGACCAGCGGAAACATATAGACGGGTACAGACAAGATGTGAGGATTACTGTGAGGGAGGGGAACCACTTTCACATGTCATATCGAAAATGTATGCATTGCTAATTGCACCCCCTAGATGACTTTAAAATGGAATGTCTTGGTAAATGGGAGAGAGATATAAGCAGGGCCGTCGGAACAGGAGAGGCAAACCAAGCAACTGCTTGGGGCCCCCAGCAGAGCGGCCCCCCTCCCGCGATCGGCGGCCCCCCCACCCGCGATTGGCGGCCCCCCACCCGCGATCGGCGGCCCCCCTCCCGCGATCGGCGGCCCCCCCACCCGCGATCGGCGCCCCCCTCCCGCGATTGGCACCCCCCTCCCGCGATCGGCGGCCCCCCCTCCCGCGATCGGCGGCCCCCCACCCGCGATTGGCGCCCCCCTCCCGCGATTGGCGCCCCCCTCCCACGATTGGCGCCCCCCCTCCCGCGATTGGCAGCCCCCCTCCCGCGATTGGCAGCCCCCCACCCGCAATTGGCGGCCCCCCCTCATGTGATCCGCGGCCCCCCGCGATCCGCGCCCCCCCTGCCGCGATCGGCAGGCCCCCCCTCCCACGATTGGCGGCCCCCCCTCATGTGATCCGTGGCCCCCCCGCGATCCGCGCCCCCCCTGCTGCGATCGGCAGGCCCCCCTCCCGCGATCGGTGCCCCCCCGATCGGTGGTCCCCCTCCCGTAAACGGCGGCCCCTCCTCCCGCGATCGATGTCCCGCGTTAGCACCCCCCCTTCTAAATTAAAACCAAAAATCAGTAGAAATCTCAGTAGCACCCCTCCGCTTCTGAATTAAAAAACAAAATCTAAAAAAATTGTGTAGCAGCCCAAACCCCCCCCCCCCCTCTTCTCAAAAAAAAAATCAGTAGCCCCCCCTCCCGCTTGGGGGCCCCAAATTCTCAATCTGCTTGGGGCCCCCAAATTCCTTCAAACGGCCCTGGATATAAGTCACGCCTTCTCTCCAGCACAATGTCAGAATGTAATAGAATTGGCTACAAAATCATCGAGGTGTATTAAAATACAAGAATCAAATTATAACATTTTAACACGCTGGTATTATACACCGGGGGCCCTAAATAAATTATTTCCAGAATTTTCTGACAGGTGCTGGAGAGGATGCAAGGAAAGAGGGACAATCAGGGCCGCCATCAGGGGGGTACAGGCAGTACACCTGTAAGGGGCCCGGAGGTCCCCAGCGGCCCGGATGGCCCCCCCTTTTTTTTTGTTTTTTTGTAAGGGGCCCAGAGGTCTCCAGGGGCCCGGAGTTCCCCAGGGCCCCGAATGTCAGCCCCCCTTTTATTTATTTATTTTTTATATATTTTTTTATTATTAATTGTTTTATTAAAAAAAAAAAAATATTTATTTATTTTACTTATTTTTATTTTTTTGTAAGGGGCCCAGAGGTCCCCAGAGGTCCGGAGGTCCCCAGGGCCCCGGATGGAAACCTCCCTTTTTTTCAAAAAAAATTATTATACATTTTTTTATTGAATTTTTTTTTATTTATTTATTTTATTTTATTTTAATTTTTTTTTGTAAGGGGCCCAGAGGTCCCCAGTGCCCCGGATGGAAACCTCCCTTTTTTTTTATAAAAATGATTATTATTATTTATTTTTTATATATTTTTTTTTTGTAAGGGGCCCAGGAGGTCTGGATGGCAACCCCCTTTTTTTTTTTTTTGTGGTGTTTTTCAGCACCCAAACCCCATGCTTCTCAATATTCGTGGCACACCCCCCCCCCGCTTCTCAATTTGCGGCACCCACCCCCCCCGGTTCTCCAGGGGGGGGCATGTCTGCTGTGTAAGGGGCCCCAAAAGCCCTGGGGACAATGATACACCTATTCTGGTCTTGCCCAGTAATCAGACAATTCTGGGAGACAGTACATAGAATCACACAGAAATGTACTGAATATTTAATCTCAAAGGAACCAGATTTCTTCTTGTTGCATAATGTACAAATCCCATCTAAAAGATATATCAATTCAATTCCGTGCCACCTAATAAACGCAGCAAATTGGAAGGATATAAAAGCTCCGGCGGTTTCGGAGTGGCTTAAGAAAGTTAGGAGGAGAGGAATAATGGAGAAATTGTTACCTATAACATTAGATAGAAGGGAACAAGTTAAAGAAATCTGGGCTCCATGGGAGACATATATGCAATCAGAAGAGGGTAAGAGATTATTGGGAGAGTAGGGGGGGGGAGTGAGGGGAGAGAGAGAAATTATCTTAATGTTTTTTTTTTTTTCTCCCGGGAGGGGAGGAATATGGGGATTGAAGGGAATGGGAAATGGGTATAGAGATATTGGGAGGAGTTTGGGGATAAGGGGAAGACAACAGGGGAAGATGAAAATATGTAGATAAGAGATGAAGGAAACTAAATAAACAGAAATTAGAGAGTACCAAGAAAGAAAGATGGTTGGTTGGTATGAAGTTTAAATATAAACAATTAATTAATTTATTATTAATACACTATGAAGATGGCCTATCTCTTTCCAGTGAGTGAACCTCATAAGGAAAATACCTTAAATAATTCCACATCAAATTAAACCTAATTTGTGCAGAGACAATAATAATTAAATGAGTTCAAAAATCAAATTCTATGTGTAATTTTTAACTGCTCTAGAGTGACATCAAGTGAGCCAAAACTAGCGATGACGCTAATAAAGGTGAAATATTCTGTGTCTAAAAACAAAACAAACTCTAGACTGACATCTTGCGGTCAAGACACAAATTTCAGATAAGGAAATTGTGAATTTTAATCCACAACATAACCAATGGAGTACAATTCCAATGGAACAAAAAATTTGTGAAAAAATATTATTGAACCTACTTATTAGGGACAACAAAAATATTAATATTACTACTAACGTGTTTGAATAATTACCCAATTATTCATATTAGTGAAAGTACCTCACGTGAATTTTATTAATTATTTAGCACAAATTTAATAAACTAAAAAAGCAAAAAAAAAAAACAAAACAAAAAGGTGAGCCTACTAAAAAAAACTCTGTGCATCCGTGCATCACACACTGGGTTTACATAGATATCGTACCTAGACATTATTGATAAATGCGTTCACGTCGGTTTCAATATTCAACCCATAGGGGGAATGGGTCTTCAACCGATGGATCCAGGCCATTTCTAGCCTTGAAATCTCCCGGACTAGATTACTCCCCCTCCAGTTTGGTTTAAATTTGTCAATCCCCAGAAAGAGAGTATTTGAGGGGTCTCTGTTATGCTTAAGCAAATAATGCTTTCATACAGAGTGATTTTTAAACCCTGTCAGGATATTGGTAATATGTTCATTAAGTCGCACCTGGAGTGGGTGCTTGGTCCGCCCTACATATTGCAGCCCATACGGGCACTGCAACAAGTACACAACTCCGGTAGAAGCACAGGTAATACAGGGTTTCATGGCATACTGTAACCCTGTAGCTGTGGATGTAAAATTAATCGTACGTCTATCATGATTTGAATTCATAGAACATACCCTACATCTCCTGCATTTATAGTAACCTGTGAGTTGTTCAAAGAAACCCCTCCCCGTGTTGGGTGGGTTCACAACTCCAGGTGCAATGCGGTTTTTTAGAGACTGGACCCCTCTAAAAATAACTTTCGGCCTCTCTGGGAGGATGTCTTTTAACACACTGTCATTCGTCACAATGTGCCAATGCTTCCCAACCAGTTGTTTAACAGCCTTATGTTGGATGGAATAAGTAGTAATGAAGGGTACTCCTGAAGGGACACCTACTCCCTCCCGTGGTGTACGTTCTACCAGGAGGTCCTCTCTCCTGGTGTTGGCAACCACTTCCAAAGACTCCTGAAGAGCAGCCCTCGTATACCCCTTTTCCAGAAATCGGTCCATCAGAACTTCAGCCTGTTTGGCAAATTCACGATCATCAGAGCAGTTCCTCTGTATTCTCAAAAATGGACTCTTTGGAACTGCTTTGAGCCATGAAGCAGGATGACAGCTCCTAGTGGGTATAAAAGAGTTCCTGTCTGTATCCTTAAAAAAGGTTGAAGTCACAAACTGGTTACTTCTTATGGAGATCCGTAAGTCCAAGTAATGGACCTCGGTCTGGCTGGCTTCATATTTTAGTTCAATATTCCTCTGGTTGTCATTTAATTTAGACATAAAGTCGATTAAACCCTGATAGGGGCCATCCCAGAGGAGGAGGATGTCATCAATATACCTAGCCCAGAAGGCCAGCTGGGGTAAATCCCTGGTATAGATGACATCCTCCTCCCACCTGGCCATAAAAAGATTGGCCAGGCTCGGGGCATACTTAGCTCCCATGGCAACTCCGGTGACTTGCCGGTAAAAATTGCCATTGAACCAAAAGTAGTTTGAGGCCGCTGCGAAACTCAAAAGGGCCATCAAAAATTCAATCTGTCGGGATGGAAGTCCCGAGTCCCTTTCCAGATAGAATCGCACGGCCTCAAACCCCAATTCGTGAGGGATAATTGTATATAGGGACGTAACATCCACTGTTACCATCCACATACCCTCTCTGGGTGAAATTTCAGCCAAAAGATTCATTATATGCCTAGAATCCTTGGCATATGATGGTGTATTCCTCACCAGGGGTTGTAGGAAAAAATCAATATATCTGCCCACCCGGGACGTGATGGAATCAATCCCACTAACAATGGGACGTCCCGGGGGGCAGATTGGATCTTTATGCAATTTTGGTAAATAGTATATGATAGGTGTACGGGGAGCCTTAGGGATCAGGAACAACTTCTCCTTAGGAGTAAGTATTCCCTCGTACAAACCTCTCAATACCAATAATTCCAACTCCCTAACATACTTCCCTTTTGGATCTGAGGGCAGCAAAGTGTAGGTGTTTGTATCATTGGCAATTTTATACATCTCTTTCAGATAATCTTGTTTATCTAAGATGACAATTCCTCCCCCCTTATCGGCCGGTCTAATCACCAACTCTTTATTGGTGCAGAGAGAATCTAGTCCCTCTTGCATAGTTTTGTTTAGCCTCGCCTTTTTAACCTCTAATGTGTCCAAATCTCTCAGAAGCACATCTCGAAAGATTTTTAGGGAAGGCGCCAAAACTCCAGGGGGGTTAAATAGGGACGAATTGGATAATCCCGAATGAACATAGTCATTCAATGCAGCCCGATCTGTATTAACAATACCAGCCATATAACGTTTTATATTTAGTTTCCTAATAAACCTATGGATGTCCATATAAGTGTTAAATTTGTCCAAACCCTTAGGTGGCGCAAATTTTAAACCTTGATCCAAAAGGAGTTTCTCTGGTCCTGTCAACATTGCTTACTTAAGTTAAAAATACCTTGGCCCGTTACATTTTGGGTCTTTTTTGTTGTTCTCGACCGCCTCCCCCCTCGGGTTCCTCTCCTCTTTCTCCTAAACGTTTTGTTCCTTGTGTAGGCTTGTGAAAACCCCAATTGGAATAAACATTTTGTCCCCCTAGATCTCGTGGGGGAGGAGGTGGGGGACCAGACTGTGATTGATGAAGCAGAGGACTATGTGCCGAACCCTCATAAGTTGGATAATAGTGTGGCCCATGGTAGCCATAATCCAAATCTGAAGCCTCCATATCTCTCAAAGGGAAGAAGGAATTCTGGACGGGGACATTATAGTCCCAACCCGAACCTTCCTCTCTCTGAAAGTGGGAGGGTGAATAAGAACCCAGGTCTCCACCAAGGTTCCGTCTCCAACCCTCTAGTTGGTCAACATAAGGGGCTCCCCCCCTTTGGCCGCCATGTCCCCAACCTCTCCCTCGGGGGTTTTTACCTCGTGATCTCATGGGAGGGTCATGGTAATAAGAAGGGGGACCATTGCAAATAGGTTATGATTTGAATTTTGTTTCTTCGGAATAACCTATTGTTTAAGAAACCTTGTTGATAAAAATAAATAAATAAAGAATAAAAAAAAAAGAAGAAAAGTGTGTGTGTGGGGGGGGGGGGGGGGATTTGTATTCAGCCCCCTTTACTCCGATACCCTCAACTAAAATCTAGTGGAACCAATTTCCTTCAGACGTCACCTAATTAGTAAATAGAGTCCACTTGTGTGTTATTTAATCTCAGTCTAAATACAGCTGTTCTGTGAAGCCCTCAGAGGTTTGTTAGAGAACCTTAGTGAACAAACAGCATCATGAAGGCCAAGGAACACACCAGACAGGTCAGGGATAAAGTTGTGGAGTAGTTTAAAGGTTATAAAGAAATATCCTAAGCTTTGAACATCTCACGGAGCAAACTGACAGGCCGGGCAAGGAGAACATTCATCAGAGAAGCAGCCAAGAGGTCCATGGTAATTCTGGAGAAGTCCCGTTTGCAGTTTGCAAGAAGCCATGTGGGGGACACAGCAAACATGTGAGGGACACAGCAATCATGTGGGGGACACAGCAAACATGTGGGGGACACAGCAATCATGTGGGGGACACAGCAATCATGTGGGGGACACAGCAATCATGTGGGGGACACAGCAAAAATGTGGGGGGGGGACACAGCAATCATGTGGGGGACACAGCAATCATGTGGGGGACACAGCAATCATGTGGGGGACACAGCAAACATGTGGGGGAAGGTGCTCTGGTCAGATGAGACCAAAATTGAACTTTTTGGCCTAAAAGCAAAACGCTATTTGTGGCGGAAAACTATCACTGAACATCACCCTGAACACACCATCCCCACCGTGAAACATGGTGGTGGCAGCATCATGTGGTGGGGATGTTTTTCTTCAGCAGGGACAGGGAAGCTGCTCAGAGTTGATGGGAAGATGGATGGAGACAAATACAGGACAATCTTAGAAGAAAACCTGTTAGAGTCTGCAAAAGACTTGAGACTGGGGCGGAGGTTCACCTTCCAGCAGGACAACGACCCTAAAGTACAGCCAGAGCTACAATGGAATGGTTCAGATCAAAGCATATTCATGTGTTAGAATGGCCCAGTCACAGTCCAGACCTAAATCCCATTGAGAATCTGTGGCAAGACTTGAAAATTGCTGATCACAGACGCTCTCCATCCAATCTGACAGAGCTTGAGATAGTCTGCAAAGAAAAATGGGCAGAAATGTCCCTCTCTAGATGTGCAAAGCTGGTAGAGACATCCCCAAAAAGACTTGCAGCTGTAATTGGCTTGTAGAGAAAGGGGGTTCTACAAAAATATTATAAGTATAACACGCACCCCAATATAAGAGGGAAGTTTCAGAAAAAAAAGCTTTTTTTTTTAAAATAAACCACTTTGAAGCAAAATAATGGTCAGTGAGCATCAATACAGCGTGATTAGTGCCCATCTGCAGCCTCAATGCAGCTTGATCTGTGCCCATCTGCAGCTTCAGTGCAGCCTGATCTGTGCCCATCTGCAGCCTTGCTCCTCACTGCAGCCTAATCAGTGCCCATTTGCAGCCTTCCTCCTCACTGCAGCCTGATTAGTGCCCATCTGCAGCCTTCCTCCTCACTGCAGCCTGATTAGTGCCCATCTGCAACCTTGCTCCTCGCTGCAGCCTGATTAGTGCCCATCTGCAGCCTTGCTCCTCACTGCAGCCTGATTAGTGCCCATCTGCAGCCTTGCTCCTCACTGCAGCCTGATTAGTGCCCATCTGCAGCCTTGCTCCTCACTGCAGCCTGATTAGTGTCCATCTGCAGCCTTGCTCCTCACTGCAGCCAAATCAGTGCCCATCTGCAGCCTTGCTCCTCACTGCAGCCTGATTAGTGTCCATCTACAGCATTGCTTCTCACTGCAGCCTGATTAGTGCCCATCTGCAGCATTGCTCCTCACTGCAGCCTAATTAGTGCCCATCTGCAGCCTTGCTCCTCACTGCAGCCTGATTAGTGTCCATCACAGCCTTGCTCCTTACTGCAGCCTGATTAGTGCCCATCTGCAGCATTGCTCCTCACTGCAGCCTGATTAGTGCCCATCTTCAGCATTGCTCCTCACTGCAGCCTAATTAGTGCCCATCTGCAGCCTTGCTCCTCACTGCAGCCTGATCAGTGTCCATCTGCAGCCTTGCCGAAATAGACAGAGCTGGATCTCCTGTGTACTCGGCTCGGCGTCACGCCCAGTCCCGCCCCTTGGCCCAGATCCTATGATGGACATAACGCCGGTCCAATGCCGGGACGTCAATGCTAGGAGCCGTCCAGGGGGCGGGACTGAGCGTGACTGCGAGCAGAGCACACAGGAAATCCGACTCTATTTTGGCGGAGCTCGTCCCCACCTTCCCCCCGGTGGTAGCCTATATCGGCATATGACACGCAACACACAATTTTTCCCCCTATTTTAAGGGGGAAATAGTGCATGTTATATGCCAAAAAACGGTAAATACCACACAAAGAAAGCTCTGTGTGTAAAAAAAAATAATAAAAATGTCATTTGTGTACAGTGTTACATGACCGATATGAAAGAGTTCAGCTCTGGTGGGGATTTGGAGACGTTGCCCACATCCCTAATATTGCATAGAAACCGCAAGAGCAAGGACCCTCTGAGGGTCCCGCCAAAGGGGCCTTGGTCTTTCGGTTTCTAGTGTTACATGACCATGCAATTGTAATTTAAAGTGTGACCGCGCTGAAATTTGGCCTGGGCAGGAAGGTGAAAGTGCCCGGTATTGAGGGGTTAAACCGGTTGGCTTGCTTGTTCTTTGATTTATGTATTGCTTTAATACATTCGTAGAACCTCCACCAGTTGCTTGGCACACTCTCTCTGTAGTGTCATAGAGGGGTAGATTACTAACGCTTAGGTTACACAGGTGAGAGCAGCTCCAACCTACAACCAGGGGTGTCAGAGGGGACCGAGCAGCTTTAAGAGTCAAACCCAAATCATCACCAGCGGCTCCTGCGGGGGAAGTGCTGCAAAAGCAACACATTTCACATACTGTATGAATGGTAGAAAACATATGGATGTAGAGTCCACTACTGAGGTGAAGATAAGACCGAAATCATTGGCGTTACAGGAAGCAACAAATTCTGTGACTGAACTCAAGGGGCCATCCCAGGTGATAAGAATATCATCAATATATCTGCCATAGAAGGTGTACAGAAAACGGGTTATTAGCCCAGATACACCTGGTCTCCCACAGCCCCATGGTCAGGTTGGCTTAGCTTGGGGCAAAATTGGCCCCCATAGCTGTGCCTTGTTTTTGAAGATAAAAGTCTCCCTCAAGCAAAAAATAGTTGTGTTCCAGACAAATCTGTGTGGCTAGAAGAATAAAGTCTACTTGCTGTGTGTTGAGGAAGGATTCTTCCTCAAGAAATTGTGCCACAGCCTGGAGACCAACCACATGGGGTATAGAGGTGTACAAGGAGGAGACGTCCAGGGAGACCCACTGATAGGAGGACCCCCAAGTGTACAGATGTAATAATTCTATTAGATGTACCATCTCTAATATAGGAGGGGAGGGCCTGTGCCAGCGGTTGGAGAAAATTATCTATGTATCGGGAGTAACTGGAGGTTATACTGTCCATGGAGGCAACTATCGGACGCCCAGGTGGGTTATCAGTGTTTAGGGAATTTTCGGTAAATGATAAAAATTTGGGACCTGAAAAAATGCTTTACGAAAAAAGTCTGCCTCTGTTTTGGATAATATACCCTCTGTCTGAGCATCGGTCACTATCTGGTTGGACTCTACAGTGAATTTTGGTAGGGGATCAATTTTCAGTCTCTCGTAGGTGTAAAGCCTCTTACACACGATCGGATTTTCATCGGACAAAGAGTAGGACTTCTGTCCGAAGGGCGTGGCCAGGAACTTGTCTTGCATACAAGTGCAACAAACACGAAACTACAGGGTTTTTCAGCTCTTTAGCGCCACCCTTTGGGCAACTTCTGCTAATGTTGTGTTATGGTGAGCATTGCTTCTGAGCATGCGTGTTTGTACTTTGGAGTTTTGTCCGACGTACTTGTCTACACACGCGTGGAAAATCCGACAACACACATTTGTTGGCAGACATTTTTAAAGCATGCTGTCCCACATTCACATTTGTCCGTGGAAAATCCAACAACAATTGTCTGATGGAGCGTACAAACGGTCGGATTTTCGACAACAGCCTGTCATCACACAATTCCCGTCGGATGATCCGATCGTGTGTATGAGGCTTTAGAGTCTGAGAGGAGACGAGCTGCTTCTATGAGATAATCCAATTTATCCTGTATCATTTCCCTTCCCATTCCTTTCCTACCATTCCCTTCTTCATCACCATCACTTCCCTTGGGGGATTACACCACCTCCCTCTGCAGGGTGGTAAGTAACCAAGTATCCAAATAGTTACATACAATATACAGTCGCCTAGAGATGTTTACATGTCCCTCACATGTGCATTTATACATGTGTGGTTGTGTCCATATGTGTGTGTCCATATGTGTGTGTATATGTATGTATATATATATATATATATTGTGAGGGGGTTAGCTCGGCAGCGGGTGTGTGTGACCCCCGGGATGGGCTCCCCACACAAAAACAAACCCAGCAGACGGAGGTTGTGGTTTTCAAAATCAAAAAGGTGCGGTTTATTTTCTATTTACAGTGACAAAAACACAGCAAAGCAAAAGAAACATAAACAAAATAAATCCTGGTCAACTTGACCTCTGACTAAACATACAGGTTTCCTAACTAACAACTGGGATCAGCCTAGTGCTGTCCTAGTCCCTAAGTCCCTGGTTTTAAATGTCCAAGCAAATAGCCACACAGGCTTGTCTCACCGCACAGGGGTTCACTCTCCCTAGACAGTCCACACAGGTCTGGGTCCAGGCATGAGCTAACCCCTAATGAAGCTGGGAGTTCTTATAGAGGCCTAAATGAGCTGACAAGCTTCAGCTGGTCTCATCAACTCCCTGTCTGCACGACGCCCCACACTCTCCCTAGAGGTATGAGTCATCCATGAGCCCACTAGCCTCAGCTGGGCTTATACAACTCTCCACCTAGTTGTATAAGTCGGCGTAAAGCCTGAATCTGGGCGAAATATATCTACCCCCCTGGATGCAACCAGGTGACTTTACCTTCCTGCTGTCACATACCCCCCCCCCTCTTGTTTTAACCTCGGGGTTGGAACACCAGCAATCAGGCATTCATGTACTCGAGACAAAGCATCCACATTCCCCATTTGAACGCCAGGGCGATGCTTTACTGTGAAGTTGAATTCCTGTAGGGCCAGGAACCACCTATTCACTCTTCTATTTGTCTCCTTGTTTTGAGCCATCCACTTTAACGGAGCGTGATCCGTAACCATGTCAAAGTGCCTACCTAGCAGATAGTACCGAAGGGAATCTAGAGCCCACTTCACCGCTAAACACTCCTTTTCAACGGTGGCGTAATTTACCTCATGGGACTTCAACTTCCTGCTGAGGTAAATGACTGGGTGCTCTTCCCCGTTCCAGACCTGGGACAATACTGCTCCTAACCCCACATCTGACGCATCACTTTGTACGACAAAGTCTTTAGAGAAGTCGGGTGAGTACAACACTGGCTGGCTACATAAGGCTTGTTTCAAGAATTGGAATGCTGCCTCAGCCTCGGGGGTCCATTTAATCATGACCGACCCTTTCCCCTTCGTCAGGTTGGTTAGAGGCACAGCCTTAGAAGCAAAGTGGGGAATGAATCGCCGATAATACCCAGCGATTGCCAGAAAGGCTCGTACCTGCTTCTTGCTGTTGGGACGTGGCCAACTCTGGATGGCCTCGACTTTGTTGAGTTGGGGTTTTATTACTCCCCTCCCAATGGTGTACCCAAGATATTTGGCCTCCTCCTGCCCAATGGTACACTTCTTGGGGTTAGCCGTAAACCCCGCTTCCCGGATAGAGTCCAGGACTGCTTGCACTTTTGGCAGATGTGAGGCCCAATCTGTGCTATGGACAATTATGTCATCCAGGTAAGCCGCAGCATACTTCCGATGGGGCCTCAGCATCTGGTCCATTTTCCGCTGGAATGTGGCCGGCGCATTCTGTAACCCGAACGGCATTCTTTTATATTGGAACGCCCCGTCTGGGGTTACAAATGCGGTTTTCTCTTTGGCCGACTTGGCCAGGGGGATTTGCCAATACCCTTTTGTGAGGTCAAGAGTCGTCATGTATCGGGCTGTTCCCAGCCGGTCGATCAACTCATCTATACGTGGCATGGGGTAGGTGTCAAATTTTGTAACTTTGTTCAACTGACGAAAATCGTTACAAAATCGCCAGCTCCCATCCGGTTTAGGCACCAACACAATGGGACTAGACCCATCACTTTGGGACTCCTCTATCACCCCTAAGTTCAGCATTTTCTGTACTTCCTCCCGTATTGCCTCCCGTCGGGCCTCTGGGATCCGATAGGGTTTTAACTTCACCCTTTCACCGGGCGGGGTAATGATGTCATGCTCTACCCCAGATGTTTGTCCCGGCAGCTCAGAGAATACCTCCTTGTTGCGAAGCACAAACTCCTTAACCTCCTGTTGTTGGGGTTGTGACAAGGTGGCTGCGATTCCAACCTCAGGAATCACGCAACCAGTTTGAGCTGGTGACCAAGTTTCTGCGACTAGGGACTCTCTATCCCTCCAGGCTTTCAACAGATTAACGTGATAGATCTGTTCGGGCTTTCGCCTTCCTGGTTGTCTGACCTTGTAATTCACTTCGCTCACTTTTTCCATTATCTCGTAGGGGCCTTGCCATTTGGCAAGGAATTTACTTTCAACCGTAGGGACAAGTACCAGTATCCTATCCCCCGGGGAAAAGGTACGGGTCTTGGCTCCACGGTTGTACACTCTCTGCTGTGCTAACTGCGCTTGGGCCAAATGTTCCTTCACGATGGGCATTACCTGTGCAATTCGGTCTTGCATCAGGGCGACATGCTCAATCACACTCCTGTGGGGAGAACTCTCACTTTCCCAAGTTTCCTTGGCAATATCCAACAGCCCTCTTGGGTGTCTCCCATACAGTAACTCAAAGGGGGAGAATCCCGTAGAGGATTGGGGCACCTCCCTAATAGCAAACATCAGATAAGGAAGTAGACAGTCCCAATCCTTTCCATCTCTATCCACCACTTTCTTCAACATTTGTTTTAGGGTTTTGTTGAATCTTTCAACCAGCCCATCGGTTTGGGGGTGATACACAGATGTACGTAATTGCGTCACTTTGAACAATTTACACAGCTCCTTCATAACCCGGGACATAAAGGGTGTACCTTGGTCCGTAAGCAGTTCTTTACAGATACCCACCCGGCTAAACACAAGAGATAGCTCTTTGGCTATGGTTTTGGCCGAGGTATTTCGGAGAGGGATCGCTTCTGGATAACGGGTGGCATAGTCCATTATAACTAATATGTACTGGTGCCCCCTAGCGGACTTGATTATAGGACCTACCAAATCCATGGCGATCCTCTCAAACGGGACCTCAATGATGGGTAGAGGGACCAGCGGGCTACGGAAATGTGGCATCGGGGCCGACCTCTGACACACAGGGCAGGAGGAACAATAATTTTCTATGTCCTTCATCACCCCCGGCCAATAGAATCTCTGTAATACCCTCTCTCGGGTTTTCTCTGTCCCCAGATGACCTCCAAGAATGTGCCCATGGGCCAACTCCAACACCAACTTCCTGTAAGGTTTGGGCACCACAAGCTGCTCAACGGTTTCTTCTGCCCTTTTTGCCACCCGATACAGTAGGTCCTTCTCTACGCTGAAGTATGGGTAAGTGCAGGTATTATCTGGGTTCACTAACTCGCCATCTATTTTCACTACGTTTTCCCGTGCCTGTATTAGGGCGGGGTCTTTCAACTGTTCTGTGGCAAAGTTTTCCCTGTGAACCTCAAGATCAGAAAACTCCACAGACGGTAGGTTTTCGTCTGAGGAGGTGGGCTCCTCTCCAGTTTCTTGAGTCTCCCCTGCCAATACTGACAAGGGAAATTCCGGAGAGTCCTCACCACCCTCAGGGGAGTTCTGGCTATCACATTCCTGGTACATAGGGGCACCAGTGGGGGGCTCAGGATCATCCCACAGTTCCCAGAACTTCGGAAAATCCCTTCCCACAATGGCGTCATGCGGTAACTGAGATACTAAGCCCACTGGATGAGAGAGGGTACCTTTGGGGGTCTCGAAACACACTGTAGTCACTGGATACTCTCGGGTGTCCCCATGCACACAAATAACAGCTACCTTGCTATTCCCAGAGACCTCTGTTTTAACTAACTCAGCCTTTATCAGGGTCACAAGGCTACCTGAATCCAGCAATACCACAACATTTCTACCATTAACACACATTTTGCATAAATGTTTCTCAGTTCCTCGAATGGCAGTGCATGCGACTGTCGCACACAGCGACTGACGTCTGCCCGTCAGAAAGTCACACTGCATGGGTTCCTCCACAACCGGGCAATTTGCTGCAATATGTCCCGCTTGCCGGCAGCGGTAGCAAACGATCCTTCTTGCCGCCTCTTGAGCCGCTGATTTCCCAGGCTGTTCTCGCCAAACTTGGGGTAGAGCTCCCACCCTCTCACTCTCTCCACCCTTACCCCTTGGAATCATCTTATCCGCCCCTGGGGATGGTCTGGTCTTAGGGTGAAAAGTCCGAGTGTCTCTGGAAGAGGCCGTCAGGTTCTCTGTAGCCAAGTATTTCTCCACACGATCCACAAGACCATCGGCCGTCTCTGGGTCTCCATGGCTTACCCACTTTTGGATGGCAGTAGGAAGAGCTCTCAAAAACCGATCCATTACAACACGTTCCACAATCTTTGGTGCGGACAAAGTCTCTGGCTGTAGCCACTTTCTGCTCAGGTGAATGAGATCATACATTTGAGACCTGGGGGGTTTTCCAAGCTGGAAAGTCCAGTTATGCACACGCTGAGCCCGGACAGCCAGGGTGACACCCAGCCTTGCCAATATTTCAGCTTTTAGCATCACATAGTCTTTTGTTTGGTTAGGCTCTAGGTCATAGTAAGCTTTCTGCGATTCACCAGTTAACAGAGGAGCCACTAGTCCAGCCCACTGCTCCTCAGGCCACTTTTCTCTTTCAGCGGTCCTTTCAAATGTGGTCAAAAATACCTCTGGATCATCCTCTCCAGTCATTTTTGTCAATAAACGACTCACCCCAAAGGACGCGGTATTAGTGGGACGGCTTTCCTCACTGGTCTGCGGACGTTGCTGCATTACTGCTTCCATCTGTTGTTGTAGTCTCTGCTCTTGCTTCTGCAACAGGTCTATGAAGCGGGCCTCAGATTGCTGCTGGGCTTGTTGCTGAGCCTCCAGACTCTGTTGCAAAGTTGCATTTGTCTGCTGCTGGGCTGCAAGGCTCTGTTGATGAGCTTGCTGCTGGGCTGCGAAGTTCTGTTGTTGAGCTGCAAGGCTCTGTTGATGAGCTGCAAGGCTCTTTTGCAAACCTGCATTTGTCTGCTGTTGATTGGCATTTGCTAGAGCCAGCTGTTTCAGTATCTCCTCCATGCTGGCTTAAAAAAAAAACTGCCACTGGTTCTCCACCAACTGTGAGGGGGTTAGCTCGGCAGCGGGTGTGTGTGACCCCCGGGATGGGCTCCCCACACAAAAACAGGCCCAGCAGACGGAGGTTGTGGTTTTCAAAATCAAAAAGGTGCGGTTTATTTTCTATTTACAGTGACAAAAACACAGCAAAGCAAAAGAAACATAAACAAAATAAATCCTGGTCAACTTGACCTCTGACTAAACATACAGGTTTCCTAACTAACAACTGGGATCAGCCTAGTGCTGTCCTAGTCCCTAAGTCCCTGGTTTTAAATGTCCAAGCAAATAGCCACACAGGCTTGTCTCACCGCACAGGGGTTCACTCTCCCTAGACAGTCCACACAGGTCTGGGTCCAGGCATGAGCTAACCCCTATTGAAGCTGGGAGTTCTTATAGAGGCCTAAATGAGCTGACAAGCTTCAGCTGGTCTCATCAACTCCCTGTCTGCACGACGCCCCACACTCTCCCTAGAGGTATGAGTCATCCATGAGCCCACTAGCCTCAGCTGGGCTTATACAACTCTCCACCTAGTTGTATAAGTCGGCGTAAAGCCTGAATCTGGGCGAAATATATCTACCCCCCTGGATGCAACCAGGTGACTTTACCTTCCTGCTGTCACAATATATATAGTAATATCATGCCCTCCATATCCGATCATTATGATCTTGTCTTTGTGCTCTATGCGTCTTTACGGACACATGAATTTAGATGCTCTTGCTCCATTATTATGATTGTTGCGTTCTGATTCATGTGTCTGTATATCATCGAATTTTATCATTCTTTTATTAGTAAAAGTCGCTTTGTATATTTATGAATTTATTACATTTATATGTTCATCTTATCACCTGATGATTTTTTTTTTTGATTTATTGATTGTTTTAATTATTAATTTGGCCATACTAATAGTCCTCCTTGGTCTTTTGTTTGAATCCTACTATTGATATATACAAATTTCTATTGAATTATCTATTACTACCATTTTTACTTTTAAAACTAGGCCCGTTTTATAGGCATCCCGCACACTAACATCTGTGCATGCTTACATCTCGGAAGAAGAAGCGTGAAGGACAGCAGCAGTCCCTCACACGACCTCCTCAGGTCACAGGAGCGGGACAGCATGGCGAAAAATGGCGCTGGCGCCCTGCCCACCTCTTCTGCCTCTTCTTCTTCTGCTAAGGACCAACTCCTGCAGAACACAGACATCCCAGTTCGCAGTGAGTACATTCCCCTTTCAAACGCTGATCTGGATATCAGACTAGACACCCTTTGCTCCAAGTTACTCACCAAATTCCAAACCGAGATCCAGAAACTTACTACAACTCTGCCTCAGGAAATTGCAGCACTAGGCACATCTACAGACTTACTTGAGAACAAGCATGATGAATTAGCAAAAGCATTCAATGATCTCTAAAGAGAGTGTTAAGTACAGAACGTATCTGGTAGTAGAGCCTGACTTGTAGGAGGAGACCTCTCTTACAGCCCTGGCTCAGGAGTCACTGGAGTGAGGACAGTGAGCTCGAGAGCGCAGCGAGGTAGTAGTGCCTGAGGTAATTGTAGTAGCCTGGCACAGTGGCAGGGTGATGATCCTCCAGGGATGGCTGGAACTGTAGGCAGCAGTAGGATGGTTGCAGGTCAGCGACCCAGGAGCTGGCAGGTACAGGAACAGCAGGAAGCTGGAGCAGGGTGAGACAAGCCGGGTTAGGTGCAACACAGAGCAGCAGACAGTAGCAGGGTCAGACAGGCCGGGTCGGAGCAGGTAATCAGACGGTTGGATACAGGAGACTAAGCGTGGTCAGAGGTACAGGCAAGGTCTGGCAGCAGGTAGGCAAATAGAAGACTGAGCAGAGTCAAGGCAAGCCAAAGGTCGGGATTGGAGATATCGGGTGGTCAAGCAGAGCCGGGTCGGTACAGGTAACAGATAAACCGGTATGCAGATTACTGGTACAGAGCTGCAGATCAGACAGCAATGCATCATTACAGTTGCTGACCTTTTAAAGGCATAATGGCGCCAAGTAGCGCTAACGTACGCCGGCGCACAGGCACGGATGAATGTTGTTGCCTGGTCTGCACAGGAGCGCGCGTGCGCATGCGCACGCGCAAGAGCCTGTTTCCCATGCCAGCAGATCCCTGACAGAGAGCTTGAATGATTATCCTCAGCTTTCACACAGTTACAAGCACAGGTGGAGGACTTAGAGAACAGGAACAGGAGGAATAATCTGAGGATAAGAGGAGCCCCAGAATCTATCACAGATTTACCTGCATATTCCACTAAATTGTTTCAATCTCTGTTGCCAGATCAGGACCCTCAGTCTTTTATTTACGATCGCATCCATCGTTTCTTAAGAGCCAGACCCCCACCAGACAAACCCCTAAGGGACATTGTCCTTTGTATGAAGGACTTTCCAGTGAAGGAAGAAATAATGTGCGCTGCACGTAGCATTAGAAATATCACTCTGGAAGGGTTCAGTTGCAAATTTATCCAGATATCTCACAAGCGAAAACTCGACAGACGCAGGAAAATTAAAGAAATCACTGCCGTGCTATCTACAGCTAGGATCCGATACAGATGGGGTTTCCCCTTTAAACTGATCATCCCCCTCAATGGCACAACCTATATTACTACCACTATCCCAGAAGGTCAAGATCAAATTGGGCCTTTTGGACCCCAGCAATCTACCTCACACTTCTTCTACACCCCGTCCAGCTCCTATCTGGAGCACTCCCTCATCACGCGGTGACAGACGCAGACCCGGACATGAAGCTGGCCAATGGAACCTTAATTAATCCGGTATTTCCATAAAAATATCCCAGAGCTTTTCATGTCTGAAACTGCTCAACTCTTAAACATAACTGAATTATTACCTCTTCTCTCTGTTTAACCGGAATGTCCTCCCAATAATAACTCACATCCTCAGAATGGAAAAGTTTAAAGTCTAGTTGTGCCCGCTAACACTGTGTAACCACTTCCGGACCGCCCGCCGTGGTTTTACGTTCGTACGTTGAAGAGGAATACCGTTGTTATGGCAGCAGCGAGCTACCATAGCCCCGGTAACCTCTTCTTCAGCAGGTGGTCTGCTTTCTGATAAAAGTGGTCTCTGCAGCAGATTCGCCGCATAAGCTCACTTTTATCGGCGGCGGGAGAGGGCCCCCCTCCCGCCGAGCTACGGTGCCCTCCGCTGCTTACCAGAGCCTTCGGTAGTGGCGGAGGTGATCGCGTCCTCTTGCTGGCTTGGTATGGAGATGAGTGAGGGGAAGATGGCCCCCACCCATCTCCATATCATTGCAGGGCGGAAGCGACGTCAAAACATCACTTCCGCCCAATGCTCTTAAAGGGAATTTTTTTTTTCAAATGACTTTTATTTAATTTATTTTTTTCTTGCATTTTAGTGTAAATATGAGATGTGAGGTCTTTTTTACCCCCAGATCTCACATTTGAGAGGACATGTCATGTTTTTTTTTTTTATTACAAGGGATGTTTATATTCCTTGTAATAGAAATAAAAGTGACACAATTATTTTTTTAAAAAGGACAGTGTAAAAATAAAATAAAAGGTAAAATAAATAAGAAAAAAAAATACAAAAAGTAACACGCTCCGTCCCGCCGAGCTTGCTTGCAGAAGCGAACGCATACGTGAGCAGCGTCCACATGTGAAAACAGCGTTCAAACCACACATGTGAGGTATCGCCACAATCGTTAGAGCGAGAGTAATAATTCTAGCCCTAGACCTCCTCTGTAACTTAAAACGTGCAACCTGTAGAATTTTTTAAATGTCGCCCATGGAGATTTTTAAGGGTAAAAGTATGTCGCCATTCCACAAGTGGGCGCAATTTTGAAGTGTGACATCTTGGGTATAAATTTACTCGGCGTAACATTATCTTTTACAATATAAAAAAAATTGGGCTAATTTTTCAAAAAAGGATATTTTTTCCCCAAAAAGTGTGCTTGTAAGACCGCTGCGCAAATACGGTGTGATAGAAAGTGTTGCAACGACCGCCATTTTATTCTCTAGGGTGTTAGAAAAAATATATATAATGTTTGGGGGTTCTAAGTATTTTTATAGCAAAAAAAAAACAGTTTTTATCTTGTAAACACCAAATCTCAGAAAGAGGCTCGGTCCTTAAGTGGTTAACCACTTAACGACCGCTCACTGTATATATACGTCGGCAGAATGGCACCGACAGGCACAATCAGGTACAGTGTACGTGATTGCCTTTGTACAGTTGGGGGGTCCAATCGGACCCCCCTCCTATACAGTGAGCGGCCGTTAATCGTTCGGGAGCGATCCAGGATGAGGGGGCAGCCATTGGATTCCGGCCACCCCCTCGCGATCGCTCCCGGAGAATGAAAAGGCCCCCTCTGTCACACACAGGCAGAGGAGGCAGGAGGAAGTGATGTCATCTCTGGTGCGGCGCTCACATATACCGAGCGCCGTACAAGAGAAGACATCAGGTCAGTGCACAAAACACTACACTGACACCAGAACACATAGGGACATAAATCGCCCCCCCCCAGGCCCCCCCCAGATCACCCCCCAGCCCCCAGTCACAGTGTCACTGATTGCAGTGACCATTTATTTACTGATCACTGCAATCAGTGACATTTGTGACTGTAAAAGTGTCAGTACAGTCAGTTTTAGGTACAGTGTAGCCCCCAAACCCCCCCTAATAAAGGTTTAACCCCCTGATTGCCCCCCAGATAACCCTTTCACCACCTATCACCACTGTAGCTAAGCGATCATTTTTCTGATCGCTGTCTTAGCGTCGGTGATGCAGATCGGTAGCTGGTAATTTTTTTTAGGTTCGCCGCAGGTTTTTATAGCGTCAGGTACCCCCATATATTATCTAATAAAGGTTTAACCCCCTTGATCGCCCCCCAGGTAACCCTTTCACCCCCTATCACCACTGTCACTAAGCGATCGTTTTTCTAAACGCTGTCTTAGTGTCGGTGATGCAGATCGGTAGCCAGTAATTTTTTTTAGGTTCGCCGCAGGTTTTTATATAGCGTCAGGTACCCCCATATATTATCTTATAAAGGTTTTAACCCCCTGATTGCCCCTAGTTAACCCTTTCACCAGTGATCACCATATAAGTGTTACGGGTGACGCTGGTTAGTTAGTTTGCTTTTTATAGTGTCAGGGCAACTGCCGTATATAACCCAATAAAGGTTTAACCCCCTGATCGCCCGGCGGGTGATATCAATTAGGTTTTAGCGTCAGAGAGGGTCTGCGTCACACCCCAGGCAGCGTCAGGTTAGTGCCAGTAACGCTAACACCCACGCGTGAAGCATACACCTCCCTTAGTGGTATAGTATCTGAACAGATCAATATCTGATCTGATCAGATCTATACTAGCGTCCCCAGCAGTTTAGGGTTCCCAAAAACGCAGTTGTGACAGAACCCACCGTCACTGTGTGCTTTGGAAGGGACTGTGGGCGGGCCTCCTACCCACAGATTATGGCCCAGAGGAGACTGGAGACTCGGGGAGAAGCTGGCATTGAGATAATGTAATGTAATGCTACATCCCTTCTCCCCCATCCCCCCCCCTCTTGTTGCTGTGTTTAGCTGTGTTGAGTCATGGCACACAGACAATGGTCTGGACTGCAGACATCTCTCCGCAGGGGATGTGTATTGAGGGGTTGCCTGCTTATCATAATCCCTTTATGTTTATCTGTAGTCTCTGTTTCAATGTACAAGTGTTCAGTTCCCATTGATTCTTCCTTGTCCCCTACCCCCCCTCTATGACAAGGCTAAGGGGAGTGTCCCTAACTGTGTGTAAAAGTGTATGTTTTGGATTTAATAAAGAGTGGATGCTCTGCATGTTTAACCCTCAACACCTGTGTGGCTTGTCTCGTGATTGAGGGGTTAAGGGCTGGTTATGGCGAATCTGCAGGCTGCGGGTGCGTTTGGAGGACAGGAGACACAAGTCTGGCGGATGTGCCCATCTGGGGTATCTGAGATCCGTTACAGCAGTGTTAGCGGGATCAGCCCAGATACCTGCTAGCACCTGCGTATTGCCCCTCCGTCCAGCCCAGGCCACCCAAGTGCAGTATCGATCACTGTCACTTACAAAACACAAAACACATAACTGCAGCGTTCGCAGAGACAGGCCTGATCCCTGCGACTCCAGTGCTGTAGGAGGTGATTTCACCACCACAGTTAAAAAAAAAAAAGCATATATGCCGAAGCATTGGGGCAGCAGGGCGGAGGAGCGATTTTGCTCCTAATGCCGCGTACATACAGTCGAAATTCAGACGGAGGCTTGCCCGTGGAAAAGTCCGACCATGTGTACGCGGCATAACTTTTGCGGGAGGATGCCCCCATGCTTCGGCATATATAAATGGTGCATATATGCCCATCATTAGAAGTGGGTGGATGAAGGGCGGTATTCTAATGGTGGGCATACCCACCGATCAATCTCTTTTTTCGTTCAGCCAACAGGCTGCATGAAGAAAAAAGATTACAATACATGTCCAACAAGGACCAGCAACGTACTGGTATGTTGCTGGACTTTGAATGTTTATACCAGAATGATGCCTGCGGGTTTAGGTATCATCTTGGTATCATTCTTTTCAGCCTGCGGCCGGCTTTCTTGTAAAAGCAATCCTAGCGGCTAATTAGCCTCTGGACTGCTTTTACAAGCAGTGGGAGGGAATGCCCCCCCCCGGATATAAAAAGCGCCATTGGGAAATTGGGAAAGCATTTTATCACACCGATCTTGGTGTGGTCAGATGCTTTGAGGGCAGAGGAAAAATCTAGGGTCTAGAAGACCCCAGTTTTTTCAAAAAAAGAGTACCTGTCACTACCTATTGCTATCATAGGGGATATTTACATTCCCTGAGATAACAATAAAAATGATAAAAAAAAAATATATATGGAAGGAACAATTTAAAAATAAAA
This sequence comes from Rana muscosa, assembly GCA_029206835.1. Classification (NCBI taxonomy): domain Eukaryota; kingdom Metazoa; phylum Chordata; class Amphibia; order Anura; family Ranidae; genus Rana; species Rana muscosa. The sequence continues at coordinate 396,734,174 of CM055118.1, forward strand.
TAAAAAAGCAAAATTAATAATAAAAAAAAAAAGCACCCCTGTCCTGCCCTGCTCTTGCCCAATGGCGAACGCAAGCGTCGGTCTGGCGTCATATGTAAACAGCAATTGCACCATGCATGTGAGGTATCACCGCGAAGGTCAGATCGAGGGCAGTCATTTTAGCAGTAGACCTCCTCTGTAAATCTAACGGGGTAACCTGTAAAGGCTTATAAAGGCTTTTAAAAATTTATGTAGTTTGTCGCCAATGCGCGTTTGTGCGAAATTTTAAAGCATGTCGTGTTTGGTATCCTTGTACTCGGCCTAAGATCATCTTTTTTATTTCATCAAACATTTGGGCAATATAGTGTGTTTTAGTGCATTAAAATTAAAAAAAGTGTATTTTTTCCCCAAAAAATGCGTTTGAAAAATCGCTGCGCAAATACTGTGTAGAAAAAAAAATGCAACACCCACCATTTTAATCTGTAGGGCCTTTGCTTTAAAAATATATATAATGTTTGGGGGTTCAACATAATTTTCTTGCAAAAAAGAAATATGTTTTCATGTAAACAAAAAGTGTCAAAAAGGGCTTTGTCTTCAAGTGGTTAGAAGAGTGGATATAAGCTTCCTAATGTTGTGTATAAAATGCCAGAACAGTTCAAAACCCCCCCAAATGACCCCATTTTGGAAAGTAGACACCCCAAGCTGTATACTGAGAGGCATGTCGAGTCCATGGAATATTTTATATGTTGACACAAGTTGCGGAATAAATAAAATGTTATTTTTTTATTTTATTTTTTTGTACAAAGTTGTCACTAAATGATATATTGCTCAAACATGCCATGGTTATATGTGGAATTGCACCCCAAAATACATTCTGTTGCTTCTCCTGAGTACGGGGATACCACATGTGTGGGACTTTTTAGAAGCCTAGCCGCGTACGGGACCCCAAAAACCAATCACCGCCTTCAGGCTTTCTAAGGGCGCAAATTTTTGATTTCACTTCTCACTGCCTATCACATTTTCGGAGGCCATGGAATGCCCAGATGGCACAAACCCCCCCCCCCCCCAAATGACCCCATTTTGGAAAGTAGACACCCCAAACTATTTGCTGAGAGGTATGGTGAGTATTTTGCAGATCTCGCTTTTTGTCACAAAGTTTTTAAAATTGAAAAAAGAAAAAAAAATATTTTCTTTGTTCATTTTCAAAAACAAATGAAAGCTGTAAAATACTCACCATGCCTCTCAGCAAATAGCTTGGGGTGTCTACTTTCCAAAATGGGGTCATTTGGGGGGGGGGGGGTTTGTGCTATTTTGGCATTTTATGGCCTTCGAAACTGTGATAGGCAGTGAGGAGTGAAATCAAAAATTTGCGCCCTTAGAAATCCTGAAGGCGGTGCTTGGTTTTCGGGGTCCCGTACGCGGCTAGGCTCCTAAAAAGTCCCACACATGTGGTATCCCCGTACTCAGGAGAAGCAGCAAAATGTATTTTGGGGTGCAATTCCACATATAACCATGGCATGTGTGAGCAATATATCATTTAGTGACAACTTTTTGTAATTTTTTTTATTTTATTTTTTGTCATTATTCATTCACTTGGGACAAAAAAAAAATATTCAATGGGCTCAACATGCCTCTCAGCAATTTCCTTGGGGTGTCTACTTTCCAAAATGGGGTCATTTGGGGGGGGGGTTTGTACTGCCCTGCCATTTTAGCACCTCAAGAAATGAGATAGGCAGTCATAAATTAAAAGCTGTGTAAATTCCAGAAAATGTACCCTAGTTTGTAGACACTATAACTTTTGCGCAAACCAATAAATATACGCTTATTGACATTTTTTCTACTAAAGACATGTGGCTGAATACATTTGGGCCTAAATGTATGACTAAAATTGAGTTTATTCGATTTTTCCTATAACAAAAAGTAGAGTTTTTTTTCTAAATTTTCCATTTATATCGAAAAAAAAAAATCGCAGAGGCAATCAAATACCATTAAAAGAAAGCTCTATTTGTGGGAAGAAAAGGACGCACATTTTGTTTGGGTACAACCATAGGTGTGCGCAGCCTATTGCATTAAGGTGTGCACCCCAAAGCTCAAACACAGAGCAACAGAGGCAGTGGCTAGGGGTGTACACACAACGCTATGATTCGCAGACATGGCAGAAATTACAGAAAGCAAAGTACATAAAAACAAGTCCTCAATTTATTTATTTTAAATGTTATATATTTAACTTTTTTTTTTTTTCATTTTTTTTTTCTTAAACTTCCCTTTTTGGGGAACTTTGGTGAAATATCAGGGTTCTAAAAAGATCCCTGATGTCCTACATTTAACACTAAGAAAGGGACTGAAGACAGGATGGAGGAGCAGAACTTGTCCCTCCAGAAGAAGGGAGAGGAGGATAAGGCGGCAGCGCTGCAGGGGAAGGAACAAAAGGATCAGTATCTGCAATAAGGCAGTACAGCCAGTCCTCCTACTCGGCAGGTGCCTGGGCCCCCTTTTTACTGCCTTATCATCGGTCCTGGTGCAGGGGGTGATTAGGGTGTGCCCAGGCACACCCAGCACACCCCCTGCGGACACACCTATGGGTACAACAATGCATGTCCGCACAATTTCCAGTTAAAACAGCGCAGTGCCAAATTGTAAAAACACCTCTTCTGATCAGGATTATCATCACTAGAGTCACTTTTTGGACAGAAACGCGTATAATACGACAATTTGCACTTTTTTGTCTCTGTGGATTGATGAAGATTGGGAGAAAATGTTTTATGTTTTTTTTTGGAGTAAGGTATAATATTAAATTTCTTTCACTGTAAGCTTGCTTGGTACACAAAAAAAAAAAAAAAAAAAAAATTCAGTTCATAGTTAAATTTTTTAGCAATATTGATTTTCATTATTTGTGGCGCTATCTATGCATTTGTAAGGTTCAGTATCACACATTTTTTGTGTTTGTTTTTTGTATATATCTTTTCACAGATGATGGGATTGTGATCAATTCTTAGCAGCTGTGAATTTGAACTTTTGTTTCACAGGAATTGTTATACCACACCTGACGCTAGGTTGTAACCTCAGGTAATGCTGGCCATACACTATACGAAAAATCGGGCAGAAATCGGTCGTTCAGACAGTTCTTTCGTTTTTCGAACAGTTAATGGGCACAAAATCGATAATCGTTGGGATGTTTTTGAGCCGAAAAAAAACGAAGGACAAGTTTGGAAAATTTCTGCCGAACGAACAATAAATCGGAAGGTTAATGTGTTTCCCGTCCGAACTTTCTGCACTAGGTATATGTAAAAAAAAAAAAAAAAAAAAAAGTTTTGTTATTTATGTCCACTGAACGATTTATCGGTCATTACATGATGGCAATATCGTTTGCGCTCACGGCCGAACGTTCGTTTTTGGAAAGTTCGTTCGGACGATTTTTCGTAGAGGGTATGGCCAGCATAACTTTATACCTGACGCTGATTGCAGTGTCGGGTTGCTCTAGAGTAGCTCGCAAGATTTATATATATTTACAAAGCTAATAAAGGGTCTGGAGGATATTAGTTATGAGGAAAGGTTGTGAGCTCTGAACTTATTCTCTCTGGAGAAGAGACGCTTGAGAGGGGAGATGATTTCAATTTACAAATACCGTACTGGTGACCCCACAATAGGGAGAAAACCTTTTCGCAGAAGGGAGTTTAACAAGACACGTGGCCACTCATTAAAATGAGAAGAAAAGAGGTTTAACCTTAAACTACGTAGAGGGTTCTTTACTGTAAGAGCGGCAAGGATGTGGAATCCCCTTCCACAGGCGCTGGTCTCAGCGGGGAGCATTGATGGTTTCAAGAAACTATTAGATAATCACCTGAACAACGACAACATACAGGGATATACAATGTAATACTGACTGTAACGGCACCGCAAGTATGAAAGGGGTTAACACCGTTAGGATATTCCCTTTCCAACCACGCGAAAGCCACCAGACACTCCAACCAGCCGAATAAGACCCCATACGAATGATTCTCCCCCCAGATACGAGACAACGCTCTGTATTCAAGTTCCGAAACAGGGAATGACTTTATTTTCAAAACACATGGTAACACATTTCTCTTCAAAACCCTCCCCTCCCATCCTTGGGGGAACAGGGCGGGTTAAACTGTCCAATGACAATGGTGATACAGGTCAGGTGTGTTCAAACTTCTCCTTTGATAAACAGTCTTAGGCAGGAGGGTTGATTCCCCCCCCCCCCCCTCCTCACAGAAGACACTTCCACATCCCATAATATGGAGCCAGACGGTCTACCAAGCTCCAATCCACATCATCACAATGAAAGGGCCTGTAGCATAGGTGAGGCTCATTAGCATTACACAAGGAGACAGGAGACATATCAGCCTCTCTTAATTTAACCTGTTGAGTTCATAAAACAGTAGATAGTTCTTTGCAGATATCCTGGGGAATATGATGGATAAATATTACAGACCCATTTTAAGCAATCCAAGCCATATTCTCAATGTTCATTGTTTCCTGGCTCACCCTGTGTCCAAAGTGACCCCCCTGTCACACTGACACATAATCACACACAGAGGTTGGACTTGATGGACTTTTGTCTTTTTTCAGCCTCACTTACTATGTAACTATGTAACTGACAATTTGTGGGAACCAGTGACACCAATACAGTGATCAGTGCCAAAAATATACACTTTTACTGTACTAATGACACTGGCTGGGAAGGGGTTAAACATCTAGGGTGATCAAGGGGATAACTGTGTGCCTAGCCGGTGTTTTGGTGTACTGTGTGCTGCTTTTAATAAAGGAAGAGATGGATTTTATTCCCTGCTTTGCAGAGAAAATAAATCCATTACTTTCCAACTGACAGGACAGAGATCTGCCTTGTTTACATGGGCAGAGCCCTGTCCTGTGTGTTTTCCGGAAGATCGGGGGGTGCCGGAGGTAATCTATTGGTTGGCACTCGCTGATCAGCATCTGCTGTGTAAAATCACAGCAGGTCTGGGTTGCCAGATCACGTACTAGGTCACAGACTTCAATCTCCTTCTCTGCAGCCTCAGCTGTACAGAATGTATGGACAGGAATATGTCAGCACAGAGCTTCCTGTTCATTCACAAACTGGTGCATAGTAAATAAAGTTCCTCTGTATGCAGACACCATCACCACTCCTCCTAGCCATGTGTACAGGGGGGCGCATGGAGCATGGGAGCAAGGTTGCAATTTTGACCCCTGTGACCCCTGTAGGTACGCCCCTGGCTACTATTAATTTCAATGGAGTTTGGATTCGGCATACAAACTTTAGCCATATTTTCTGAATCCACCTCAAACCGAACCCGGGCACACTTCACTCATTCCTTTACAGGACGCTTATGTAAATGGGGACTGTGACAGGGGGTCACTTTGGAGCACAGGGTGAGCCAGGAAATAATGGACATTGAGAATATGTATGGGAGTGTTTTAAAATGGGTCTGTAATATTATTCCCCAATATTTCCCAGGATCTGTAAATAGTTGTTCTGTTGGTCCTGAACTCAACAGGTTAAATTAAGAGAGGCTGATGTGTCTCCTGTCTGCTTTTGTAATGCTAATGAGCCTCACCTATGCTACAGGCCCTTTCATCGTGATGATGTGGATTGGAGCTTGGTAGACCGTCTGGCTCCATATTATGGGATGTAGAAGTTTCTTCTGTGAGGAGGGGGGGGGGGAATCACCCCTCCTGCCTAAGACTGTTTATCAAAGGAGAAGTCATTCTACCCCAGAAGGATACAGAGTGCGTCTCGTTTCTTCTGGAAGGATTAATCCTATGGGAAGTGGTCGCCTATCTGTGGAAGCTTGGTTTTTGAATGGGTGTCCAGGAGAGGGAACATCTTAAATGGCGTTTAACCCCCTTGATATTTGTTGTGCCGTTACAGGGACTAAGGAAACCAACAACCTCTGATCATAGTGAAATGTTCTGAAAGTTTACTTAGAAGGGAAAAGTTACAAAGTAAAACAGGGAGGGGGGGGGCACTTTTTTTTCCTTGAGTGTTAAAAAAATATGTGTCCAGCGATGAAGGGTGTCAATCCTGTATTTGGCCTTAAAAGATATGATCTGCAATTTTCAGATGTGGGCCTTAAGCATTTTGAAATGGATGGGTGGTATCTAATGAATATTGGTTGACCAGATCTTACCATAAGCTTCCTCCACATCTTAGTAAATGAAGAAATAGGGGTGTATCAAAGGAAGAACTGGTTAAAATGATAAAAGCAAGAGCCTGGGGCTCTGAAAGGACTCACATGTTGTTATTAATATTGTTGTTATTAGTAGAAGTAGAAGTAGTAGTAGTATTATATTTATGATTTTCTGTGTATATCCTGTCGGACATGTACACTAGCTATGTGTCAGGGCTGGGCTCTCAGCCCTTCCTTCTTTGTGCTCAGGTTGCTCAGCTGTTGGTGAATTGCCAGAATTTATCGTTCCACAGTGGCTCGCCTGTTGATTATCTCCTGCTCGTCAGTCAAGTTCCCTCCTGGCTATTTAAATTGGCTGGTTCATTTTATCAATTGCCTTCGCCTTGGTAAAACATATCTAGAGACTCTCTGCTGTGTTCCTGTTAAAGACTTGCCAGGCTGACGTCCCTTCTGGTTCCTGATCCTGCCTGCTGCCTCTGACTACACTGATCTCTGGCTTCCTGATTTCCTGGCTTGTTCTGACTACCCGATTTGGATACCGAACCCTGGCTATGTTTGACTACGTTTACCAGTTGTACCATTTTATTAAAAAGGTGCGATTTTTACTGTATTTTCTGTCTCTGTCTGATTCATGGTTCCTGACAGTAGGCAAAAGCGAAAGCCATGAATTTAGAAGATGCAGGCAATCCACCTAGTGGTAATTATTTTTCTGGTGGGCACTGGTAGGTGGAAAATGTATGAATGTGCGTATTTCGCGCCACTTGTGAGTGCAAGGAATGTAACTAGATGTATAATTAATAGCTGCAAAACCAATCTGTGTTCACTGTACACATAAATATAAAGTGGGGGGAAGGGGAGGTGGGTTTTGCGCTAAAAGTGCAACCAATACTCAATAGATAAACAAACACAGTGATATTATTAATCTAAAGTGCTGAAAACATATAGTATTATTATCATAAGTAATATGTGACACCAAACAAATGTGCTAGTGTAGACAATTGAACTCTATAAATAATGCAAATATATAACAATAATCCTGACAAATAAAGTGCTGGTGCGATCAATCTCAATAACATGCAAACAAATGCGCAAAAGAATGTAACTGCTGTAAAGTTCAATATTCCAATTGATATTATTAGTATTTATATGGCAGTTTTTATTAATATAGAGGTGAGAATTTTGGGAGACCGGTGTAGGATTCGGATGTGGGTTCAATACTTCAATTGTCTATCCATCATAGTGACCTATTGGATTCATCTTGAGGATTACTTTCCATAGAAGAGAAACCTATATGGGACTACTGTTGAGGACCAGTTTAAGATCTATGTCTAGATCTCCACTATCAATAGCTACAGCTGCACCCTGAACCATTGCACTCTCAGATTGGGACTGACTGTATCAATTGCAATATTGAACTTTACAGCAGTCACATTCTTTTGCACATTTGTTTGCATGTAATTGAGATTGATCGCACCAGCACTTTATTTGTCAGGATTATTGTTATATATTTGCATTATTTATTAGACATGTGCACACTGACATATTTCGTTTCGGAATTTCATTTTCGTCAGAAAAATGTATTTATTTAGTTACTCCCGAAATTTGTTTTTATTTATTTAGTTTTTCGTTAGAAATTGCATTCGTCCGAAAATCTGAATCAATTAAGGTCGAATCTGTCATTGAAGGCTTATGGTGTCTGTCGAATGTTCTAAGAAGATTCGATGGAGCAGCGAAACTGCCGCAATCGTACATTTCCGGTCGAATGTTCCGCCTACAAGCTATAGAAGAATTCTAATGTTGTATGACTAGTAATAATTATATTTTTTAATTATTATTACTAGTCAACCAACATTAGAATTCTTCTATAGCCTATGGGCGGAGCATTTGACCGGAAATGTACGATTGCGGCGTCGTACAGTTTAGCTGTTCCGTCGAATCTTCTTCGATCTTTCGACAGACACCATAAGCCTTCAATGACAGATTCAACGTTTGTATGTTTTTCGATGCTTTGTCGAATCTTCTTCGTTCATGTTGAATTGTCAAGTTAGTTCTATTTTACTGCTCCTCCTCTTTGGTTACAATCAGCCAATAACATTCATCATCATCATTATTTTTATTTTACTTCCCCCACCCAATTCCAGCAGTGATCTTTTCTCTCTATAATGTCGAATCTTTTCTTTCTATAATGTCGAAACTTTTCTCTCTATAATGTCTAATCTTTTCTCTCTATAATGTCGAATCTTTTCTCTCTATAATGTTGAATCTTTTCTCTCTATAATGTCGAATCTTTTCTCTCTATAATGTCGAATCTTTTCTCTCTATGTCGAATCTTTTCTTTCTATAATGTCGAATCTTTTCTCTCTATAATGTCGAATCTTTTCTTTCTATAATGTAAAATATTTTCTCTCTATAATGTCAAAACTTTTCTCTCTATAATGTCAAATCTTTTCTTTCTATAATGTCAAATCTTTTCTCTCTATAATGTCGGATCTTTTCTCTCTATAATGTCGAATATTTTCTCTCTATAATGTCAAATCTTTTCTTTCTATAATGTCGAATCTTTTCTCTCTATAATGTCAAATCTTTTCTCTCTATAATGTCAAATCTTTTCTCTCTATAATGTCAAATCTTTTCTTTCTATAATGTCGAATCTTTTCTCTCAATAATGTAGAATCTTTTCTCTCTATAATGTAGAATCTTTTCTCTCCATGTAGAATAATCTTGGACTAATAGAGTTACGGTTAGGCACATTCGACCACAGGTTCGATGGACACAGATCGTTATTGTCAGCGTCATGTCGAATCTCCTATCTATATCCAACTGTTGTTGCAACGAAAATGAAAATAAAGCATTTGTTTATGTCGGATCTTTCGGTTTGCGGATTCTGCACTTTGGTTTTCGTTTGTTAAAAACGATAACGAAAATACCTGAAATTCGGACGAAAATGCATTCGGATGAAAACGAATGCACATGTCTATTATTTATAGGGTTCAATTGTCTACACTAGCACGTTTGTTTGGTGTCACATATTACTTATGATAATACTATATGTTTTCAGCACTTTAGATTAATAATATCACTGTGTTTGTTTATCTATTGAGTATTGGTTGCACTTTTAGCGCAAAACCCACCTCCCCTTCCCCCCACTGGTAGGTGGAGCTGTGGGCACTGGCAGGTGGCACAGGTGGGCACAGATCACTCAGCGGCAGCTCTCCATGATCGGGACTGATGTCCCTCTCGCAGCTGTTTTTGTTCAGCCTTTTATTTCTCCTCACGCTATTAGCGTGAGGAGAAAAAATAGCAGATTACCGGCTCTGTTTACAATACACTATCAGCTGTCATTGGCTGACGGCTGATCTTGTGGTAAGAGGTCGGGATTGACCCCATACTCTGATCTGTGATCAGCCAAATCTCATAGACTTGCTGATCACAGAGCGTGCCCTGCAGGGGGCACGCAGGCCGCTCGAGCACGTCATATGACAGCCTCCCAGCAAAGTAGTTTTGCTCTGTAGACGTCATTCAGCTATAGCTGCGTCACATTACTTCTCCACTTGGGGTGCCCAAAGGTGTCCCACGTCTTTTATAGTTCTAGCAACACTACTTGTATTATGACCAGGCCATCCAAAATGACCACCAACCCCATAAGGTACACAATACTCCACTCCTGAGCTGATGTCACCTATAACATTTATACAAACTGTTTGCAATTGTTCCTTGAAAAGAGTTTAGGAGCCGTGTATTTCGCACCTCATAGAATGCATTGTTTATTGAATAAGACAATTGAATTTAATCCTAAAATGTTTTCAGGTTATCTGCAGGCCCTGCTTTGTCTCTAAACAAAGGGAGAAAGGTGGCACACTACAAGCCACACACAGTGAAGCACCCATTATATTGACAACGCCCTTTTCTGTCCAGACCCCCAAGTGTGCGGATGGCGTGCCGCATTACCTCCCCCAAATACACTCCCAACATCAGTACAAAACCCCCAAAAAATGTCTGGAGCCGCCTGTAACGGGAAGGCCCGGGGAACTCAGAATCGCTTAGAAAGTATGAAATACCCTTGCTTCAGCTTCCCCAATGGCTCTTATGTGTCAACCACCCTGTGTCTCTATTAGGGGCACAGGGTGAATGAAAACCCCAATATGGTCTATGATAGCCATATTCAATGCTGCACATACATTGTATCTAGATTGGATGTGTAATCATTGCTGTGAGGAGTTAAGGTGATTTGCATTCTATTGTTCATTGTGGCTTGGGGAGAATCAAGCCTATAATTATAGGCTGTGGAACTAGCAGCAGACAGGTTAATCACCTGCCTGCTTGTGTTGTAAATGAGTCTAGGAAGGTCTGGTGTGAATAGAGATAATTAACACTATGCCTGTGTGTATGGTACCCGGCAGACGGAGCGTCTACCAACCCTTTCATGATAAGATGTGTATTGAAGATCGTTATGTTCTATTGTGTAGGGTCTTTTGAAGCCTAACAGACGTCAAAATAATGTGTTGAGTCTTGTGATGTGTGGGTGGAGCTGGGCCATTGTTCATGTTAAACTAATGTGTATTGGATGTATATAAAAGTTACAATGTTTCTCAATAAAGATGTCATTCATTCCCTAGAAAGATACAGAGTACGTCTCGTACTTTCAGAAGGATTAATTCCTATGGGAAGGGGTCCCCTATCTGTGGAGGATTGGTTTTTGAATGGGTGTCCAGGAGAGGGGACAGCGTAAACGGCGTTAACCCCCTTTATATTTGGGGTGCCGTTACACCGCCCCTTCCAATCAGACATCTATCTCCCGGTGCGGTGACTGCAGGAAGTCATAGAGGAACCGAGTTCCTCACAACTTCCTTCCCCTTCTGCTTTGCCGTTTCGGTGGAGCGCCACCTGCTGTGGGGAGTACAGACTGCACCTGTCTACATGGGGATGTAGTACCTTAGCCCACTCCAAACTCTGCTGTGAGTACCGCCATTATTCTCTGCATGTCGGGGTGTTGGCACAATAATGAAGACATATTTTGGGGGTACAAAGGCTGCAGTATATGCCGTGTATAGTGTAAGCTCAGACTTTATATAACCAAATCCAGTGGCGGAATTATAGGGGTCGCTGAGGTCGCCATGGCGACTGGGCCCCTTGCTGCAGGGGGCACTTGAGGCCCCCCTGTACTCTTCGATAGGAGGAGCGGCTGAGAGGAGCTCCCCGATCGTCAGCCGAACTGTAATGGCACTGTGCGGGGAGCTCGTCACAATAACCTAAAGTCTCCCCCTACAGTGCAGTACCCGGCAGGAAGAGGTAAGGTAAATGTCTGCCGTTTTTTTATAAGACTATCTATCTACTACAGACTACTGTATGTGTGTTTATATGTTTGTACATGTATGTGTGTGTGTGTGCACATGTACTGTATGTATGTGAGTGTGCATATGTATGTGTGTGAGTGTGCATATGTGAGTGTGCATGTATGTGCACGTGTTTTTAGTGGCGGTGCGTCCATAAGGGTGCACGGGCGCCTCCCCTCTCTCCGGACTCCCCCTCTATGACCAATGGATAGATTCAAGCATTGGATGAATCTATCCATTGCCACCGCTGCCACCCCCTATTCAGGTGTCCGGCCCCTTTTGGGGTGCCGGGCGCCTGAATTATGGTGGCCGGGGGGTGTTTTTGAAGCACCTGATTAGAGCCATAGGCTCTAATAGGCTTTAAAATAGGTGAACTGCGAGCGCCATGCTTGACGCTCACAGTCCACCCAGGTGTGTTAGAAAAGCAAATTAATATTCACTTTCCTAACACTGAACCGCCTCTCCACCAATCAGGTGCACGGGTCTGTTACCCGTCACCTGATAGGCGTCCAAAAGCCGTGCCTATCGCTTCAGCCAATCAGGAGGAGAGGACAGGAGATGAGGATGACAGGAGATGCATGGAGGACCCTGTGGGGGATTCACAGTGGTGGCATTCGATGGCACAGTTGCATCATTTGATGGCCCACTGGCAGCATTTGATGGACACAGTGGCGGCGTTTGATGGGCACAGCGGCGGCGTTTGATGGGCACAGCGGCGGCGTTTGATGGGCACAGTGTTGGCGTTTGATGGGCACAGCGGCGGCATTTGATTGGCACAGTGGCGGCGTTTGATTGGCACAGTGGCGGCGTTTGATTGGCACAGCGGCGGCATTTGATTGGCACAGCAGTGGCGTTTGATTGGCACAGCGGTGGCGTTTGATGGGCACAGCGGCGGCCTTCGATGGGCACAGCGGCAGACTTCGATGGGCACAGTGGCGGCCTTCGATGGGCACAGTGGCGGCGTTTGATGGCCACAGTGGCGGCGTTTGATGGCCACAGTGGCGGCGTTTGATGTTTTTTTTTCAGAATTTTTCAGTTTGCTTGCGCCCCCCCCTAAAAATTTTGAGCACCAACCACCACTGGTTTATATATGTGTGCATATGTGCATTTATATATATATACAGTGTGTCAGAGAGTGTGTGTGTGAGTGTCAGAGAGTGTGTGTGTGTGTGTGTCAGAGAGTGTGTGTGTGTGTGTGTGTGTCAGAGAGTGTGTGTGTGTGTGTCAGAGAGTGTGTGTGTGTGTGTGTCAGAGAGTGTGTGAGTGTCAGAGAGTGTGTGTGTGTGTCAGAGTGTGTGTGTGTGTGTCAGAGTGTGTGTGTGTGTGTGTCAGAGAGTGTGTGTGTGTGTGTGTCAGAGAGTGTGTGTGTGTGTGTGTCAGAGAGTGTGTGTGTGTGTGTGTGTGTCAGAGAGTGTGTGTGTGTGTGTGTGTCCGAGTGTGTGTGAGTGTCAGAGAGTGTGTGTGTGTGTCAGAGTGTGTGTGTGTGTGTCAGAGTGTGTGTGTGTGTGTGTGTGTCAGAGAGTGTGTGTGTGTGAGTGTCAGAGAGTGTGTGTGTGTGTGTGTCAGAGAGTGTGTGTGTGTGTCCGAGTGTGTGTGAGTGTCAGAGAGTGTGTGTGTGTGTGTCAGAGTGTGTGTGTGTGTGTGTGTCAGAGTGTGTGTGTCAGAGTGTGTGTGTGTGTGTGTGTCAGAGTGTGTGTGTGTGTGTGTCAGAGAGTGTGTGTGTGTGTGTGTGTGTCCGAGTGTCAGAGAGTGTGTGTGTGTGTGTCAGAGTGTGTGTGTGTCAGAGTGTGTGTGTATGTGTCAGAGTGTGTGTGTGTGTGTGTGTGTCAGTGCGTCTGTGTGTGTCCGAGTGTGTGTGTGTCCGAGTGTGTGTGTGTCAGAGTGTGAGTGTGTCAGAGTGTGAGTGTGTGTGTCAGAGTGTGTGTGTGTATGTGTGTCCGAGTGTGTGTGTGTCAGAGTGTGTGTGTGTGTGTGTGTCCGAGTGTGTGTGTCCGAGTGTGTGTGTGTCAGAGTGTGAGTGTGTGTGTCAGAGTGTGTGTGTGTCAGTGCGTCTGTGTGTGTCCGTGTGTGTGTGTGTCCGAGTGTGTGTGTGTCAGAGTGTGAGTGTGTGTGTCCCCGTGTGTGTGTGTGTCAGAGTGTGTGTGTGTCAGAGTGTGAGTGTGTGTGTCAGAGTGTGTGTGTGTCAGTGCGTCTGTGTGTGTCCGAGTGTGTGTGTGTCAGAGTGTGAGTGTGTGTGTCCCCGAGTGTGTGTGTGTCAGAGTGTGTGTGTGTGTGTCAGAGTGTGTGTGTGTGTGTGTGTCAGAGTGTGTGTGTGTGTGTCCCCGAGTGTGTGTGTGTCAGAGTGTGTGTCAGAGTGTGTGTGTGTGTGTCAGAGTGTGTGTGTGTGTCAGTGCGTCTGTGTGTGTGTCCCCGAGTGTGTGTGTGTCAGAGTGTGTGTGTGTGTGTCAGAGTGTGTGTGTGTGTTTTATTTATGCTCTTTTAATCCTGACCCCTATTTGTGTACACTCAGAACCTATTTTTTTATTTATTTTTTTGCTTGTTCATAGTACCAGCAAAAAAATGCTGTTCCTCCGAAAAGCGATTCATGCTCAGATTGCTTTTCAGAGGCATTTGACAGCCGGTAAAGAGGCAATATGTTGCCTACTGACCACCTGTTTTAACCTCTTAAATGCATCATCACTATGCTGCAACTGCATGCAATGCACACAGTTGCAGGGTGGTTGCAGTTGCGCCCCATTCCCCTAGGGATACACTTCAATGGCGCCCTGACTGGAAAAAGACTGAGAAACCCCGACATAGAGGAACCAATCCCTCCATTTTCCTCCTGCAGCTGCTGAATGCCTGTGGGAGGGGGAGGAGAAGCCGGGGGAAATGGAGAAATCTGTTCCTTTATATGCCGCCACCCACTTGCGGGTGGGCCCTGTTGTTCCGCCACCGGGCTCGGAGAAAAGAGCCCTGTCCGGGGGTCAGGGGGGCCCTTCATGGTTTCTTGCATCGGGGCCCTGAAGGTTCTCGTTACGCCACTGACCAAATCCCTTTTCATCATGATGTAGTCACCTCCACTTTTCATCTCAATGCTTCTCCACATCTCTTTCTCTCTTTCTCTCTTCTAATATTGGGAGGTATAATTATCATTACTACTGCAAAACTAATCTTCTCCCTTCTGTACTCTGATCTCCGTGTTCTATAATATTCATCCAGCCTCACCCTGTGTAGGAGGAAGTCACCCCTCCCCCATCCACATTCCTCTCCGGTGTCAGAGACTTTCCGTTTTGTTTCTCTTCTGCTGTCAGCGATGGCGTCTGCTGATCTGAGAGCTGAGCTGGAATGTTCCGTCTGTCTGAACATTTATACAGATCCTGTAACCCTGAAATGTGGACACAACTTCTGCCGGGTCTGTATTGATCGTGTGCTGGATACACAGGAGGGGTCTGGAGGATATTCCTGTCCTGAATGCAGAGAGAAGTTTCCGGATCGTCCTGCACTGCACAGGAACATGAAACTACGTAACATAGCAGAGACTTTCCTGTCTGCTCAGCCAGATCCGGAGGAGTCCGGGGTCTTCTGTACTCACTGTGTGGACTCTCCTGTACCTGCTGTTAGATCCTGTCTACACTGTGAGGTTTCTCTGTGTGATAAACACCTGAGAGTCCACAAAAAGTCCCCAGAACACATCTTATGTGACCCCACCTTGTCCATGGAGAGCAGGAAATGCTCCGTCCATAAGAAGATCCTGGAGTATTTCTGCACTGAGGATGAGACCTGTATCTGTATTTCTTGTTGTATGATTGGAGGACATAAAGGACATGAGATGATATCATTGGATGAGGCTTCTGAGAAGAAGAAGGAGACACTGAGGAATGTTCTGCAGAATCTTCTGACAAAGAGAGAGGAGACGGAGGAAAGAGTCCAGAGTCTGGAGGAACACAGGAGGAAAGTAGAAGAAGAAGCAGCTGGAGACACCGAGAGAGTCACTGCCCTGTTTAGAGATCTCAGGAGACGTCTGGAAGACCTGGAGAAGAGAGTCCGGAGGGAAATCTCCGGGAGGGCAGAGCGGATCTCCATCTCCATCCGGGATCTGGAAATAAAGAAGGAGAAGCTGTCCAGGAAGTTGCGTCACATTGAGGAGCTGTGTAACGTGACGGATCCACTGACTGTCTTACAGGAATCAGACACAGGTGACTTGTGTGATACTGAGGATGGAGATAATGAGGACAGAGAGAGACATGAGAAGCTCCTCCATGATGGAGGGGGTCTGGATGTGGCGGGGGTCTTACACACAGGTTTATCTGATATAATAACAGAGGTAAATGTATACTTCTATATACAGGGAGCTGCAGACATATTACTGGATGGAAACACAGCTCATAATGATCTCCAGATATCAGATGACAGGAAAACTGTATCCGGGTCACATATAGAGCAGAATCACCCAGAAACACCAGAGAGATTCCAGTTTTCTCCTCAGGTGTTGAGCAGTCGGAGTTTCTCCTCAGGGAGACATTACTGGGAAGTGGATGTCGGGGGGTCAGATGACTGGAGAGTCGGGATGTGTTACCCCAGTATAGAGAGGAGAGGACGGGAGTCATGGATTGGATATAATAAGAAGTCCTGGGGATTGGTCGGGTCTGGTAATCAGTATCGGGTGACACATGACAGTGATGAGACCCTCTTACCCCCCCCAATCCCTCCAGTAACAGAGTCGGGATAGATCTGGATTATGAGGTCGGGCGGATCTCCTTCTATGATCTGTGTGACCCGATCCGACACCTCCACACCTTCACCACCACCTTCACTGAGCCCCTCCATGCTGGGTTATGTGTATGGGATGGATGTATAAAGATATGTGGGGGGAGGGGGGAGATGTGAGAACTCCGCCCACAGTCTGGTGATGTCAGGTGAAGGGGTGGAATAAATGTAATATTCATCCAATAGTATATAGCAGTGGGCGTGGCTTCCTTTCATGTTTTTCTACTATAAATAAATGTGAGATTTCTTACTGATCGCTGTGATTGGGTGGAATATCTGTCCAATTATTGGAATAACAGAACACCTCGGGTCACACCTGTGTAATTTTTTAGTGATTTTTACAGAAACGCACCACAGTCCATGTAACATGGTTTCCTATGGGACGCGGTCACATCCAGGCTTTTCTCAGCCGCTGCGTTTTTGGAAAGGGTCGGGGAATATTTATAATGCGTTTTTGGTTTAATAGACTTCAATGGGGAAGCTGCAGGAAAGCACGTGATGCGTTTTTGCCACAATTTTACAGCTTTTTAATCTGCCCAACAACAAATTGTCCCCAAAAAAAAAAAAAAAGAAGCATAAAAACGCATCAAAGATGAATGTGGAAAAACAGAAAAGGCACCGCAAAAAACACCGCAGGAACGGATAAAAAGCAAACTGCACAGGTGTTCATACCACTCACTGTGTACTATTGAGATGAGCTCTGTGATTGGTCGCATTGATCACATGGTACAGACAGGACCAATCACAGCTAGTCATAATAGTAAACACTGAATGAATAGTTTCCACTCAGAAAAATGGTTGCTTATAACTGTACAATTCACAATTATAAGCAATCATAGTGTATATATATATTAAAAAAATCCTGATCACCTAGCCAGAGTAGTATAGTGTTACTATGTTAACACTGCATTACTCTGGTCACTGTTTTTAAAAGTAAAATAATTGTATAAAAAATAAAAAAATATTTAAAACATAAAAAAAAAATATATATATTTTTTCACACTGCCACCAGTAGGGATGAGCCGAACACCCCCCCCCCTCCCCCCGTTTGGTTCGCACAAGAACATACCTAAAGTTTGCGCAAACTTTAGAACCCTATTAAATACAATGGACTTGAACGTTCGAAATCAAAAGTGCTAATTATAACGGCTAATATGCAAGTTATTGTCCTAAAAAGTGTTTGGGGACCCGAGTCCTGCCCCAGGGGACATGTATCAATGCAAAAAAATGTATTAAAAACTGAAGTTTTTTTGGGAGCAGTCATTTTAATGATGCATAAAGTGAAACAATAAAAGTGAAATATTCCTTTAAATTTCGTACCTGGGGGGTGTGTATGATATGCCTGTAAAGTAGCGCATGTTTCCCGTGCTTAGAACTGTCCCTGCACAAAGTGTCATTTTTGAAAGAAAAAAAGTCATTTAAAACTGACTCGCGGCTATTAATGAATTGTCGGCTCCCGGCAATACATAGAAAAGTCATTGATAAAAAAAAAAAAAAATGCGTGGGGGTCCCCCCAAATTCCATTACCAGGCCCTTCAGGTCTGGTATGGATATTAACCACTTAACGACCGCTCACTGTATATATACGTCGGCAGAATGGCACCGACAGGCACAATCACGTACAGTGTACGTGATCGCCTTTGTACAGTTGGGGGGTCCGATCGGACCCCCCCTCCTATACAGTGAGCGGCCGTTTATCGTTGGGGAGCGATCAGAGATGAGGGGGTGACCATTCGATTTCGGCCACCCCCTCGCAATCGCTCCCGGCGAATGAAAATGCTTCCTCCGCCATGTGATGTAAACACAGGCAGGAGGAAGTGATGTCATCTCCCTCGCGGTGGTCTTTTCGATTCCAGCGCCGAGGAGAGAGGAAGCAGGTTAGTGCACCAACAGTCCACTGACACATAGGTACACATAGGCACACATTTCACCCCCCAGTCACCCCCAGATCACCCCCCAATCACAGTGTCACTGATTGCAGTGATCATTTATTTTACTGATCACTGCATTTAGTGTCATCTGTGATAGTAAAAAGTTGCAGGGCAGTTAGGATTAGGCCCCTTTAGATCCAGGGTAGCCCCCTAACCCCCCCTAATAAAGGTTTAACCCCTTGATCGCCCCCCAGGTAACCCTTTCACCCCCTAACGCCAGCGTCACTAAGCGATCGTATTTTTGATCGCTGTATTTAGTGCCGGTGGTGCCCTAGATAGCCAGTTATTTATTTTTAGTTTCGCCGCAGGTTTTTAGAGCGTCAGGTACCCCTATATATTATTTAAACCCCTGATTGCCCCTAGAGTTAACCCTTTCAGCAGTGATCACCGTATAAGCGTCACTGGTGACACTGTTTACCCAGTTAGTTATTTAGGTTACCCGTCAGGTTTTTATATAGCGTCGGGTACCCCCATATATTACCTAATAAAGGTTTTAACCCCCTGATTGCCCCTAGTTAACCCTTTCACCAGTGATCACTGTATAAAGGTTACGGGTGACGCTGGTTGGTTAGTTTGCTTTTTATAGCATCAGGGCACCCGCCGTATATAACCCAATAAAGGTTTAACCCCCCTGATCGCCCGGCGGGTGAGATCAATTAGGTTTTAGCGCCAGAGAGGGTCTGCGTCGCCCCAGGCAGCGTTAGGTTAGTGCCAGTAACGCTAACACCCACGCGCAAAGCATACACCTCCCTTAGTGGTATAGTATCTGATCAGATCTATACTAGCGTCCCCAGCGGTTTAGGGTTCCCAAAAACGCAGTGTTAGCGGGATCAGCCCAGATACCTGCTGGCACCTGCGTTTAGCCCCTCCGCCCAGCCCAGCCCACCCAAGTGCAGTATCGATCGATCACTGTCACTTACCAAACACAAAACACATAACTGCAGCGTTCGCAGAGACAGGCCTGATCCCTGCGATCGCTAACAGTTTTTTTGTAGCGTTTGATATATTTGCTGACGACAGTCAGGTGCTTTTTTTCCTGTGAATCTTACTAGTGTACCCCTAAATTTAGAGCCCAAAATGGCAAGACGAAGGTACACTAGTAAAGAGGCCTACGAGATTCTGAGCATGACAGATAGTGAAGAGGAGGTCACGTATCTGTCAGATTCAGGCTCAGAATATCTTCCCGTAGAAGACAGTGACGTCAGCGGCCCCACGTCAGATAGCTCTGACGACGAAGTTGAGGTCCCTGCTAAGGTCAGGTGTACCCGATCCCGATCTTCTGAGGTTGTTGAGGAGCAAGAACCGCAGGTCTCTCGTATCATGGAGCAGAGTAGTACTAGCGCCGCTATTCCTTCTGGTGAACTGGCAAGCACCAGCGGCCTAGTACAGCCTGGACGTACATCCAGCACTGCAGTAACACTTGGTGACGTGGCGAGTCCCATAAGTGCAGTTCAAGCTGGCGAGGTGGCAAGCACAAGTAGTGTCCCGCTGCCACCAAGAAGACAAAGGCAGGCCCGTCGTGCCCATACTGCCCTTCCTGCAGAATTTGCCTATCCTGATTGGGTCCCCACCACTTCTGCAGAACCCGTACTTCCCCCATTCACTGCCCAACCCGGTATTCAGGTGGAAACAGCTGATTTTATTCCAATTGATTTTTATTCGCTGTTTTTCACGGAAGATCTCTATAGATCTATTGTGGACCAGAGTAATTTATATGCTGGTCAATTTATCGCCGCTAATCCCCAGTTGCCTAAAATTGCCAGAAATTGGAAACCAATTACGGTTTCCGAATTTAAGACCTTTCTGGGCCTTTCCCTCAACATGGGCACACATAAATTCCCGTCATTGCGTGCTTATTGGTCCACGCACCCAATTGACCACATGCCCGTGTTCTCTGCCTCCATGTCCAGGGCACGATACGAGCAGATTTTGCGGTTCATGCACTTCAACGACAATGAACTTTGTCGTCCACGTGGGGACCCTGAATACGACCGGCTCTATAAAATTCGGCCCCTCATAAACCACTTCAACGAACGTTTTGCAGCCTTGTTTATTCCCGATCAAGTTGTCTGCGTTGATGAGTCCCTGATTAAATTTTCTGGCCGCTTGTCTTTCAAGCAGTACCTTCCCAGCAAGCGTGCCAGATACGGGGTCAAGCTCTACAAGTTCTGTGACAGGGCAACAGGCTATGTAGTGAACTTTACGGTTTATGAGGGAAAAGACAGTCAGGTTGAGCCGGTCAACTGCCCGGATTACATAGGGAGCGCTGGCAAGATAGTGTGGAACTTGGTGTCACCCTTATTCGGAAAGGGGTACCACTTGTATGTGGACAATTATTACACGAGCGTGCCACTGTTTAGTCACTTGTTTGATCATCAGATTGGAGCATGTGGCACCGTGCGACCTAATCGCCGGGGCTTTCCCCAGCGGCTTGTAGATGCCCGTCTTAGGCTGGGGGAGAGAGCCTGCGTAAAGTGTAATAACTTGCTCGCTATGAAGTGGAGGGACAATAAGAATGTTTTCCTTCTTACCTCCCTTCATGCAGACACGACAGTCCAAATTCCTACGGCGACTGGTGTTGTGGAGAAACCCCTCTGTGTCCACGAATATAACCAAAATATGGGAGGGGTGGACCTCAACGACCAGTTGATGGCGCCATATCTAATTGACCGTAAGGCGAGACGCTGGTACAAAAAAGTGTCTCTATCCTTATTCCAATTGGCTTTGCTGAACGCTCATGTGCTATACAGAGCTTCAGGCGGGACGTTATCTCTTCTAAAATTCCAGAATGAGATAGTCACAGAACTCCTGTATCCAGGCGGTTCTGCACCTCACCATCCCCAACCAAATGCAGTAAGCCGGCTGCATGAGAGGCATTATCCGTATGCCCTCCTGAGTACCCCTACCCAACGAGCCCCCCAAAAAAGATGTCGTGTCTGTAGCAAGCGCGGATTTAGGCGTGACACCCGTAGTTTTTGTCCACTCTGTCCTGACAAGCCTGGTCTTTGCCAAGGTGAATGTTTTGAACGCTACCACTCAAAAGTGAAGTTTTAGCGTAGGGTACAGCATTTCACAGACTAGGACACACTTACACAGGGTCTCCCAAGATGCCATTACATTTTGAGAGACCCGAACCATTACAGTTGTAAAGTTACAAAAAAAAGTGTAAAAAAGAAAAAAAAAAACGTAAAAAACAAAACACAAAAAAAATATAAAATAAAAAAACCAAAAATAGTTGTCGTTTTATTGTTCTCTCTCTCTCTATTTTCTCTCTATTGTTCTGCTCTTTTTTACTGTATTCTATTCTGCAATGTTTTATCATGCTTGCTTTTCAGGTATGTAATTTTTTGTTTTCAGGTGCGCCATTCAACTGCAGCGCGGAATTATTTATCTTGACAGCAACAGCGTTTGCTCCCACGATACATAAAGCCGTGACTCCAACGCTGTAGGAGGTGATTTCACCACCACAGTTAAAAAAAAAAGCATATATGCCGAAGCATGGGGGCAGCAGGGGCGGAGGAGCAATTTTGCTCCTAATGCCGCGTATATACGGTCGAAATTCCAACGGAGGCTTGACCGTGTGTACGCGGCATAACTTTTTTGCGGGAGGATGCCCCCATGCTTCGGCATATATGCCCATCATTAGAAGTGGGTGGATGAAGGGAGGTATTCTAATGGTGGGCATACCCACCAATCAATCTCTTTTTTTCGTTCAGCCAATAGGCTGTATGAAAAAAAAGATTACAATATATGTCCAACAAGGACCAGCAACTTACTGGTATGTTGCTGGACTTTGAATGTTTATACCAGAATGATGCCTGCGGGTTTAGGTATCATCTTGGTATCATTCTTTTCAGCCAGCGGCCGGCTTTCATGTAAAAGCAATTCTAGCAGATAATTAGCCTCTAGACTGCTTTTACAAGCAGTGGGAGGGAATGTCCCCCCCCCGGATAT
The DNA here is from genome assembly GCA_029206835.1 of Rana muscosa. Taxonomy (NCBI): domain Eukaryota; kingdom Metazoa; phylum Chordata; class Amphibia; order Anura; family Ranidae; genus Rana; species Rana muscosa. The sequence continues at coordinate 396,756,272 of CM055118.1, forward strand.
AAAAAGCGCCATTGGGAAATTGGGAAAGCATTTTATCACACCGATCTTGGTGTGGTCAGATGCTTTGAGGGCAGAGGAAAGATCTAGGGTCTAACCCCCCAATTTTTTTCAAAAAAAGAGTACCTGTCACTACCTATTGCTATCATAGGGGATATTTACATTCCCTGAGATAACGATAAAAATGGTAAAAAAATAAAATATGGAAGGCACAGTTTAAAAATAAAATAAAAAAGCCAAATAAATAATAAAAAAAAAAAAAAAGCACCGCTGTCCCCCCCTGCTCTTGCGCAAAGGCGAACGCAAGCGTCGGTCTAGCGTCATATGTAAACAGCAATTGCATCATGCATGTGAGGTATCACCGCGAAGGTCAGATCGAGGGCAGTCATTTTAGCAGTAGACCTCCTCTGTAAATCTAACGTGGTAACCTGTAAAGGCTTTTAAATGCTTTTAAAAATGAATGTAGTTTGTCGCCGCTGCGCGTTTGTGCGCAATTTTAAAGCATGTCGTGTTTGGTATCCATGTACTCGGCCTAAGATCATCTTTTTTATTTCATCAAACATTTGGGCAATATAGTGTTTTTTAGTGCATTAAAAATAAAAAAAGTGTGTTTTTCCCCCAAAAAATGCGTTTGAAAAATCGCTGCGCAAATACTGTGTGGAAAAAAAAAATGCAACACCCACTATTTTAATCTGTAGGGCCTTTGCTTTAAAAAAATATATAATGTTTGGGGGTTCAACATAATTTTCTTGCAAAAAAATGTTTTTTTTCATGTAAACAAAAAGTGTCAGAAAGGGCTTTGTCTTCAAGTGGTTAGAAGAGTGGATGATGTGTGACATAAGCTTCCTAATGTTGTGCATAAAATGCCAGGACAGTTCAAAACCCCCCCAAATGACCCCATTTTGGAAAGTAGACACCTCAAGCTATTTGCTGAGAGGCATGTTGAGCCCATTGAATATTTTTTTTTTTTGTCCCAAGTGATTGAATAATGACCAAAAAAAAAAAAAAATGTACAAAAAGTTGTCACTAAATTATATATTGCTCAAACATGCCATTGGCATATGTGGAATTACACCCCAAAATACATTCTGTTGCTTCTCCTGAGTACGGGGATACCACATGTGTGGGACTTTCTGGGAGCCTAGTCGCGTACGGGACCCCAAAAACCAAGCACCGCCTTCAGGATTTCTATGGGTGTAAATTTTTGATTTCACTCCTCACTGCCTATCACAGTTTCGGAGGCCATGGAATGCCCAGATGGCACAAAACCCCCCCAAATGACCCCATTTTGGAAAGTAGACACCCCAAGCTATTTGCTGAGAGGTATGTTGAGTATTTTGCAGATCTCGCTTTTTGTCACAAAGTTTTGAAAATGTAAAAAAAGAAAAAAAAAAGAAAAAAAAATGTCTTTCTTAATTTTCAAAAACAAATGAGAGCTGTAAAATACTCACCATGCCTCTCAGCAAATAGCTTGGGGTGTCTACTTTCCAAAATGGGGTCATTTGGGGGGGTTTTGTGCTATTTTGACATTTTATGGCCTTCAAAACTGTGATAGGTAGTGAGGAGTGAAATCAAAAATTTATGCCCTTAGAAACCTTGAAGGCGGTGCTTGGTTTTTGGGGTCCCGTACGCGGCTAGGCTCCCAAAAAGTCCCACACATGTGGTATCCCCGTACTCAGGAGAAGCAGCAGAATGTATTTTGGGGTGTAATTTCACATATGCCCATGGCATGTGAGAGCAATATATCATTTAGTGACAACTTTGTGCAAAAAAAAAAAAGTTTGTCATATTCCCGCAACCTGTGGCAAAATATAAAATTTTCCATGGACTAAACATGCCTCTCAGCAAATAGCTTGGGGTGTCTACTTTCAAAAATGGGGTAATTTGGGGGGGTTTTGTGCTATTTTGGCATTTTATGGCCTTCGAAACTGTGATAGGTAGTGAGGAGTGAAATCAAAAATTTACGCCCTTAGAAATCCTGAAGGCGGTGCTTGGTTTTTGGGGCCCTGTACGCGGCTAGGTTCCCAAAAAGTCCCACACATGTGGTATCCCCGTACTCAGGAGAAGCAGCAGAATGTATTTTGGGGTGCAATTCCACATATAACCATGGCATGTGTGAGCAATATATCATTTAGTGACAACTTTTTGTAATTTTTTTTTTTTTTGTCATTATTCAATCACTTGGGACAAAAAAAAAAAATATTCAATGGGCTCAACATGCCTCTCAGCAATTTCCTTGGGGTGTCTACTTTCCAAAATGGGGTCATTTGGGGGGGGGGTTTGTACTGCCCTGCCATTTTAGCACCTCAAGAAATGAGATAGGCAGTCAAAAATTTAAAGCTGTGTAAATTTCAGAAAATGTACCCTAGTTTGTAAACGCTATAACTTTTGCGCAAACCAATAAATATACGCTTATTGACATTTTTTTTACTAAAGACATGTGGCTGAATACATTTTGGCCTAAATGTATGACTAAAATTGAGTTTATTCGATTTTTCTTATAACAAAAAGTAGAAAATATAATTTTTTTTCAAAATTTTCGGTCTTTTTCTGTTTATATCGCAAAAAATAAAAATCGCAGAGGCAATCAAATACCATTAAAAGAAAGCTCTATTTGTGGGAAGAAAAGGACGCAAATTTCATTTGGGTACAACATTGCATGTCCGCACAATTTACAGTTAAAGCAGCGCAGTGCCGAATCCCAAAAACAGGCCTGGTCCTAATGGCCCGAAATGGTCCGGGGCTTAAGTGGTTAAAAAAATAAAAATAAAAAATGTCTTTCTTCATTTTCAAAAACAAATGAGAGCTGTAAAATACTCACCATGCCTCTCAGCAAATAGCTTGGGGTCTCTACTTTCCAAAATGGGGTCATTTGTGGGGGTTTTGGGCTATCTTAGCATTTTATGGCCTTCAAAACTGTGATAGGCAGTGAGGAGTGAAATCAAAAATCAAGCCCTTAGAAATCCTGAAGGCGGTGCTTGGTTTTCAGGGCCCCGTACGCGGCTAGGCTCTCAAAAAGACCCACACATGTGGTATCCCCGTACTCAGGAGAAGCAGCAAAATGTATTTTGGGGTGCAATTCCACATATAACCATGGCATGTTTGAGCAATATATCATTTAGTGACAACTTTTTGTACATTTTTTTTTTCTTTTTGTCATTATTCAATCACTTGGGACAAAAAAAAAAATATTCAATGGGCTCAACATGCCTCTCAGCAAATAGCTTGGGGTGTCTACTTTCCAAAATGGGGTCATTTGGGGGGGTTTTGTGCCATCTTGGCATTTTATGGCCTTCAAAACTGTGATAGGTAGTGAGGAGTGAAATCAAAAATTTATGCCCTTAGAAACCTTGAAGGCGGTGCCTGGTTTTTGGGGTCCCGTACGCGACTAGGCTCCCAAAAAGTCCCACACATGTGGTATCCCCGTACTCAGGAGAAGCAGCAGAATGTATTTTGGGGTGCAATTTCACATATGCCCATGGCATGTGTCAGCAATATATAATTTAGTGACAACTTTGTGCAAAAAAAAAAAGTTTGTCATATTCCCGCAACTTGTGGCAAAATATAAAATATTCCATGGACTGAACATGCCTCTCAGTAAATAGCTTGGGGTGTCTACTTTCCAAAATGGGGTCATTTGGGGGGGTTTTGTGCTATTTTGGCATTTTATGGCCTTCAAAACTGTGATAGGTAGTGAGGAGTGAAATCAAAAATGTACGCCCTTAGAAATCCTGAAGGCGGTACTTGGTTTTTGGGGCCCCGTACGTGGCTAGGCTCCCAAAAAGTCCCACACATGTGGTATCCCCGTACTCAGGAGAAGCAGCAGAATGTATTTTGGGGTGCAATTCCACATATAACCATGGCATGTTTGAGCAATATGTCATTTAGTGACAACTTTTTGGATTTTTTTTTTTTTTTGTCATTATTTAATCACTTGGGACAAAAAAAAAAATATTCAATGGGCTCAACATGCCTCTCAGCAATTTCCTTGGGGTGTCTACTTTCCAAAATGGGGTCATTTGGGGGGGTTTGTACTGCCCTGTCATTTTAGCACCTCAAGAAATGAGATAGGCAGTAGTGATGAGCCGAACACCCCCGGGTTCGGTTCGCACCAGAACCCGCGAACGGACCGAAAGTTCGCACGAACATTAGAACCCTATTAAATACAATGGATGCGAACGTTCGGATTCTAAAGTGCTAATTATAACGACTATTATCCATGTTATTGTCCGAAACAGAGTTTGGGAACCCGGCTTCTGCACCAGGGGACATGTATCAATGCAAAAAGAAGTTTTAAAAACGGTCGTTTTCCGGGAGCAGTCATTTTAATGATGCATAAAGTGAAAAAAAAAAAGTCAAATATTCCTTTAAATATTGTACCTGGGGGGTGTCTAAAGTATGCCTGTGAAGTGCCACGTGTTTCCCGTGTTTAGAACTGTCCCTGCACAAAATAACATTTCTAAAGGGAAAAAAGTCATTTAAAACTGCTTGCGGCTTTAATGTAATGTCTGGTCCCGGTAATATGGATGAAAATCTTTAAGAAAAATGGCATAGCTACCCCATCAACCCCCCCCCCCCAGCCCATTACCAGCCCCTTTGGGTCTTGTATGGATATTAAGGGGAACCCCGCACACAAAATAAAAGAGGACCTATATACTCTGAACAGCCGTATACAGGCGGTGCATACAAGACAGGGACTGTAGGTTTGTTCTTATGTAGAATCTGTTTATAATTTTGAACAGCTGCATTGTTTAAGTGGAGCTCCATGGCAAATTCCTTTTTTTTAGTTTTTTGTAAAACATAGGGAACGGTTATCACCCCTGTCACATTTTTTTTGCTGTCTGTGCCCCTGTTCAGAACATTTCACCTCACTTTGCGTCCCAATGACAACTGTTTTTGAAATGTGGTGTTTTTATTGAAACAAGGATTGGTGATAAAGCATCAGTAGAGAGGAGACACCTTTCTCCCATATTAATTCTTACAGGAGAGAATTTTCCTTCCAAGGGGTAGATTTCCTCTCACTTCCTGTTGTCTCCTTCCGTTTGCAAGTAGTAGTCGTTTGTAAGTTGGATGTTTGAAAGTAGGGACCTGCCGTATATACTCTGCTGAAATTGGCCCCTTAGGTGTTGGTGTTGGCACAACACTGTAAGCACTCACAGTTACTCTTGGTGGGTGCTGGAACGCCCTGCTGTCAACTATTATATCAGGAATTGTAATTACATATAATTGTTGAACAGTGGTAGTAAAAATTGGGCCTTTGATGGTGGTGCTGGTGCCACAACACTGTAAGGCCTGACAGTTACTCTTGGTGGGCGCAGCAATGGGCCCTGCTGTGAATTATTCGATCAATAATTATAATTGCATGCCCCTGTTGAACAGGGGCTGAAAAATTAGGCCTTTGGTGGTGGTGGTGGTGGTGATGGTGGTGCTGGTGCCACAACACTGTAAGGCCTGACAGTTACTCTTGGTGGGCGCAGCAATGGTCCCTGCTGTGAATTATTAGATCAATAATTATAATTGCATGCCCCTGTTGAACAGGGGCTTAAAAATTGGGCCTTTGGTGATGGTGGTGGTGGTGATGGTGGTGCTGGTGCCACAACACTGTAAGGCCTGACAGTTACTCTTGGTGGGCGCAGCAAAGGGCCCTGCTGTGAATTATTAGATCAATAATTATAATTGCATGCCCCTGTTGAACAGGGGCTGAAAAATTGGGCCTTAGGCACTGGTGGCACAACACTGCAACCCCTCACAGATACTGTACTTGGAGCACAGCAATGAGGCCTGTTGCAAAGTATTGCATCAAAAATTTTAATTACACGCCCCTGTTAAACAGGGGCTGAAAAATTGGGCCTTAGCCACTGGTGGCATCACCCATAAACCAAAATGATCTTCCAAGCTATCATCGTTAATCGTATCATTGAGGAGGAGGAGGAGGATAGCCAGTCAACATAACAGCACAGGCACTCAGCATCAGCATCAGTCTTGAAGGGATGTCACATTTTAAAATCAATTAGTCTGTTATATCAGCATCTGGTGTGTGGTAGCTGGTGGTGATCCAAGACTGGTTCATCTTGATGAAAGTCAGTCGATCAACCGAGTCGGTGGACAGGCGCACCCTGTGATCCGTGACAAATCCTCCAGCAGCACTGAATGTGCGTTCTGAAAGAACGCTGGATGCAGGACAGGCCAGTAGCTCAATTGCATACTGTGCAAGCTCTGGCCAGTGATCCATCCTCAAGACCCAGTAAGCCAGAGGATTTTCGGTGGGGAAGGTGTCCAAGTCTGACCTTGCCCCTAGGTATTCCTGCACCATGTATATCAGACGCTGGCGATGGTTGCTGGAACCGATCATACTTTGGGGCTGCGGACTAAAGAATTGTCTGAACGCATCGGTCAGACGGCCACCTTCCCCACCGCTCCTTCTTTGACTGCCCGAAGCCTCAGCAACTCGTTGTCCAGGACCAGGAGTTTGTAACCTCCCAGTCTCTGGGAACGCGTTGCACAGACCTTTCTGCAAGGCCTCCCGGAGTTGTCTCATCCTCTGCTCCCTCTGCGACGGTACGATAAGGTCCGCAACCTTACCCTTGTACCGTGGATCAAGGAGAGTGGCCAGCCAGTAATGGTCCCTCTCCTTGATCCGAAGAATACGAGGATCCTTCCGCAGACTTTGCAGGATCAGGGAGGCCATGCAGCGTAGGTTAGCTGAGGCATTCAGTCCGGAGTCCTCTGGGTCACTAAGGACGACATGATCCGCAGCCACCTCCTCCCAGCCACGTACAAGTCCACTGGTTTCTTGGGACTGTAAATCATCCCTAAAAGACTGCTGCTGATGATGCTGAGTGCCAGCCTCCACCTCCATGCTGACACAATCCTCCTCCTCCTCCTCCTCCTCCTCCTCCTCTTCCTGTGCGATGGGTGGGACAGAAGGAACACTGTCTGGGTAAAGGGGGCCTTGAGAGGCAAGGAAGTCCTCCTCTTCCTGCCTCTGTTCTGCCTCAAGTGCCCTGTCCATTATTCCACGCAGCGTGTGCTCCAACAGGTGGACAAGAGGTACAGTGTCACTGATGCATGCACTGTCACTGCTCACCATCCTCGTGGCCTCCTCAAATGGTGCCAGGACAGTGCATGCATCCCTGATCATGCCCCACTGGCGTGGAGAAAAAAACCAAGCTCCCCTGACCCTGTCCTGGTGCCGTAGTCGCACAGGTACTCATTGATGGCCCTCTGCTGCGTGTGCAGCCGCTGCAGCATGGCCAACGTTGAGTTCCACCTGGTGGGCATGTCACATATAAGGCGGTTCTTGGGCAGGTTCAACTCCTTTTGCAGCTCAGCCAGGCGAGCACTGGCATTATAAGATCTGCGGAAATGCACACAGACTTTCCTGGCCTGCCTCAGGACATCCTGTAAGCCCGGGTACCTGCCCAAGAACCGCTGCACCACCAGGTTAAGGACGTGAGCCACACAGGGCACATGGGTCAGTTGTCCCTGTCGGAGGGCGGAGAGGAGGTTGGTGCCATTGTCGCAAACCACCATTCCTGGCTTAAGCTGGCGTGGCGTCAACCACCTCTCGGCCTGGCCCTGCAGAGCAGACAGGACCTCTGCCCCAGTGTGGCTTCTGTCCCCCAAACACACCAGCGCAAGCACGGCATGGCATCTTTTTGCCTGCGTACTTTCGTAGCCCCTTGAACGCCTACGGAGCACCGCTGGTTCCGAGGACAAACCACAGGAAGAGGCCATGGAGGAAGAAGAAGAGGAGGGGGTGGAGGAGAGAGGTGTGTCACAACCAGTAGTAGCATTTTGGAGGCGTGGCGGTGGAACAACCTCCAACACTACTGCACCTTGTCCTGCATCCTTCCCAGCTGCCAAAAGAGTGACCCAATGGGCCGTGAAAGAAAGGTAACGTCCCTGTCCATGCCTGCTGGACCATGAGTCAGCGGTAATATGCACCTTACCGCTGACCGCCCTGTCCAGCGAGGCCAAGACATTGCCTTCCACATGCCGGTAGAGAGCCGGAATAGCCTTCCGTGAGAAAAAGTGGCGTTTGGGAACCTGCCACTGAGGAACCACACATTGCACAAACTCACGGAAGGGGGCCGAGTCTACCAACTGAAAAGGCAGCAGTTGAAGCGCTAGCAATTTAGCCAAGCTAGCATTCAACCGCTGGGCATGTGGATGGCTGGGAGTGAACTTCTTTCGACGGTCCAGCAGCTGGGGCAGGGAAATTTGCCTGCTAGAATCGGACGTCGGTGTACTGCTAGCAGAGTGCCCGCAAGTACTTGGCTGTGACACACCTAATTCTACACCTTCATTCCTCTCGGTGCATGTTTCAGAGAGGACTGAAGTTATAGTGGGGTTGGAGATCCCAGCTGATGCGGTGCAAGGAGAGGTCCGCTTTGTTCTTTGGTGTGGGTCTTTGAGGTAGGCTTGCCAACGAGCTGCATGGCAGGTCAACATATGTCTGGTCAGGCATGTGGTACCCAAGCGGCTGATGTTTTGGCCACGCGATATACGCTTGAGACATATGTTGCAAACAGCAGCTGTGCGATCTGATGCACTAGCCTCAAAAAAGGCCCACACCAAAGAACTTTTTGAATGACGGGCAGAGGCAGCGCCCTGCACAGGCGGAGCTCTGCGGTGTGATTCCGTCAGTGTACTGCCCTTACGCTGGCCACCAAAGGGCATCCTGCCTCGTTGGAGATGTGCCTCCTCCTCATCCTCCTCCTCTCTCCTATTAGGCATCCACGTGGAGTCAGTGACCTCATCATCCCCTCCCTCCTCATCACTGGAGCCAATCTGGCAGTATGCTGCAGCTGCTGAAACATGACTGCCAGATTGGTGTCCTTCTTGAGCATCCCCTCTGTCTGCTCTCACGCTACTGCCTTCCTGTAGCTGGGTTTCATCATCAGACTAGGGATGAGCTTCGTGTTCGAATCGAACATACGTTCGACTCGAACATCGGCTGTTCGATCGTTCGACGAAGATCGAACGATTTGGGCCGTTCGCGCCAAATTCGAGTGACGCGAACGGCCCACAATGCACTACGCCATCGCAGTGTCATCCAGGCGCTGTGATTGGCCAAGCATGCACTGTGACCCCGCATGCTTGGCCAATCACAGCGCCGGCAGCGAGGAGAGCAATGATTGGCCACAGGCAGGATGCCTGTGGCCAATTATTGCTGAGGGTGTTTAGTACACGCCCCACACTATAAAAGGCCGCCAGCACGGCGGCCTAGTGTAGTGTGTTCCGGAGCAGGGATAGAGCAGCATAGGCAGGGACAGTGACTTTTATTTCTTTCTTGCTTAACCTGGATTCCTTTAGTTTAGGGAAAGAGAAGGATAGGTAGGGAGAGTGTCAGTGTGTTTTGTGCTTGTGCTATAGTGTGCTTAAAAAAAACATTTTTTCTAGGGACAGAAAACTGTAGGTAGGGAGAGTGTCAGTTTCTTTCACTGTGCAAGTCCTTGTTTCTAGGGACCTGGAAGGACAGTGAGTGAATTCTCCTTGTGCTATATTGTGCTTAAAAAAAACATTTTTTCTAGGGACAGAAAACTGTAGGTAGGGAGAGTGTCAGTTTCTTTCACTGTGTAAGTCCTTGTTTCTAGGGACCTGGAAGGACAGTGAGTGAATTCTCCTTGTGCTATATTGTGCTTAAAAAAAACATTTTTTCTAGGGACAGAAAACTGTAGGTAGGGAGAGTGTCAGTTTCTTTCACTGTGCAAGTCCTTGTTTCCAGGGACCTGGAAGGACAGTGAGTGAATTCTCCTTGTGCTATATTGTGCTTAAAAAAAACATTTTTTCTAGGGACAGAAAACTGTAGGTAGGGAGAGTGTCAGTTTCTTTCACTGTGCAAGTCCTTGTTTCTAGGGACCTGGAAGGACAGTGAGTGAATTCTCCTTGTGCTATATTGTGCTTAAAAAAAACATTTTTTCTAGGGACAGAAAACTGTAGGTAGGGAGAGTGTCAGTTTCTTTCACTGTGCAAGTCCTTGTTTCCAGGGACCTGGAAGGACAGTGAGTGAATTCTCCTTGTGCTATATTGTGCTTAAAAAAAACATTTTTTCTAGGGACAGAAAACTGTAGGTAGGGAGAGTGTCAGTTTCTTTCACTGTGCAAGTCCTTGTTTCTAGGGACCTGGAAGGACAGTGAGTGAATTCTCCTTGTGCTATATTGTGCTTAAAAAAAACATTTTTTCTAGGGACAGAAAACTGTAGGTAGGGAGAGTGTCAGTTTCTTTCACTGTGTAAGTCCTTGTTTCTAGGGACCTGGAAGGACAGTGAGTGAATTCTCCTTGTGCTATATTGTGCTTAAAAAAAACATTTTTTCTAGGGACAGAAAACTGTAGGTAGGGAGAGTGTCAGTTTCTTTCACTGTGCAAGTCCTTGTTTCTAGGGACCTGGAAGGACAGTGAGTGAATTCTCCTTGTGCTATATTGTGCTTAAAAAAAACATTTTTTCTAGGGACAGAAAACTGTAGGTAGGGAGAGTGTCAGTTTCTTTCACTGTGTAAGTCCTTGTTTCTAGGGACCTGGAAGGACAGTGAGTGAATTCTCCTTGTGCTATATTGTGCTTAAAAAAAACATTTTTTCTAGGGACAGAAAACTGTAGGTAAGGAGAGTGTCAGTTTCTTTCACTGTGCAAGTCCTTGTTTCTAGGGACCTGGAAGGACAGTGAGTGAATTCTCCTTGTGCTATATTGTGCTTAAAAAAAACATTTTTTCTAGGGACAGAAAACTGTAGGTAGGGAGAGTGTCAGTTTCTTTCACTGTGCAAGTCCTTGTTTCTAGGGACCTGGAAGGACAGTGAGTGAATTCTCCTTGTGCTATATTGTGCTTAAAAAAAACATTTTTTCTAGGGACAGAAAACTGTAGGTAGGGAGAGTGTCAGTTTCTTTCACTGTGCAAGTCCTTGTTTCCAGGGACCTGGAAGGACAGTGAGTGAATTCTCCTTGTGCTATATTGTGCTTAAAAAAAACATTTTTTCTAGGGACAGAAAACTGTAGGTAGGGAGAGTGTCAGTTTCTTTCACTGTGTAAGTCCTTGTTTCTAGGGACCTGGAAGGACAGTGAGTGAATTCTCCTTGTGCTATATTGTGCTTAAAAAAAACATTTTTTCTAGGGACAGAAAACTGTAGGTAGGGAGAGTGTCAGTTTCTTTCACTGTGCAAGTCCTTGTTTCTAGGGACTGGGAAGGACAGTGAGTGAATTCTCCTTGTGCTATATTGTGCTTAAAAAAAACATTTTTTCTAGGGACAGAAAACTGTAGGTAGGGAGAGTGTCAGTTTCTTTCACTGTGCAAGTCCTTGTTTCTAGGGACCTGGAAGGACAGTGAGTGAATTCTCCTTGTGCTATATTGTGCTTAAAAAAAACATTTTTTCTAGGGACAGAAAACTGTAGGTAGGGAGAGTGTCAGTTTCTTTCACTGTGCAAGTCCTTGTTTCTAGGGACCTGGAAGGACAGTGAGTGAATTCTCCTTGTGCTATATTGTGCTTAAAAAAAACATTTTTTCTAGGGACAGAAAACTGTAGGTAGGGAGAGTGTCAGTTTCTTTCACTGTGCAAGTCCTTGTTTCCAGGGACCTGGAAGGACAGTGAGTGAATTCTCCTTGTGCTATATTGTGCTTAAAAAAAACATTTTTTCTAGGGACAGAAAACTGTAGGTAGGGAGAGTGTCAGTTTCTTTCACTGTGCAAGTCCTTGTTTCTAGGGACCTGGAAGGACAGTGAGTGAATTCTCCTTGTGCTATATTGTGCTTAAAAAAAAACATTTTTTCTAGGGACAGAAAACTGTAGGTAGGGAGAGTGTCAGTTTCTTTCACTGTGCAAGTCCTTGTTTCTAGGGACCTGGAAGGACAGTGAGTGAATTCTCCTTGTGCTATATTGTGCTTAAAAAAAACATTTTTTCTAGGGACAGAAAACTGTAGGTAGGGAGAGTGTCAGTTTCTTTCACTGTGCAAGTCCTTGTTTCTAGGGACCTGGAAGGGTAGTGAGTGAATTCTCCTTGTGCTATATTGTGCTTAAAAAAAACATTTTTTCTAGGGACAGAAAACTGTAGGTAGGGAGAGTGTCCGTTTCTTTCACTGTGTAAGTCCTTGTTTCTAGGGACCTGGAAGGACAGTGAGTGAATTCTCCTTGTGCTTTATTGTGCTTAAAAAAAACATTTTTTCTAGGGACAGAAAACTGTAGGTAGGGAGAGTGTCAGTTTCTTTCACTGTGCAAGTCCTTGTTTCCAGGGACCTGGAAGGACAGTGAGTGAATTCTCCTTGTGCTATATTGTGCTTAAAAAAAACATTTTTTCTAGGGACAGAAAACTGTAGGTAGGGAGAGTGTCAGTTTCTTTCACTATGTAAGTCCTTGTTTCTAGGGACCTGGAAGGACAGTGAGTGAATTCTCCTTGTGCTATATTGTGCTTAAAAAAAACATTTTTTCTAGGGACAGAAAACTGTAGGTAGGGAGAGTGTCAGTTTCTTTCACTGTGCAAGTCCTTGTTTCCAGGGACCTGGAAGGACAGTGAGTGAATTCTCCTTGTGCTATATTGTGCTTAAAAAAAACATTTTTTCTAGGGACAGAAAACTGTAGGTAGGGAGAGTGTCAGTTTCTTTCACTGTGCAAGTCCTTGTTTCTAGGGACTGGGAAGGACAGTGAGTGAATTCTCCTTGTGCTATAGTGTGCTTAAAAAAAACATTTTTTCTAGGGACAGAAAACTGTAGGTAGGGAGAGTGTCAGTTTCTTTCACTGTGCAAGTCCTTGTTTCTAGGGACCTGGAAGGACAGTGAGTGAATTCTCCTTGTGCTATATTGTGCTTAAAAAAAACATTTTTTCTAGGGACAGAAAACTGTAGGTAGGGAGAGTGTCAGTTTCTTTCACTGTGTAAGTCCTTGTTTCTAGGGACCTGGAAGGACAGTGAGTGAATTCTCCTTGTGCTATATTGTGCTTAAAAAAAACATTTTTTCTAGGGACAGAAAACTGTAGGTAGGGAGAGTGTCAGTTTCTTTCACTGTGCAAGTCCTTGTTTCCAGGGACCTGGAAGGACAGTGAGTGAATTCTCCTTGTGCTATATTGTGCTTAAAAAAACATTTTTTCTAGGGACAGAAAACTGTAGGTAGGGAGAGTGTCAGTTTCTTTCACTGTGCAAGTCCTTGTTTCTAGGGACCTGGAAGGACAGTGAGTGAATTCTCCTTGTGCTATATTGTGCTTAAAAAAAACATTTTTTCTAGGGACAGAAAACTGTAGGTAGGGAGAGTGTCAGTTTCTTTCACTGTGCAAGTCCTTGTTTCAAGGGACAGAGAAGGACACCTGAAGGTAGCCCTTATTGCTTTTTTCCCATCTCCCTGCAGGCCATCTATTAGAATGTCTGGAAGGCAAACAAGGAGAGGCAGACAGTCAGGAGGCAATAAAAGAGGGCAAGCAGGCTCTGTGTCTGGGGGCAACAGTGCTGGTCGTGGACGCGGTGCATTGTCATCAGCACATGGCCATGGGACATGCTTGTCCTTCTTTTCCGCAGCTGGACATGTTGAGCCACATCATGCCGAAGACTTGGTAGAGTGGATGACCAAGCCCTCCTCCTCCTCCTCATCCTCTCTCACCCAGGCTCAGGGTACTGGCAAAGCAGCTGCCAAAGCGTCCTCTTCCCTGGTATCAATGTCAGACTCATCATCAGTCACTCCTTCCCTAGACCCACCATGTCCTCCTCCTGAGGAGTCCCCCAAACTGTTTGAGCACAGTGTTGGGTACATGCTCCAGGAGGATGCCCAGCGTTTCGAAGGGTCTGATGATGAAACCCAGCTACAGGAAGGCAGTAGGGTGAGAGCAGACAGAGGGGATGCTCAAGAAGGACACCAATCTGGCAGTCATGTTCCAGCAGCTGCAGCATACTGCCAGATTGGCTCCAGTGATGAGGAGGGAGGGGATGATGAGGTCACTGACTCCACGTGGGTGCCTAATAGGAGAGAGGAGGAGGAGGATGAGGAGGAGGCACATCTCCAACGAGACAGGATGCCCTTTGGTGGCCAGCGTAAGGGCAGTACACCGACGGAATCACACCGCAGAGCTCCGCCTGTGCAGGGCGCTGCCTCTGCCCGTCATTCAAAAAGTTCCTTGGTGTGGGCCTTTTTTGAGGCTAGTGCATCAGATCGCACAGCTGCTGTTTGCAACATATGTCTCAAGCGTATATCGCGTGGCCAAAACATCAGCCGCTTGGGTACCACATGCCTGACCAGACATATGTTGACCTGCCATGCAGCTCGTTGGCAAGCCTACCTCAAAGACCCACACCAAAGAACAAAGCGGACCTCTCCTTGCACCGCATCAGCTGGGATTTCCAACCCCACTATAACTTCAGTCCTCTCTGAAACATGCACTGAGAGGAATGAAGGTGTAGAATTAGGTGTGTCACAGCCAAGTACTTGCGGCCACTCTGCTAGCAGTACACCGACGTCCGATTCTAGCAGGCAAATTTCCCTGCCCCAGCTGCTGGACCGTCGAAAGAAGTTCACTCCCAGCCATCCACATGCCCAGCGGTTGAATGCTAGCTTGGCTAAATTGCTAGCGCTTCAACTGCTGCCTTTTCAGTTGGTAGACTCGGCCCCCTTCCGTGAGTTTGTGCAATGTGCGGTTCCTCAGTGGCAGGTTCCCAAACGCCACTTTTTCTCACAGAAGGCTATTCCGGCTCTCTACCGGCATGTGGAAGGCAATGTCTTGGCCTCGCTGGACAGGGCGGTCAGCGGTAAGGTGCATATTACCGCTGACTCATGGTCCAGCAGGCATGGACAGGGACGTTACCTTTCTTTCACGGCCCATTGGGTCACTCTTTTGGCAGCTGGGAAGGATGCAGGACAAGGTGCAGTAGTGTTGGAGGTTGTCCCACCGCCACGCCTCCAAAATGCTACTACTGGTTGTGACACACCTCTCTCCTCCACCCCCTCCTCTTCTTCTTCCTCCATGGCCTCTTCCTGTGGTTTGTCCTATGAACCAGCGGTGCTCCGTAGCCGTTCACGGGGCTACGCAAGTACGCAGGCAAAAAGATGCCATGCCATGCTTGCGCTGGTGTGTTTGGGGGACAGAAGCCACACTGGGGCAGAGGTCCTGTCTGCTCTGCAGGGCCAGGCCGAGAGGTGGTTGACGCCACGCCAGCTTAAGCCAGGAATGGTGGTTTGCGACAATGGCACCAACCTCCTCTCCGCCCTCCGACAGGGACAACTGACCCATGTGCCCTGTGTGGCTCACGTCCTTAACCTGGTGGTGCAGCGGTTCTTGGGCAGGTACCCGGGCTTACAGGATGTCCTGAGGCAGGCCAGTAAAGTCTGTGTGCATTTCCGCAGATCTTATAATGCCAGTGCTCGCCTGGCTGAGCTGCAAAAGGAGTTGAACCTGCCCAAGAACCGCCTTATATGTGACATGCCCACCAGGTGGAACTCAACGTTGGCCATGCTGCAGCGGCTGCACACGCAGCAGAGGGCCATCAATGAGTACCTGTGCGACTACGGCACCAGGACAGGGTCAGGGGAGCTTGGTTTTTTTTCTCCACGCCAGTGGGGCATGATCAGGGATGCATGCACTGTCCTGGCACCATTTGAGGAGGCCACGAGGATGGTGAGCAGTGACAGTGCATGCATCAGTGACACTGTACCTCTTGTCCACCTGTTGGAGCACACGCTGCGTGGAATAATGGACAGGGCACTTGAGGCAGAACAGAGGCAGGAAGAGGAGGACTTCCTTGCCTCTCAAGGCCCCCTTTACCCAGACAGTGTTCCTTCTGTCCCACCCATCGCACAGGAAGAGGAAGAGGAGGAGGAGGAGGAGGAGGATTGTGTCAGCATGGAGGTGGAGGCTGGCACTCAGCATCATCAGCAGCAGTCTTTTAGGGATGATTTACAGTCCCAAGAAACCAGTGGACTTGTACGTGGCTGGGAGGAGGTGACTGCGGATCATGTCGTCCTTAGTGACCCAGAGGACTCCGGAGCGAATGCCTCAGCAAACCTACGCTGCATGGCCTCCCTGATCCTGCAAAGTCTGCGGAAGGATCCTCGTATTCTTCGGATCAAGGAGAGGGACCATTACTGGCTGGCCACTCTCCTTGATCCACGGTACAAGGGTAAGGTTGCGGACCTTATGTTACCGTCGCAGAGGGAGCAGAGGATGAGACAACTCCGGGAGGCCTTGTAGAAAGGTCTGTGCAACGCGTTCCCAGAGACTGGGAGGTTACAAACTCCTGGTCCAGGACAACGAGTTGCTGAGGCTTCGGCCAGTCAAAGAAGGAGCGGTGGGGAAGGTGGCCGTCTGACCGATGCGTTCAGACAATTCTTTAGTCCGCAGCCCCAAAGTATGATTGGTTCCAGCAACCATCGCCAGCGTCTGATAAACATGGTGCAGGAATATCTAGGGGCAAGGTCAGACTTGGACACCTTCCCCACCGAAAATCCTCTGGCTTACTGGGTCTTGAGGATGGATCACTGGCCAGAGCTTGCACAGTATGCAATTGAGCTACTGGCCTGTCCTGCATCCAGCGTTCTTTCGGAACGCACATTCAGTGCTGCTGGAGGATTTGTCACGGATCACAGGGTGCGCCTGTCCACCGACTCGGTTGATCTACTGACTTTCATCAAGATGAACCAGTCTTGGATCACCACCAGCTACCACACACCTGATGCTGATATAACAGACTAATTGATTTTAACATGTCACATCCCTTCAAGACTGATGCTGATGCTGAGTGTCTGTGCTGTTATGTTGACTGGCTATCCTCCTCCTCCGAGTCCTCAATGATACGATTGATGATGATAGCTTGGAAGATCATTTTTGTTTATGGGTGCCGCCACCAGTGGCTAAGGCCCAATTTTTCAGCCCCTGTTTTACAGGGGCGTGTAATTACAATTTTTTTAGCAATAATTTGCCATAGGGCTCATTGCTGTGCTCCAAGTACAGTATCTGTGAGGGGTTGGAGTGTTGTGGCACCAGTGCCTAAGGCCCAATTTTTCAGCCCCTGTTTAACAGGGGCGTGTCATTACAATTTTTGAAGCAATACTTTGCAACAGGGCTCATTGCTGTGCTCCAAGTACAGTATCTGTGAGGGGTTGTAGTGTTGTGCCACCAGTGCCTAAGGCCCAATTTTTCAGCCCCTGTTCAACAGGGGCATGTAATTACAATTCTTGATCTAATAATTCACAGCAGGGCCCATTCCTGCACCCACCAAGAGTAACTCTGAGGGCTTACAGTGTTGTGTCAACACCACCACCACCACCAAAGGCCCAATTTTTCAGCCCCTGTTCAACAGGGGCATGCAATTACAATTCTTGATCTAATAATTCACAGCAGGGCCCATTGCTGCACCCACCAAGAGTAACTGTCAGGGCTTACAGTGTTGTGGCACCAGCACCACCATCAAAGGCCCAATGTTTACTACCACTGTTCAACAATTATATGTAATTACAATTCCTGATATAATAGTTGACAGCAGGGCGTTCCAGCACCAACCAAGAGTAACTGTGAGTGCTTACAGTGTTGTGCCAACACCAACAACTAAGGGGCCTATTTCTGCAGAGTATCTACGGCAGGTCCCTACTTTCAAACATCCAACTTACAAACGACTCCTACTTGCAAACGCAAGAAGACAACAGGAAGTGAGAGGAAATCTACCCCTAGGAAGGAAAATTCTCTCCTGTAAGAATTAATATGGGAGAAAGGTGTCTCCTCTGTACTGATGCTTTATCAGCAATCCTTGTTTCAAGAAAAACACCACATTTCAAAAACAGTTGTCATTGGGACGGAAAGTGAGGTGAAATGTTCTGAACAGGGGCACAGACAGCAAAACAAATGTTACAGGGGTGATAACCCTTACCTATGTTTTCCAAAAAGTTTAAAAATAGATTTTTGGGCTGGAGCTACACTTAAACAATGTACCTGTTCAAAATTACAAACAGATTCTACATAAGAACAAACCTACAGTCCCTGTCTTGTATGCACCGCCTGTATACGGCTGTTCAGAGTATATAGGGCCTTTTTTATTTTATGTGCGGGGTTCCCCTTAATATCCATACAAGACCCAAAGGGGCTGGTAATGGGCTGGGGTAGGGGGGGGGGGGGTCATGGGGTAGCTATGCCATTTTTCTTAAAGATTTTCATCCATATTACCGGGACCAGACATTACATTAAAGCCGCAAGCAGTTTTAAATGGCTTTTTTTTCCTTTAGAAGTGTCATTTTGTGCAGGGACAGTTCTAAACACGGGAAACACGTGGCACTTCACAGGCATACTTTAGACACCCCCCAGGTACGATATTTAAAGGAATATTTGACTTTTTTTTTCACTTTATGCATCATTAAAATGACTGCTCCCGAAAAACGACCGTTTTTAAAACTTCTTTTTGCATTGATACATGTCCCCTGGTGCAGAACCCGGGTTCCCAAACCCTTTTTAGGACAATAACATGCATAATAGTTGTTATAATTAGCACTTTAGAATTCGAACGTTCGCATCCATTGTATTTAATAGGGTTCTAATGTTCGTACGAACTTTCGGTCCGTTCGCGGGTTCTGGTGCGAACCGAACCCGGGGGTGTTCGGCTCATCACTACATCAGACCCTTCGAAACGCTGGGCATCCTCCTGGAGCATGTACCCAACACTGTGCTCAAACAGTTCGGGGGACTCCTCAGGAGGAGGACATGGTGGGTCTAGGGAAGGAGTGACTGATGATGAGTCTGACATTGATACCAGGGAAGAGGACGCTTTGGCAGCTGCTTTGCCAGTACCCTGAGCCTGGGTGAGAGAGGATGAGGAGGAGGAGGAGGGCTTGGTCATCCACTCTACCAAGTCTTCGGCATGATGTGGCTCAACATGTCCAGCTGCCGAAAAGAATGACAAGCGTGTCCCATGGCCATGTGCTGATGACAATGCACCGCGTCCACGACCAGCACTGTTGCCCCCAGACACAGAGCCTGCTTGCCCTCTTTTATTGCCTCCTGACTGTCTGCCTCTCCTTGTTTGCCTTCCAGACATTCTAATGGATGGCCTGCAGGGAGATGGGAAAAAAGCAATAAGGGCTACCTTCAGGTGTCCTTCTCTGTCCCTTTACTTAAGGATTTCTAAATATGGTTGAGGATGATTGCTTTTGCACAGAATAGCACAATGACAATTTCCCTGACTGTCCTTCCCTGTCCCTACAAACAAGGATTAGCACAGTAAAACACACTGACACTCTCCCTACCTATAGTTTTCTGTCCCTAGAAAAAATGTTTTTTTAAAGATGGTTGATGAGGAATGCTTTAGCACAGTATAGCACAAGGAGAATTTCCCTCACTGTCCTTCCCTGTCCCTACAAACAAGGATTAGCACAGTAAAACACACTGACACTCTCCCTACCTATCCTTCTCTTTCCCTAAACTAAAGGAATCCAGGTTAAGCAAGAAAAAAAAATGTCACTGTCCCTGCCTATGCTTCTCTTTCCCTGCTCCGGAACACACTACACTAGGCCGCCGTGCTGGCGGCCTTTTATAGTGTGGGGCGTGTACTAAACACCCTCAGCAATAATTGGCCACAGGCATCCTGCCTGTGGCCAATCATTGCTCTCCTCGCTGCCGGCGCTGTGATTGGCCAAGCATGCGGGGTCACAGTGCATGCTTGGCCAATCACAGCGCCTGGATGACACTGCGATGGCGTAGTGCATTGTGGGCCGCGAATTAGGCGCGAACGGCCCAAATCGTTCGTTGTTCGGCGAACGATCGAACAGCCGATGTTCGAGTCGAACGTATGTTCGACTCGAACAGCGAGCTCATCCCTAATGATCACTGAGGGTGTGGGTTTTGGTCTCCCCCAATGGATTCTCCTATCATGGTGTAGCAGCTCCAATGGTGGTTTCCAGGTTTCTGCAGCCAAAGCATGAGCACTCTTTGTTGTATACAAATGTCGTTCTTTTCTTCTTTTCTTGGAACAGTTTTGTAGTGTTGTTTATGAAACAATCCTCCATTATTTTTCTCCCTGAAGAAGCGGATGACAATCCAGGAAACGTGTTGAGCTCAGTCATAGAATATAAAAGTTGGATACATTTGTACAAAGTAATTTGTGAAGGTCGAGATGACCATAAGTTCTGGAAATGGATAAATGATGTACAAATATCTATGGCATATGGAGGTTATTTCAATGTATTGTTCTCAATGAATTTTTTACATCATATTTTTTCTGCAACAAAGTATATGAAATGTTAATATATTTTGTGTGAGTTACGCCTCAAAAATCCTGCTATTCGATTGACACATTCTCTAAATACATTGGCAATCTGGAGAGACACATTCTCTTCATAGTGCCAAGAGCCTAAACCACCGTTAGCCTCTTGTGTGCGGGGATCTGGACAATTGCAGACCCATCACTGGGGTGTCTGTGCCCACACCAGGGTCCAAAGGACTAAGAGGCTGAGAGGTCTCCTGCCGTGCTGAAACCCAAGGCTGGAGTGACCTGTCGCTGTGTGAGTGTCTACACCAGAGCTTAGAGACTGAGCCGCTGGGACCTGACTTCAGAGATCTGCAGACTGCCAAATGATCTGGATCGGATTTCTGTGTACCAGGAGGGGTAAGTTGATCATCCGTGTTCATCTCAATACAGTTAAGGCAATAGAGACTGCTCTTTGTTCAGCAGCTCACTAGCCATCTACTGCACACTCTAAAAGAGACAGCAACACATGCACCACCTACAGAAAGGCCCCAAAACTGGCCAACACTGACAATTAGGCGCCAATACTTTAT
The DNA here is from genome assembly GCA_029206835.1 of Rana muscosa. Classification (NCBI taxonomy): domain Eukaryota; kingdom Metazoa; phylum Chordata; class Amphibia; order Anura; family Ranidae; genus Rana; species Rana muscosa. The sequence continues at coordinate 396,776,989 of CM055118.1, forward strand.
AGCCACCTGCAGGGGTACCCCATTGTCAGGAACGTATACGCCCACCCACTATTGGGGCTGTATGCATGGTGTGCACGTGAGAACCTTTATTTTCTTGGTTTTGTTGATGCCAATACTTTAACCCTGTTTGCATCCGTTGTACTTTGGTTTAACAATGCTACGGTTAAAGTTATTGCCAGGGAATTGCCCAGTTATCTAGTACAGCATCTTTAACCCCTTCCACCCAGCCTATTGTAATATGACGGCCAGGCAGGAGCCCTATTATCCTGGAAGGATATCATATGATGTCCTCCCAGGATCGCACCTCATGCACGCCCCACAGGCCGCACTCTGGAATGATCTGTCACCCGCTGTGTCTAATAACAGATCATTGTATTGGCCAGCTGCCGGTACCATGTGATCACTGTGGCCAATCACAGCAGATCACATAACAATTGTACACAATAAATGGCTTTGGTTCATACCACTCACTGTGTACTATTGAGATGAGCTCTGTGATTGGTCGCATTGATCACATGGTACAGACAGGGCCAATCACAGCTAGTCATAATAGTAAACACTGAATGAATAGTTTCCATTCAGAAAAATGGTTGCCTATAACTGTACAATTCACAATTATAAGCAATCATAGTGTATATATATATATATAAAAAAATCCTGATCACCTAGCCAGAGTAGTACAGTGTTACTATGTTAACACTGTATTACTCTGGTCACTGTTTGTAAAAGTAAAATAATTGTATAAAAAAGAAAAAAATATTTAAAACATTAAAAAAAATATATTTATTCACTGTCACCAGTAGGGATGAGCCGAACACCCCCCCGTTCGGTTCGCACCAGAACCTGCGAACAGACCTAAAGTTCGCGGGAAATTTAGAACCCTATTAAATACAATGGACTCGAACGTTCAAAATTAAAAGTGCTAATTATAAAGGCTAATATGCAAGTTATTGTCCTAAAAAGTGTTTGGGGACCCGGGTCCTGCCCCAGGGGACATGTATCAATGCAAAAAGAAGTTTTAAAAATGGCTGTTTTTTCGGGAGCAGTGATTTTAATAATGCTTAAAGTGAAACAATAAAAGTGAAATATTCCTTTAAATTTCGTACCTGGGGGGTGTGTATGATATGCATGTAAAGTGGCGCATGTTTCCCGTGCTTAGAACTGTCCCTGCACAAAGTGTCATTTCTGAAGGAAAAAAAGTCATTTAAAACTCACTCGCGGCTATTAATGAATTGTCGGCTCCCGGCAATACATAGAAAAGTAATTGATAAAAAAAAAAAATGCGTGGGGGTCCCCCCAAATTCCATTACCAGGCCCTTCAGGTCTGGTATGGATATTAAGGGGAACCCTGTGTCAAATTTTAAAAAAATGGCGTGGAGTTCCCCCCAAAAATCTATACCAGACCCTTTATCCAAGCACGCAACCTTGCAGGCCGCAGGCAAAGAGGGGGGGACGAGAGAACACCCCCCCCTCCTGAACCGTACCAGGCCACATGCCCTCAACATGTTGATGGGGACAAGGGCCTCACCCCCACAACCCTTGCCCGGTGGTTGTGGGGGTCTGTGGCCGGGGGGCTTATCGGAATCTGGAAGACCCCATAAATAAAGGGCACCCCCAGATCCCACCCCCTCTATGTGAATGGGTAATGGGGTACATTGTACCCCTACCATTTCACAAAGAAAGTGTAAAAAATTGTAAAAACACACAGACACCGTTGGGAAAGTCCTTTATTAAAAATAAAAAAATAAAAAACCCATTCCAGCGATGTAATCCAGTGTCCCGCGGTGATCGGATGTCCAGCGCTGCAGTCTCCACTCCACTCGAAACGTCATTGGCTGAGCGGACCTGATGGGGAACTTCCTCCGCAGTGTAATAAATGAATAGACCCCGCCCCTTCTCACGTTCCCCATCAGGTCCGCTCAGCCAATGACGTAGGCGGGGTCTGACATACGAGGGGGTGGGGTCACCCGGAAGATCATAGGGGTAAGCCCCAGCTTTCCCTGCTTGCCGGGGAATAGCCGATGACGTAGGCGTTTGACTCGAACTCGAAGCTCATCCCTAGTTACCAGTCAGTGTCCCTGATGATCGCCGTCACACCAGTTATATGATGACTCTGTACTGCTCTGCTGACAGTATGTAAAAACATTGTACAAAATGTTTTTTTTAGTTTCTTCATTTTAATTTTCCCCAAAAATTGTGACAAAAAAATTACAACTTCAAAAAAAAATTGCCATGCCTCTTACTAAATACTTTGGACTGTCTACTTTTCAAAAAGGGGTCATTTGGGGGGTAATTGTGCTGTCCTGGCGTTTTCAAGAAATTAGATTGGCCGTCAGTACATCAGGATTGATCAATTTTCAGATACAGTGCCATGAAAAAGTATTCATACCCCTTGACATTTCCCACATTTTGTCATGTTACAACCAAAAAACGTAAATGTGTTTTATTGAGATTTTATGTGATAGACCAACACAAAGTGGCACATAATTGTGAAGTGAAGGGAAAATGATGAATGGTTTTCTATTTTTTTTTTACAAATAAATATGTGAAAAGTGTGTGTGTGTGTGTGGGGGGGGGGGGGGGGTATTTGTATTCAGACCTCTTTACTCTGATACCCCTAACTAAAATCTAGTGGAACCAAACGCCTTCAGACGTCACCTAATTAGTAAATAGAGTCCACCTGTTTGTAATTTAATCTCAGTATAAATACAGCTGTTCTGTGAAGCCCTCAGAGGTTTGTTAGAGAACCTTAGTGAACAAACAGCATCATGAAGGCCAAGGAACACACCAGACAGGTCAGGGATAAAGTTGTGGAGAAGTATAAAGCAGGGTTAGGTTATAAAAAAATCTCCCAAGCTTTGAACATCTCATGGAGCTCTGTTCAATCCATCATCGGAAAATGGAAAGAGTATGGCACAACTGCAAACCTACCAAGACATGGCCTTCCACCTAAACTGACCGGGCCGGGCAAGGAGAGCATTCATCAGAGGAGCAGCCAAGAGAATCTGTCCACAGGACAACTATTAGTCGTGCTCTCCACATATCTGCCCTTTATGAAAGAGTGACAAGAAGAAAGTCATAAGAAGTCCCGTTTGCAGTTTGTGAGAAGCCATGTGGGGGGTCAGCAAACATGTGGGGGACACAGCAAACATGTGGGGGACACAGCAATCATGTGGAAGAAGGTGCTTTGGTCAGATGAGACCAAAATTTAACTTTTTGGCCTAAAAGCAAAATGCTATGTGTTGTGGAAAACTAACACTGCACATCACCCTGAACACACCATCCCCACCGTGAAACATGGTGGTGGCAGCATCATGTGGTGGGGATGCTTTTCTTTAGCAGGGACAGGAAAGCTGGTCAGAGTTGATGGGAAGATGGATGGAGACAAATACAGGACAATCTTAGAAGAAAACCTGTTAGAGTCTGCAAAAGACTTGAGACTGGGGGGGGGGGGGAGGTTCACCTTCCAGCAGGACAACGACCCTAAAGTACAGCCAGAGCTACAATGGAATGGTTTAGATCAAAGCATATTCATGTGTTAGAATGGCCCAGTCACAGTTCAGACCTAAATCCCATTGAGAATCTGTGGCAAGACTTGAAAATTGCTGATCACAGACGCTCTCCATCCAATCTGACGGAGGTTGAGATATTTTACAAAGAAGAATGGGCAGAAATGTCCCTCTCTAGATGTGCAAAGCTGGTAGAGACACCCCCAAAAAGACTTGCAGAGAAAGGGGGTTCTACAAAGTATTGACTCCGGGGGGCGCCATACAAATACCCCCCCCCCCACACTTTTCACATATTAATTTGTATCATTTATCATTTTCCTTCCACTTCACAATTATGTGACACTTTGTGTTGGTCGATCACATAAAATCCCAATAAAAGACATTTACGTTTTTGGGTGTAACATGAGAAAATGTGGGAAATTCTAAGGGGTATGAATATTTTTAAGGCACTGTATATATCCCATAATTGCTGGACTCTATAACTTTCCTACAGGCTAAATAATAGACACTGATTTGGGTTATTTTCACCAAAGAAATGGAGCAGAATACATTTTGACCTAAATTTATGAAGAAAGATTATTTATTTGCAAAATTTTATAACAGAAACTAAGAAAAACCTGTTTTGTTTTTCAAGATTTTTTGTCTGTTTTCGTTAATTTAGCAAAAAAAAAAAAAAAAAACCCAGAGGTGATTAAATAACACACAAAGAAAGCTCTGTGAGTAAAAAAATAAATAAAAATGTAATTTGTGTACAGTGTTACATGACCGCGTAATTGTCGTTCAAAGTGTGACCGCACTGAAATTTGGCCTGGGCAGGAAGGTGAAAGTGCCCGGTATTGAGGGGGTTAAACCTGTTGGCTTGCTTGTTCTTTGATTTATGTATTGCTCTAATACATTCATAGAACCTCCACCAGTTGCTTGGCACACTCTCTCTGTAGTGTCATAGAGGGGTAGATTACTAACGCTTAGGTTACACAGGTGAGAGCAGCTCCAACCTACAACCAGGGGTGTCAGAGGGGACCGAGCAGCTTTAAGAGTCAAACCCAAATTATCACCAGCGGCTCCTGCGGGGGAAGTGCTGCAAAAGCAAGACAACAAATTTCACATACTGTATGAATAGTAGAAAACATATGGATGTAGGGTCCACTACTGAGGTGAAGGTAAGACCGAAATCATTGGCGTTACAGGAAGCAACTAATTCTGTGACTGAACTCAAGGGGCCATCCCAGGTGATAAGAATATCATCAATATATCTGCCATAGAAGGCCAGGTGTGCAGAAAATGGGTTATTAGCAGGGATGAGCCGAACACCCCCGGGTTCGGTTCGCACCAGAACCTTCGAACGGACCGAAAGTTCGCGCGAATTTTCGAACCCTATTCGTTATAATGGACGCGAACGTTCGAAATCAAAATTGCTAATTACAACGGCCAATATGCATGTTAATGTTATAAAACAGGTTTGGGGACCCGGGTCCTGCCCCAGGGGACATATATCAATGCAAAAAGAAATTTTAAAAACTAAAGTTTTTTCGGGAGCAGTCATTTTAATGATGCATAAAGTGAAAAAAAAAAAGTGAAATTTTCCTTTAAATACGGTACCTGGGGGGTGTCTAAAGTATGCCTGTGAAGTGGCATGTGTTTCCCGTGTTTAGAACTGTCCTTGCACAAAATGACATTTGTAAAGGAAAAAAAGAAGCCATTTAAAACCACTTGCGGCTTTAATGTCATGTCTTGTCCTGGCCGCCATATGGCTGAAAATCCTTGAGAAAAATGGCATGGCTACCCCATCACCCCCCCCCACCCCAGCCCCTTTGGGTCTTGTATGGATACTAAGGGGGACCCCGCACCCAAAATAAAACCCTATACCTACAACCCTATATACTCTGAACAGCAGTATATAGGTGGTGCAAACAAGACATGGACTGTAGGTTTGTTCTTAAGTAGAATCTGAACAGGTACATTATGAAGTGTAGCTACATCCCAAAAAAATCAATTTTTAAGCTTTTTGGAGAACATAGGGAGGAGTTATCACCCCTGTAACATTTGCTGTCTTTGCACATCTGTTCAGAACATGTCACCTCACTTTCCGTCCCAATGACAAATGTTTTTGGAAAAGTGGGGTTTTAATTGAAACAAGGATTGGTGATAAAGCATCAGTAGAGAGGAGATACCTTTTTCCCAAATTAAATCTAACAGGATAGAATTTTCCTTCCTAGGGGTAGATTTCCTCTCACTTCCTGTTTTCTCTTGCCGTTTGCAAGTAGGAGTCGTTTGTAAGTTGGATGTTTGAAAGTAGGGGCCTGCCGTATATACTCTGCAGAAATTTGCCCTATTAGATGTTGGTGTAGCCACAAGACTGGTGGGCACAGGAATGGGCCCTGCTGTGAGTTAATAGATCAAGATTTGTACTTGCATGCACCTGTTGAACCGGGCAGAAAAATTGGGCCTTTGGTGGTGGTGGTGGTGGTGGTGGACGGTGTTGCCACAAGACTGTAAGCCCTCACAGTTACACTTGGTGGGTGCAGGAATGGGCCCTGCTGTGAGTTATTAGATCAAGATTTGTAATTGCATGCACCTGTTGAACAGGGCAGAAAAATTGGGCCTTTGGTGGTGGTGGTGGTGGTGGACGGTGTTGCCACAAGACTGTAGGCCCTCATAGTTACTCTTGGTGGGCGCAGGAATGGGCCCTGCTGTGAACTATTAGATCAAGATTTGTAATTACACGCCCCTGTTAAAAATTGTGCCTTAGGCATTGGTGCTGGTGCCACAACACTGCAACCCCTCACAGATACTGTACTTGGAGCACAGCAGTCACACCTGTTGCGAAGCATCTTTTTAAAAAATTGTAATTACACGCCCCTGTTATACAGGGGCTGAAAAATTGTGCCTTAGGCACTGGTGCTGGTGCCACAACACTGCAACCCCTCACAGATACTGTACTCTGAGCACAGCAATGAGACCTGTTGCAAAGCATTGCCTAAAAATTGTAATTACACGCCCCAACAGGGGCTGAAAAATTGTGCCTTAGGCACTGGTGCTGGTGCCACAACACTGCAACCCCTCACAGATACTGTACTCTGAGCACAGCAGTCACACCTGTTGCGAAGCATCTTTTTAAAAAATTGTAATTACACGCCCCTGTTATACAGGGGCTGAAAAATTGTGCCTTAGGCACTGGTGCTGGTGCCACAACACTGCAACCCCTCACAGATACTGTACTCTGAGCACAGCAATGAGACCTGTTGCAAAGCATTGCCTAAAAATTGTAATTACACGCCCCAACAGGGGCTGAAAAATTGTGCCTTAGGCACTGGTGCTGGTGCCACAACACTGCAACCCCTCACAGATACTGTACTCTGAGCACAGCAGTCACACCTGTTGCGAAGCATCTTTTTAAAAAATTGTAATTACACGCCCCTGTTATACAGGGGCTGAAAAATTGTGCCTTAGGCACTGGTGCTGGTGCCACAACACTGCAACCCCTCACAGATACTGTACTCTGAGCACAGCAATGAGACCTGTTGCAAAGCATTGCCTAAAAATTGTAATTACACGCCCCAACAGGGGCTGAAAAATTGTGCCTTAGGCACTGGTGCTGGTGCCACAACACTGCAACCCCTCACAGATACTGTACTCTGAGCACAGCAGTCACACCTGTTGCGAAGCATCTTTTTAAAAAATTGTAATTACACGCCCCTGTTATACAGGGGCTGAAAAATTGTGCCTTAGGCACTGGTGTGGTGGCATGGATCATTGAGGAGGAGGAAGAGGATAGTCAGTGAACATAACAGGACAGTCACTCAGCATCAGCATAGGCAGTCTTGAAGGGATGTGACATTATAAATTATTCCGTTATATCCGCTTCAGGTGTCTGGTAGCTGGTGGTGATCCAAGACTGATTCATTTTTATGAAGGTCAGTCGATCAACCGAGTCGGTGGACAGGCGCACCCTATGATCGGTGACAAATCCTCCAGCAGCACTGAATGTGCGTTCGGAAAGAACGCTGGATGCAGGACAGGCCAGTAGCTCAATTGCATACTGTGCAAGCTCTGGCCAGTGATCCATCCTCAGGACCCAGTAAGCCAGAGGATTTTCGGTGGGAAAGGTGTCCAAGTCTGACCTTGCCCCTAGGTATTCCTGCACCATGTATATCAGACGCTGGCGATGGTTGCTGGAACCGATCATACCTTGGGGCTGCGGACTAAAAAATTGTCTGAACGCATCGGTCAGACGTCCACCTTCCCCACCGCTCCTTCTGCTACTGACCGAAGCCTCAGCAACTCGTCGTCCAGGACCAGGAGTTTGTAACCTCCCAGTTTCTGGGAACGCGTTGCACAGACCTTTCTGCAAGGCCTCCCTGAGATGTCTCATCCTCTGCTCCCTCTGCGACGGCAAGATAAGGTCCGCAACCTTACCCTTGTACCGTGGATCAAGGAGAGTGGCCAGCCAGTAATGGTCACTCTCCTTGATCCGAAGAACACGAGGATCCTTCCGCAGGCTTTGCAGGATCAGGGAGGCCATGCAGCGTAGGTTAGCTGAGGCATTCGGTCCGGAGTCTTCTGGGTCACTGAGGATGACATGATCGCCAGCCACCTCCTCCCAGCCACGTACAAGTCCACTGGTTTGTTGGGACTGTACATCATCCCTAAAAGACTGCTGCTGCTGATGCTGAGTGCCAGGCTCCACCTCCATGCTCACACAATCCTCCTCCTCCTCCTCCTCCTCCTCCTCTTCCTGTGTGATGGGTGGGACAGAAGGAACATTGTCTGGATAAAGGGGGCCTTGAGAGACAAGGAAGTCCTCCTCTTCCTGCCTCTGTTCTGCCTCAAGTGCCCTGTCCATTATCCCACGCAGCGTATGCTCCAACAGGTGGACAAGAGGTACAGTGTCACTGATGCATGCACTGTCACTGCTCACCATCCTCGTGGCCTCCTCAAATGGTGAGAGGACAGTGCATGCATCCCTGATCATGCTCCACTGGCGTGGGGAAAAAAAGCCAAGCTCCCCTGACCCTGTCCTGGTGCCGTAGTCGCAAAGGTACTCATTGATGGCCCTCTGCTGCGTGTGCAGTCGCTGCAGCATGGCCAACGTTGAGTTCCACCTGGTGGGCATGTCACATATTAGGCGGTTCTTGGGCAGGTTCAGCTCCTTTTGCAGCTCAGTCAGCCGAGCACTGGCATTATAAGATCGGCGGAAATGCACACAGACTTTCCTGGCCTGCCTCAGGACATCCTGTAAGCCTGGGAACCTGCCCAAGAACCGCTGCACCACCAGGTTGAGGACGTGAGCCATACAGGGCACATGGGTGAGCTGCCCCTGTCGCAGGGCGGAGAGGAGGTTGGTGCCATTATCAGAAACGACCATTCCTGGCTTAAGCTGGCGTGGCGTCAACCACCTCTCGGCCTGCCCCTGCAGAGCTGCCAGAACCTCTGGCCCAGTGTGGCTCCTGTCCCCCAAACACACCAGCGCAAGCACGGCATGGCATCTTTTTGCCTGCGTACTCGCGTAGCCCCTTGTACGCCTACGGAGCACCGCTGGTTCCGAGGACAGAGCACTCGAAGAGGACATGGAGGAAGAAGAAGAGGAGGGGGTGGAGGAGAGAGGTGTGTCACAACCAGTAGTAGCATTTTGGAGGCGTGGTGGCGGAACAACCTCCAACACTACTGCACCTTGTCCTGCATCCCTCCCAGCTGCCAATAGAGTGACCCAATGGGCCGTGAAAGAAAGATAACGTCCCTGTCCATGCCTGCTGGACCATGAGTCAGCGGTAATATGCACCTTACCGCTGACCGCCCTGTCCAGCGAGGCATGGACATTGCCTTCCACATGCCAGTAGAGAGACGGAATTGCCTTCCGTGAGAAAAAGTGGCGTTTGGGAACCTGCCACTGAGGAACCGCACATTGAACAAACTCACGGAAGGGGGCCGAGTCTATCAACTGAAAAGGCAGCAGTTGAAGTGCTAGCAATTTAGCCAAGCTAGCATTCAACCGCTGGGCATGTGGATGGCTGGGAGTATACTTCTTTCGACGGTCCAGCAGCTGGGGCAGGGAAATTTGCCTGCTACAATCGGACGTCGGTGTACTGCAAGTACTTGGTTGTGACACACCTAATTCTACACCTTCAGTCCTCTCAGAGCAGCTTTCAGAGAGGACTGAAGATATAGTGGGGATGGAGATCCCAGCTGATGAGGAGCAAGGAGAGGTCCGCTTTGTTCTTTGGTGTGGGTCTTTTATGTGTGCTTGCCAACGAGCTGCATGGCAGGTCGACATATGTCTGCTCATGCTTGTGGTGCCCAAGCGGCTGATGTTTTGGCCACGCGAGATACGCTTGAGACAAATATTGCAAATAGCAGTGGTGCGATCTGATGCACTCGTCTCAAAAAAGGCCCACACCAAAGAACTTTTGTGATAACGTGCAGAGGCAGCGCCCTGCACAGGCGGAGCTCTGCGGTGTGGTACAGTTGCTGTGCTGGCCTCTAGCTGGCCTCCAGGGGGCATCCTGCCTCGTTGGACATGTGACGCTGCATCCTCCTCCTCCTCCTCCTCTCTCCCTTCAGGCACCCACGTGGAGTCAGTGACCTCATCATCCCCTCCCTCTTCACCACTAGAGCAAACCTGGCAGTAAGCTGCAGCTGGTGGAACACTACTGCCAGATTGCTGTCCTTCAGCATCCCCTTTCTCTGCGCGCACACTACTGACTTCCTCAAGCTGGGTATCATCATCCGAGCCTTCGAATCGTTGGGCATCCTCCTGGAGCATGTACCCAACACTGTGCTCAAACAGTTCGGGGGACTCCTCAGGAGGACATGGTGGGTCTAGGGAAGGGGTGGCTGATGATGCCATTGAGTACGCGTTGGCAGCTGCTCTGCCAGTACCCTGAGCCTGGGTGAGAGAGGATGAGGAGGATGAGGAGGGCTTGGTCATCCATTCTACCAAGCCTTCGGCATGATGCGGCTCCACATGTCCAGCTGCCGAAAACAAAGACAAGCGTGTCCCATGGCCACGTGCTGATGACGATGCACGACCACGTCCACGGCCAGCACTGTTGTCTCTAGAAACAGAGCCTGCCTGCCCTGTGTTCTTGCCTCGGCACGCTCTGCCTCTCCTTGGCGGTCTTCCAGCCATTGTAGTCGGTAGTGTATATAGTATAAAAAATAGAACTCCTATGTGTGCTCACAACACACTGTAGGTCCTATGGGTGCTGACACTAACACACTATAGGTACTATGTGTGCTGCTGACAAGAAAATATAGGAGCTCTGTTTGCTGCCACTAACACACTAGAAGTCCTATGGGTGCTGCTGAGAAGAAAATATAGGAGCTCTGTTTGCTGCCACTAACACACTAGAAGTCCTATGGGTGCTGCTGAGAAGAAAATATAGGAGCTCTGTTTGCTGCCACTAACACACTAGAAGTCCTATGGGTGCTGCTGAGAAGAAAATATAGGAGCTCTGTTTGCTGCCACTAACACACTAGAAGTCCTATGGGTGCTGCTGAGAAGAAAATATAGGAGCTCTGTGTGATGCCACTAACACACTAGAAGTCCTATGGGTGCTGCTGAGAAGAAAATATAGGAGCTCTGTTTGCTGCCACTAACACACTAGAAGTCCTATGGGTGCTGCTGAGAAGAAAATATAGGAGCTCTGTTTGCTGCCACTAACACACTAGAAGTCCTATGGGTGCTGCTGAGAAGAAAATATAGGAGCTCTGTTTGCTGCCACTAACACACTAGAAGTCCTATGGGTGCTGCTGAGAAGAAAATATAGGAGCTCTGTTTGCTGCCACTAACACACTAGAAGTCCTATGGGTGCTGCTGAGAAGAAAATATAGGAGCTCTGTGTGATGCCACTAACACACTAGAAGTCCTATGGGTGCTGCTGAGAAGAAAATATAGGAGCTCTGTTTGCTGCCACTAACACACTAGAAGTCCTATGGGTGCTGCTGAGAAGAAAATATAGGAGCTCTGTTTGCTGCCACTAACACACTAGAAGTCCTATGGGTGCTGCTGAGAAGAAAATATAGGAGCTCTGTGTGATGCCACTAACACACTAGAAGTCCTATGGGTGCTGCTGAGAAGAAAATATAGGAGCTCTGTTTGCTGCCACTAACACACTAGAAGTCCTATGGGTGCTGCTGAGAAGAAAATATAGGAGCTCTGTGTGATGCCACTAACACACTAGAAGTCCTATGGGTGCTGCTGAGAAGAAAATATAGGAGCTCTGTGTGATGCCACTAACACACTAGAAGTCCTATGGGTGCTGCTGAGAAGAAAATATAGGAGCTCTGTGTGATGCCACTAACACACTAGAAGTCCTATGGGTGCTTCTGAGATGAAAATATAGGAGCTCTGTGTGATGCCACTAACACACTAGAAGTCCTATGGGTGCTGCTGAGAAGAAAATATAGGAACTCTGTTTGCTGCCACTAACACACTAGAAGTCCTATGGGTGCTGCTGAGAAGAAAATATAGGAGCTCTGTGTGATGCCACTAACACACTAGAAGTCCTATGGGTGCTGCTGAGAAGAAAATATAGGAGCTCTGTTTGCTGCCACTAACACACTAGAAGTCCTATGGGTGGTGCTGAGAAGAAAATATAGGAGCTCTGTTTGCTGCCACTAACACACTAGAAGTCCTATGGGTGCTGCTGAGAAGAAAATATAGGAGCTCTGTTTGCTGCCACTAACACACTAGAAGTCCTATGGGTGCTGTTGGGGTGCAATGCTGTGCTAACAGCACTGCGGTTGGTACTACTGCAATACTGTACTAACAGTAAGCACGCACCAGACTAATCCCCAGCAGCAGCTAATAACACACTAACTGTGCAATCAGCAGCAATGAACGATCAATGACTTAGGTAGCAATGGTTTAGCAAAGAAATAGCCAATGGTTTAGCAAAGAAGAGCAAATCTTTCAGTATCAAGCAAAGACTGAATCAGCAGACTAATCTCTCCTAAAGCCGGAACTCATGTGACCGGGGCCGATGGCGTGGCGGCCTTTTAAATGGTGGGGCGTGTACTAAAGCCCCTGAGCTGTAATTGGCTACAGGCGTCCTGCCTGTAGCCAATTATTGCTCTCCGAGTTTCGGGCGCTGTGATTGGCCAAGCATGCGGGGTCACAGTGCATGCTTGGCCAATCATCAGCCAGCAATGCACTGCGCCGGCCGCGCCGGCCGCAATGCATTGCGGGGCCGCTCGCATCACACGAATGTGATGCGAACGGCCCAAATAGTTCTGGGCTCGACGAGCGAGCGAACGCCCGATGCTCGATTCGAACATGGGTTCGAATCGAGCACCGGGCCCATCCCTAGTTATTAGCCCAGATACACCGGGTCTCCCACAGCCCCATGGTCAGGTTGGCTTAGCTTGGGGTGAAATTGGCCCCCATAGCTGTGCCTTGTTTTTGAAGATAAAAGCCTCCCTCAAACAAAAAATAGTTGTGTTCCAGACAAAACTGTGGCTAGAAGAATAAAGTCTACTTGCAGACGATGCAAACTTTTTGCGAAATGCGTCGGAATTTTCAACTGTTGCCACTGATTTCTATGAAACACTTTTTAACCATTTGAATGTAAGTGTAACTACCTGCATTAAATATACTGTTTTTAGCAGTATAACGCTATGTGCCTTCTTCTTTTTTCCTTTCACATTTTGGTTATCGATCTGGTTCAACACCATTGAGCCACCATCTTTCAAGTTTGCACCAACCTCTCCATTGCGAGCTGCTGTGAGAGACACTCCTTGGGTAAATCATCAGCTGTTGACCCTTCAGGAACATACATCCAAAGCCTATGTTGACCCTCTGGACATATGTCCAGTAGGGTCCACTAAGTCTGGTAAGCCTCCTCTATATTGGTGGTGGTCTTTTCCTTTTCACTATTAATCCAGAAGTGTTTGATGCTGTTCAATCATCACAAATTTATTTTGGATTATTATGGAACACTATTGGACTCTATTTCTACATTAATTTGAATGTGTTTTTCAGGATCACCCACCAAGGACTATTTTGTTGTTTTAGTAACCACATTGTTATTCACACAGGGAATTATTCAGTTTTTCCTTGTATATTAGGGTTTTTTTCATTTATTTGTTGACACACACCCACTTAGCGCTGCAATTTTGTTGTTTTTTTTTCTTCCATGCACCTTTTTGTCCACAGGTTTTGTAGCCGCTTTTTTTGTATTTAGTAGCAGCGCAGAAACGTTTGTGTTTGTTTCAGTACTTCACACAAAACCTCATCCCAAGATGTATATGATGTTGTAAGGAAAAGAAAGGGGCCACATAGTGTAATTCAATATAAAACGGTGAACATTTATTTAAAATATTATAAAATGGTCACTCACATTTAAAGAGACAAGTAAAAGCATGTAAGATCATAAATGACGCAGTGGCATCAGCAGAGTTACACCACCAAGCTTGTCTGACCCACTGGGCGTACGCTCCGTTGGGTCCATCCCATCTGGTAAGCCTCATGCCGCGTACACACGACCGTTTTTCTCGTCGAGAAAAACGTAATTTTTTTCCTTTTGACGAGAAAAACGATCGTCTGTGGGCATTTTGTCGTTTTTCTCGACGATAAAAACGGCATTAAAAACGACGAGAAAAATTAGAACATGTTCTAATTTTTCTCGTCGTTTTTCCCGACATTTTTTCCGCGGCAGTGTTTCCCATAGGGAAACACTGCCGCGGAGCCCACAGACGGTCGTTTTTCTCGACAAGAGAAAAAATGTCGTGAAAAACGACCGTGTGTGGGGAACAAGCCGTTCCCTCGTTTTTAATGTCATTATTCACGGCGGTTTTTTAACCGCCGTGAATAATGATGGTGTGTACGCGGCATTAGACTTATAAGGTTGTGGATAGTCTGCAGACAACATATATTTTTACCCGATTCATTTTGGAATATTTGGATTTATATGTATTACTGTATCGGACTCTTTCTTTAACGTGCACCAATATCACTATTGTGTCCACCCACTCCACAGATGGTGTATTTGGATTTTATTTGCTGTTTTGCTTTCAACCAATTAATTTTTTTGTTCAATTTTTGATATCACATGCCGATCATTGTGTACCGGCCTTCAAGCATATTGGTTGCACACACCAGTATGCTAGTTTCTATTCAATAACTGTTACCACTGTGATATGCATTGCATTGCTAATATTTGCTTTTTCACTGAGGTTTTTATGTATATATTTTTCACGATTATATTTTCAATTTGAGCGCCGCACTTTCCCCAATACCCACTTAGTTTAACATACAGTATATCTGTTGTGCAGGCAGCCACCTTTTGCTCCATTGGCCGCGCTGTTTTACCTTGTCGTTTTTTCCTCTCGTAGGTGTAAAGCCTCTTACACACGATCGGATTTTCATCGGACAAGGCGCAAGACTTTTGACCGAAGGGCGTTGGCCAGGAACTTGTCTTGCATACTAGTGCAACAAAAACGAAACTACGTGGTTTTTCAGCTCTTTAGCGCCACCCTTTGGGCAACATCTGCTAATGTTGTGTTATGGTGAGCATTGCTTCTGAGCATGCGTGTTTGTACTTTGGAGTTTTGTCCGACGTACTTGTGTACACAAGCGTGGAAAATCCGACAACACACATTTGTTGGCAGACATTTTTAAAGCATGCTATCCCACATTCACATTTGTCCGTGGAAAATCCAACAACAATTGTCCGATGGAGCGTACAAACAGTGAGATTTTTGACAACAACCTGTCATCACACAATTCCCGTCGGATGATCCGATCGTGTGTATGAGGCTTTAGAGTCTGAGAGGAGACGAGCTGCTTCTATGAGATAATCCAATTTATCCTGTATCATTTCCCTTCCCATTCCTTTCCTACCATTCCCTTCTTCATCACCATCACTTCCCTTGGGGGATTACACCACCTCCCTCTGCAGGGTGGTAAGTAACCAAGTATCCAAATAGTTACATACAATATACAGTCGTCTAGAGATGTTTACATGTCCCTCACATGTGCATTTATACATGTGTGGTTGTGTGCACATGTGTGTGTCCATATGTGTGTATGTGTATGCGTACATATATATGTAGCGGGTATGTACTTTCCCGGGTGTAAATTTGAATTTGGAAGTGACACTGGTGATGTGTAATTCCCCACGGCCCATTGGGTGGCGCTGTCGCCCTGGGTTGGGGTTGAATCATTGCAGTGCCGTGCCTCTTTTTTGTCCTCCCTCGGCAGTGGTATGGTGGGGCGGGGAACCCGCCGTGCTTGCTGGGGGAGGGTATAAAGGGGTCGGCCATCTTTGTCACGGGGTTCGAAGTCCCAGGCACCTTCAGCTTGCGGACGGTGGGTCGTGTCGCTCCTCTGGGTGGCTTAGGCCTAGAGGACAGCGGAGGTCGAGTTCCATCCCAGGCACCTTTAGCCTGGGGTGAGGTACTCGGATGGAGGTCCGGAGCTCAGTGCCCAACACTGGGTTCCACAAGGGAAGGAGCTCCTAGGGTAGTCCGGGAGTGGGTACCCGAGTCCGGAAGGCGCAATGGACCGGGGGGAGCTCCTCATTTGAAGACCTGGTGCAGCATATTGCCGGTGACAAGTGAGTCTCTCGTCGGAGACCGCCTGGAAGGAAATTGACCCTCGTGCGGAGACCAGGATACACTTCTAGGAAGGGAAGTGGCAACCTACATTGTGTCTGGGCCTGTTCGCATCCACACCTCCTTTTCTGTTCTGTTC
Organism: Rana muscosa; assembly: GCA_029206835.1. Lineage (NCBI taxonomy): Eukaryota > Metazoa > Chordata > Amphibia > Anura > Ranidae > Rana > Rana muscosa. The sequence continues at coordinate 396,793,189 of CM055118.1, forward strand.
TATCAAGGGAGTTCAACTGTTTGTGTTCAGACAAGGAGAATAAAGGAGTGTTGAACTTTAATGGTGTGGAGCTAATTTCCTAACGGACATTGTTCAAGGTGACTCTTGGAGGGAGGACCCAGGTGCACAGCACTGACCCGAAGGTAATACAAAAACGTTGCTTATACCGCATTGACACCTGTGGTGAAGGCCGGGCGTGGTGTCCCCGCTCCCTCCCCTCTAAGGTACCCCTAGACAAAAGAAAGACGAGACGAGAGAAAGAGGGGAGTGGAGGTGGCCGCTACACGTGGGGGCTCGGGTCCGGTATAGTGTTTGTGCACCACAGTATTGAACGTGTCTGTTGGAAGAGTTAAGCGAACAGGCAGGCCTTCATTGGCCAAAATGCATCCCTGCTCGAAGTCGTGGACATGACCCAATGAAGGGAAAGGCCCACGCAGAAGAGTGGAAAGAGGGGGAAGTTCAGCCGTGTGAAGTACTGCACGTGGGGGCTTCTATTGCACTGCGCCACCAGGCACACCCCCACCACTTAGTTGATGGGCGTGACTCAGAAACAGAAAAGAAGAAAAGCCTGCGAACTGGAGCAAAGGGGAGGAGTCCAATACGTGTGAAGAACTACACGTGGGACGTTGGCGCGAAGACTTTGCAGTGTGCGATGGATCAGCAACAGGTCGCCATGTTTGGGCATACCTCGTGGATTCCAGTTCACCCTTCCACCACGACATTGACTGCTGCTGCTCCAGTAACAGATACGGGGATCCGGCTAAAGCCAAGGGGTCATCTCGCCCTGTATTCATGCATGGACGTTGAGGCCCTGGGTGTGATTTGTCCCGGGTGTTCAGGACTGGTGTGCCAGTTGAAGCCGTTCGGACGCTGTGAGGCCTGTGGGGAGTTCCTATTCTAAGTGGATCTGGCGGTGGAGAGGCCAAGAACCATTTACCCTGGCCGGGCTTCAGGCACCACCACTCAGAGAGGAGGAATCACTGCTGTGAGTGTCACCCCTGCGCACACTGCAACGACCGCGGAGGAGGTTGTAAAACCTCAACGGGAGAAATCCGAGGATGATGACTCGGTCACCACTGTCTCGCAGCGTCCACCACCAAATAGGAAGACTGGCATGGTAGCCTCGACCAGCGGTTGTGGTGGACCATCTCGCCCGCTTACGCCCGGCCCGGATGAATCCGTCAACAAGAGTTCCGGACGTCCAGATTCAAGTAAAGGCCGAGGTAAGCCAGGCGGAGAGATTTGGTGTGTGGGCGGAGGTGTCGGGAAGTCATGGCCTAGCAAGTCCGCGGGAGGTGGTGGTTCCGTCTCCACAACGGGCTACATACCCGCGGAGGAGTGTGACACCTCTGACCTGGAGTCGCTCTCGGACATGGGAGACGACGTAGCCATAGACGATTTGTTTGCCGAGAAGGGCTGGGACAAGGCACCTCTCGCTTCATCTCGGAGGATCAGAGATCCACCCATGTCAACAGGGGAAAGCACACCCCGGGTGGAGGCATCAGCGCCTGAAGAGGGGTTCCGTCCCCAGCCTGCTTCTACATCCCCGGTGCCATCTGTACCAAAGGCCGGGGAAAAGAGACTGTTGCTGCGAGTGCCAATGCCCCGATCAGATGTGATTAAGGTCCCTCGCCACCCGGACTCGATAGTGTTGCCTGGCGAAGGGGATAAAGCCACCATGCCTCCTTTGGTGAGATTACAACGCCTATTTGGGCAGAAGGTTGCTGCGGAGTACGGATGGGAGTATCCATACTTACCGAAGGACTTACTCTATGAGGTGGAAGTGTACCGGGAGCGCTGGTACAATGACTTTGTGTGGACTCACATTCAGGTTCCACACGCCCGCAGGTACCTGGCATGCTCTCCAAAGGCCTCTCAGAGCTTCAAAGACTGCAAGGCAGAGTGGATGTTGGGACGACACATCCATGCAGATAAAGTGTTGATCCGACGAAAGGAAGGAGAAGATGTGGAGTGTCATCTGGAAACCATGGATCAGCACTTGAAGCCACTTGTTCTGCCGCATCCTCGCTTTTACTTGTAAGGAGGGAGAGGGACTCTGTTCTTATCATGCTGCTGAACTTTCTGGGGCCCGTTGCTTTTTGTGCCTTAAAGAAAGGAAGAACTGTTCCTGGTTGCTCTTCATTTTCCAGCAAGAGATTATTGACTCTGGGGTAGATAGGGCCGAAAGAAAAGAGGAAAGCTCCACGAGTGCAGTTACCACGATGCTGTCGCCAGGTGGCAGTGTTGTGCAACGTTTAAACACTTATCATGCACTCACTCTGGAGAAAAGGGATTTCTTCTTGGATAAGTTTCTTTTCCATTACACGAATACAGGTGTCAGGGTTATATGTTTTAACCCTTTCTTTTTCCCTCTGCAGGAGAACATCCCGTCAAGTCCACTGAGAATGGGGTGGGTCTTAGTCAGGATGTGTGGGAAAAGTTAAATGTGAAATGTGATTCGAAGTTATGAGTCAAAATAGTTGTTTCTTGTTTGTCTTATTTCCCTTTCTTTACAGGGCTCAGACACAATGTTTTAGTTGGATAGTTCTCTAAAGTTTTTATATTTTTGTATAATTGTTAGTCGGTTTCTGGATTGGATTATGTCAGCCGTTGAGGGCATGATTTACTCCAGACACTGGGGACCAGTGTCAAATGACCGAGGGGAGAGTGTAGCAGGTATGTACTTTCCCGGGTGTAAATTTGAATTTGGAAGTGACACTGGTGATGTGTAATTCCCCGCGGCCCATTGGGTGGCGCTGTCGCCCTGGGTTGGGGTTGAATCATTGCAGTGCCGTGCCTCTTTTTTGTCCTCCCTCGGCAGCGGTATGGTGGGGCGGGGAACCCGCCGTGCTTGCTGGGGGAGGGTATAAAGGGGTCGGCCATCTTTGTCACGGGGTTCGAAGTCCCAGGCACCTTCAGCTTGCGGATGGTGGGTCGTGTCGCTCCTCTGGGTGGCTTAGGCCTAGAGGACAGCGGAGGTCGAGTTCCATCCCAGGCACCTTTAGCCTGGGGTGAGGTACTCGGATGGAGGTCCGGAGCTCAGTGCCCAACACTGGGTTCCGCGAGGGAAGGAGATCCTAGGGTAGTCCGGGAGTGGGTACCCGAATCCGGCAGGCGCAATGGACCGGGGGGAGCTCCTCATTTGAAGACCTGGTGCAGCATATTGCCGGTGACAAGTGAGTCTCTCGTCGGAGACCGCCTGGAAGGAAATTCACCCTCGTGCGGAGACCAGGACACACTTCTAGGAAGGGAAGTGGCAACTCACATTGTGTCTGGGCCTATTCACATCCACACCTCCTTTTCTGTTCTGTTCTATCAAGGGAGTTCAACTGTTTGTGTTCAGACAAGGAGAATAAAGGAGTGTTGAACTTTAATGGTGTGGAGCTAATTTCCTAACGGACATTGTTCAAGGTGACTCTTGGAGGGAGGACCCAGGTGCACAGCACTGACCCGAAGGTAATACAAAAACGTTGCTTATACCGCATTGACACCTGTGGTGAAGGCCGGGCGTGGTGTCCCCGCTCCCTCCCCTCTAAGGTACCCCTAGACAAAAGAAAGACAAGACGAGAGAAAGAGGGGAGTGGAGGTGGCCGCTACATACAGTATATATATAGTAATATCGTGCTCTCCATATCTGATCATTATTATCTTGTCTTTGTGCTCTATGCGTCTTTACGGACGCATGAATTTAGATGCTCTTTCTCCATTATTATGATTGTTGCGTTCTGATTCATGTGTCTGTATATCATTCATTTTTAACATTCTTTTATTAGTAAAAGTCGCTTTGTATATTTATGAATTTATTACTTTTATATGTTCATCTTATCACCTAATGAATTTTTATTTTTTATTTATTGATTGTTTTAATTATTAATTTGACCAAACTAATAATCCTCCCTGGTCTTTTGTTTGAATCCTACTATTGATATATTCAAATTTCTATTGAATTAATAATTACTACCATTTTTACTTTTAAAACTAGGCCCGTTTTATAGGCATCCCGCACACTAACATCTGTGCCTGCCTACATCTCGGAAGAAGAAGCGTGAAGGACAGCAGAAGTCCCTCACACACGACCTCCTCAGGTCACAGGAGCGGGACGGCATGGCGAAAAATGGCGCTGGCGCCCTGCCCACCTCTTCTGCCTCTTCTACTTCTGCTAAGGACCAACTCCTGCAGAACACAGACATCCCGGTTCACAGTGAGTACATTCCCCTTTCAAACGCTGATCTGGATATCAGACTAGACACCCTTTGCTCCAAGTTACTCACCAAATGCCAAACCGAGATCCAGAAATCTACTACAACTCTGCCTCAGGAAATTGCAGCACTAGGCACACCTACAGACTTACTTGAGAACAAGCATGATGAATTAGCAAAAGCATTCAATGATCTCTAATGAGATGGTTAAGTACAGAACGTACCTGGTAGTAGAGCCTGACTTGTAGGAGGAGACAGAGGCGTAACTAGAAACCTCTGGGCCCCGGTGCAAGAAATCACAAAGGGCCCCCCCTCGAAAAAGCATGATTTTGATACTTTTTTTTGAGGAGGGTTGCAACGGCGGTAGTTGAGGGGGGATGGCAGCTGTGGTACTTGAGGGGGGTGGCAGTGGTGGTACTTGAGGGGGGTGGCTGCAGTGGCAGTGGTGGTGCCATCCTCTCCCACCACCACCTGTGCCTCTTACTGATCCCATCCTCCCACCACTGATCTCATCCCTATCCCCCCCCATCACCTCTGTTGTAGAAGTAATGGGGGGATAGGGATAAGATGAGTGGTGGGGGGATGGGATCAGTAAGAGGCACAGGTGGTGGAGGTTGGCATCGATTGCTTAGCTCTGCAAAATGTCACTTACCGTCAATCAATCGATTCCCCGGGAATTCCGTTCGATCGGTCACGGTCACCGTGCCTTCTAATCTCCCGCCAGGATGCCTTCTTGCCTCATGGGTAGACCGTATAGGTATTCCACGCAGAGAGGAAAGCTCCTCCCTCGCCTTCTCTCATTGGTGTCAGCAGGTCTGCTGACTTAATTTTTCAGTGTCTGCCCCCAGTCTCATTGCTGCCTCTGCCCAGGCCCAGATTTACTCCCTTTGCCGCCCCAAGGCCAGGTCCTTCAATACCGCCCCTCCACACACACCATCACATAGGGGGACTCCCCAGAGAGCCCCCCTTACATCAGGGACCCCACAGAGCCTCCCTACTTACATCAGGGTCCCTAGAGAGCCTCCTCCTACATTAGGGTCCCCAGAGAACCTCCCCTTACATCAGAGTCCCCAGAGAACCTCCCCTTACATCAGGGTCCCTAGAGAACCTCCCCTTACATCACGGTCCCCAGAGAACCTCCCCTTACATCACGGTCCCCAGAGAACCTCCCCTTACATCACGGTCCCCAGAGAACCTCCCCTTACATCAGGGTCCCCAGAGAGCCTCCCTACTTACATCAGGGTCCCCAGAGAGCCCCCCCTTACATTAGTGTCCCCAGAGAGCCTCCCCTCCTACATTAGTGGCTCCAGAGAGCCTCCCTTCCTACATTGTGTCCCCAGAGAGCCCCTCCTTACATCAGGGTCCCCAGAGAGCCTCCCTACTTACATCAGGGTCCCCAGAGAGCCTCCCTATTTACATCAGGGTCCCCAGAGAGCCTCCCCTTATATCGGGGTCCCCAGAGAGCCTCCCTACTTACATCAGGGTCCCCAGAGAGCCTCCCTACTTACATCAGGGTCCCCAGAGAGCCTCCCCTTATATCGGGGTCCCCAGAGAGCCTCCCTTACATTAGTGTCCCCAGAGAGCCTCCCCTCTTACATTACATTAGTGTCCCCAGAGAGCCCCTCCTTACATCAGGGTCCCCAGAGGGACCCTTCTTACATCAGGGTCGCCAGAGAGCCTCCCCTTACACCAGGGTCCCCAGAGAGCCTTCCCTTACACCAGGGTCCCCAGAGAGCCTCCCCTTACACCAGGGTCCCCAGAGAGCCTCCCCTTACACCAGGGTCCCCAGAGAGCCCCCCCTTACACCAGGGTGCCCAGAGAGCTCCCCTTACACCAGGGTCCCCATAGAGCCCCCCCCCTTACACCAGGGTCCCCAGAGAGCCCCCCTTACACCAGGGTCCCCATAGAGCCCCCCCTTACACCAGGGTCCTCAGAGAGCCCCCCTTACACCAAGATCCCCAGAGAGCCCCCCCTTACACCAGGGTCCCCAGAGAGCCCCCCCTTACACCAGAGTCCCCAGAGAGCCCCCCCTTACACCAGAGTCCCCAGAGAGTCCCACATTACACCAGAGTCCCCAGAGAGCCCCCCACTTACACCAGGGTCCCCAGAGAGCCCCCCTTACACCAGGGTCCCCAGAGAGCCTCCCCTTACACCAGGGTCCCCAGAGAGCCTCCCCTTACACCAGGGTCCCCAGAGAGCCTCCCTTTACACCAGGGTCCCCAGAGAGCCTCCCCTTACACCAGGGTCCCCAGAGAGCCTCCCCTTACACCAGGGTCCCCAGAGAGCCCCCCCCTTACACCAGGGTGCCCAGAGAGCTCCCCTTACACCAGGGTCCCCAGAGAGCCTCCCCCTTACATCAGGGTCCCCAGAGAGCCTCCCCTTACATCAGGGTCCCCAGAGAGCCTCCCCTTACACCAGGGTCCCCAGAGAGCCCCCCCCTTACACCAGGGTCCCCAGAGAGCTCCCCTTACACCAGGGTCCCCAGAGAGCCTCCCCCTTACATCAGGGTCCCCAGAGATCCCCCCATACACCAGGGTCCTCAGAGAGCCCCCCTTACACCAGGGTCCCCAGAGAGCCCCCCCTTACACCAGGGTCCACATAGAGTCCCTTGTTACACCAGGTTCCTCAGAGAGCCCCCCCTTACACCAGGGTCCCCGGAGAGCCTCCCCTTACACCAGGGTCCCCAGAGAGCCTCCCCTTACACCAGGGTCCCCAGAGAGCCCCCCCTTATACCAGGGTCCCCAGAAAGCCCCCCTTACACCAGGGTCCTCAGAGAGCCACCCCCCTTACACCAGGGTCCCCAGAGAGCCTCTCCTTACACCAGGGTCCCCAGAGAGCCCCCCTTACAACAGGGTCCACATAGAGCCCCCCGTTACACCAGGGTCCTCAGAGAGCCCCCCCTTACACCAGGGTCCCCAGAGCGCCTCCCCTTACACCAGGGTCCTCAGAGAGCCCCCCTTACACCAGGGTCCTCAGAGAGCACCCCTTACACCAGGGTCCCCAGAGAGCCTCCCCCTACATCAGGGTCCCCAGAGAGCCCCCCCTTACACCAGGGTCCCCAGAGAGCCCCCCTTACACCAGGGTCCTCAGAGAGCCCCCCCTTACACCAGGGTCCACATAGAGCCCCCCGTTACACCAGGGTCCTCAGAGCGCCCCCCCCTTACACCAGGGTCCCCAGAGCGCCCCCCCTTACACCAGGGTCCCCAGAGCGCCTCCCCTTACACCAGGGTCCTCAGAGGGCCCCCCTTACACCAGGGTCCTCAGAGAGCACCCCTTACACCAGGGTCCCCAGAGAGCCTCCCCCTACATATGGGTCCCCAGAGAGCCCCCCCTTACACCAGGGTCCCCAGAGAGCCCCCCTTACACCAGGGTCCTCAGAGAGCCCCCCCTTACACCAGGGTCCCCAGAGAGCCTCCCCTTACACCAGGGTCCCCATAGAGCCCCCCCTTACACCAGGGTCCCCATAGAGCCCCCCCCCTTACACCAGGGTCCCCATAGAGCCCCCCCCTTACACCAGGGTCCCCAGAGAGCCCCCCTTACACCAAGATCCCCAGAGAGCCCCCCCCTTACACCAGGGTCCCCAGAGAGCCCCCCTTACACCAGAGTCCCCAGAGAGCCCCCCCTTACACCAGAGTCCCCAGAGAGTCCCACATTACACCAGAGTCCCCAGAGAGCCCCCCACTTACACCAGGGTCCCCAGAGAGCCCCCCTTACACCAGGGTCCCCAGAGAGCCTCCCCTTACACCAGGGTCCCCAGAGAGCCTCCCCTTACACCAGGGTCCCCAGAGAGCCTCCCCTTACACCAGGGTCCCCAGAGAGCCTCCCCTTACACCAGGGTCCCCAGAGAGCCCCCCTTACACCAGGGTCCCCAGAGAGCCCCCCCTTACACCAGGGTCCCCAGAGAGCCTCCCCTTACATCAGGGTCCCTAGAGAGCCTCCCCTTACATCAGGGTCCCTAGAGAGCCCCCCTTACACCAGGGTCCCTATAGAGCCCCCCCTTACACTAGGGTCCCCATAGAGCCCCCCCTTACACCAGGGTCCCCATAGAGCCCCCCTTACACCAGGGTCCCCATAGAGCCCCCCCTTACACCAGGGTCCCCATAGAGCCCCCCCCCTTACACCAGGGTCCCCATAGAGCCCCCCCTTACACCAGGGTCCCCATAGAGCCCCCCCTTACACCAGGGTCCCCATAGAGCCCCCCCTTACACCAGAGTCCCCAGAGAGCCCCCCTTACACCAAGATCCCCAGAGAGCCCCCCCTTACACCAGGGTCCCCAGAGAGCCCCCCCTTACACCAGGGTCCACATAGAGCTCCCCCTTACACCTGGGTCCCCATAGAGCTCCCCCTTACACCTGGGTCCCCAGAGAGCCCCCCCCCCTTACACCAGGATCACCAGAGAGCCCCCCCGCCTAACATTAGTGTCCCCAGAGGCCCCCTTCCTTACATTAGTGTCCCCAGAGGCCCCCTTCCTTACATTAGTGTCCCCAGAAAACCCCCCCTCTTACATCAGGGTCCCCAAACAGCTGACTCCCCCCTTGCAGGGGTTCCCCTGTACCTGGCTGGTGGAGATGGCGATCGGCAGCTCTATGGTGTCCACAGGCAGGGGGGTCTTGCTGGGGCTAGTAGTTCTATATCCGAACCATGTGAGGGGGAGGGGCCTCTGACCCGGGCATCAGCAACATTGTACAAGCAGTGTGAAAGTGAAACTAATACCTGTCCGGGTCAGAGGCCCCTCCCCTCTCCTCTGTATACACACTGACACTCGAGTACTACAAGCCCCAGGGAGATCCCTGCCCACACAGGCACCATAGAGCTGCCGATCGCCGCCTTCCACCTCCTCCCACATCTCCCCACTGCACTCTAAACGACCAGCCAGAGGTGCAGGCAGGGGAGATGTCTTGGGAGTCTTGGGGGGTTGCCGCGGTGCCGCCCCTGCATCCACTGCCTTGTCAGCACCCGATCCCTGCGGCGGAACGGCTCCTCATACTGGCGGGCGGTGGGCGGGCCCCTCACACGGGCGGCGGGCGGGCCCCCCGGACTTCACGGAACTACAGGGCCCAGTCGCAGCTGCGACTGCTGCGACCCTGAAAATTCCGCCACTGGGAGGAGACCTCTCTTACATCCCTGGCTCAGGAGTCACTGGAGTGAGGACAGTGAGCTCGAGAGCGCAGCGAGGTAGTAGTGCCTGAGGTAATTGTAGTAGCCTGGCACAATGGCAGGGTGATGATCCTCCAGGGATGGCTGGAACTGTAGGCATCAGTATGATGGTTGCAGGTCAGCGACCCAGGAGCTGGCAGATACAGGAACAGCAGGAAGCTGGAGCAGGGTGAGACAAGCCGGGTTAGGTGCAACACAGAGCAGCAGACAGTAGCAGGGTCAGACAGGCCGGGTCGGAGCAGGTTATCAGACGGTTGGATACAGGAGACTAAGTGTGGTCAGAGGTACAGGCAAGGTCTGGCAGCAGGTAGGCAAATAGAAGACTGAGCAGGGTCAAGGCAAGCCAAAGGTCGGGATTGGAGATATCGGGTCAAGCAGAGCCGGGTCGGTACAGCTAACAGATAAACCGGTATGCAGATTACTGGTACAGAGCTGCAGATCAGACAGCAATGCATCGTTACAGTTGCTGACCTTTGAAAGGCATAATGGTGGCAAGTAGCGATAACGTGCAGGCGCATGCCCGGCGCGTACACGCGCGCACCTGACTCACGCCGGCGCACAGATGAATGTTGTTGCCTGGTCTGTACAGGAGCGCGCGCAAGACCCTTTTTCCCATGCCAGCAGATCCCTGACAGAGAGCTTGAATGATTATCCTCAGTTTTCATACAGTTACAAGCAGAGGTGGAGGACTTAGGCAACAGGAACAGGAGGAATAATCTCAGGATTAGGGATGAGCTCCGTGTTCGAGTCGAACATACATTCGACTCGAACATCGGCTGTTCGATCGTTCGACGAAGATCGAACGATTTGGGCCGTTGGCGCCAAATTCGAGTGACGCGAACGGCCCACAATGCACTACGCCATCGCAGTGTCATCCAGGCGCTGTGATTGGCCAAGCATGCACTGTGACCCCGCATGCTTGGCTAATCACAGCGCCGGCAGCGAGGAGAGCAATGATTGGCCACAGGCAGGATGCCTGTGGCCAATTATTGCTGAGGGTGTTTAGTACACGCCCCACACTATAAAAGGCCGCCAGCACGGCGGCCTAGTGTAGTGTGTTCCGGAGCAGGGAAAGAGAAGCATAGGCAGGGACAGTGACATTTTTTTTTCTTGCTTAACCTGGATTCCTTTAGTTTAGGGAAAGAGAAGGATAGGTAGGGAGAGTGTCAGTGTGTTTTACTGTGCTAAACCTTGTTTGTAGGGACAGGGAAGGACAGTGAGGGAAATTCTCATTGTGCTATACTGTGCTAAAGCATTCCTCATCAACCATCTTTAAAAAAACATTTTTTATAGGGACAGAAAACTATAGGTAGGGAGAGTGTCAGTGTGTTTTACTGTGCTAAACCTTGTTTGTAGGGACAGGGAAGGACAGTGAGGGAAATTCTCATTGTGCTATACTGTGCTAAAGCATTCCTCATCAACCATCTTTAAAAAAAAAAAAAATTATAGGGACAGAAAACTATAGGTAGGGAGAGTGTCAGTGTGTTTTACTGTGCTAAACCTTGTTTGTAGGGACAGGGAAGGACAGTGAGGGAAATTCTCATTGTGCTATACTGTGCTAAAGCATTCCTCTTCAACCATCTTTAAAAAAAATAAAAATTATAGGGACAGAAAACTATAGGTAGGGAGAGTGTCAGTGTGTTTTACTGTGCTAAACCTTGTTTGTAGGGACAGGGAAGGACAGTGAGGGAAATTCTCCTTGTGCTAGACTGTGCTAAAGCATTCCTCATCAACCATCTTTAAAAAAAAAAAAATTATAGCGACAGAAAACTTTAGGTAGGGAGAGTGTCAGTGTGTTTTACTGTGCTAAACCTTGTTTGTAGGGACAGGGAAGGACAGTGAGGGAAATTCTCATTGTGCTATACTGTGCTAAAGCATTCCTCATCAACCATCTTTAAAAAAAAAAAAAATTATAGGGACAGAAAACTATAGGTAGGGAGAGTGTCAGTGTGTTTTACTGTGCTAAACCTTGTTTGTAGGGACAGGGAAGGGCAGTGAGGGAAATTCTCATTGTGCTATACTGTGCTAAAGCATTCCTCATCAACCATCTTTAAAAAAACATTTTTTATAGGGACAGAAAACTATAGGTAGGGAGAGTGTCAGTGTGTTTTACTGTGCTAAACCTTGTTTGTAGGGACAGGGAAGGACAGTGAGGGAAATTCTCATTGTGCTATACTGTGCTAAAGCATTCCTCATCAACCATCTTTAAAAAAAATAAAAATTATAGGGACAGAAAACTATAGGTAGGGAGAGTGTCAGTGTGTTTTACTGTGCTAAACCTTGTTTGTAGGGACAGGGAAGGACAGTGAGGGAAATTCTCATTGTGCTATACTGTGCTAAAGCATTCCTCTTCAACCATCTTTAAAAAAAAAAATTTTTATAGGGACAGAAAACTATAGGTAGGGAGAGTGTCAGTGTGTTTTACTGTGCTAATCCTTGTTTGTAGGGACAGGGAAGGACAGTGAGGAAAATTCTGATTGTGCTATACTGTGCTAAAGCATTCCTCATCAACCATCTTTGAAATCCTTGTTTTTTGGACAGTCAGGGAAATTGTCATTGTGCTATTCTGTGCGAAAGCAATCATCCTCAACCATATTTAGAAATCCTTAAGTAAAGGGACAGAGAAGGACACCTGAAGGTAGCCCTTATTGCTTTTTTTCCCATCTCCCTGCAGGCCATCCATTACAATGTCTGGAAGGCAAACAAGGAGAGGCAGACAGTCAGGAGGCAATAAAAGAGGGCAAGCAGGCTCTGTGTCTGGGGGCAACAGTGCTGGTCGTGGACGCGGTGCATTGTCTTCAGCACATGGCCATGGGACACGCTTGTCCTTCTTTTCGGCAGCTGGACATGTTGAGCCACATCATGCCGAAGACTTGGTAGAGTGGATGACCAAGCCCTCCTCCTCCTCCTCATCCTCTCTCACCCAGGCTCAGGGTACTGGCAAAGCAGCTGGCAAAGCGTCCTCTTCCCTGGTATCAATGTCAGACTCATCATCAGTCACTCCTTCCCTAGACCCACCATGTCCTCCTCCTGAGGAGTCCCCCGAACTGTTTGAGCACAGTGTTGGGTACATGCTCCAGGAGGATGCCCAGTGTTTCGAAGGGTCTGATGATGAAACCCAGCTAGAGGAAGGCAGTAGCGTGAGAGCAGACAGAGGGGATGCTCAAGAAGGACACCAATCTGGCAGTCATGTTCCAGCAGCTGCAGCATACTGCCAGATTGGCTCCAGTGATGAGGAGGGAGGGGATGATGAGGTCACTGACTCCACGTGGGTGCCTAATAGGAGAGAGGAGGAGGAGGAGGATGAGGAGGAGGCACATCTCCAACGAGGCAGGATGCCCTTTGGTGGCCAGCGTAAGGGCAGTACACCGACGGAATCACACCGCAGAGCTCCGCCTGTGCAGGGTGCTGCCTCTGCCCGTCATTCAAAAAGTTCTTTGGTGTGGGCCTTTTTTTAGGCTAGTGCATCAGATCGCACAGCTGCTGTTTGCAACATATGTCTCAAGCGTATATCGCGTGGCCAAAACATCAGCCGCTTGGGTACCACATGCCTGACCAGACATATGTTGACCTGCCATGCAGCTCGTTGGCAAGCCTACCTCAAAGACCCACACCAAAGAACAAAGCGGACCTCTCCTTGCACCGCATCAGCTGGGATCTCCAACCCCACTATAACTTCAGTCCTCTCTGAAACATGCACTGAGAGGAATGAAGGTGTAGAATTAGGTGTGTCACAGCCAAGTACTTGCGGCCACTCTGCTAGCAGTACACCGACGTCCGATTCTAGCAGGCAAATTTCCCTGCCCCAGCTGCTGGACCGTCGAAAGAAGTTCACTCCCAGCCATCCACATGCCCAGCGGTTGAATGCTAGCTTGGCTAAATTGCTAGCGCTTCAACTGCTGCCTTTTCAGTTGGTAGACTCGGCCCCCTTCCGTGAGTTTGTGCAATGTGCGGTTCCTCAGTGGCAGGTTCCCAAACGCCACTTTTTCTCACGGAAGGCTATTCCGGCTCTCTACCGACATGTGGAAGGCAATGTCTTGGCCTCGCTGGACAGGGCGGTCAGCGGTAAGGTGCATATTACCGCTGACTCATGGTCCAGCAGGCATGGACAGGGACGTTACCTTTCTTTCACGGCCCATTGGGTCACTCTTTTGGCAGCTGGGAAGGATGCAGGACAAGGTGCAGTAGTGTTGGAGGTTGTTCCACCGCCACGCCTCCAAAATGCTACTACTGGTTGTGACACACCTCTCTCCTCCACCCCCTCCTCTTCTTCTTCCTCCATGGCCTCTTCCTGTGCTTTGTCCTCTGAACCAGCGGTGCTCCGTAGGCGTTCAAGGGGCTACGCAAGTACGCAGGCAAAAAGATGCCATGCCGTGCTTGCGCTGGTGTGTTTGGGGGACAGAAGCCACACTGGGGCAGAGGTCCTGTCTGCTCTGCAGGGCCAGGCCGAGAGGTGGTTGACGCCACGCCAGCTTAAGCCAGGAATGGTGGTTTGCGACAATGGCACCAACCTCCTCTCCGCCCCCCGACAGGGACAACTGACCCATGTGCCCTGTGTGGCTCACGTCCTTAACCTGGTGGTGCAGCGGTTCTTGGGCAGGTACTCGGGCTTACAGGATGTCCTGAGGCAGGCCAGGAAAGTCTGTGTGCATTTCCGCAGATCTTATAATGCCAGTGCTCGCCTGGCTGAGCTGCAAAAGGAGTTGAACCTGCCCAAGAACCGCCTTATATGTGACATGCCCACCAGGTGGAACTCAACGTTGGCCATGCTGCAGCGGCTGCACACGCAGCAGAGGGCCATCAATGAGTACCTGTGCGACTACGGCACCAGGACAGGGTCAGGGGAGCTTGGTTTTTTTTCTCCACGCCAGTGGGGCATGATCAGGGATGCATGCACTGTCCTGGCACCATTTGAGGAGGCCACGAGGATGGTGAGCAGTGACAGTGCATACATCAGTGACACTTTACCTCTTGTCCACCTGTTGGAGCACACGCTGCATGGAATAATGGACAGGGCACTTGAGGCAGAACAGAGGCAGGAAGAGGAGGACTTCCTTGCCTCTCAAGGCCCCCTTTACCCAGACAGTGTTCCTTCTGTCCCACCCATCGCACAGGAAGAGGACGAGGAGGAGGAGGAGGAGGATTGTGTCAGCATGGAGGTGGAGCCTGGCACTCAGCAGCATCAACAGCAGCAGTCTTTTAGGGATGATTTACAGTCCCAAGAAACCCGTGGACTTGTACGTGGCTGGGAGGAGGTGGCTGCGGATCATGTCGTCCTTAGTGACCCAGAGGACTCCGGACCGAATGCCTCAGCTAACCTACGCTGCATGGCCTCCCTGATCCTGCAAAGTCTGCGGAAGGATCCTCGTATTCTTCGGATCAAGGAGAGGGACCATTACTGGCTGGCCACTCTCCTTGATCCACGGTACAAGGGTAAGGTTGCGGACCTTATGTTACCGTCGCAGAGGGAGCAGAGGATGAGACAACTCCGGGAGGCCTTGCAGAAAGGTCTGTGCAACGCGTTCCCAGAGACTGGGAGGTTACAAACTCCTGGTCCTGGACAACGAGTTGCTGAGGCTTCGGCCAGTCAAAGAAGGAGCGGTGGGAAAGGTGGCCGTCTGACCGATGCGTTCAGACAATTCTTTAGTCCGCAGCCCCAAAGTATGATCGGTT